>CM019067.1:325045569-326245569 GCA_009667805.1 Leptobrachium leishanense | reverse complement strand
TGTGTATATTATTCTGGGGGTCTGTGCCTGGAGATATATATATATATAATGCGTTAGTCCAGTTGCCACAATCACGAGTATACCTGTACGTAGTGATACCTTTCACTGATCAGTATAGTTTCCAGTTTACACTCTTGAAAGCTTGTCTTTTAAATGTAAAGTTAACCCAATAAAAATGGTATCACCGGCACGCGCTGCTATACTCGTGATATATATATATATATATATATATCACATTTTCTTCAGGTAATGGGGGTTGTGGAATTCGTGGGTGAGTTCCCTCACTTTTTTTCCCAGGACTTGACCCCTGAGTGTATCAAAAGACCATTTTCACACCTCGCTTAAAGTCAGATTAGTGTGTCCCCTGTGGAGAAACAAGGGCCCCTATTACATTCCTCTCGCATCGGTTTTGCGCGCACGCAAATGCGCATTTGCGCGAGGACAAAACCATTTGCGCAGAACGTCATATTTCAACGTTCGCGCAAACAATGCGTGTTATCGTTTGACGCGGATGGATCTGCGCGAGCGTGATGAACTGTGCGCGTCCTATACTTAACATTGTGAGCGCAAATGCGTTAAGCGGCTGGTATTACAATCGATGCGCAACTTCCTACGAACGACGTTTGCGCACATAATTTTAACGTGTTTGAAAAGCAGGTGGTAACGGCAAATTTGAACGTTCTGGCCGAAACCAAATACACCAGCACAAAAAAAAAAAAAAGCACAGTATAGTTACACATTCTACACATACCCAAACAAAAAAACTGTGAATTCGTGCATATTTTTTTTTATTGCTGCAGC
This sequence comes from Leptobrachium leishanense, assembly GCA_009667805.1. NCBI lineage: Eukaryota > Metazoa > Chordata > Amphibia > Anura > Megophryidae > Leptobrachium > Leptobrachium leishanense. Next base: position 326,244,768 of record CM019067.1, on the reverse strand, counting down.
ATGTATACTCGGATTTATTTTGACAGGCGCTAAACATTAGTGAGTCAATTAAGGTAAATTGATGTCAGTTAAGGTTCTTAAATCTGATTGGCTGAATCCCGCGAAAAAAACCAGTCTGCGCACTGATTTACATGCGCAACGTTACTGCGAGCGTATTACACTTTGTTTTGCGTGTTTTTTTTAATAACGTTATTTTTTGACGGATGAGAAAATCCGCTCGGATCCGAATATCATGTTAATTTCCACGCGATAACGCTGGACAATGTGCGCAAAAAAAATTGCGCTGCGCGAGCGCATTTGAGCAGATAATATAATATGGCCCAAGATCTTTTGTTTTATGGCTCTCCAAGCACCCTGAAGAAACATAGAACCAGCTGCAAATAACAGCCCTAAACCTCACTGTAACAAAAGTTCAAATAGATTACTGCAGCATTCCTGCAGCCAGGGATTTGTCAGAATACAGGGAGAGCTGTGGGGTCAGTCGCTGCTGTACAGGGATAAAATTCAGAGGGTTATAATGAGTGTAAATCCCTGTACAGTACAGATACAAGGTGTTGCTGTAATTGCCATACACAGGCATTATGCAGCACATACAGATACAAGGTGTTGCTGTAATTGCCATACACAGGCATTATGCAGCACATACAGATACAAGGTGTTGCTGTAATTCCCATACACAGGCATTATGCGGCACATACAGATACAAGGTGTTACTGTAATTGTCATACACAGGCATTATGCAGCACATACAGATACAAGGTGTTGCTGTAATTGCCATACACAGGCATTATGCAGCACATACAGATACAAGGTGTCGCTGTAATTGCCATACACAGGCATTATGCAGCACATACAGATACAAGGTGTTACTGTAATTGCCATACACAGGCATTATGCAGCACATACAGATACAAGGTGTTGCTGTAATTGCCATACACAGGCATTATGCAGCACATACAGATATTGCATTGCTAATAATCTCATTCTGATTACTACAAATCCCCATAAGCAGGAGATCTCACCATTTTATTAACTGTCTGCAGCACATTTACTGACACAAAGGCCATTTCTGCCTGTATGCTGATAAATCAGACCCCGTGTGACATTGTGCCAGATAACGGACACTATCTAGATCTCAGAATCTTACATTTCAACCAAATTTCTGTAAAGGATAAACAAATACTGTAGATACTCGAGTATACCGCTAGATTATGGTGACAAAAATTTACCTTAAAATTGGAGGGGTCGTGTTATATTCGAGACGTCTGCATTGCGTGTTAAAAAAAGTCTCCCTGAAGCGAATGCGGGTTTCCTGATGCTTGCAAACACTTCAGGAACTCCTGGTTTTGGGATGGTGGGATCCATCACGCCCAGAGGGCACGCTCGGTTTAAGCCAATCATCAAATCACTAGTAAAGAAGACAGGTGGCCGGCGGCTTCATACTTAGTAACAACTGCAATCATTCTAGAGCAGAGCACCCTGGCCTGACTGTGTTAAGAGAACCTGGAAGGATCTTAATTGTTTACCGGTACAGTAAAATTTTGTTCATCGCGTTATATTTGAGTCTTTTGTATATTCTCTCATTTCCATAATAAATCTTTATCCAGCGCATTATATTCGGGTCGCGCTATACTCGAATATCTACGGTACATGAAGAATTAAAAATGAGCAAATTAACATTATAATTTTTTTTTTAGCAGCTCAAAATAACACTTTCTGTGCGAAACGTGTATTTTACCCCATATTTAATTGTTAACGGCACATCCCATGTATCAAATAAACGTCACAATACCATTTTTTCCCAACAACAATCACTTGGTAGTGAAGGGGTTAACTGAGAACCTTTTAAGGTAATTTCTGGAGCCATTATTCCAGTTAACCCCTTTCCTCCCTGGTCTTTTGTTTAACCTGAGGAGCACAGATTAAAACGTGTGATACCGCAACGTGCTCTTCAGAAAGGGGGCACTGCTAGAGTCACAAACACTAAGGCTAGGGTCAGACGAAAGCATTTTTCCCCGCGAACGTGAAAAAGTGCGTCCGAACGCATTGACGTATTTTTTCACGGAATGCGCAAAAACGGTCAGACGACGCGCATTTTTGCCGTGATTTTGTACGGATCGTCAATAAAACTCTTTTTGCGTCTGGACATTATGTAGGCTGGACATTAGCAGCGTCTGACATCTCCTAATCACGCACACACGCCGCTATGCCGCAGCTGCGCACTCAGTACGTCAATACTAGCGGTTCAGCGTTCGCAGAAAAATGCGTTCAAATTCCACTTGCGTTGCGCAGCCGGACTTTTGTGCGGCCGTACATCGTATATTGGCCGTCATTGCCCGTCATCTGCTGCTAGTGCGGCCGTAATTATGTGCGCCAGAACGCACGTTAAAAGTGCGCTGGTCTGACCCCAGCCTAAAGCGTGAAAGCTGAACCTTGATGATGGAATGTGAGAATAATTGTGTATAAATAAGAATATAATTAATGTAACCAGGTGTAGTTACCATTGCAGCCGCTTCCTTATAATGGGGGTCCTGTAGAAGCCCCTCACATTGCCCCTCGCAGGAATCCAGGTCGTTCATTTTCAGGTAAAGATGTGATAATTCCAGCATCACCTAGTAAGAAGATATAAAAGGTTTGTTCCTCTCCCCGGAGTCAAGCTGGCCGTCCAATGGGTCTGCAGTCGGATGATCTACTTGAGGGGTTATTCAGAAAGAGCCAATCTGGCCCCGAAATTGCACCGAACGGTGAATTTCTCCATACGGTGCAATTTCGGCCCATTTGGCTATTCAGAAAGCAGGCAGTTTGCCAAATATTGGTGAATTGGCAGCAAAATAGTGTGACTGTTCGAGGGCAGTGAAATCCCCCATAGAGAAGCAATGGTTAATCTATTCACAGACACCGAACAGCAGAGAAATGTCAGAGAAATGCGCTGATGTTCTGTGGTTTCATTCCGCAGGTTTAATCAGGTGAATCCCATAGGTATCAATGTTCAAAATATTCTGTTTTATTAAATAGTTATTAAATTGTTTATTCTTTTAATCTGCAGCAAAAAGTCTCTTTAATTACATATTTTTTTTAGGCATTTTTTTTAACCCTTTCACTGCTGAGGCTTTTCACACCTCTGTGCTGAGGTCATTTTTACCGCTTTCGCTCATCATGTTTAACCGCGTTTTGAAGCCATATTTTGATATATGACCCAGACATATTATATATCGTTCTTTCCGGCAGTCTCGGCAGATTCATAATATGTCATTATTATATGTATACGTTATGTCCTGTCTATATTATAACAAAAAATGCAATAAAATATGAATTTTCAATAATTTACAGCGTGTAAAGTGTTTTTTTTTCACATTTTAACATGCGAGCAATTGCGGTTATATTTTGTATGGGGTGCGCTTGTTAAAAAAAATAGAAATGGGGACTCGTTACATTTTTTTTTGGGGAAAATGTCGCTATTTTTAACAAACGCACCGCATACAAAAACCGTTAGTGCAGCATCATTGTTCACATTATAATTGAAATGGGAACAATATTGCTGCATTAACGAACCAAAAAAAAAAACTTTTTTATTTTATATTTAAGAAAAAACTTTTTTCATGGTCATGTTTGGTATCGTTGGAAAGGCCATGCTCTGGCCGATCCAACGATATCGAACATTAACCCCTAGCTGCCACGGATCGGGAGATAGGGGGCTCATTGGAACCCACTATCTCCACCATTGCTGGCAGCTAGGGGTTAACTCCAGGACTGGCGTCACCGTGCTATGCAGTCCTCAGGGGGAGTTCCCGGAGGCTTGGCCGACATCCAAGATGTCGGCCAGCTCCGGGAGAGGATCACGATCCGGCGCTTTTCAGCTGGCTGTGCCCTTCCAAACGGTGCCTGCCTTAACTCTGTGCCCCCCGACGATCGGGAGGGAAAGAGGTCCGAAGGACCTCCCCCCTCCCTTTCAGGCGCCTCCTCCGCACCCGCGGGGGGGGCGCCTGAATTAGATGTCATCGCGCCGCCGCAATGACATCTAATGGCCCCGCCGAGTCCCGGAGTGCTGGGCTGACATTCAAGATGTCAGCCCGCACCGGGGGTGGGCGCAGCAATCCGCCGGAATCCGGCGGATTGCTGCCTCCTGTGCATGGACGCGCTGAGCGCGTCCATAGCAGCCAAGTGGTTAAATAGCGTTTTTTCTTTAACAGACCTTTTTATTATCTTTCATTGGATCTTCGATGTAAATTCCAGACATTTTCCTCCAGTAGTTTTTTGCAAACAGCGTTTCAAATTTTGAAACTTTCAATCGTTTTGTTTTTAACACCCGTCTGGCAGCTTGTCATTTTTTTTTGTGGCTGCTTGCGGATGCGTTTGGCAGCTGTCCGACGGGTTTGCGGAGACTGTCCGGCATGTTGGCGGCGGCGGCCAGGGGGTCTGACTTGCTGCACTTCGGGAACCCTGTGTTGAATGCTGAATTCACCGCAGGGACTCGGACTCGCTGAAGTACGGCAAATCAGAGAGCACTGAAATGTCGGTGACATTTCGGTGCTCCCTGAATCACCCTGTTGGCCTTCCGACTACGGACAACGCCGTCGCACCACCAGGGTCGTCCACTGGAAGCGTCTGTAGACGACCCAGGTCGAACGACAGACAGGCCGCCGAAACTAGAAAAGAAAAAAGACCCTGCTGCAGGGGGAGAAAAAAAACCTGTCCCTAGTGCTGAAACGGGGTCACAGCACCAAGGACAACACCATCGAATGCAGCCGGACTGAAGAAAAAAAAAGCGCGTTCGGCGAGGAAAAGAAAATTTACAATCAAAAATTTTGTCTGAAGAAAGAAAAAAAATACAAAAATTCCAGTAAATAAATAGGCTTTTAGCCGCAAAAAAATATAATAAACTGTTGAATAAAAAATGAATAGAAATGAAAAATATCTTTTTACAATGAATCCTATGGGCTGTCGAACTGACTCACTTCTCTACGGGACAATTTCCCTGACGCGGCAAAGGCGCTTTAACTATACAATTCATCTTTTTTCGGTGTGACTTGTGCCAGATCGTCCGACTCGTCTGACAAATCCCATTGACATGGAAAAGATGGCTAATCTGACATATTCGCAAAAAGTCGTCTGAAGTCGTCGGAGGCAGTGGAAGAGGGCTGATTCACCTGTATGTTGTGGGATTGGTCGGACGATGACGGACATTCGGATGATCGCAAAAATACGCAGCCAGTGGACGGTCAGCCTCAGAGTAACACACAGATCACATGAAGAGGGGTTACACGCATACTGACCGCGCGGTTGGTCTCTGTATACACCATGGCTTCTTTGTAGCATTTCAGGGCCTTCTCGTAGTCTTTCAGTTCCACGTGATGCTCGGCGAGCTGCACGCATATCCTGGACGCCAGCTGCTTTTGTTCTATAACAATGTCAGGTTGTTCCAGAGGCGCGCGCTTCAGCACACGTACCTGAATATCCAAAGCCTGGAAGGACAGGAGTGTCAGAAAAGGAAGAAGCAATAACGCGCTGTATCTGGAGGATGACACTCGGCCCGCGACTGTCCATCGCCTGCACAGTTCCTCCAGGCTATGGCAAGCACACCAGGATGGGGGTAAATAGAGTTTCAGTAGCTACGAAGGGGTTTTCTGTCTTAACCCCTTCATTACCAAGATCGACTACACTTTTGGGGCCCGATATTGAGTTTAGTCCACATGGTGCTCCACAGGAGCAATGCCAGGGAATTTCGTTTACTACAAACAAAAGAAGTTTGTGTCTGGGCTCCAGAACAAGCCCGTAAAGTTTTATCAGTGTGGACATGATGCCCGAGGAGCTGACACTTTATAAAACCAGCTGGGAATGTGTCTGAATGACATCTCCCCAACTGATCCTGCACCGAAATCTGAACTGCAGTAACTCCATGTGTCCAGCAGGTGGCGACATCTCCCTGACGAAAAGGTTATTACAATGAAACACCTATCTCCACCATTGGTGGCACTAGGGGTTAACTCATAACACCGCTAAGCGCGATGACGTCAGTCGTCTGGGGGAGACTTCCAAGATGACGACCAGCTCCGGGAGGGGACCACAATACGGCGTCTGTTTGCGCCGAATCACGATCCAGCCCCCAAGGGGTTAAAGCCAGCCACCGCTTGGAAGGGCAGGCTGTGCCCCTCCAAGCGGTACCTGGCTTTTGATCGTGCCCCTTACGGAAGGGGGAGACCTCCCCCCCCCCTCCTGGTACCTTTTTTAGATCTGCGGTTTTTTGGTGGTTTTGCCCTGCACTTCGGGGACCCTGTGGTGAATGCTGAATTTGCCGCAGGGTCAGGGAATTTGATTCCCCGAAGCGTGGAGAACGAGAAAGCTCCGAAATATTGGTGACATTATTAGTGAATGACCCCCATAGTTTTTATTCCCCCCCCGTATACGGGAAAAGGTGTGACCAGGAGCAGCGTTACCTTGTTCAGTGTATCCACCAGTTCACCTTCTTTGAAGCTTCTGTAGGCTTTCGCCAGCAGCATCAGGCACTTGACGTCCTTCATCATTGATGACAGGTCTGACGCTGCGAAAGGAACGAGGAGCGTTTTATTTTCAAGTCGAGAGTAATGCGGCGTTACACACGATTCTAAAGACGACGTTTACATTGCTGCGAGTCTCTCAGCGTCAAGATGTGCTTTACTGTCTGGATATGCTTTCATTTATTTCTTACAGTGTTTCTGTGATAACGAAATATCACACGGTCTGGGCGCTCAAAACAACTTCACCGGAGGATTAACCCCTTCACTGCTGAATGCAATCTGGACATATTCTGGACATATTTGTTTGCAAACTGGCCCCAGGATATGACCCTAAATGCACAGCACATCGGACGTGACTGCAGGCAAATCGCAGGAAGAATCAGAATCTGCCGCTACTCATTGTCTCTCAAATACTGTGCAGAGCGATACCTGGATTGACCAGCAGAGGGAGGGCTCTGCCAGACAAATACAGTATATACCGCACTGTAATAGCAATGATACGAGGGAGCGGCGGGAGAGTTCTTTGCATATATATATATATATATAAACACACACACCAATGGAAAGGTTGCACTCAACCTGAACAAGCAATAACAGCGGGTGCATCGAAGATAATAATACAATATACAAAAAAAGAGCTCTCCATATAAATGACCACATTCTTCCAATTCATAAAATCACCAGGCTACATTACAATCCCAGCGTTAAAAGGAGGGCGGTAGGGAGAAAAAACTGCGCCCGCAGTTATCCCCCTACCGGCCCCGTTTTAAACGGGATTATAATGCATGCGCAAAAAATGCTGCCTGCATTGGTAGCGGGCGCTACGCCCCAGGATCTTTGCGGCAGCACTGAGAGCAGCCGCGAGCATCCACATTGAGCCAGATTCCGGCGGTCACATGACCATCTGGATCACGCCTCGCGAGATCCGGCCGGTCAGCATAGTGATACGCAGAGAGAGACTGGGGGGACTTTCTTCTCCCAGTCTTTCCCTGCTCCCGCCGGACGGAGGAGGCGATTGGAGCTGCGGGACAGGAGGTGAGTATAAGATTCTTTTTTTGTTTTTTTTAGACTGGCTCTAACTTTCCGCTAACCAGAGTCTGACGTTAATCAGCGTCAGGACTTTGTAATCCAGCGCTGATTAACACTTTGCGCTCCCCATGTTAAGTATAGGGAGCACAAAGTACAGTAAACTCGTGCTGAAAAGTGCAAGATTCCAAACGGTAACGGGTTACATAACGCGTTTGCGCTTGGATCGTAATATGCGGTAAACACCACGGCAAACGTTAATGCTCACACAAGTGAATGTTAGCACACAGATCGTAATGTGGCCCACCAAAGAATATTCAATCACCTGACTGAGGAATAAATGATGGGGATTCAGTTCACAAAATATGATCATACGTTAATTAAGTCTGTCACAGTCGTCAATGTATCCCATCTAACTTGACCGAATCTGCACTTACAGGATCAACTCACTTGCAGGAGGCACAATCCTTCCTGGCGCTCCCAAGCAACTCAAAGCCTTTATAGGCAACCAAGGTGTGTGTAGGTGTGATTTATTGCTGTGGAGCTCTGTGATACGCTCATACACACCGCACATTACTGTGAGTTTTATTGCTGTGGAGCTCTGTGATAGGCTCATACACACTGCACATTATGTGAGTTTTATTGCTGTGGAGCTCTGTGATACGCTCATACACTCTGCACATTACTGTGAGATTTATTGCTGTGGAGCTCTGTTATACGCTCATACAAACCTACATTACTGTGAGATTTATTGCTGTGGAGCTCTGTTATACGCTCATACACACCGCACATTACTGTGAGTTTTATTGCTGTGGAGCTCTGTGGTACGCTTATACACACACTGCACATTATTGTGAGTTTTATTGCTGTGGACCTCTGTAATACACTCATACACACTGCACATTACTGTGAGTTTTATTGCTGTGGAGCTCTGTGATACGCTCATACAAACCTACATTACTGTGAGATTTATTGCTGTGGAGCTCTGTTATACGCTCATACAAACCTACATTACTGTGAGATTTATTGCTGTGGAGCTCTGTTATACGCTCATACACACCGCACATTACTGTGAGTTTTATTGCTGTGGAGCTCTGTGGTATGCTTATACACACTGCACATTATTGTGAGTTTTATTGCTGTGGACCTCTGTAATACACTCATACACACTGCACATTACTGTGAGTTTTATTGCTGTTGAGGTCTGTGATACGCTCATACACACTGCACATTACTGTGAGTTTTATTGCTGTGGAGCTCTGTGATACGCTCATACACACCGCACATTACTGTGAGTTTTATTGCTGTGGAGCTCTGTGGTATGCTTATACACACTGCACATTATTGTGAGTTTTATTGCTGTGGACCTCTGTAATACACTCATACACACTGCACATTACTGTGAGTTTTATTGCTGTTGAGGTCTGTGATACGCTCATACACACTGCACATTACTGTGAGTTTTATTGCTGTGGAGCTCTGTGATACGCTCATACACACCGCACATTACTGTGAGTTTTATTGCTGTGGAGCTCTGTAATACTGACATGAGAAGCAGAGCCAGATATTAGGGTGATGATTGCTTGGCAAAAAGATGTTTCGTGCGTGCCCATACTCCGGTGACAAGTCGAGGAACCTACCGGGCTGGTGATCCAGGGATTGCTTCAGAACCTTTTCTGCTTTGGTGTAATTTCTTAGTTTACATAGAAGGTCGGCGAGGTCACAGCACAGGGAATCCTGTCCACTAATACCCTGGGCGGCTTCATAGTAATTTATTGCCTGGGGGAGAGAGAAAGAAGGGGAGGGGGGTTCCATTTTTACAGAGCGCCCCTTTAATCATTCTGAGTAAAGTGCAGCCTGCGTTTGGCAGCTCACACTGCGCACAGCAGCATCAGTCTAGGAACCCTATCACCTCCTTAATGCTGGCGCTCACATAAATGAGCATCACCTCCCGGTCGCTAACAGGTTAAAAAATCTGTTTGCGAATCGGTATTTGCGCTTTTTAGCGCGAGCTTACTGTACTTTGCGCTCCCTATACTTAACATGGGGAACACAACGTGCAAGCACAGAGTAATTAGCGTTAGGATCACAAAGTCCCAGCGCTAATTACAAAGAGCTGTCGCTAACTACCTTCACTACAGCTTAGAGCTTCTGCGGAATCAGTTAGCAGCAGCTGGACCCCCCAAAAAAATAAAAAATGCTCGCATCTCATCCCGCGGCGAGAATGGCGGCCCGATCCGCCGCTTCTGGCCGCCGGGAGCAGAGTGAGACTGGGTAAAAAAAGTCCCCAGGCGCCCTCCGCAATCACTCCGCCGAACTGCAGGATCTCGTGAGTGGAATCTTATGGATTCCATGGAGGGGAAACCCGCGACGGCGCTTTAGCGCTGCTCTGAGCATCCTGGAAACTAGCGGTCGCTACGGGGCAGGCTGCTGGATTCAGCGCCTGCCCCAAAATCTACTGGTAAAATGGAGACGCTAAGGGGACAACAAGTTGACCTGGTATCTTTAAAGATGTTCTAGAACTGCTGAACGCTATTGGAGAAAGACCCGATTCCACTCGGACTTTCTTCACTATGAATTTATGCTCCGGTCCTCCAGCTCTGCCCTCTCTCAAGCCAAGCAGGCATATTATACGACCCTCATACTCACCCACTCCCAGAACCCAAAACGCCTGTTCGGGGCGTTCAACTCCCTTCTCTGTCCTGCTGTGGCTGTTCCTCACACTGACCTCCATGCCGAAGACCTAACGTACTTATTCACAGCAAAAATAGAACAGATAAGAACTGAAATCTCAACAATGCCGTTATCACCCGGGCAGGAAGATGCTGACCATGTCTATCCTCACATGATTAACTCGTTCCCTTCAGCAACTGAACAAGAGGTCCTTAAACTACTACGATCCTCTCATCCCACTACCTGCCCCCTCAACCCCGTTCCCTCACATCTTGCCAAAACACTTTCTGTTTCTCTTGTACCATCCTTGACCCACACCATTAAGCTGTCTTTAACCTCTGGGGTCTTTCCTGCTCCCCTCAAACATGCCACCGTAGTCCCAATCCTAAAAAAAACATCTCTGGATCCGACTGCTCCCTCCAACACTCCCCCCCGTTTCCCTGCTTCATTCAGCCTCCAAACTCCTCGAAAACCTTGCGTATGCCCGTCTGATTGACCCTCTGCTCTTTTGGATTCCAGTACCACCTATACTATACGCTGATGACACTCAAATATACCTCTCCTCCCCTGATCTCTCTCTGGCTCTCCTGGATCGAGTCACTGACTGTCTCTTTGCCGTCTCGATTGGATGTCTTGCCGCTTCCTTAAACTCAATCTTACCAAAACTGAAATTCTCATTGTTCCTCCAAAAACAGCCCAATGCCACCTATCTCTCTACAAGTAAATGAACGCTCGTTAGCCGACGCCTCAAGCTTGCTGCCGCGGTGTCACCTGCGATTCTGACCTAACGTTCTCTCCCCACATCCAGACAGTGACCAAATCCTGTCACTATCACCTCAAGAGCATCGTCCGCCTCTTTCTGACACAAGATACCGCGACAGTGCTGGTTCAGGCTCTTGTCATTTCACGGCTTGATTACTGCAACTCCCTCCTTATTGGCCCCAACTCCCGTATTGCCCCTTTACAATCTGTAATGAATGCAGGGGCCAGGCTTATTTTTCTCTCCAGAAGCACCTCGCGTACCTCCCCCCTCTGCTGGTCCCTCCATTGGCTTCCTGTACCTCCCCCCTCTGCCGGTCCCTCCATTGGCTTCCTGTACCTCCCCCTCTGCCAGTCCCTCCATTGGCTTCCTGTACCTCCCCCCTCTGCCGGTCCCTCCATTGGCTTCCTGTACCTCCCTCCTCTGCCGGTCCCTCCATTGGCTTCCTGTACCTCCCCCCTCTGCCGGTCCTTCCATTGGCTTGCTGTACCTCCCCCTCTGCCGGTCCCTCCATTGGCTTCCTGTACCTCCCCCTCTGCCGGTCCCTCCATTGGCTTCCTGTACCTCCCCTCTCTGCCGGTCCCTTCATTGGCTTCCTGTACGTTTCAGGAAACAGTTTAAAATACTGACGCTCACATTCAAATCACTCAATAACGTGACCCCTCCCTACATGTCTTCGTTACTCCGCAAGAACGTCCCGTCTAGACAACTCCGGTCAGCAGGTGATCTCCACTTGTCATCTGTCTACACACGCACGGCCAACTCTCGCCTCCAAGACTCTCAAGGGCAGCACCGGTCCTGTGGAATGACTTGCCTCACCCTATCAAACTCTCCCCTGATCTTCAGGCCTTCAAGAAATCCCTCAAAACCCATCTCTTCAGATTATGTTACCACATCACTGACACAACTCATCCCTCTGCTCACCTACTCACACATGATTGAAGCTGCTTCTATGGCCCCACAGTTCCCGAACCACTGGCACTAATGATCCTGACATCCAGTAAAATTCCCCTTGTCTTCCTCAACCCGACCCCTCTAGATTGTAAGCTCCTATATAAGGGCTTCCAAAGCACATGCAGAAGAGAAAATAGCTCAGTCAGTAAAAAAGGGGGACAAAACATTTTTTAGATACATAAACGAGAAAAGAAAAGTAAAACAAGGATTAGTTAGATTAAAAACAAAGGAAGGAAGGTATGTAGAAGAGGATAAAAGTCTCGCTGACTGTCTCAATTAATATTTTTGTTCAGTCTTTGCAGAAGAAAAGGAAGGAAAGGGACCTCAGTTAGGAGGAAACACTAACGAGACAATTACATATCAGTTTACAGAGGAGGAGGTTCTACAGCAGCTGTCTAAAGTAAAGACAAATAAGTCAATGGGGCCTGATGGGATCCACCCTAAATTATTAAAAGAGCTCAGTGATGTAATAGCAAAACCGTTAACAGATTTATTTAACCAATCCTTGCTAATGGGAGTCGTCCCAGAAGACTGGAAATTAGCAAAGGTTGTGCCCATTCACAAGAAGGGTAGTAGGGAGGAATCGGGGAACTATAGGCCAGTTAGTCTTACGTCAGTAGTGGGGAAATTAATGGAAACCATGTTAAAGGAAAGGATTGTTGAACATATAAAAACACATAGATTACAGGATCAGAAACAACATGGGTTTACCTCAGGGAGATCATGCCAAACTACTCTTATTGATTTTTTTGATTGGGTAACAAAAATAATAGACACAGGTGGTGCAGTAGACATTGCTTATTTAGATTTCAGTAAGGCTTTTGATACTGTTCCGCATAGAAGGCTTATCAACAAATTGCAATCTTTGAGCTTGGATTCCAATATTGTTGAATGGATTAGGCAGTAGCTGAGTGACAGGCAACAGAGGGTTGTGGTAAATGGAGTTTATTCGGCGCAAGGTCTTGTTACCAGTGGGGTACCTCAGGGGTCAGTACTTGGACCCATTCTATTTAATATTTTTATTAGTGATATTGCAGAAGGTATTAATGGAAAAGTATGTCTTTTTGCTGATGACACAAAGATTTGCAACAGGGTTGACGTTCCTGGAGGGATCAGCCAAATGACAAATGATTTAGGTAAACTAAAAAAATGGTGGGAGCTGTGGCAATTGAGTTTTAATGTGGATAAGTGCAAGATAATGCACCTGGGACGTAAAAACCCAAGGGCTGAATATAGAATATTTGATACAGTCCTAACCTCAACATCTGAGGAAAGGGATTTAGGGGTCATTATTTCAGAGGATCTAAGGGTAAGTAGTCAATGTAATAGAGCAGCAGGAAATGCTGGCAGAATGCTTGGAAATGCTGGCAGAATGCTTGGTTGTGTAGGGAGAGGTATTAGCAGTAGGAAAAGGGAAGTGCTCATGCCACTGTACAGAGCACTGGTGAGACCTCACTTGGAGTACTGTGTGCAGTACTGGAGACCGTATCTCCAGAAGGATATAGACATCTTAGAGAGAGTTCAGAGAAGGGCTACTAAAATGGTGTACGGCTTGAAGGAGAAAAGTTACCAGGAAAGGCTTAATGATCTTAACATGTACAGCTTGGAAAAAAGACGAGACAGAGGAGATATGATAGAAACATTTAAATACGTAAAGGGAATCCACAAGGTAGAGGAAGGGAGTATATTTAAAAGGAAACAAAGTAGCAAAACAAGAGGACATAGTCTTAGATTAGAGGGGCAAAGGTTTAAAAGTAACATCAGAAAGCATTATTTTACTGAGAGGGTGGTGGATACATGGAACAGCCTTCCAGTTGAAGTGGTAGAGGCCAAAACAGTAATTGAATTTAAGCAGGCATGGGATAGGCATAAGGCTATCCTAAACAAAAGATAAATCCAGGTAAAGTATCTATGTAATTGGGCAGACTAGATAGGCCGAAAGGTTCTTATCTGCCGACATTTTTCTATGTTTCTATGTTTCCTATGAGCAGGTCCCTCTACACCTAACGTTTCCATCCTAGGTGCGTTTATCTCATTCCCTTTGGTTATTGTACAGCGCTGCGGAAACTGTTGGCGCTATATAAATGATGACAATAATGATGATAAATGATGACAATAATAATAAAAATAATAAAAATAATCCCCTGCTGTACATTTCTTGCTCCATCTTCCCACTCAGCCCACATGCACCCCGCTAATTCCCATACCCAGCTATCTACCCTCACCTAACGTGTTACCTTTTTCCTTTAGATTGTAAGCACTCGAGCAGGGTCCTCTTTGTGCGTTGCTCTTGTATGTATTTTTGTTGTTCTGTCTCACCCATCGTACAGCACTATTGAACTTGTTGGCGCTTTAAAAACACTTATACCTGTTACTGTACCATTGCGAGCCTCGTCAGTCGCAGAGAAATCAAAAAGCTTTGTATATATATAAATATATATATATTGCTGTTTGTGGGACAACAGAGACTTGATACAGAATTAAACGCAATGGCCGATCGTGCAGTAAAATGACACATCGGGAAGTGGCTGACGTTCCACACACGCCGTGTTACGATTATACCTTTTTATACTGGTGGGTTCTGACCAGGGCTTGTCCAATTCTGCCGACTAAGGAGGCATCGCCGGGATTCTTCCGCTGAGCTTGGTTGTAAACCTCCAGCGCTTTCTCCGGCTGTTATTCAAAGACACAAACTTTATTATTTTACGCTTGTTGTACCTTTTGTTTTTTGAAAATAAGGCGAAGCAACACAGAGTTAATCAAACCTATAAAGGTGATACCTCAGACTGCACTGGAGGGCGTAATTTTAACACGACTCAGAGGCGAGTATTTGCATTTCCTTCTAGAAAGAGGAAATGCAAATACTCGCCTCCGAGTGATTATTACAATTACTAAATTTTCCTATTAACATGACGGAAAGCTAGAATTTTAATAAAGACTCGGAGGCGAGTATTTGTTTCTCTTTGATATTTTACGCAGAGAAAACTGAACAAATTCCACCTTTCAAAGTAACAACAATTTAAACCAAGCTTATAGACGGATATATAATGAATTACCAATGGAAACAAGTATAATGTGTTGTGTGCGGCACAGGGGCTTTTGGATCAAAGTGTAATAAATAGGTGCAATGAAATGCAGGGTGATGAGATGTCCTCTTGGTACCTCACCTCTTGGATGTTCATATAGGCATCTCCAAGGAGGAGGCTGGAGTGAGGTCCTGGGAACTGGTCGCAGAGCTCCCTGCAGTGAAAGAAATGGCAGAATAAAAAGGATGTGACGGTATCACACACTGCGAAATCCTGATGGCGCTCAGCTTTTAGTCTGACGATAGAGTTTAGGACCGCCTGACCAGGTTTGAGGTCTTAGTCCTGGCTCAGAAACACTACCTGCAGCTAAACGGCAGAAAATATAAAATGGTGGCCCTCTGGTCTGACCTTGTTGGTAACAGGAGGCCACCAAAGGAAAGGATCAGAGCGAGCCAATAACTCAGGGGTCAGCAACTATGGTCCTCCAGATGTTTTGTAACTACATCTCCCATGATGCTCAGTCACTTATCAGGCTGGCTGAGCCTCGTGGCACATGTAGTTCCAAAACACCTGGAGGACCAATGTTGCCGGCCCTTGGGTTATTGGCTCCTGTTGCCGACTCTCTGACAACCCAGCCTGTATTAGGTTCATGTTATAACAGGAGGGGGCCACTAAACGATACCAACAGTGGCACCACGTGCTTTTGCTGGTCTTGGCTTTTGGGGTCTACAGGACTTCGTGGATACAAAGGCAGCCCTGCACGAGATAAGGTTGCGGAAAGACACTGGTGACTACATGCTCCAGAGGTGAATATGGGATTTTCTTGAGATTGGTTTATGAGTCTTTGCAAAGATACTGAACACCAGGGCCCCTGAGCAGGAGTCTTTTGGAGAAACCATGTCAACCTGGCCCATTAGGATCACACCTAGGTCCATACCTGAAACAACCAATGTATAACTTCTTATCCTTTCGCATGTGAAGATATATCTCCGCCATCTTTTCTTTGACTTGGATGTAGTACGGCTGGTCCGGGGTGATCTCTCTCAGCATACTGAGGGCGGTGTCTGCTCCACCTTTACTCAGGGCTAGGTTTGCGTTAGAAATAACTATTCGGACCTCCTCGGGCGTGCCGCGGAACTCATGGATGGCGTCCTGCATGACTTTGGTGGCTTCGTGCTGGAAAAGTCATCAAATCAGCATGGTGTGTTATCAGCAAGGTTACACTCATTCTGATAGATCTTACTCTTTATTAAGGCAGATATTTGATTCATCAGAGAACAGTGTGTATTATCTATACTGTATACCACTTGGGTATGAAGTGACACAAAATTTACCCTTTCACTACCAAGGGATTTTCCCGAAAACCACTCTCAGGAACCAGTGATTTTTTTGAAAACCATTTTATTAATGAATTTTACAGTAAGAAATATCTGAATATTCCCAGTGTATCCCTTACTGTAACAACCTATTTGTCAGCGAGATGTTGCCATCTACTGGTCAAAAGTAGTTACTGCAGTTCTGGTCTCCATGCAGGATCAGTTGGGGAGATGTTGCCATCTACTGGTCAAAAGTAGTTACTGCAGTTCTGGTCTCCATGCAGGATCAGTTGGGGAGATGTCGCCATCTACTGGTCAAAAGTAGTTACTGCAGTTCTGGTCTCCATGCAGGATCAGTTGGGGAGATGTCATACAAACACATTCCCAGCTGAGTTTATAAAGTGTTAGCTCCTCGGGCATCATGACTGATAAAACTTTATGTGCATGATCTGGAGCCCAAATGCAAATGATTTGGTTTGCAATAAACGAAAGTCCTTTGCATTGCTCCTGTGGAACACCATATGGACTATACTCGATACTGGAACACCAGGAAGTGACTGTTAGAGTATAGCAGATCTCGGTAGTGAAGGTGTTAAGGGCCCAGGCTTCTAGTCTTGCTCTGTGTTAAGGACCGGAGCAATTTTGCAAATTTAGTGCACCCCTACATGTTAAAACCCCTCTGACTCTTCCTTACCTGTTCGTTATTGAGCTGAAGGGTTTCTGCGAGCTCCAGGAAGACGGAGACGCGCTCGCTTGTGGTGAGAATGAAAGGCGTCCCTCTTTTAGCCGCTCCTCTCTTCATTTCAGGGAGCTTCATGGTCATTTTTAGGGTGATGGCGGCCTCTGCCAGCTTGCCCTTCTTTTTCAGCACTCGGGCTTTCATTAAATGATATAGCGGATGCTCCTGGACCTACAAGCGAAACGCGTAGACATGATGTTATAAATTAGATTCCTATTCATATTTAACACGTGCAATGTTTTGCCATCATGTAAGGCATTACGCAACGCTACTCCAGCGGAGATAAATGAAGACATCAGACACAGAGTTCGTTCTTCAAATATCTGGTATTCCTTTGCTAGGTCAGCTCTTTTATAGAAGATAGGACATACAATAAATCTCAAATTTACAAGCCAGTAGGATATTCCCAACGTCACAGATAATCAGCATGATCAACACTGTTACATATATGGTTTAGACAAAGACATTCTTATGCCCAGATTCACGTGCCGCAGCATGACCACAGAAAGGGGGGATGAGAGAGGACTCTCTACAGCAAGTAATCTACAGTTATAAGGTCCTATGAATAATAATAAAAAGGTCTGTTACAGAAAAAAAAAAACATTAAAAAAAATAATAATTCGGGGAAAAAAATTGCAAAAAAAATCCCAAAAATGCCTAAACAATCCTAAAAGAATAAATAAAAGAAACTTTTTACTGCAGATTAAAATAATAAATGGTTTATTAGATATTGGATAAAAAATGGAAAATGTTTAACATTGAAGCCTATGGGATTCGCCTGAATAAACCTGCCGAATGAAAACACCGAACATTATTATTATTAATTTATAAAGTACCAGCATATTCCGCAGCGCTGTACAATGGGGGAGTGTAGACCTGAGACATACTAGAACACATAAGGAACAGACGGCCCTGCCCTTAGGATAATTGTCCTACTGATACAGCACTTTACACAAGTGCTCAGCCAGACATCCCGTGAGCTTACAATCTAAAGACACCGAACACCAGGGCATTTCACTGACATTTCTCTGCTGTTCAGTGTCTGTGAATAGATTAACCATTGCTTCTCTATGGAGACTTCACTGCTGCTGACCAGGCAATTTATTTCGCTGGCAATTTGCCACTATTTGGCGAATTGCCAACTTTTTGAATAGCCGAATGGCCACGAAATTGCACCGTACAGGGAAATTCTATGGTCAGTTTGACTCTCTTTGAATAAAACCTATAGACTTCACCTGCTCAGGGAAGTGACCCCAGGGTTTACATGCCGTTATGATCATCACGCCAGCTTTTAGGAGGGGTAACATTTCCCTGGTTTGCTCCGCGACGATATGCTGATTCAGCACCTTGGAATAGGTGGCTATTCTTGCATTTCTTCTTTTATTGATCAAATAAAATGTAACAGATTAGCCTCAGATTCTATTCTCCCTTTTTCTATGGTATGAGGTTTATTTTGAGGCACAGGATCATACCTGGAAGTTGTGGCTGACGCCCGTCTCCAGGCACTGCAGGCACTCGGTGAAAAGGCCCTGGGCGTAGTAGATCTGCGCCATCAGGAGGTGAACGTCTGCCGAGGTGGCGTCCACACTTATACAGCGCTGTAAGTTTGCCAGCGCTCCCGCCAGGTTTCCTGATGGAAAACATAAAGAAGTAAACATTAAGGGAAAACGTACCTGTGAAAGAGAGGGAAGGTTGCGTGGACGTGTGCAAGGCGTCCCCCTTACCTGCTAAGTACTTGGCTTGCGCCATATAATAAAGTGGTTCCATCAGAGCCGGAGCCGAGCTGAGCACCGGAGTCAGAGCGGACACGACCTGCTTAAGCACAGGTGACACCGGCTTACCTTCAGGTTTGGGCTGCAATCAAAATATCATTTTTAACAATAGTAAAATGTTACGGGCAAATAAGGAACAGCTTCCTAAAGACGAAACACCTGAAAACAGTGTAACTTCTACGTTCATTCTGTCTTACTCGTTGTACAGCGCTGCAGAATATGTTGGTGCTTTATAAAGAATTGTCTTGGCTTCTCGGACATGTTATGAAAAATATTTACAGTCCCTGAGCTAATCCAGTATGGCATTCACTAAACGGTTAAAAAAGGAGCGAATTGATCTTGTAATACAGTTAGGGCCCTATTCCAATCTTCGCGCAAAGACGCATTAACGCGACGGGCAAAACCCTTTGCGCTGAACGTCATATTACAATGTCAGCGCAACAAACGCGCGTATACGTTTAACGCGGGTGAACCTGCGCGAACGCTGCGCGAGCTTACTGTACTTTGCGCGTCCTATACTTAACATTGTGAGCGCAAATGCGTTTGTGCGCTAGTACGCGAATGTTATTACAATCTACGCGCAGTTTGTAACGCACAGCCTTTGCGCGCATAATTTTAGCAACTCCTAAAAGCTGGTGTTAATGGCAAATTCTATCAACCTGCCGAAACCAAATACACCAGCCCAATAAAACTACGCGGCAAAGTATAGTTACACATTCTACTCATACCCAAACCAATAAAATGGAGAAGTTGTGTGTGTTTTTATTTTGATGCAGCATATATACGCAGATTGACTTTGACAGGCGCAAAAACGTAACGTGAGACCATTAAGGTTCTTAATTCTGATTGGCTGAATCGCGTGAAAAAACTGTCTGCACACTAATTTCTGCGCGCAACATTATTGCGCGCATTATTTTTTGACGGATGAAATAATGCGCGAGGATTGTAATATCAGCGTTGATTTACGCGCGTTAATTTTAGTTATATAGTATAGTTATATAGTTATATAGGCTGAAAAAAGACATGCGTCCATCGGGTTCAGCCTCTCCCACATAACCTACTGCTGTTGATCCAAAAGAAGGCAAAAGACCCAGTCTGAAATGCTCAGCAATATGCAACAAACTGGGAAAAAATTCCTACTTGACCCCAGATGGCGTCAGATTTCTCCTTGGATCAAGAAGCTTTTACCCACATATTAAATATTATAACCCTTAATATTCTGTGTCTGCAGGAAGCCATCCAGTCGTTTTTTAAAAGTCTGTACAGACTCTGACCCAACCACCTCAACAGGCAGAGAATTCCACAGCTTTATTGTTCTCACCGTAAAATAACCCTTCCTATGCTTTAAGCTAAATTTTCTTTCTTCCAGTCTAAATGGATGACCCCTTGTCCTATGTATAGTCCTGTTAATGAATAGGTTATCAGACAATGGTTGATAATGGCCCCGTATATATTTATATAAGGTTATCAGATCCCCTCTAAGGCGCCGTATATATTTATATAAGGTTATCAGATCCCCTCTAAGGCCCCGTATATATTTATATAAGGTTATCAGATCCCCTCTAAGGCCCCGTATATATTTATATAAGGTTATCAGATCCCCTCTAAGGCCCCGTATATATTTATATAAGGTTATCAGATCCCCTCTAAGGCGCCGTTTCTCTAAACTAAACAGGTTTAAGCTTGTTAGTCATTCCTCATAACTTAACCCTTCCATTCCCCTTATTAATTTAGTTGCCCGTCTCTGCACTTTTTCTGACGCTAGAATATCTTTTTTTAAGACAGGTGCCCAAAATCACACAGCATATTCAAGGTGCGGCCTGACCATTGATTTATACAGAGGCAAAATTATGTTTTCATCCCGTAATGTTTAACACTTCGCGCAAAAATTCACGCGTTGCGCCTGCGTTTTTGCATGAAGAATGTAATAGGACCCTTAGGGCACTATCACGTTGCCCTGAGCTAAAACCGTGACGCTAAGGGGAAAAATTTGCGTTTGCTAACTACCCCTTTGCATCCCGGTTTCACCAGCAGATCGCTGGGCAGGCGTAGAGTCCGGTAGCCTGCCCTTACCGATATCTAAGCTCGCGGATGCTGGGGCAGCGCTACAGCACCATCCTCAGCATCCCCTCCATGGCGTCCATAGGATCGTGCTGCCGGGTAACATGCCTCTCGCGAGATCCTGCTGGTCGGCGGAGTGATCGGGGAGGGAGACTGGGGAATTTCTTCTCCCAGTCTCACTCTGCTTCCGGCGGCCAGAAGTAGCGGATCGGGCCACCGTTCTCGCCGCAGGATGAGAGGTAAGTATGTAAGTAGGTAAGTATCCATTACCTGCACCTCTGAGCTGGGGGGAACTTCTTCGTTAGCGCCAGCTCTTAGTAACCAAGGGATCATAACGCTAGTTACTCTGTGCTTTCACTCTGAGCCCCCCATGTTAGGTATAGAGAGTGCAAAGTACAGTAAACACACGCTACGAATCGCAAATTAATGAGCGCTAAAGGGTTTTCTAACCCGTAGGCGATGTGGGCGCAGCGCTATGACCTCCTTTAAGCCAGCGCTGACGCTAGTGTTAGAAACATAGAAACATAGAAAAATGTCGGCAGATAAGAACCTTTCGGCCCATCTAGTCTGCCCAATTACATGGATACTTTACCTGGATTTATCTTTTGTTTAGGATAGCCTTATGCCTATCCCATGCCTGCTTAAATTCAATTACTGTTTTGGCCTCTACACACTTCTACTGGAAGACTGTTCCATGTATCCACAAAAGCTTCCTGATGTTACTTTTAAACCTTGCCCCTCTAATCTAAGACTATGTCCTCTTGTTTTGCTACTTTGTTTCCTTTTAAATATACTCCCTTCCTCTACCTTGTGGATTCCCTTTACGTATTTAAATGTTTCTATCATATCTCCTCTGTCTCGTCTTTTTTCAAGCTGTACATGTTAAATATTAAGCCTTCCTGGTAACTTTTCTCCTTAAAGCCGTACACCATTTTAGTAGCCCTTCTCTGAACTCTCTCTTGTCTATATCCTTCTGGAGATACGGTCTCCAGTACTGCACACAGTACTCCAAGTGAGGTCTCACCAATGCTCTGTACAGTGGCATGAGCACTTCCCTTTTCCTACTGTGTTTCCTAGTGTTAACTTGAAGGAGGTGATAGATCCCTTAGGGTTTTACCTCTTTAGGACAAAGTGCCAGGTATTCTTTCACCACCTTAACGATGAAGCTGGGGTTGAGTTTCTGGAAGTACTCTGCGCCAAGGGCCAGGCCTTGCATTGCAGAAAAGTGGCTCTGCAGGGCTTCGTTCAGCAGGTTGGTTATTGCATTTTCTCCCATCTCTTTCCTGGAAGCCATGATCGCCTCTACATAACACATCTCCTGCATCCGAAAAGACATCAGAAGGGTTAAAAGCAGGTATCCTAAACTCTGACCCCCCCCCCCCAGATGTTTCTGAACTACACCTCCCATGATTCTCTGGCCATTTATTGCATTCAAAGAATTCTGGGGTTTGTAAGAAAAAAACTTCTGGGGGGCCAAAGTTTGAGACCCCTGGGTTAAAGGGACACCACATACACGGACATAAGCTGTAACTAGATTACGTGCGCATTACAAATAAAAACACATTATAAAACACCTTATAAATCACACTGCTGTATTTTTCTTTGTTGAAGTAATTTCATGTAAAAAGGAAAAATAAAATTAGTATTTTATCGGTTTCCATTTTGTGGATTTTTTCCATGATGCAACATTTACCAAAATCTGTGCAAAGGTTTTACTTTACTGCCGTGGTTTATCTTCTACAGTATTTTACAGTCAATGGGGTAGAGGAGGGAATATTTAGAATAGGAGCAGCAGGGGGTCTATTGTTCTCCAGGCTGAGATAAGAGCTTGCAGCTGATTGAGATAACACAGGGAGTTTAAAAGGCTTCTAATATATGTCCTTTGAATACATCCCACACAATACAATGATGGGAGTCGGTGACTGACCCATTCACTCCATTCTATGGTCAAAGCCACACAGTGAGGAGCAAGTGATGGAAAGATACAACACAAAATATCACACAGTGGATGCACCCAGTGACACACATAGAGGAAAATATCACACAATGGATGCACCGAGTGACACACATAGAGGAAAATATCACACAATGGATACACCCAGTGACACATATAGAGGAAAATATCACACAATAGATGCACCCAGTGACACATATAGAGGAAAATATCACACAATGGATGCACCCAGTGACACATATAGAGGAAAATATCACACAATGGATGCACCCAGTGACCATATAGAGGAAAATATCACACAATGGATGCAGCCAGTGACACATATAGAGGAAAATATCACACAATGGATGCAGCAGTGACACAATATAGAGGAAAATATCACACAATGGATGCACCCAGTGACACATATAGAGGAAATATCACACAATGGATGCACCCAGTGACACCTATAGAGGAAAATATCACACAATATATGTGTCCACTGGGTGCATCCATTGTGTGATACAGTGACACATATAGAGGAAAATATCACAATGGATGCAGCAGTGACACATATAGAGGAAAATATCACACAATGGATGCACAATGACCACAATAAGGAAAATATCACACAATGGATGCACCCAGTGACACATATAGAGGAAATATCACACAATGGATGCAGCCAGTGACACATATAGAGGAAATATCACACAATGGATGCACCAGTGACACATATAGAGGAAAATATCACACATGGATGCACCCAGTGACACCTATAGAGGAAAATATCAACAATATATGTGTCACTGGTTGCATCATTGTGGATATTTCCTCTATAGGTGTCACTGGGTGCATCCATGTGTGGATATTTTCCTCTATATGTGTCACTGGGTGCATCCATTGTGTGATATTTTCCTATACCTGTGTCACTGGCTGCATCCATTGTGTAATTTTCCTCTATGTGTCACTGGTGCATCCATTGTGTGATATTTTCTCTATATGTGTGACTGGACGCATCCTTGTGTGATATTTTCCTCTATATGTGTCACTGGGTGCATCCATTGTTGATATTTTCCTCTATATGTGTCACTGGGTGCATCCATTGTGGATTTTCCTCTATATGTGTCACTGGCTGCATCCATTGTGTGATATTTTCCTCTATATGTGTCACTAAGTGCATCCATTGTGTGATATTTCCTCTATTGTGTCCACTGGGTGCATCCATTGTGTGATATTTTCCTCTATATTTCATTGGGTGCATCCATTGTGTGATATTTTCCTCTATAATGTGTCACTGGCTGCATCCATTGTGTGATATTTCCCTTCTATATGTGTCACTGGGTGCATCCATTGTGTGATATTTTCCTCTATATGTGTCACTGGGTGCATCATTGTGTGATATTTTCCTCTATATGTGTCACTGAGTGAATCTATGTGTGATATTTCCTCTATATGTGTCACTGGGTGCATCCAGAGAGAAAATATCACACAATGGATGCGTCCAGTCACATATAGAGGAAAATATCACACAATGGATGCACCCAGTGACACATATAGAGGAAAATATCACACAAGGATGCAGCCAGTGACACATATAGAGGAAATATCACACATGGATGCACCCAGTGACACCTATAGAGGAAAATATCACACAATGGATGCACCCAGTGACACATATAGAGGAATATCACACAATGGATACGTCCAGTCACACATATAGAGGAAAATATCGCACAATGGATGCACCCAGTGACACATATATAGGAAAATTCACAACATGGATGCACCCAGTGACACATATAGAGGAAAATATCACACAATGGATGCACCCAGTGACACATATAGAGGAAATATCACACAATGGATGCAAGCCAGTGACACATATAGAAAAATATCACACAATGGATGCACCCAGTGACACATATAGAGGAAATATCACACAATGTGCACCCAGTGACACATATAGAGGAAAATATCACACAATGGATGCACCCATGACACATATAGAGGAAGATATCACACAATGGATGCACCCAGTGACACATATAGAGGAAAATATCACACAATGGATGCACCAGTGACACATATAGAGGAAAATATCACACAATGGATGCACCCAGTGACACATAGAGGGAAATATTTTATTAACTAAACATAAAAGAGAAAACCAAAGCACATGTAAGATATCAGCAACATCAAATAAACACAATAAGGACATTTCATTTTTTGATGGTACTGGACCTTTAAGAAAAAAAAAAAATCGGTGGATCTTGTTTATTTATTCTGTAGATAGTAAGTTAAAAAGAAGACATAAGAAAAAACCACGATTGAGATGGGTATCCTAGTGTCACAGAAAAAATACATTTCTTATTCTTTTTTTTGAGACGTATCACTTGCTGACATGGGGTTCAGAAATTTTCTCCAAATGACAAACCGCACAACATGTAAACCCGATGATAAAAACCAGAAAACTAACTTAAGAAATCCAATCAATATATAAACAGGACTGATACCTTAGATCTTCCTATAGATTGCTGAACCTCGCGGAGGAAGTCGAGCTGCATGGCCGCGTCTTCAAGCTGCTCCTGTAGTATCTGACACCATATAATACCTGAAGAACACAAGAACGCTCGTACTTATACTCAGGGCTGGTGCTTCCACTAGGCAAGCTAGGCAACAGTCTAGTGCGCATTGTAACCTAGGGGCACAGCTGACCCCAACCCAGGTTCCATTATCGTACCCCTTCCTCATTGTTGGCTTGTGTAGCCGGCAGTGGCGGCTCACAATGCAAACCCCCGCTAGCGGCGCAGAAGGTTGGCGTTTTATGGCGACATGCAGGTGCCACCAGATGACATGCGGGCACCACAAGAGGCAGATAAAAAAAAAAAAAGCACAGAAGAAAGAAAGTGAAAAAAAAGAGGCAGATGAAATAAAAGAAAGAAGCAGATGAAAGAAAGAAAGAAAGAAAGAGGTAGATGAAAGAAAGAGGCAGATGAAAGAAAGAGGCAGAGGAAAGAAAGAAAGGCAGATGAAAAAAAGAGAGAGGCAGATGAAAAAAAGAGAGAGGCAGATGAAAGAAAAAGAAAGAGGCAGATGAAAGAAAAAGAAAGAGGCAGATGAAAGAAAAAGAAAGAGGCAGATGAAAGAAAAAGAAAGAGGCAGATGAACGACAGAAAGAGGCAGAGGAAAGAAAGAGGCAGAGGAAAGAAAGAAAGAGGCAGAGGAAAGAAAGAAAGAGGCAGATGAACGAAAGAAAGAGGCAGAGGAAAGAAAGAAAGAAGCAGATGAACGAAAGAAAGGGGCAGAGGAAAGAGACAGAGGAAAGAAAGAGGCAGAGGAAAGAAAGAAAGAAAAAAAGAAAGGCAGTGGAAAGAAAATAAAGAGGCAGAGGAAAGAAAAGAAAGAGGCAGATGAAAAAAGAGAGGCAGAGGAAAGCAAGAGGCAGAGGAAAGAAAGAAAGAGGCAGAGGAAAGAAAGAAAGAGGCAGAGGAAAGAAAGAGGCAGAAGAAAGAAAAAGAAAAAGGCAGAGGAAAGAAAGAAAGAGGCAGAGGAAAGAAAGAGGCAGAAGAAGAAAGAAAGGAGGCAGATGAAAGAAAAGAAGAGGCAGAGGAAAGAAGAGGCAGATGATAAAATGAAAGAGGCAGATGAAGAAGAAAAGAGGAGATGAAAAAATAAAGAGCAGAGGAAAGAAGAGGCAGAGGAAAGAAAGAAAGAGGAAGATGAAAGAAAGAGGCAGAAGAAAGAGGCAGAGGAAAGAAAATAAAGAGGCAGAGGAAGAAAAAGAAAGGCAGAGGAAAGAAAGAAAGAGGAAGATGAGAAAGAGGCAGAGGAAAGAGAGGCAGAGGAAAGAAAGAGGCAGAGGAAAGAAGAAAGAGGCAGATGAAAAAAAAGAGGCAGATGATAAAATGAAAGAGGCAAGATGAAAGAAAAAGAAAGAGGCAGAGGAAAGAAAGAAATAGGGCAGAGGAAAGAAAGAGGCAGAGGAAAGAAAGAAAGGCAGAGGAAAGAAAGAAAGAGGAAGATGAAAGAAGGGCGAGGAAAGAGAGGCAGAGGAAAGAGAGGCAGAGGAAAGAAAGAGGCAGAGAAAGAAAGAAAGAGGAAAGAAAGAGGCAGAGGAAAGAAAAAGAAGAGGCAGAGGAAGAAAGAAAGAGGCAGAGGAGAAAGAGGCAGAAGAAAGAAAGAAAGGAGGCAGATGAAAGAAAGAGGCAGAGGAAAGAAAGAGGCAGATGTTAAAATGAAAGAGGCAGATGAAAGAAAAAGAAAGAGGCAGAGGAAAGAAAATAAAGAGGCAGAGGAAAGAAAGAAAGGCAGAGGAAAGAAAGAAAGAGGAAGATGAAAGAAAGAGGCAGAGGAAAGAGAGGCAGAGGAAAGAAAGAGGCAGAGGAAAGAAAGAAAGAGGCAGAGGAAAGAAAGAAAGAGGCAGAGGAAAGAAAGAGGCAGAAGAAAGAAAGAAAGGAGGCAGATGAAAGAAAGAGGCAGAGGAAAGAAAGAGGCAGATGATAAAATGAAAGAGGCAGATGAAAGAAAAAGAAAGAGGCAGATGAAAGAAAAAGAAAGAGGCAGAGGAAAGAAAATAAAGAGGCAGAGGAAAGAAAGAAAGGCAGAGGAAAGAAAGAAAGAGGAAGATGAAAGAAAGAGGCAGAGGAAAGAGAGGCAGAGGAAAGAAAGAGGCAGAGGAAAGAAAGAAAGAGGCAGATGAAAAAAAGAGGCAGATGATAAAATGAAAGAGGCAGATGAAAGAAAAAGAAAGAGGCAGAGGAAATAAAAGAAAGAGGCAGAGGAAAGAAAAGAAAGAGGCAGAGGAAAGAAAGAGGCAGAGGAAAGAAAGAAAGGCAGAGGAAAGAAAGAAAGAGGAAGATGAAAGAAAGAGGCAGAGGAAAGAGAGGCAGAGGAAAGAGAGGCAGAGGAAAGAAAGAGGCAGAGGAAAGAAAGAGGCAGAGGAAAGAAAGAAAGAGGAAAGAAAGAGGCAGAGGAAAGAAAAAGAAAGAGGCAGAGGAAAGAAAAGAAAGGCAGATGAAAAAAAGAAAGGCAGATGAAAAAAGAAAGAGGCAGATGAAAGAAAGAGGCAGAGGAAAGAAAAAGAAAGAGGCAGATGAAAGAAAGAAAGAGGCAGATGAAAGAAAGAGGCAGATGAAAGAAAGAAAGAGGCAGATGAAAAAGAAAGAGGCAGAGGAAAGAAAGAAAGAGGCAGATGAAAGAAAGAGGCAGAGGAAAGAAAGAGGCAGATGAAAGAAAGAGGCAGAGGAAAGAAAAAGAAAGAGGCAGGTGAAAGAAAGAGAAAGATGAAAGAAAGAGGCAGAGGAAAGAAAGAGGCAGCTTGTCGGCTTTTTCCTAGCGGCTGGTCTGCGCTGTGATTGGCGGCTTGTCGGCTTTTTCCGAAGTGTTCGGCGTGTCTTTTGCGGTGGTTTCGGTGGGATTGCGGCGGGTTTTCCCTGCATTCCGGGGACCCTGTGGGGAATGTTGAATTCATCACAAGGTGGGGATCTTTGATTCCCCGAAGTACAAGGAACGAGAGAGCACCGAAATGTCGGCGACATTTTGGTGCTTTCTGAATAACCCCTTTAATAAACTTAGAATTAATTTTTTTTATTTAAAAAAGGCAAAAGCCAATATTTTCAATATGGAGTATTGGTGAAAGTCCCGATGACTGAGCCGGTATTTAACTGGGAATCAAAAGCCTGGAAAACCATTAATGATATATGCTGAACTCTGACAGCACATTCAGCAGAGTTCGGGAATCGATCTCCATTAAATCGAGCACAATCTCAGCTTGAACTAAAGAGGTGTCATGTGAAAAGAGGGGAGCAGAGCCTCGCAAAGTCAACCACGAAAAATACAAACTCTAAAATGTGATTATTATGTTTTCTGCTCAGATAATGCTCTTAAAGAGCAGCATTTCCATCTCTATACACAACCCGCCGACAATAACACAATGCTGTGTAGCTTTAGAAGACACAGATTTATGGACCTACCAATCATGGCCTCCGCGTGTCCTCCGTCCGCTTTCACCGCGATAGAATACCAATCGGCGGCCTCTTTCACGTTCCCCTGCCGCATTAACTGATTGGCCAGTTCAGTGGCGAGTTCTGCGTGCGCAGGAGCCATCCGGAAAATGCGCTCGGTAAATGCTGCAAGCTGCTGGAGGAGCTGCTGGTGCCGTCCACACTGCAAAAAGCAAAACAAAAAAAATAATAACAAAAAAATATATAACGAACAATCGTTTATTCTTTTCATTTGCAACAAAAAGTCTGTTTATTAATTAATTCATTTTTTAGAATTTTTTAAGCATTTTTCTGGATTTTTTCAGCAAAAGCTTTGATTCCGATTTTTTTGGTTTCAAGTGGAGTTTTTTTTAATTCTGTAACAAGACCTTTTTATTGTTGTTCATAGGATCTTATTTATTATTTCCAGGAATTTCGTGAATTATTTTTGTTTAAAACGCCTTTAAAAATTGTGTTTTTTTGTTTGATTTTTTTTTTACCATTCAGTCTGCATTTCCCCAAGTGAATCCTTAAAACCTGGCCTGTTAGGGGAACCTGGGGACAGGTTTGGAAAGCACTGCTCTAAATGGTCCTGTCACTTTTTAAGGGTTTATTCAGAGAGCTGATCTGGCCCCGAAATGACACCGAACAGAGAATTTTCCCATACGGTGACATTTCGGGGCCAAATTTCGGCTATTCAGAGAGCAGGCAGTTCAAATTTACAGTACGGTGCCTGTTCGACGGCAGTGAAATCCCCCATAGAGACGCAATGGTTAAGCTATTCACAGACACCGAACAGCAGAGAAATGTCAGTGAAATTCCCTGCTGTTCGGTGGTTTCATTCGGCAGGTTTAGTCAGGCGAATCCCATAGGTTTCAATGTTAAAAATATTCCCCTTTTAATTCAATATCTAATAAACCGTTTATTATTTTAATCGGCAGTAAAAAGTCTCTTTATTTATATATTTTTTTGATCTTTTAGGCATTTGTCGGGATTTTTTCGGCAAATTTTTTTTTTTAAAAGCATTTTTTCTTTTTTCTGTAACAGCCCTTTTTATTTTTATTATTGGATTTTATATGTAAATTCCAAACATTTTCGTTTTTTTGCAAACAGCGTTTCAATTTTGACACTTTCAACTGTATGTTTTTTTTTTTGTTTTACCCGTCTGGCGGCTTTTCGACTCTCTCCTGAGGCTGGTCTGCGCTGTGCTCAGCGGCTCGTCGGCTGCGTTTGGCGGCCCTCCGGCGTGTTTGCAGCGTATGTTCGGCGGGTGGCGGGTCTGCGGCAGCATTTGGCGGCTGATTCCCTGCACTTCGGGGACCATGTGGTGAATGCTGAATTCACCGCAGGGTGGGGAAATTTGATTCCCTGAAGTGCAGGGATTGCAGGGAATGAGAGAGCATTGAAATGTCAGTGACATTACAGTGTTCTCTGAATAACCCCCTTTGGGCCCTATTACAATCGTCTCGTTAAAACGCTCGCGCAACGCGTGAATTTGTGTGTCCAGCGTTAAACATTAACGAGCGTAAATCACCGCTGGTATTACAATCCTTGCGCATTTTTCATCCGTCGAGCAATAACGCGCGTAAAACGGACGCGCACAAACGTGCGTGCAACAACGTTGCGCGGACTGTTTTTTCACACGATTCAGCCAATCAGAATTAAGAACCACAATTGTCTCACGTTACGTTTTTGCGCCTGTCAAAGTCAATATGCGCATATATGCTGCATCAATAATAAATGCACACACAACTTCTCCATTTTATTGGTTTGGGTATGTGTAGAATCAGTGGCGTAGCGTGGGTTGTCAGCGCCCAGGGCAAGGCAAGAATTGTGCGCCCCCCCAAACTGTGGACACGGTAACACACCCTGATTCCCTTCCACCAGTAGAGTATTGACCCCGTTACCCCACAAGCACATGTATTGTATATTAACAAAATACTGATATAATAAAAAACTGAAACACACACATGCCCCCCACGCTACGCCACTGTTACCAGTCACCCTGTCCCAGTATACCCTAGCATAGTTCCACTCTCATGCTATACCCAGTCACTCTCAGTACCCCCACTTTCTCCCAATACCCCCAGTCTCTCCCAGTACCCCCAGTCACTCGCACTCTCGCTCTCTCCCAGTACCCCCAGTCACTCTCTCTCACTCTTTCTCCAAGTACCCCCACTTTCTCCCAGTACCCCCAGTCGCTCTCTCTATCCAAGTATCCCCAGTCACTCTCTCCCTGTACCCCCAGTACCCCCTCACTGTGTGGTGGTCACGCTGCTTGCTCTGGTGTCATACAGTGTCACCTACCTGTGTGGAGTTGCTGGTGTCCCGAGGGGGGCTGTCCAGGGGGCTTAGTGGAGACCGGATTTTAAATGTGTGGCAGGGCGGACACCTCCCTCCCTCTTTCCTGTTCAGCGGCTGCAAGTCTGCCAGTGGTGGGGGGGCTGGAACAGGGCTCAAGGGGGGCTGACAAGCATGGTACAGGGTGTTCCGTCAAATAATGCTGCGCTGCTTCACTTGACTCATATCAGCGTTAAGGAGGAGTCAGGACAGGACCAGAATTTTGTGTCCTGGTCCTCCCTTCTGGACGCTCAGTGCTAAGTTACCGCCTGCATGGCAAAACAGGCGGACACCTTGCTGATCCCTGCTGGAAAATATTAGTGGTTCAAATTTCTTTTGAAATTTTGCGCCCCCCTATGAAAATTGCGCCCGGGGCGACCACCCCCGAGGCACCCCCACGCTACGCCACTGTGTAGAATGTGTAACTATATTTTGCTGCGTATTTTTTTTGGGCTGGTGTATTTGGGTTCGGCAGGTTGAATTTGCCATTAACACCAGCTTTTAGGAGTTGCTAAAATTATGCGCGCAAAGGCTGTGCGTTACAAACTGCGCATAGATTGTAATACCATCCGCGTACCAGGGCACAAACGCATTTGCGCTCACGATGTTAAGTATAGGACGCGCAAAGTACAGTAAGCTCGTGCAGCGATCGCGCAGCTTCACCCGCGGTAGATGTATACGCGCGTTTGTTGCGCTGACATTGTAATACGACGTTCAGCGCAAAGGGTTTTGCCCCTCGCGTTAATGCATTCTTGCGCCAGCGCAAACGTATGCGCGAAGATTGTAATAGGGCCCTTAATGTGTGAGATATTTTGAAGCACTCTGGTTACTTTGCAGCAACAGAGCCACTTTAATAATGCAAGGAGCAGAGGAAGAGGCTCTCGCTCAGCCAATGCCCTGTAGCATATGCTGTAAGTGCAGGTAATGAAGATGGGAGTCTGCCGGCCGATAGAGAAAAGTCTGAGTAAACGGTCTTACCAGGCTGCTAATGACAAGAATCTTCTCACAATGCAACGCTGGGTTTCGAGGTTCCACTGACTCCAAGGAAATAATGAGGTCCTTCACGTGGGTCGATGCCTGGGAAGAAAGTCAGGGGACGGTCACAGCATCGCCATCTACAAAGACACGTCTAGATCCCAGGTACATGAAGCTAAGGTCTACAAACAGAGCCTCCTTTATTCAAAATGCTGGGACTAGACGTGCTCTGGATTTGGGATTTTTGGGGGATATTTGCATATAATAATAATCAGATATCTTGGGGACCCAAGTCTAAACGCAGGATCCATTTACGTTTCACACACACCTTATACACAGCCTGAAGGCGTTTTATACAGGGTTTTAATCATTATCACGTGGTGTCAGCGGTGGGATTTTACACTTGTGATGTTATGCCGGTGTTCAAAAAGATTCTGTGGGGGTTATTCATTAATCTTCGAAACTGCCACCAGATCGCAACCGTGAATCTCACCGAATCTGCGATTTAAGGGCAGTATGATTATTATTCGCTAGGGTGTCAATTCACCAAATCCAGGCGAATTGACAGTAAAATACGGTGCATTTCAGCTCAATTCGGCGGCATCAAATTGTCCCATTGAGAACTAACGATTCGCCTATTCACAGAACGCCGAATTGCACCGGAACGTCAACAAAATTACCTGATTATTGGTGTTTCCAATCGACAGGTTTAAACCGGCAGATCCGGAACTTTCAATGTAAAAACGTTACATATTTTTTAAAAAAAAATTAAAAGACCGTTTATTCTTTTATTTTTTGTAAAACGATTTATATTTTTTGACTTTTAAAAAAAAACTTTTTGCATTTTTTTTTAAAAGACAATTTTTTTTTAAAAGGACTTTTGTTACAGTTTTTATTAAACAGCAATTTGTATTATTTTTTAAAAGGACCTTATTTTATTATTTAGACACATTTTTACTACATTTTTTTTGGTTTGCGTTTCTATTCGGAAAATAGGGGACTTCCTTCTTTTTTTTTGCTTCAGTTCGGTGGAATTCGCACTTATGCTATTTCGGGGGGGGGGGAGTTTTGCCAACGTCCGATAACTGCTTTGGCGATTTCAGTTTCAGCAAGATACGGCGACCATTCAATAAATAGCGAATGCGCCATATTTTTGGCGAAATGGAATCGCTGAAGTGCTCCGAAATGGCCCAAATTGCAAAGCCCACAAAATAGTATTTGCTTGCAGTGCTTTGTGAATAGACCCCTGTATTTTGGAATATTTTGAGTTTTGGAATAAGGGATACTCAACCCATATTTAATTTTACAATTGGCTAAATAGTGAATAAAAACAATCTGTGACAGACATGGAACGAACCATCGTCAGCCTCTTATTCCAGCGCGTGCAGGACACGTATTACCTGTTTTTCTACACGCCCCACATCCCAAGCTAGATCTTCCTTTTTCCTGACCCGCATTCTCATCGTGATCAGTTTTTATACTTTTTAAACACGTTTTTTTCTGTTTTATATCCGTATTTATTGATTTTATACGTAATCTCGTTTACACCATAGTCTTAATACAAAAAGTATTAAAAAAAAACACAACAACAACTCCAGAAAGCATGAAATAAAAGGACCCTGAAACCCCAGGAGATTGTGTAATGATTTGATTCACTCACTTTTTCCAAATCCCCTTCCTTAACGAGGCAGTAAATGGAGAGGATCTGGAGGGCGTCGATGTTAGTCGGATCCTTCATCAAGATTCTGTAATAATGACAGCAGCAAAACAAAGCAGAACATTAACACTATAACCAACAATACCGAAAATAACATTAAAGGTAGAAAAATGTTACAATTACTAATGCTATTTCATGACAGAAAGTTTCGATTTTAATAAGGTCTCGGAGGCGAGTATTTGCCTTCTCTTTCCTTTATTCTTCTCTCAGCAGCAATGAAAAGGTTAACCTCTTTTTTTATCACACAGCCCACTCACATTCTGCCTGTATTTTCCTCGTACCAATCCTATCTTTGTACGCTGTTGTTGCTTTTGTATATTGAATCTAATAACATATGCTTCCTTGTTGTTATCATTCCTGTGCAACTTTGGTTTCGATTTAATACTTTCAGCGGGTTTAAAAAAAAAAAAAAAAAAATACGGACTTGTATAAGATGTAGGTGATCCAATCAATCATAGCTGAAAAAAGGATCCTGTCTTGATAAAAAGCGGGTCGGTAAAAAGAATATGTGCATCTGATACTGCTGCATGATAACAGAATACAATACATTCAGGGTTATTCAAAGAGAATTGAAAAGTCACTGCACGTTCGGTGACTTTTCGTTCTCTTCAATTCGGTGCGATTCGGCGATCCCATTTTGACGACCCTGCGGTGTATTCAGCAAGCACCACAGGGCCGTCGTAGTGCAGGGAAAAGCCGCCGCGAACCCGCTGAACACTCGCCGCAAAACCTGGCGAACACACACCGAAACCCCCAAAAACATCTGGATTAACCCTGCCGAACACGCCGGAGAAACCCGAGCAGCCGCCGATCAAAGCACAGAGCAGCCGCTGGAAAAACACGTCGCCGCTGGAAAAACACGTCACCGCAGACGAATGGAGTGAAAAAAAAAAACAGATTGCATGCATGTTTGAAAAGTGAAAAGCTGTTTGCAAAGAAACTACTGAGTGAAAATGTCTGAAATTTACATATGATCCAATGAATGATAATAAAAAGGGCTGATACAGAAAAAAAACGTTTTTCGCAAAAAACCCCGAAAAATGCTTAAAATATCCTAAAAAATCTATAAATAAAGAGACTTTTTACTGCAGAATTTTATAATAAACTGTTTATTAGATATTGCATTAAAACGGGAATATTTTTAACATTGAAGCCTATGGGATTCTCCTGAATAAACTTGCCGAATTAAACCACCGAATGGCAGGGCATTTCGGCAACTTTTCACTGCTGTTTTTTGTTCTCTGAATAGATAGATAGATGAAGCATTGCTTCTCTATGGGGATTTCACTGCCCTCGAACAGGCACCGAACAGGCACCGTATGTGCAGGCAAATTAAGCGTTCGGTTACCTTTCCTGGCCATTCGGCTATTCAGAGAGCAGGCAGTTCACCAAATGTTGGCGAACTGCTTGCTCTCTGAATAGCCGAATGGCCAGGAAAGGTAACCGAACGCTTAATTTCACTGTTCGGTTACCTTTCGGCCACTATTCGGATCTCTTTGAATAACCCTGATTGTTCATATACTTTGTTAATATTTTGGTATATTGTGTTAATGCATCATTTACATAAATGAAATGAAACCTATCTATTGAGGATGTGATGTTGGCAATAATATGGTGTCATAATTAAACCCCTTTATTACCAAGACTGAATATATTCGACCTGCAAGGCCCCTCCTGTCACCCCGATATCAAGTATAGTCGATATGTTGCTCCAAAAGAGCAATGCAAAGGAATTTTGTATATTGCAAATTAACTTCATTTGCATTCGGGCTCCAGAACATGCCCCTAAAGTTTTATCAGCGAGGACATGATGCCCGAGGAGCTGACACTTTTTTAAAACCAGCTGGGAATGTGTCTGAATGACATCTCCTCAGCTGATCCTGCACGGAGACCACAACTGCAGTAACTCCTTTTGTCCAGCAGGTGTTGATGGCCCACAAAATCCTTGAATTTAATACATGCCAGAGAATCATGGGAGTTGTAGTTCAGCAACATCTGAGAGGGCCAGAGTTTGACCCCTGTAGTAGATTGTTCATTGATTCACTAACGCCAGTAGTTTACTGCTGTTAAAACGACAATAAACGTCAGCAATCCCGAGAGGAAAACTCAAACAGCGGCAGAAGATTCAGTGCGGAAGTGACCCCTGCCGCTGTATGATTACACCTTTTGGGAAGCCCCGACGTTCATTGTTGTTGCAACAGTCTAAAAGGACAATAGCTAGTGATTACCCCCACAGTTTCATCGCATTGTTTGTGACTTCATTGTTATCATTTTGCTTTGTAAATGTCTTACAGTGTTACACTGTCTCTGCCAGATAAAACTTATACATCCACCAGGGGATGTTTTAGGGCAGGGGTCAGCAACCTTGGCTCCCTGATGTTTTGGGAACTACATCTCCCAAGATGCACAATCACCCATTAGGCTGAATGAGCCAAATGTAGTTCCCAAAACATCAGGGAGCCAAGATTGCTGACCCCTGTTTTAGGGGAAAAGAAGGGTAATTGAAAGTGTTACGCTGATTCTCAAAGCTGACACTCAATATTGCGGGGTTAACGCGTATAATCGTACTAGACTTCACCTTCTCCAATGAAAGGTACCATTAGAGTGACAGCGTGGGTTATTCAGAGAGCACCGAAATTTCCGACCAATTGCAATTCTGAAAGCACCCTGTTGGAGGCAGTAGCGTGTAGGCATTGTACAGATGTGAAAACACCAGTATTTTGAGCACTCCCCCATGTAAATGGCAGAAAATAAAAAGTCTGGTTCTAAGAGTGATGAAGAAGAAAGCAGTGATGCAATAGAGGCTGAAGAAAGTGATACGCCCAAAGCTGAGTGTGATGCATAGTAGACCTATGTAATATGTACCTTATGTGCCAGTATCTTAAAAATATTACCTAATTACTGAATATGCCTTTTAGTATTTGAATACTTTAAAAAAAAATGTTAAATGTGTTCTGTTTTATGTTTAACATATTGCTTTCTTAATCTTGGGTTAGAAAAGCAGGGGTCGTCCTATACACAGAAAAATATGGTATTTTCTCTAGGGCCTGGGAAGATAGGCAGTTGGTGATTGTGTATATGTCTAGATACTGGTGTATCCAGACTATTTTTTATACTATTGATATGCTGTAAAATCCGTCTTCTGAACTGTTGGAAGGTCTTTCCAACATACTGTTTCCCGTATCTACAGGAGGTTATCAGATATACGACTTTTGTCAAAGTACCGTTTATAATTTGTTTGGTTACAAATGATCTCTGTGTGATATTACTTGAGATTTTTATTTGAGACATTCACAAAAGGACACGCTTTGCAATGGGCGCAACGATATGAGCCAGGATTCTGCTTTAGCCATGTTGTTGCTAGTTATATTGTATTTGGTGCTACTGTCCTCTTATACAATTTTTCTCCCCCCCGGTTTGTCACACAGCCAATCAGTACGCCAGTCCGGCAGCAGGATATGTGTATCTACGTGTAAACCTGGCCCCTCACCTCTGCGCCATTTCCACCGTTTGATCCCAGTCTTGTTGCGCCAGGGATAACTTCATCTTGAGAGTGTGCGCGGGGATGAATTGAGGGAAGTTCACGATGATTTGATTAATCTGTTCCAGCCCTTGGGAATAATTCTGTTCCATCATAAAACACGTGGTCTGTGAAGAAAACATTGAATGGGATTATCTGACAACAACACAAGGAACGCTTTGCATAAACAACAAACAAAACAAACAAGGTTGTTATAGTCATTCACTACCAAGCAATTCTTTTGTAAATTTTTTTTATCGTAGTGTTTATTGGAAACATGGGATGCAAAGTCAACAATTAAATACAGAGGAAAATAGAAACTTTGCACAGAAATTTTTATTTTTAGATAGTTAAAAAAAAATTGAAATAATGTAAATTTGCTCATTTTTAATTTTTCATGTATTGGTTTCTCCTTTACAGAAATGTTACTGGGGTGAAAGGTTCTAAACTCTAGATGGCGTCTCTTATCTGTCATAATGTCACATGGGGGTCTGCATTATCAGCATACAGGCAGAAATGGCCTTTGTGTCAGTAAATGTGCTGTAGACATAATAAAATGGCGAGATCTCCTGCTTATGGGGGTTTGTAGTGATCAGAATGAGATTATTAGCAATGTAATATCTGTATGTGCTGCATAATGCCTGTGTGTGGCAATTACAGCAACACCTTGTATCTGTATGTGCTGCATAATGCCTGTGTATGGCAATTACAGCAACACCTTATATCTGTATGTGCTGCATAATGCCTGTGTATGGCAATTAGAGCAACACCTTGTATCTGTATGTGCTGCATTATGCCTGTGTATGGCAATTACAGCAACACCTTGTATCTGTATGTGCTGTATAATGCCTGTGTATGATAATTACAGCAACACCTTGTATCTGTATGTGCTGCATTATGCCTGTGTATGGGAATTACAGCAACACCTTGTATCTGTATGTGCTGCATAATGCCTGTGTATGGCAATTACAGCAACACCTTGTATCTGTATGTGCTGCATAATGCCTGTGTATGGCAATTACAGCAACACCTTGTATCTATACTGTACAGGGATTTTCACTCATTATAACCCCCTGAATCTTATCCCTGTACAGCAGCGACTGACCCACAGCTCTCCCTGTATTCTGATAAATCCCTGGCTGCTGGAATGCTGAAGTAAAGTTTGTTGAGCTTTCTGTTACAGTCAGGGTGAGAGCTGCTTCTTGGAGCTTTTTACAGTAAAACAGGGTGAATTGGAGAGAGGTAAGACAGTGAATTTCAATTTAATAGTTATATGAACACTTTCAGGTCTATTCACTAAAGGTGAAACTCAGGAGAATTGGCAGGAGAAGAGAACAATCCAGATCAAATAGCCGATTTGGAAAGGGAGATAAATGGGAGGATGTTTCTGGTTTGGCTATTTTAACCTAGATTTTTCAATTCTCCTGAGTTTCACCTTTAGTGAATAGACCTGATAATCAGTAACGGGTTATTCAGAGAAAGGTGAAAACCAGGAGAACTGGCAGGAGAAGACAACAATCTAAACCAAATAGCCAAACCAGAAAAATTCTCCCATTTGTCTCACTTTCCAGATCGGCTATTTGGTCTAGATTGTTCTCTTCGCCTGCCAGTTCTCCTGAGGTTCACCTTTCTCTGAATAGACCTGTATGAAAATTACCTTCCCCATCATCCCGAATATATCCGTGTTGCCCTGGACGCCTTCATCAAAATATTTCATGCATTTTGAGGCGGGGGTTTTCTTGGCAGACGTTAGATGCAGCCATCCTTTGAGAACCAGGCCCTGTAAGAAAAGGAACAAAACCACAGATATATCGGGTTTTTAGGACTTTAGGTCGGTTCATTGATGGTGAATCTTTAAACCTTCAAGTGTTGACTAACGTTTGAAATTTGTAATCACCGAATTATGCTGGGGGATATCCCTGATTTCTTTTCTATGTTCCTATTTGGATAAGGAATTCAAAAGGAGAGTTTTAAGGTGGATGGGGACCTGAAAATAAGGAAGAAAAATACCCATAAAGCCATATCTTCTAGAGCCAGATTAGGCTCTCTATATGCGAGGGCGCAATTGTAGGAATATATAGCAGGGACGTGCAGTCAGGAGTGGCAGAGCCTCCCCTGCCATTCCAGTAAATTTATTGTGCTCATTATGCTGTAATGACATGTATGTATATTTAGTCTGTAAATAAAATGTTGTTATTCATTGAAAAAAGTTCTCATACTCACCTCTCCACGCTCCCTCGCTGTGCTTCTCTGTCCTCCGCTTTTTTTCCCCCCTGTACTTTCAGTTTGCCGGCTGCTGTGTGTGTGTGTGTAATTCACTACACAGACAGCAGGGGCAGCACTGAGCCAGCATAGCCAACGCAATTTGCGCGCTGAACGCTACGCTAATCGCGTAGCTCAAGCTGACTTCCTGGTTTTACGCTCTTCAGTGCCTCCAGACAGTCATGTGACTGTCCTCCTCAGTAGGGGGGGGGCAGGCAGAGCTCAGCAGTCAGCAGGTGTGTAATAGCGCCCTCTACTAGTCAGTATTGTAGGTGCATGCTCTTAGAACTAAAAACCTATATGCAAACTTTATTTTAAAGTGAGAGTTGTAAATGCGCCCTCTATTAGTCAGTATTGTAAGTGCATGCTCTTAGAATTGTAAAAAAAAAAATGCGAACTTTACTTTATAAATAGCGAAACTCTATTCTCCTATATAATGATAATCAAATGTGTAAATTGCGACTGTGTAACCCTGTGTATATCTGGCTCTGATACTAGCCAGTGCCTCACCAGCCACTGACCTCACCGCACGTCACTGATAGATAGCTGTCAAATGTTAGAGGTGTACCGCACGATTATTTTTTTTCAGAATATTTCTCCCTATATAATGATATGGAGACCCAAGAAGGACTGAATTGAACACAAAAATTGTGTATGTGAAAACCTTTATTTATTACAACTAAGTGCGCTTTATCGTTCTCTCTTACGTGTGAACCGATTTGGGTTTAAAATATTTCCTTAACTAAACATACAAGCATAAAACAAAGCACATGTAAGATATCAGCAACAGCAAATAAACACAATAAGGAGATTTTTTGGTGGTACTGGCCCTTTAATCTGGAATACTGGAGTTTGAAACATGTTAAAATACAGATATTTGTTGCTGAAATGTTAAATTCTTTTGCATTTTTCCACTGATTGACACCTCGGAACAATACCTTTGCCATGTTACCTGTTTTTGTGTATGTGTGAGAGAGTCACCCCATTTACCTCTTTGGACCTGTTGGATAGCTTGAGCATCCTGTCTATGTATTCCTGGGCTTTGTCGCCCCGGCCCAGCAGCCATAGGAGGAGCCCCGCGCTATACAAGGCCGCGGCGCCGGCTGTCCTGCGGCATTCCTTCATCTTGCTTTCTAATTCTGACACAGCATCGTGATCTGAAATAAAAAAACGAAAGATTAAATACAAACGCATGCGTTCCCAGGAACAACAAGACGCGTCTAACAGCTATTCACGAGGTTATACCCGGATCCAGGACTATACCTGTAGAACACACTCCGACCAGCCACAACATTAAAACCCCCAGCCTAATATGATGTGCTGATGCATCGAGGCAAGGACTCCACCAGACTTCTGATCGTTTCCTGTGGGATCCGGCATCGAGACATTAGCATCAGATCCTTTAAGTCCTGCACGTGGTGAGGTGGGGTCTCCCTCTCCCTCTCCCTCCATGGATGGGATTTGTTGCTCCATCACTTCCCACAGATGCTCAATCGGATTGAGATCTGGGGAATCTGGACCCTGAAGCAACACCTTGAAATCTCTGTCATGTTCCTCAAACCGTTCCTGAGCAGTTTTTGCCGCGTGGCCAGAGCAATTATCTGCTGAAAGAGGCCACTGCCATCAGGCAACACCATGGCCATGAAAGGGTGTACGTGGTGTGCAGGAATCTCTAGGTAGGTGGTGAGTGTCACGTGTGTGCTGACACTTTTCTATCACGGATGGCATTAGGTTTTTCAGCAAATCATGTCACCTGTGCTGCGCTTCACGTATCCTGCAAACCTGGCCTGTTAGGGGGACCTGGCTGGGAAACACTGACCTAGAGGAAACATAACATAAATTAAGGGGAATCAGTCCCTTACCAAAGCTGTCGCTTTTCTTGTGGGCGTAAATCAGTGCCATGGTGGCACACAGCGAGGTCTCCGGAACGTCCTTCAGGCACTCCAGATGTCTTATGGCTTCCTGCACGCGATCTGCGGAAAAGGGAAGAGTGAGAAAGGCCGTGTTAATTCAGTGATCGATCCACTAAACGGCGAATACCCGAATAAACCCTACAGCAGCCTGACGGGATGTGAAATTAAAGCTAGAAATCGCATGAGGGGAACCTGCCCCATCTCAAATGCCCATTATACCATGAATGATAAAATGATTCAGTAAATATTAAATAATTCAGTAAAAAAAATTTAAAAAAATGATTCAGTGAATAATAAATTATTCAGTAAATGATAATATTATTTAATAAATTATTCAGTAAATGATAATATTAATTAATAAACTATTCAGTAAATGATAATATTATTTAATAAATTATTCAGCAAATAATAAACTATTCGGTAAATAATAAAATTATTCAGCAAATAATAAATTATCACATTAAAAAAAAAATATTCAGTACCTAACAAATTATTTCAGAAATAAAAAAAACATTGTATAAATAATGAAATAATTCAGTACCTCACAGATTATTCCAGAAATAAAAAAACGTTCTATAAATAAGGAAATTATTCAGAACCTAATAAATTATTCCAGAAATAAAAATTCTAGAAATAATAAACTTATTCAGAATCTAACAGATTATTCTAGAAATAAAAAATTATATAAATAATGAAATTATTCTGTACATAATAAATTATTCTGTAAATAACTTATTGTTCCTAAACAATAAATTATTCAGAATATAATAAAATTATTCAGTGAATACGGTAAGTATTTTATAAAAAAATTCTGTAAATAATGAAATTTTACATACAAAATAAATAATTCAGTATATGATAAAAATTTTCATAAATTAAAAATGATTACGTTTATAAAAAATAATTAGTAAATTAAGAAATTATTCAGTAAATTTAAACTATTCTGTAAAATAAAAAATATTCCGTAAATAATAAAAATTAAAAAAGAAACTCCTAACAGGAGTTTAAATCAATCAAAAACATGTGTAAATAATAGGAGAGGTCCTTTAAAAAAATATTTAAAAAAATTAACATGGTTTTTTTATTAAGTCTTTTACAATAAAAAACCTTTTTAAAAAAAAGAACAAACAGTTTTAAAAAAATAAGAGAGATTTCTTGTAAAAAAAAGAAAAGCATAAATGGTCAATTTAAAATAAAAATATATATATTTTTTTTTACATTGAAACCTTTGGGATCTGCCTGTTTAAACCGGTCGAATTTAACCACAGAAAATCAGGGCATTTTGTTGAACTTTTGGTGCAATTCGGCGTTCTGTGAATAGAAAACATGATCGTCTTCTATGGGACAATTTCGCTGCCGCCGAATTGTGGAGAATTGCACCGTATTTCGCCGTCAATTAGTCTGTATTTGGTAAATTGATAGTTTTGTGAACACATGAATTGCCCCGAAAGGTGAAATTCACTGCTTGGTGCAATTTCAGGGCCAGTTCAGAGTTTAGTGAATAACCCCTTAAATATATTCCTGATTGCATAAAACAGCAGGACCAGGCTGGGAAAGCGCTACCTATATGGGGTCCATACTTTCAGACTAGCAATGCATCATGGGAGATGTAGTTTCTGATGCCTGGGAGCAGATTAGGATTTTTTTGGCCAGATTTAGGTTGTGTTTTTCGCACGTACTCGTTAATTAAGACATGGATGTGTCCCGGCACGTTACCTTCCATGAGGACGCCGAATGCCTGGAAGAACTGAAGCACCGGATCGTTGCTGTGCTTCCTCAGCGCCTCCTTCGCCAGGTTTTGTACATGTCTATAGTACCTGTCGTAG
Organism: Leptobrachium leishanense; assembly: GCA_009667805.1. NCBI lineage: Eukaryota > Metazoa > Chordata > Amphibia > Anura > Megophryidae > Leptobrachium > Leptobrachium leishanense. The sequence goes on along the minus strand of CM019067.1, from coordinate 326,201,477 downwards.
CAGAGCATGATGATTCCTGCCTAGAAAAAGCAAACATTTTCAAACCGCAGGCCCCAAAATACAACATTCTTACCTAAAACACTTTGCTATTAAAGAAGCGAGCGATGTGAGGTGTTTGAGGGTCACCCGACTCACCCCGGGAAGTGGCGTTGATAAAGCAGTGATGGTGAACCTTGGCACCACATATCCCATGATACCCAGCAAGCCTTAACTGTAAGCATCAAGGGAAATGGAGTTCCAAACCCCTGGGGTGCCGAGGTTCACCATCACTGTTATAAGGTCACCCCGGGAGGAGGTAGTGGGGTTTAAAGTGCACCTGTCAAGCTCGCCGATGTTGCAACAGTGATAAACACTGGCGTTTCACAAGCGATGGACCCAATCAGCTGCAGGAGAAGCTTCGTCGTGATGCTTCTGCTGCCTCTGTCTGGATTTAACCTTCGTCAAATACGGCGCTTGCAGCTTTTTTGACACCGGCAGTTTTTGAATAAGCCCCTAAGAATGTCTCTGTGCACTAAAGTCTGGAGGCGTGTGACATGGATAACTCCCATGATTCCCAGGCAGGCAGTGTATACTGACGGATGATAGGAGTTACAGTTCATTAATCCATGTTTCCCACACTTCAGCCTCGTTTACTCGCAATCCATAAATACCCCCTTAATCCCAACCCCCCCCCCACTGAGATTTCCTTAACGCCACGTCCCCCCTCCCTCCCCTAAACACCCATACACCCGACACACACACACACACAGCATGCGACACGTTATACAGAGGCTTTAGGAAGCATTGAAATGATTCACTCACCATAACGTGAGGCTCCGCGCCCGACATCCTGATCCAATGAAATGCCTGAAAAACATTCATAAAAGTCAATAAATAACAAAGCTTCAGAGGTCAGGCTCTCTCTGCACCACAACAGACATCTCGCTATACTCAGGGCTGTCACTATATACCTAAATCTCTATATACAAAGGGATGTCTCTATATATACACCGGGATGTCTCTATATACCCAGGCAGGTCTCTATATACCCCGGCAAGTCTCTATATACACCGGGATGTCTCTATATACCCAGGCAAGTCTCTATATACACCGGGATGTCTCTATATACCCAGGCAGGTCTCTATATACCCAGGCAGGTCTCTATATACCCAGGCAGGTCTCTATATACCCCGGCAGGTCTCTATATACACCGGGATGTCTCTATATACCCCGGCAAGTCTCTATGTACTCCGGGATGTCTCTCTATATATCGTCCCCAGGCAAGTCTCTATATACTACGGGATGTCTCTATATACCATCCCCAGGCAAGTCTCTATATACTACGGGATGTCTCTATATACCGTCCCCAGGCAAGTCTCTATATACTCTGGGATGTCTCTATATACCCAGGCAAGTCTCTATATACTCTGGGATGTCTCTATATACCCAGGCAAGTCTCTATATACACCCGGATGTCTCTATATACCCAGGCAGGTCTCTATATACCCAGGCAGGTCTCTATATACCCAGGCAGGTCTCTATATACCCCGGCAAGTCTCTATATACACCGGGATGTCTCTATATACCCCGGCAAGTCTCTATATACACCGGGATGTCTCTATATACCCAGGCAAGTCTCTATATACCCTGGCAAGTCTCTATATACACCGGGATGTCTCTATATACCCAGACAAGTCTCTATGTACTCCTGGAATACTCTATATACCCCACAAAGCTCTATATACTTCAGGATGTTTCTATATACCCAGGTAAGTCTCTATATACTCCGGGATGTCCCTATATACCCCACAAAGTTCTATATACTTCAGGATGTCTCTATATACCCCGGCAAGTCTCTATGTACTCCGGGATGTCTCTCTATATATCGTCCCCAGGCAAGTCTCTATATACTACGGGATGTCTCTATATACCGTCCCCAGGCAAGTCTCTATATACTACGGGATGTCTCTATATACCGTCCCCAGGCAAGTCTCTATATACTCTGGGATGTCTCTATATACCCAGGCAAGTCTCTATATACTCTGGGATGTCTCTATATACCCAGGCAAGTCTCTGTATACTCTGGGATGTCTCTATATACCCAGGCAAGTGTCTATATACTCCGGGATATCTCTATATACCCAGGCAAGTCTCTATATACTCTGGGATGTCTCTATATACCCAGGCAAGTGTCTATATACTCCAGGATGTCTCTATATTAGCAGTAGGAAAAGGGAAGTGCTCATGCCACTGTACAGAGCACTGGTGAGACCTCACTTGGAGTACTGTGTGCAGTACTGGAGACCGTATCTCCAGAAGGATATAGACATCTTAGAGAGAGTTCAGAGAAGGGCTACTAAAATGGTGTACGGCTTGAAGGAGAAAAGTTACCAGGAAAGGCTTAATGATCTTAACATGTACAGCTTGGAAAAAAGACGAGACAGAGGAGATATGATAGAAACATTTAAATACGTAAAGGGAATCCACAAGGTAGAGGAAGGGAGTATATTTAAAAGGAAACAAAGTAGCAAAACAAGAGGACATAGTCTTAGATTAGAGGGGCAAAGGTTTAAAAGTAACATCAGGAAGCATTATTTTACTGAGAGGGTGGTGGATACATGGAACAGTCTTCCAGTAGAAGTGGTAGAGGCCAAAACAGTAATTGAATTTAAGCAGGCATGGATAGGCATTATCCTAAACAAAAGATAAATCCAGGTAAGTATCCATGTAATTGGGCAGACTAGATGGGCCGAAAGGTTCTTATCTGCCGACATTTTTCTATGTTTCTATATACCCAGGCAAGTCTCTATATACTTTGGGATGTCTCTATGTACTCTGGGAAGTCTCTATATACTCCGGGATGTCTCTATATACCCCAGCATGTCTCTATATACGCGGGATGTCTCTATATACCCTGGCAAGTCTCTATATACACTACAGGATGTCTCTATATACCCCAGCATGTCTCTATATACGCCAGGATGTCTCTATATACTCCGGGAAGTCTCTATGTACTCCGGGAAGTCTCTATATACTCCGGGATGTCTCTATATACTCCGGGATGTCTCTATGTACTCCGGGATGTCTCTATGTACTCCGGGAAGTCTCTATGTACTCCGGGATGTCTCTATGTACTCTGGGATGTCTCTATATAACCCAGCATGTCTCTATATACTCCGGGAAGTCTCTATATACTACAGGATGTCTCTATGTACTCCGGGAAGTCTCTATATACTACAGGATGTCTCTATGTACTCCGGGAAGTCTCTATGTACTCCGGGATGTCTCTATATACCCAGGCAGGTCTCTATATACCCAGGCAGGTCTCTATATACCCCGGCAAGTCTCTATATACACCGGGATGTCTCTATATACCCCGGCAAGTCTCTATATACACCGGGATGTCTTTATATACCCAGGCAAGTCTCTATATACCCTGGCAAGTCTCTATATACCCTGGCAAGTCTCTATATACACCGGGATGTCTCTATATACCCAGACAAGTCTCTATGTACTCCTGGAATACTCTATATACCCCACAAAGCTCTATATACTTCAGGATGTTTCTATATACCCAGGTAAGTCTCTATATACTCCGGGATGTCCCTATATACCCCACAAAGTTCTATATACTTCAGGATGTCTCTATATACCCCGGCAAGTCTCTATGTACTCCGGGATGTCTCTCTATATATCATCCCCAGGCAAGTCTCTATATACTACGGGATGTCTCTATATACCATCCCCAGGCAAGTCTCTATATACTACGGGATGTCTCTATATACCGTCCCCAGGCAAGTCTCTATATACTACGGGATGTCTCTATATACCGTCCCCAGGCAAGTCTCTATATACTCTGGGATGTCTCTATATACCCAGGCAAGTCTCTATATACTCTGGGATGTCTCTATATACCCAGGCAAGTCTCTATATACACCCGGATGTCTCTATATACCCAGGCAGGTCTCTATATACCCAGGCAGGTTTCTATATACCCAGGCAGGTCTCTATATACCCCGAAGTCTCTATATACACCGGGATGTCTCTATATACCCCGGCAAGTCTCTATATACACCGGGATGTCTCTATATATACCCAGGCAAGTCTCTATATAACCTGGCAAGTCTCTATATACCCTGGCAAGTCTCTATATAACCGGGATGTCTCTATATACCCAGACAAGTCTCTATGTACTCCTGGAATACTCTATATACCCCACAAAGCTCTATATACTTCAGGATGTTTCTATATACCCAGGTAAGTCTCTATATACTCCGGGATGTCCCTATATACCCCACAAAGTTCTATATACTTCAGGATGTCTCTATATACCCCGGCAAGTCTCTATGTACTCCGGGATGTCTCTCTATATATCGTCCCCAGGCAAGTCTCTATATACTACGGGATGTCTCTATATACCGTCCCCAGGCAAGTCTCTATATACTACGGGATGTCTCTATATACCGTCCCCAGGCAAGTCTCTATATACTCTGGGATGTCTCTATATACCCAGGCAAGTCTCTATATACTCTGGGATGTCTCTATATACCCAGGCAAGTCTCTGTATACTCTGGGATGTCTCTATATACCCAGGCAAGTGTCTATATACCCGGGATATCTCTATATACCCAGGCAAGTCTCTATATACTCTGGGATGTCTCTTATACCCAGGCAAGTGTCTATATACTCCAGGATGTCTCTATATTAGCAGTAGGAAAAGGGAAGTGCTCATGCCACTGTACAGAGCACTGGTGAGACCTCACTTGGAGTACTGTGTGCAGTACTGGAGACCGTATCTCCAGAAGGATATAGACATCTTAGAGAGAGTTCAGAGAAGGGCTACTAAAATGGTGTACGGCTTGAAGGAGAAAAGTTACCAGGAAAGGCTTAATGATCTTAACATGTACAGCTTGGAAAAAAGACGAGACAGAGGAGATATGATAGAAACATTTAAATACGTAAAGGGAATCCACAAGGTAGAGGAAGGGAGTATATTTAAAAGGAAACAAAGTAGCAAAACAAGAGGACATAGTCTTAGATTAGAGGGGCAAAGGTTTAAAAGTAACATCAGGAAGCATTATTTTACTGAGAGGGTGGTGGATACATGGAACAGTCTTCCAGTTGAAGTGGTAGAGGCCAAAACAGTAATTGAATTTAAGCAGGCATGGGATAGGCATAAGGCTATCCTAAACAAAAGATAAATCCAGGTAAAGTATCCATGTAATTGGGCGACTAGATGGGCCGAAAGGTTCTTATCTGCCGACATTTTTCTATGTTTCTATGTTTCTATATACCCAGGCAAGTCTCTATATACTTTGGGATGTCTCTATGTACTCTGGGAAGTCTCTATATACTCCGGGATGTCTCTATATACCCCAGCATGTCTCTATATACGCGGGATGTCTCTATATACCCTGGCAAGTCTCTATATACACTACAGGATGTCTCTATATACCCCAGCATGTCTCTATATACGCCAGGATGTCTCTATATACTCCGGGAAGTCTCTATGTACTCCGGGATGTCTCTATATACTCCGGGATGTCTCTATGTACTCCAGGATGTCTCTATGTACTCCGGGATGTCTCTATGTACTCTGGGATGTCTCTATATAACCCAGCATGTCTCTATATACTCCGGGAAGTCTCTATATACTACAGGATGTCTCTATGTACTCCGGGAAGTCTCTATATACTACAGGATGTCTCTATGTACTCCGGGAAGTCTCTATGTACTCCGGGATGTCTCTATCTACCCAGCATGTCTCTATATACTCCGGGAAGTCTCTATATACTACAGGATGTCTCTATGTACTCCGGGAAGTCTCTATGTACTCCGGGAAGTCTCTATATACCCAGCATGTCTCTATATACCCAGCATGTCTCTATATACGCGGGATGTCTCTATATACCCAGCATGTCTCTATATACCCAGGCAAGTCTCTATATATTCCGAGATGCCAGTTACCTCTATATTCCGGGCTGTGTTTCTCTCAATAGTCCAGCCTGTACCAGTCGCTCTCCTTCGCCTGCGTCCTTGGTAACGTGCATTACGTTGTTGCTAGGTAACGTCCTCATCCGATTTACACTGCGCCGATCCCTCGACGATTGATTACACGGACTTCCCACTCGATCACTCAGTGCCTGTGGCGGTGGATTAGCCGTCCTGGTGTCGGCTTGGATCGCTCGGCGGTGGATTAGCAGCCCTGGCGTCGTAGTTCTTGTCGCTGTCACCGCTTCCAGACATGGGTTTATCCCTGAGTTCGGACTCGGCAGAAGGAGGCACCGAGGGCTACCATGTACATGGGGTAAGAGGGCCCGGAGTCACCTGACCCCCCGGATACACCCCCTACCCCCCGCGAGCCTCCAATATGGGCCCATAGCCCTCTGACCCTCTCCTTACGGGCTCCTCCATATATTCAGGGTGTGTGGGTGTCTTTTTAGGGGCTCCTCCATATATTCAGGGTGTTTGGGTATCTTTTTAGGGGCTCCTCCATATATTCAGGGTGTGCGGGTGTCTTTTTAGGGGCTCCTCCATATATTCAGGGTGTGCGGGTGTCTTTTTAGGGGTTCCTCCATATCTTCAGGGTGTGCGGGTGTCTTTTTAGGGGCTCCATATATTCAGGGTGTGTGGGTGTCTTTTTAGGGGCTCCTCTATATTTTCAGGGTTGCGGGTGTCGTTTTTAGGGGTTCCTCCATATATTCAGGGTGTGCGGGTGTCTTTTTAGGGGCTCCTCCATATATTCAGGGTGTGCGGGTGTCTTTTTAGGGGTTCCTCCATATATTCAGGGTGTGTGGGTGTATTTTTAGGGCTCCTCCATATATTCAGGGTGTGTGGGTGTCTTTTTAGGGGCTCCTCCATATATTCAGGGTGTGTGGGTGTCTTTTTAGGGGCTCCTCCATATATTCAGGTGTTGTGGGTGTATTTTTAGGGGCTCCTCCATATATTCAGGTGTGGTGGGTGTCTTTTAGGGGCTCCTCCATATATTCAGGGTGTGTGGGTGTCTTTTTAGGGGCTCCTCCATATATTCTGGGTGTGCGGGTGTCTTTTTAGGGCTCCTCCATATATTCAGGGTGCGCGGGTGTCTTTTTAGGGGCTCCTCCATATATTCAGGGTGTGCGGGTGTCTCTTTACGGGTTCCTCCATATATTCAGGGTGTGTGGGTGTCTTTTTAGGGGCTCCTCCATATATTCAGGGTGTGCGGGTGTCTTTTTAGGGGTTCCTCCATATCTTCAGGGTGTGCGGGTGTCTTTTTAGGGGCCATATATTCAGGGTGTGTGGGTGTCTTTTTAGGGCTCCTCCATATATTCAGGGTGTGTGGTGTCTTTTTAGGGGCTCCTCTATATTTTCAGGGTGTGCGGGTGTCTTTTTAGGGGCTCCTCCATATATTCAGGGTGTGCGGGTGTCTTTTTAGGGGTTCCTCCATATATCAGGGTGTGTGGGTGTATTTTTAGGGGCTCCTCCATATATTCAGGGTGTGTGGTGTCTTTTTAGGGGCTCCTCCATATATTCAGGGTGTGTGGGTGTCTTTTTAGGAGCTCCTCCATATATTCAGGGTGTGTGTGTCTTTTTAGGGGCTCCTCCATATATTCAGGGTGTGTGGGTGTATTTTTAGGGGTTCCTCCATAAATTCAGGGTGTGTGGGTGTCTTTTTAGGGGCTCCTCCATATATTCAGGGTTGGCGGGGTGTCTTTAGGGGTTCCTCCATATATTCAGGGTGTGCGGGTGTCTTTTTAGGGGCTCCTCCATATATTCAGGGTGTGTGTGGGTGTCTTTTTAGGGGCTCCTCCATATATTCAGGGTGTGCGGGTGTCTTTTTAGAGGCTCCTCCATATATTCAGGGTGTGCGGGTGTCTTTTTAGGGGCTCCTCCATATATTCAGGGTGTGCGGGTGTCTTTTTAGTGGCTCCTCCATATATTCAGGGTGTGCGGGTGTCTTTTTAGGGGTTCCTCCATATTTTCAGGGTGTGCGGGTGTCTTTTTAGGGGCTCCATATATTCAGGGTGTGTGGGTGTCTTTTTAGGGGCTCTCTATATTTTCAGGGTGTGCGGGTGTCTTTTTAGGGGTTCCTCCATATATTCAGGGTGTGCGGGTGTCTTTTTAGGGGCTCCTCCATATATTCAGGGTGTGCGGGTGTCTTTTTAGGGGTTCCTCCATATATTCAGGGTGTGTGGGTGTATTTTTAGGGGCTCCTCCATATATTCAGGGTGTGTGGGTGTCTTTTTAGGGCTCCTCCATATATTCAGGGTGTGTGGGTGTCTTTTTAGGGGCTCCTCCATATATTCAGGGTGTGTGGGTGTATTTTTAGGGGCTCCTCCATATATTCAGGGTGTGTGGGTGTCTTTTTAGGGGCTCCTCCATATATTCAGGGTGTGTGGGTGTCTTTTAGGGGCTCCTCCATATATTCTGGGTGTGCGGGTGTCTTTTTAGGGGCTCCTCCATATATTCAGGGTGCGCGGGTGTCTTTTTAGGGGCTCCTCCATATATTCAGGGTGTGCGGGTGTCTCTTTACGGGTTCCTCCATATATTCAGGGTGTGTGGGTGTCTTTTTAGGGGCTCCTCATTATATTCAGGGTGTGCGGGTGTCTTTTTAGGGGTTCCTCCATATCTTCAGGGTGTGCGGGTGTCTTTTTAGGGGCTCCATATATTCAGGGTGTGTGGGTGTCTTTTTAGGGGCTCCTCCATATATTCAGGGTGTGTGGGTGTCTTTTTAGGGGCTCCTCTATATTTTCAGGGTGTGCGGGTGTCTTTTTAGGGGCTCCTCCATATATTCAGGGTGTGCGGGTGTCTTTTTAGGGGTTCCTCCATATATTCAGGGTGTGTGGGTGTATTTTTAGGGGCTCCTCCATATATTCAGGGTGTGTGGGTGTCTTTTTAGGGGCTCCTCCATATATTCAGGGTGTGTGGGTGTCTTTTTAGGAGCTCCTCCATATATTCAGGGTGTGTGGGTGTCTTTTTAGGGGCTCCTCCATATATTCAGGGTGTGTGGGTGTATTTTTAGGGGTTCCTCCATAAATTCAGGGTGTGTGGGTGTCTTTTTAGGGGCTCCTCCTATATTCAGGGTGTGCGGGTGTCTTTAGGGGTTCCTCCATATATTCAGGGTGTGCGGGTGTCTTTTTAGGGGCTCCTCCATATATTCAGGGTGTGTGGGTGTCTTTTTAGGGGCTCCTTCCATATATTCAGGGTGTGCGGGTGTCTTTTTAGAGGCTCCTCCATATATTCAGGGTGTGCGGGTGTCTTTTTAGGGGCTCCTCCATATATTCAGGGTGTGCGGGTGTCTTTTTAGAGGCTCCTCCATATATTCAGGGTGTGCGGGTGTCTTTTTAGGGGTTCCTCCATATATTCAGGGTGTGCGGGTGTCTTTTTAGGGGCTCCTCTATATTTTCAGGGTGTGCGGGTGTCTTTTTAGGGGTTCCTCATATATTCAGGGTGTGCGGGTGTCTTTTTAGGGGCTCCTCCATATATTCAGGGTGTGCGGGTGTCTTTTTAGGGGTTCCTCCATATATTCAGGGTGTGTGGGTGTATTTTTAGGGCTCCTCCATATATTCAGGGTGTGTGGGTGTCTTTTTAGGGGCTCCTCCATATATTCAGGGTGTGTGGGTGTCTTTTTAGGGGCTCCTCCATATATTCAGGGTGTGTGGGTGTATTTTTAGGGGCTCCTCATATATTCCAGGGTGTGTGGGTGTCTTTTTAGGGGCTCCTCCATATATTCAGGGTGTGTGGGTGTCTTTTTAGGGGCTCCTCCATATATTCTGGGTGTGCGGGTGTCTTTTTAGGGGCTCCTCCATATATTCAGGGTGCGCGGGTGTCTTTTTAGGGGCTCCTCCATATATTCAGGTGTGCGGGTGTCTCTTTACGGGTTCCTCCATATATTCAGGGTGTGTGGGGTGTTTTTTAGGGGCTCTCCAATATATCAGGGTGTGCGGGTGTCTTTTTAGGGGTTCTCCATATCTTCAGGGTGTGCGGGTGTCTTTTTAGGGGCTCCATATATTCAGGTGTGTGGGTGTCTTTTTAGGGGCTCCTCCATATATTCAGGGTGTGTGGGTGTCTTTTTAGGGGCTCCTCTATATTTTCAGGGTGTGCGGGTGTCTTTTTAGGGGCTCCTCCATATATTCAGGGTGTGCGGGTGTTTTTTAGGGGTTCCTCCATATATTCAGGGTGTGTGGGTGTATTTTTAGGGGCTCCTCCATATATTCAGGGTGTGTGGGTGTCTTTTTAGGGGCTCCTCCATATATTCAGGGTGTGTGGGTGTCTTTTTAGGAGCTCCTCCATATATTCAGGGTGTGTGGGTGTCTTTTTAGGGGCTCCTCCATATATTCAGGGTGTGTGGGTGTATTTTTAGGGGTTCCTCCATAAATTCAGGGTGTGTGGGTGTCTTTTTAGGGGCTCCTCCATATATTCAGGGTGTGCGGGTGTCTTTAGGGGTTCCTCATATATTCAGGGTGTGCGGGTGTCTTTTTAGGGGCTCCTCCATATATTCAGGGTGTGTGGGTGTATTTTTAGGGGCTCCTCCATATATTCAGGGTGTGTGGGTGTCTTTTTAGGGGCTCCTCCATATATTCAGGGTGTGTGGGTGTCTTTTTAGGAGCTCCTCCATATATTCAGGGTGTGTGGGTGTCTTTTTAGGGGCTCCTCCATATATTCAGGGTGTGTGGGTGTATTTTTAGGGGTTCCTCCATAAATTCAGGGTGTGTGGGTGTCTTTTTAGGGCTCCTCCATATATTCAGGGTGTGCGGGTGTCTTTAGGGGTTCCTCCATATATTCAGGGTGTGCGGGTGTCTTTTTAGGGGCTCCTCCATATATTCAGGGTGTGTGGGTGTCTTTTTTAGGGGCTCCTCCATATATTCAGGGTGTGCGGGTGTCTTTTTAGAGGCTCCTCCATATATTCAGGGTGTGCGGGTGTCTTTTTAGGGGCTCCTCCATATATTCAGGGTGTGCGGGTGTCTTTTTAGAGGCTCCTCCATATATTCAGGGTGTGCGGGTGTCTTTTTAGGGGTTCCTCCATATTTTCAGGGTGTGCGGGTGTCTTTTTAGGGGCTCCTCTATATTTTCAGGGTGTGCGGGTGTCTTTTTAGGGGTTCCTCCATATATTCAGGGTGTGCGGGTGTCTTTTTAGGGGCTCCTCCATATATTCAGGGTGTGCGGGTGTCTTTTTAGGGGTTCCTCCATATATTCAGGGTGTGTGGGTGTATTTTTAGGGGCTCCTCCATATATTCAGGGTGTGTGGGTGTCTTTTTAGGGGCCTTCCATATATTCAGGGTGTGTGGGTGTCTTTTTAGGGGCTCCTCCATATATTCAGGGTGTGTGGGTGTATTTTTAGGGGCTCCTCCATATATTCAGGGTGTGTGGGTGTCTTTTTAGGGGCTCCTCCATATATTCAGGGTGTGTGGGTGTCTTTTTAGGGGCTCCTCCATATATTCTGGTGTGCGGGTGTCTTTTTAGGGGCTCCTCCATATATTCAGGGTGCGCGGGTGTCTTTTTAGGGGCTCCTCCATATATTCAGGGTGTGCGGGTGTCTCTTTACGGGTTCCTCCATATATTCAGGGTGTGTGGGTGTCTTTTTAGGGGCTCCTCCATATATTCAGGGTGTGCGGGTGTCTTTTTAGGGGTCCTCCATATCTTCAGGGTGTGCGGGTGTCTTTTTAGGGGCTCCATATATTCAGGGTGTGTGGGTGTCTTTTTAGGGGCTCCTCCATATATTCAGGGTGTGTGGGTGTCTTTTTAGGGGCTCCTCTATATTTTCAGGGTGTGCGGGTGTCTTTTTAGGGGCTCCTCCATATATTCAGGGTGTGCGGGGTGTCTTTTTAGGGGTTCCTCCATATATTCAGGGTGTGTGGGTGTATTTTTAGGGGCTCCTCCATATATTCAGGGTGTGTGGGTGTCTTTTTAGGGGCTCCTCCATATATTCAGGGTGTGTGGGTGTCTTTTTAGGAGCTCCTCCATATATTCAGGGTGTGTGGGTGTCTTTTTAGGGGCTCCTCCATATATTCAGGGTGTGTGGGTGTATTTTTAGGGGTTCCTCCATAAATTCAGGGTGTGTGGGTGTCTTTTTAGGGGCTCCTCCATATATTCAGGGTGTGCGGGTGTCTTTAGGGGTTCCTCCATATATTCAGGGTGTGCGGGTGTCTTTTTAGGGGCTCCTCCATATATTCAGGGTGTGTGGGTGTCTTTTTAGGGGCTCCTCCATATATTCAGGGTGTGCGGGTGTCTTTTTAGAGGCTCCTCCATATATTCAGGGTGTGCGGGTGTCTTTTTAGGGGCTCCTCCATATATTCAGGGTGTGCGGGTGTCTTTTTAGAGGCTCCTCCATATATTCAGGGTGTGCGGGTGTCTTTTTTTAGGCTCCTCCATATATTCAGGGTGTGTGGGTGTCTTTTTAGGGGCTCCTCCATATATTCAGGGTGTGTGGGTGTGTTTTTAGGGGTTCCTCCATAAATTCAGGGTGTGTGGGTGTCTTTTTAGGGGCTCCTCCATATATTCAGGGTGTGCGGGTGTCTTTAGGGGTTCCTCCATATATTCAGGGTGTGCGGGTGTCTTTTTAGGGGCTCCTCCATATATTCAGGGTGTGTGGGTGTCTTTTTAGGGGCTCCTCCATATATTCAGGGTGTGCGGGTGTCTTTTTAGAGGCTCCTCCATATATTCAGGGTGTGCGGGTGTCTTTTTAGGGGCTCCTCCATATATTCAGGGTGTGCGGGTGTCTTTTTAGGGGCTCCTCCATATATTCAGGGTGTGTGGGTGTGTTTTTAGGAGTTCCTCCCTATATTCAGGGTGTGCGGGTGTGGATTTAGGGGCTCCTCCATATATTCAGGGTGTGAGGGTGTCTTTTTAGGGGCTCCTCCATATGTTCAGGGTGTGCGGGTGTCTTTTTAGGGGCTCCTCCATATATTCGGGGTGTATATGAGCTGCTCAGCAATAAATGTACTGGTTTGTTACATGTTGTTCAATGTATTGTAACCCTGTCTATATTGTGTCCCTTGTTTATATAGCGCCAGCATATTCCACAGCGCTATGTGTCTGTAATCTGTAATAAATGACACTTTTCTCTGGTTCTAAATAATTTTTTTCTTTTTCTCTTGGTAAATGACCCTGATAGAGGAGACGTCACTTAATGACATTCCCTGAGTCGGCCTGTGTTTCTCTGCTGAGTTCGCAGCTTGAGCAGGTGACACGTCTCCCTCACTGCTCAGTATTGAGTGGAGGCCATATGTCACATGTTCAGGGACCCCTGATATGACCCCCCCCCCTGCACATTGTGTAAGTATGACAAACCCTGAGAATCTCACCAGCTCCATCTACTGATTGGCCTGAGGCGTCGGGTGCGGCTGTTATCACTGTGCACCTGGTGGTGAGTGTTAGTGCCTGGGGAGGGGGCCAAGCCCGGTCATACTGTGCCCCCGGGCAGCCGTAACGACTGTAACAGCCCCGCACAATTCTATAAGATGTGGGATCCGGTATGAAAACGCAGGAGACGTGTGTGTGTGTGTGTGTGTGTCCCCCGCATGTGACCGGCTTAACATGTAAATACTCGTGTTCCGACATGAAGCCGGTTGTCGTTACTTATTGAACTGTTTGAATCTCTGCACACGCAATATATTTACAACATGCACAACAACACGTACGTGACAGCGCAGCAGCAGTGACACGACGACCCCGACAGCTGCCTGTGACCTCCCCCCCGCGTTCATATGTACAGCGACATCCCACACTCCTGCATTCATATACACTGAGCCCCCCCCCCCGTGACAGCGCCTCGACCCTCACTGAATGAAAGGCATCAATGTCCTGCGTGAGCGGAGCGACCTCATGTTAGATCAGAGCTGTCAAACTCCGGCTCCAGATGCTGGTTTTCTACAATTCCTCGAATTCTTTGACCGCAGCAGATGGCCAGAGAATCATGGGAGTTGTAGTTCAGAAACAACTGCAGAGGTTGAGATCCCTGTAATTAGATCTTCATATCAGAGACTCCTTTTCACATCTTTAGAGCTTTGCGTCAGAGGCCGAGCGCTTCTTCTGCGTCGGAGGCGAGCGCTTCTTCTGCGTCGGAGGCCGAGCGCTTCTTCTGCGTCGGAGGCCGAGCGCTTCTTCTGCGTCGGAGGCCGAGCGCTTCTTCTGCGTCGGAGGCCGAGCGCTTCTTCTGCGTCGGAGCCGAGCGCTTCTTCTGCGTCGGAGGCCGAGCGCTTCTTCTGCGTCGGAGGCCGAGCGCTTCTTCTGCGTCGGAGGCCGAGCGCTTCTTCTGCGTCGGAGGCCGAGCGCTTCTTCTGCGTCGGAGGCCGAGCGCTTCTTCTGCGTCGGAGGCCGAGCGCTTCTTCTGCGTCGGAGGCCGAGCGCTCTTCTGCGTCGGAGCCGAGCGCTTCTTCTGCGTCGGAGGCCGAGCGCTTCTTCTGCGTCGGAGGCCGAGCGCTTCTTCTGCGTCGGAGGCCGAGCGCTTCTTCATATTAGCTCTTGATATGGGAGCCCGGGTGGCTCCTCCGCCGGCAGGTCAGGTTGCGGCTTGTCTCGCTCGGTCGCGTTTGTTTTTCTGCATTGAGTGAGCGCATGTCATGTCACCGGACAGGTTTTTCTCCTGTGATTCGGCGTGGCGGCGGTGCGGCTCTGATAATGTTGTCCTTTTGATCCTGACGCTGGAGACGCCCCGGCCTCATCGTGGCCTTCAGTGGGATTGGTTTGGGCATGAGCAGTTCTTGGGGGGGGGGGCCCGCGAGCCTCTGACATGGAAAGCGCCCCCAGAGGAGCCTGAGGGTTTATTTCGGGGGGGGGGGGGGAGACCGATGGAAAGTAAAGGGACTTTTCATGTGATCTCAAGCGCCTGTCACGCGTGTAGCCGTACTGATCCATGACATTGTCCGGGGCTGCAAGATCAACAATGACTCCCTGGGGCACTGCATCTATTCTACATGTGAATGTGCTCCCCTGCACGATGCAGAATTCATATGCTGCCAGAGGGAAATCTCATCGTGTTACTCCCCACCCCTATAGATGGCATGCCTGAGGGGGGCGCTCACCAAATCTGCCATAATTATCTTCCCCAGGATCCGGCGCTGCGAAGGTCACTGTGCCGCATATTGCCTCTTGGCATAACACCTGTGTTCAGCCAGGGATATCCTCCATATTGACTCCTGGCATAACGCCTGCGTTCTGCCAGGGATATCCTACATATTGACTCTTGGCATAACGCCTGTGTTCAGCCAGGGATATCCTACATATTGACTCTTGGCATAACGCCTGTGTTCAGCCAGGGATATCCTCCATATTGGCTCGTGGCATAATGCCTGTCTTCAGCCAGGGATCTCCTCCATATTGGCTCGTGGCATAATGCCTGTGTTCAGCCAGGGATATCCTCCATATTGGCTCGTGGCATAATGCCTGTGTTCAGCCAGGGATATCCTCCATATTGGCTCGTGGCATAATGGCTGTGTTCAGCCAGGGATATCCTCCATATTGGCTCGTGGCATAATGGCTGTGTTCAGCCAGGGATATCCTCCATATTGGCTCGTGGCATAATGGCTGGCTGTTTGCATTCACAATTTTTTCAGTTCAGCCTTTCTGTAAAATGTCCAAAAACACATGATTCCCCTGGACGTGATACAAGTTTTCCAGTGAACAGACGCTCGCCCTGCCGTCGGTGTGACCTGGGCGTGTGAGGCTCCCATTGCTGGCGTGGCTCCATGGTAAATCCGTCTAGGTGTGGCGCACTAAGCTGGCGTTTCTTCTTTAACCCCGTGAAGCCAGAAAGCTACTAAATATAAAGAATCCTTTTGTTTTATACTCCCTCAAAACACCTGGAAATGGGGGGGGGCACCCGGCAAGAAATTATATTTTACTTTTATTCAATGATCACATTAATTCTGCCGGCAGCATCACGACTTTCTGTAAATCTGTCAAAGGGTTCACCAAAAAATGAGATTTTTAACGGTTTTAGTTGAATACTGTGCATTTTAAGCTTGTTTCCTGTCACCTTCTGGCTTACAGCTGGTATCAGTCTGTCCCTGTCATCCTCCTTCACACTGACAGCGGCTGCAGTAAAGCCATGCCGCTGCTGTGCATCAGGAAGGTGCTGGGGGGGGGGGAGCGCAGGGATGGCTGCAGCTGGCGGCTTTATTTACTCTGCAATTAGTTAATTAGTAACCCGGAATGAGTGCGTGCCGTCTCCGCTGAGACTTCCAGGATGACAGCTCTTGGTATTTATGGTCTGGGTTGATAACATACCTCCCAGGTCACCCAGGAGGGACAGTTCTTATTTTGGATCCACGTCCCCTCTGTCCTGCTTGTCTATACAAATGCCCCCCCCCCCCCCAAAATGTAGATACCAAGAGTTTAGCAAAATTGCTTGCGGAACGCCTGAAGACCTTTCTACCGGCTCTGATCTTACCGGACCAGGTCGGATTTGTTGCTGGCAGGGAAGCCAAGGACGCTACGACTAAGGCTGGGGTCAGACTAACGCATTTTTTACGTGCGTTTAGGCGCACTTAAACACGGCCGCGGTAGCAGCAAATGACGGCCAATATACGAAGTACGGCCGCACGAAAGTCCGGCCGCGCAACGCAAGTGGAAAATGAACGTATTTTTTCGAGAACGCAGAACCGCTAGTACTGACGTACAGAGTGCGCTGCGTCCGCATAGCGGCGTGTGTGCGTGATTAGGAGACGTCAGACGCTGCTAATGTCCGGCCAACATAACGTCCAGATGCAAAAAGTGTTTTATTGACGATCCGTACAAAATCACGCACGAAAATGTGCGTCGTCTGACAGTTTTCGCGCATTCTGTGAAAAAATCTGTCAATGCGTTCGGACGCACTTTTTGATGGTCGCTGCGAATAATGCGTTCGTTTGACCCTAGCCTTAAACCTTCAAATTGGAACTATTGCTCTTTTCGGCTGATGCCGAGCAGGCATTCGATAGAGTTAGGTGGAGATACTTGGTCCTGCGACAGATGGCTGTCCCGGGAGAGCTCCTGAAATTGGTCTCTGCATTGTATTCCTCGCCGACGGCCCGTATTAATGGGGCCCGGTCTCATCCCATCCGGATTTGCAATGGGACGAGACAGGGATGTCCACTCTCACCATTGTTATTTACACTTTTATTTGGAACCACTACTTGAAAGTATCCGCAGACGTCAGGTCAGGGGTGCGAGGTCGTAGCCTTACACACACTGTATCGGCATATGCAGGTGACCTCATGTTCATCTTAACTGATGCTGAATCATCACTGCCAGAAGTTCTTTTACTGCTAGCGGAAAATGGCCAGTTCTCCGGGCCTTCAGATTAATCTGGAAAAATCGGAGTTGCTCCCTATTGCCTTCCCTACCGCACTGACGTTTGAAACCTCCTTTTGTGTGGTGCAATGACAAGATGAAGTATCTGGGCATCTGGCTGACCTCCTCACATCATAAACTATAGACCCCTTCTGGATTCTTTTATGAAGGACTTGGCAGGCTGGACGAGCAATGTGGTCAAAATGAATATTATGCCCCGCTTACGCTCTGTCTTACAGACTGTACCTCTTCAGCTACCGACGCGATTCCTTTCACTCTTCCGTACTTTGGAACTGAAATTTGTCCGGCCCAAAGGAAAAGCTTGCGTCCGCTTTGAGACGTTATGCCGCCCTAACGCTAAACTGTATGCTTCTGCAGGACATTTGACCCGCCTGATGGATTGGTCATCAGCGTCCCCACACAAGCTATGGTTGGACTTAGAGGTAGAGCTGATGGGTCTTCCATTATGGTCGGTTCCGTGGATTCGACCTATAGATTTTCCGGACCATCTCCTTTCCTGGAGCCTTCCGATGGAGACCCTGAAGGTATGGAGAAAGGTACGCTTTTCCCATATTCTGACCTCGGCTGTATCGCCACTCCTGCCACTTCGACACAACCCGGGGTTTGTTCCAGGTGTACGTTCTGCCCTAATGACCAGACTTGATCTACCAGATCGACTTACGCTCTTTTGACTATCTGCAGGAGGGGCAGCCCCCTCGACTTACGGAGATGAACCCCCCCCTCACTTTTTCCAAACGATTTAATTATACACAGATTAATTCATTTCTTAAATCCTTGAAAGCCGGCTATAGCCTCACACGCGTATAAGGTCCGCTCTTTCTGGTACTGGACTCCGGATCAGATACACAGAATGCTACCCTAAAAAGACCCCATCTGCTGGAGATGCCTCCTGAAGACGGGCACATATTTGGTGGGAATGTACCCTACTCAACTGCCTTCTGGAAACTAGTACATGATGCAGTCGTCAGTATATCTGGACTGGAGATCCAATTTACACCGGCTACTTACCTTTCGCAGTTCCAAGCCTCGATCTCCTCTATGCGGTGATCGGTGGCGATGAGACTTATAATGGCAGCTAAACTTTTGATTCTGCTATATTGGGGATCGAAAACGATCCCGTCCCTACGATCCTGGATTGAGAAAATTGAATCTTTACGCGCCGTGGACCGTCTGGCATTGGAAAGAGATCAAATTGCAGAGATCGCATTGTTATGGTTCTACTGGGACGAGTATGTCTCCAGTGGTTTGCGTCTCCCAACGCCATCCACTACCGGGTAGAGATACTTCCCAACGACGCGCTCATAGGACGGTGGGATCTGAGGCAGTTGGGCCGTGGATGGTCCCCTTTGTGGCCGGTCGTGGTTCAGAATGCCATGATACAACCCCCCCCCCCCCCATTCCCTTCAGATAAATTATTTTTTATTTTTTCTTCTATGTACTTTGCACTGATTCTATATTTTTCGCTCTTTGTATGTCTTTGGCTTTTATTATATAGCATTGATGTGCATCGTCTTTTGTGGTCGCATTAAGGTTACAGCACGTTACGCTATTGATAGGTTGGGTCTGTCGCTGATGGAACACGTACCCGATTTCGCTATCTGGCTCATCGACCAATCTGTTCTTATCTTGTAACTTGCCTTACATCTATCTATGTTGAACACCTACTATTGTTTATAGTATTTGGCATGTATGTTATCTCTTTATGTTTAATAAACTTTTATTACACAAAAAAAAATGGCCCTTTTTTTTTTTTTTTTTTTTTTATACAGGGGATAAATAGTGCCATTTCAGAGGTTCTTAAATAATTTCCAACACAAACTGTCTCTAAAGCTGTCCCGGCATATTCATGTGTGTGTTAAAAATAAAAAAAAAATGTGTAGATAGATTTTTATTAAAAATGACCAAACAGTGGGGATGGGAGAGTCCATATTCGGATGACTGGGCACATGTATTCTTCTGGAACGGGAGCTTATCCATTTGCTAGAATGTCTGATAAAAATATTCTTTTATTTTTCTCCCAAATTCCCAGGTGCAGGAAAATTCTCCGGCCCAGAAAGGTGGACTGGAGCCCTTCTTTGACTTTATTATCGCCATCGGACATTCCAGGCTGGTAAGTGCGTTTGAAAAGCTCTACAAAAGTTACCTTCATATAATACTATCATTTCTTACTGTAATGTTTGTATTTTGATGCAAAATCCTCTGGTAGTGAAAGAGTTAAACACTTTATTTTTTTTGTCAAATTATATTATTATTATTATTATTATTATTATATTTTTTTTTAATGGCTTGGAAAGCAATGGAAGAGTGTTCCAAAGTGTTTTTAATCGGGTTGTTTTTACTTGGATTGGTCTTTTTTTTAATTCTATTATAAATAAAAAAAAAAATTCTCCCGTGATATTATTCAGTCGGGGCTCGGTTATATAGGTGTGGCGGTTAGTGCACATTTCTGCAGGCAGGACGGGACCAGCTCCTGCTAACACGACCTTCACATGGATTATACATTGTTATAATGTTACAACATCGAAAGCTCCGTCTCGGGTTCGTGTTTATTATCCAGCGCTTCCCGGTAAAGTCAATAATTTACTTTTTTTTTTTTCTCAAGGAACATAAAAAAGGTAGGAAGGCTGAAAATACTAAAAACAAAATATTATCTCTCCCTTTTCATTTAAATATTTTTTTATTGGTCCCCTGCCTGAATCCCCCTCTATTTAACCGGCTGCCTCTGCGTCTTGGCTCAGGGATCCTTGACCTTCGTTTGACATTGACTCAGATTCTGTCCATGGTATGAGCTTGGCTGACGGGTCTGTTCCTGAGTTGTAATATACACCTTAATTAATCTCTTCCGAATGGCGTAGAAGGTCACCGTACCACTGGGGGGGGGGGGGGCTGGGATGATACGTGGGGCCTGGCTCACACAAAAGGTGCCCGTTCCAGGGCGTCATCCCCTGAAATAGCGAGGGGGGGGGGGGTCGTTTTGGAATCAGATGTAGACATCGATAAACTCCTCCCTGGCTCATACTTATTAATTTTTAAATTGGTGGAGATCAGGTGTAATCGTCATATTTAAATGGAGTCTCGTGGTTCCCGAGGTTTGTCCGGGTCTGGTGCAGGGCACAATATGTAGCATCGTGATCGCCCCTTTTTCTCTTCTTATAAATGTTACAAGGCGACACGGGTGAGATTTCCATTCAGTGCCATAAATAAAAGCATATATCTGATCATAAAAAGGTATTTGCAAAATCTCATCACAAAGAACACCCCTGCATCACCTGCATTGACTTCTCCAGCTCTTGGAAATCGATGCTCGTTGACATCAGGGAATTTGTAACGTCCGACGCCCTGGGCATGTACTTCCTGACAATTTGTTTTTAAAGTGTGGCAAACAGCGCAGTCTGACTTTTTACCGAATGACAGGCATGTGATTGGTGGGACCGCAAGGTGTTTTCAGACATCAATTAAAGTCTTCAGACCCCTGTGCCAATGGGATAAGTGACTGGAGGGGGCGGGTACATGACTTTATAGGGGATCATCACATGGCTGTACGCTTGTTCGCCATCTGGTCCGATGTGTATAAGGAGTCTTTTCCCTCAAGCTGTGTGAGCTGGGCACATTCACTGTAATACCCCGGTGAATTTTCCTGGTCTCTATGTCAAAATCAGAAGAATGTGGTGACCCGGCAGAGGGATAAGAAGGGGATAATGACGAAGGCTGATAATGAGATTTTTTTATTTTTTTATTTATTTTTTTTTTTTGGTCTCCTTTTAGAATAAAGAAAATGCCACGTTTAAGGATCTCCTGAAAGCAAACGCGGAAAAATCTGTAAAACTGGAGGTTTACAACACCAAAACCATGAAGGTCCGCGAGGTGGAGGTCACCCCGAGCAACATGTGGGGAGGCCAGGGGCTCCTGGGGGCCAGCGTCCGCTTCTGCAGCTTCCAAGGCGCCAACGAGCACGTGTGGCATGTCCTGGTAAGGTGCAGGTTTCATCCAGACGTGAATGTTAAATGTTCATTACTGTGCTCGTTATCGCTCTCATGCTCAGAGTGCTATAAAGGTGCTTGTGAACTGGTTTATGTCCGTCATGGGTCAGAACCCCCTACAGGGCTCACATCATGGTTCCTGTCGTTGAGCAGAGCCTCAGTAATTGGTCACTTGTGTCTTCAGGTCCTCCCTTGCTGGTCTAAAACTTGACTTGTTTTATGGTTTATTTTTGCAGGATGTGGAGCCGTCGTCACCGGCCGCCCTAGCTGGCCTGCAGTCGCACACGGACTACATTGTAGGATCGGAGCAGATACTGCAAGAGGTGCGTGTTCTACCACATCCCATCCCATCGCATCTGCTTCGAGTGGACCATAAACATCCAACCTTGTTAGACGTGTCCATTCTGGCGGAATTCACATCCCTTTGTTTGGGTCGCCAGATCATCCACGTTTTCCCAGACACCTATTACTATTTCCTGCATAGGGCAAAGTGCTGCCCAGGACCATGTATAATTCCCAAATTTTCCTAGTCCCGGTGACGGAAAGTTTGCAAATACTCGCCTCCGAGTCCTTATTAAAATCCAATCTCTTTATTACTCCTATAGCAGTAAAGAAGAGTGATAACAAGAACATGAAAAAAACAGGTCAAACCCCCAACGTGGGGTACCCCTCCTCTTAGTAAGCCCGCGCCCTAGTTCATAAACAGTCTGGGCTGGAGCAGTAACGCCCTCTTTCTTCATGCGACTGGAACCACAAGATCAAGGAACAGCAAACAGTAGCACCGTCCAGAGTGCACGTCAATCCCGCAGGGAGACACCGTCCATAGATCATCAAGTAGCTGTAAGGAGAACAGAACACGAAGGCAGGTATTAGGAAGGAACAACACCGAACCCTCAGCTTCCCGCCCCCGAACACCAGGAGGCAAACCATATACAGTCGAGCGCTGCGCTTAAATACAACCATCCCGGCCGGTCTAGAACACACCCCCCTCAGGGCGGGAGAGGTGCGAAATACTCGCCTCCGAGTCCTTATCCAGTCTGTCGTCAAGTGTGGAACTGGGCTCTGCCACCTCGGAATCCACGGCCCCTCCAGGCTTGAGCCCGGGCCGAGGGTCCGTAAGCGGTGGGACCAGAATCGTTGGCATTAGATGTATGGAAGGAGCCTCTGGTAATGCCCACCGATCCAGCGCGGCTGGCAGAGCGGCCCCTTCCTCTACCAGCCCAGTCGAAAACCTTCTTGGGGAATACTTTTTTAATGGCCGACTCCACCTTATCCAGTGCGGTAAAGGCGCTGGTGTATGTGCCCATATTTTTAATAAATAAACAAAAAAAGTTGATCTGCACACTTAAAAACGCAGAGGTGCACTCCTAACACAAGGCTTCACAAAAAGCCTCCAAGAATATGAAACCACAAAAGATAAGGATGCACTCAAATAAACTCAATTTATTAATACAAAACCATAATAAAATATGACATATATAGTAATAGTAAACTTGACAACAAACATAAACACAACAAGGTATTAAACTCAAAGTACTTCAATGTAATAAATAAAGCAACAATTACCCGGCACTATAGAAAACAGCAAGTATAGAGAGTGGAGCCAGGGATCCCTGGCTCCACTCTCTATACTTGCTGTTTTCTATAGTGCCGGGTAATTGTTGCTTTATTTATTACATTGAAGTACTTTTTTTGTCAAGTTTACTATTACTATATACAGTTGTGTTCAAAATTATTCAACCCCCAATGCTGTAAAGGGTTTTAGGGAATTTAGTGACGTAATTGTATTCAGAATGAAATCCTACAAGGACTTTTTAAAGAACCATATGCAACTAAAATGACATCAATTGGTTTTGTAATACAGTAGTAAATGTTTCTTTTGTGAATTCTTCATTGACACAATTATTCAACCCCTTAAAGACTACCACTCTGAAGAACAGAGGTTCATTCAAGTGTTTTCAATCAGGTATTGAAAACACCTGTGGATGTCACGGAGCAGCAATAAAGCATAATAAGCACCAATTAGGCAGCTTTAAAATGACTGTGATACTCAGCTCCTTCTAGACATTTACTGGTGTGGTTACAAACATGGTGAAGTCAAGAGAATGGTCCAGGAAGACAAGAGAAGAGGTGATTACGCTTCACAGGAAGGGCAATGGCTATAAGAAGATTGCAAAGATGTTAAACATACCAAGAGAGACCATAGGAAGCATCATTCGCAAATTCAAGGCAAAGGGCACTGTTGAAACGCTACCTGGTCGTGGCAGAAAGAAGATGCTGACTTCGACTGCTGTGCGCTACCTGAAGCGTAGAGTGGAGAAAAGTCCCCGTGTGACTGCTGAGGAACTGAGCATTTGTCAGATGTGGGTACTGAAGTTTCAGCTCAGACAATACGGCGCACACTGCGTAATGAAGGCCTCCATGCCAGAACTCCCAGGCGCACCCCCTTGCTGTCTCCAAAGAATAAGAAGAGTCGACTGCAGTATGCCAAACGTCATGTGGACAAACCACAGAAGTTTTGGGATAGTGTTCTGTGGACTGATGAAACAAAATTAGAACTGTTTGGGCCCATGGATCAACGCTATGTTTGGAGGAGGAAGAACAAGGCCTATGAAGAAAAGAACACCTTGCCTACTGTGAAGCATGGCGGGGGATCAATCATGCTTTGGGGCTGTTTTGCTTCTGCAGGTACAGGGAAGCTTCAGCGTGTGCAAGGTACCATGAATTCTCTTCAGTACCAGGAGATATTGGATGAGAATGTGATGCAGTCCGTCACAAACCTGAGGCTTGGGAGACGTTGGACCTTTCAACAGGACAATGATCCCAAGCATACCTCCAAGTCCACTAGAGCATGGTTGCAGATTAAAGGCTGGAACATTTTGGAGTGGCCATCGCAGTCACCTGACTTAAATCCGATTGAGAACCTCTGGTGGGACTTAAAGAAAGCAGTTGCAGTGCGCAAGCCTAAGAATGTGACTGAACTGGAGGCTTTTGCCCATGACGAATGGGCGAAGATACCCGTAGATGGCTGCAAGACACTTGTGTCAAGCTATGCTTCACGTTTAAAAGCTGTTAGTACAACATCCTTTTACAGTTATAAGTGCTAAGATTGAATGTCACTTGGGGGTTGAATAAAACTGATAATGATGTGAGCACAGAAAAGACATTTGTGGTTATTTCATTATAAATGTTATGTTATATTTGTCTGACCTACACGTGCCTCTTTGATTTAATTGTAAGCAAGATGACTGAATGATCAAAATCAATGTCAAACTGGCCAAAACACTCAATTTCAGTGGGGGTTGAATAATTTTGAACACAACTGTATGTCATATTTTATTATGGTTTTGTATTAATAAATTGAGTTTGAGTGCATCCTTATCTTTTGTTGTTTCATATTTTTAATAAAGCCATCCCCAAATAGGAGGCCTTGAGCCTTGGCACCTTTGTCTTTATTAGCCATGGACGTAAGTTGAGGATCCATCCTCAGGATCATAGACTTGTGTCTCTCAGCGGCCAAAGCCGCATTCGCACCGCCCAACAGGCATAAGGAGCGTTGGATCCAGCCTGTGGCGTCTTCCAAATCCAAGGGGGTACCTTGCAAGCGAGCATCCTCTACCATGTCAAGGAGGTAAATCAACGGGGATGCAACATCCAACACTTTATCTTCGCAGACTCTGAAAGCCATATCCACCCCTTTTTTTGGGGGACCATCCTTTGTTGGTCATAATTTTTACAAAGTCCTCATCCACCACCAGAGTGAGACAGGTCTTACCCGTGGTGGTGGTGGGACGAGGGCATTCCGCCCTCATATTCACCCTGGTCTCCTGTTATCACTCTTCTTTACTCCTATAGGAGTAATAAAGAGATTGCAAATACTCGCCTCCGAGTCCTGCCTTAAAATCCATATGCTGCAGGATGGAAATCAAGGCAGGTCACCTGACTTTCCTCTGCGATCCCTCACCTGCAGTGAATGGATTTTACATGCTTCAGGGTTACATGTGTCATACACTGCCCATCATATGTGTCCTGGAAAACATGGCCGACCTGGCAACCTTCCCACCTTAATCCTGTGCTGCACTAGTGGGGGCACTTACCTCCCATCTCGTCCTGAATTCATGCGTCCAATTAAACCATGCGGATGAATGCTCGTGCATGTACGAGCAAGAGCCCGCGCCCCGTAACATTACTTTTTTCTTCGCCTCTAGTCAGAGGATTTCTACTCGCTGATAGAATCCCACGAGGGCAAACCGCTGAAGCTCCTGGTCTATAACACGGAGACGGATTCCTGTCGAGAGGTGTTCGTTACCCCCAACGGCGCCTGGGGAGGAGAAGGAAGGTAGGGGACCCTCTGCTTCCAACCAACTGGTCACGGAGGTTTTTAAGGTCAAGGGAAATGGGATGAGGGTGTAGAGTCACAACAGAAATGAGGGAAAAACATACATTCAAAACGAGGAGGCTTTTTTTTCTTGTCCGGGAGGCGATTCTTTCTTACCTGGACGGTCGAGAGTAGGAAAAGGGAGTTACTTATCTGTACTGCGGAGCAGCAAGAAAGAGGGAGAACGTCCAGGATTATCAGCATTTACTGGATCTAAGGGACTGTGGGCTTGTAGGACTGTGGGGGACGGGGTTTATACTGTTTTTTTTCTCTTGTGCTGATGTTTAATTAACGCAAGGAAGAAATGCAAATCCTCGCCTCCGAGTGTTTATTGAAATTCTAAAGTTCCGCCTTACATAGCAAGATTCACTAAAGGGCTTATTCAGAGAGAACCTAAATATCACCGGCATTTCAATGCTCTCCCATTCGCCACACTTCAGCGAGTTAAATTCGCCGACCCTGTGCTGAATTTAGCATTTCGGCAATCGACCCGCCGAATCGGTCACATAACCTGCTGAAAAATCTCTGAGTTCCGCTGAATTGATCTGAAAAAAGCCGGCCAGCCGCCGAACAGGGGTAAAAAGGAAAAAAACATAACTTTAAAAAGGTGTCTTCGAAAAAAACTACTGCATGAAAAATGCCTGGAAATAAAGTATAAAGTCCTATGAATAATAATAATAAAAAGGCCTGTTATAGGAAAAAACAAAAAAAAGCCATTTAGAAAAAGAAAAAAAAAATTGCTGAAAAATGGCTTTTTTAAAAAAAAAAAAAAAAAAATAATAATTCCTGCAAATTAAAAGAATAAGCAGTTGAATAAATATTTAAAGAAAACGGAATGGGATTCACCTGTTTTAAACCTGTCATGTGAAACCACCGAACATCAGGACGTTTATTTTCTCTTAATAGTTTAACCATTGCTTCTCTGTGGGGATTTCATTGCTGCCGAAATTGCACCGCATGGGGAAATTCACTGGTCGGTGCAATTTCATGGCCAATTCGGTGCCCTTTTAATAACCCCTTAATTCTTTCTTGCCTGGATTTCTCAAAGGCTTTATTCTGCATAAACACATACACGGTAATTCAAAGAGAATCGAAAAGTCACCGCACGTTCGGTGACTTTTCCTTCGCCGAATTGCACCGAATTGAAGAGATCTCATTTCGGCGACCCTGTGGTGTATTCAGCAAGTACCACAGGGCCATCGTAGTGCAGGGAAAAGCCGCCGCAAACCCGATGAACACTCACCGCAAAACCCGTCAACGGCAGACCGAAACCTGCAAAAACATCTGGATTAACCCCGCCGAACACGCCGGAGAAACCCGAGCAGGAGCCGATCACAGCGCAGAGCAGCCACCAGAAAAACCCGACACCGCAGACGAAGGAGGTGAAGAAAAAGAAAAACTGTACGCTTGAATGTTTGAAAAGTGAAACGCTGTTTGCAAAGAAACTACTGAACGAAAATGTCTGAAATTTACAAATAAAATCCAGTGAATGATAATAAAAAGGGCTGTTACAGAAAAAAGAAAAAACGATTTAAAAAAAAAGAAATTTCCACAGAAATAGAAACCTAGAAACATAGGTTCTTATCTGCCGACATTTTTCTTTCGGCCCATCTAGTCTGCCCAATTACATGGATACTTTACCTGGATTTATCTTTTGTTTAGGATAGCCTTATGCCTATCCCATGCCTGCTTAAATTCAATTACTGTTTTGGCCTCTACCACTTCAACTGGAAGACTGTTCCATGTATCCACCACCCTCTCAGTAAAATAATGCTTCCTGATGTTACTTTTAAACCTTTGCCCCTTTAATCTAAGACTATGTCCTCTTGTTTTGCTACTTTGTTTCCTTTTAAATATACTCCCTTCCTCTACCTTGTGGATTCCCTTTACGTATTTAAATGTTTCTATCATATCTCCTCTATGAAGTCCCGAAAAATGGCGAAATCCTGAAAAATGGCTAAAAGATCCTAAAAATAGAGAAACATTTTACTGCAGAATATTATAATGAACAGTTTATTAGATATTGGATTAAAACGTGAATATTTTTAACATTGAAGCCTATGGGATTCACCTGAATAAACTTGTTGAATGAAACCACCGAATGGCAGGGCATTTCGGCAACTTTTCACTGCTGTTTTGTGTTCTCCGAATACATGAAGCATTGCTTCTCTATGGGGATTTCACTGCCCCCGAACAGGCACCGAATGTGCGGGCAATTTGCCAAGATTTGGTGAACTGCCTGCTCTCTGAATAGCCGATTGGCCAGGAAAGGTAACCATACACTGAATTTCACTGTTTGGTTACCTTTCGGCCACAATTCGGATCTCTTTGAATAACCCTCATAGAGCAGGATTTTCCTAATTTATGATGGAAAGTTTGAATTTCATCAGTGACTCGGAGGCGAGTATTTGCATCTCTTCCTTCATCTTCACAGCAGCAAAGAAAACAACATGGAAAAGGGGAAAAAAACTTCATAGTAACAATAGAGTAACACCCCCAGACATTCACTATTCCCGATCCCCATATTCCCAAATGCATTCCTCCAGTTTCCTCTTTGCCGCCCCTCGATTGCGACCTATTGTGTGGGCTTTTGGTTGGGCTACCTGTGCTGTCACCACTGTAGTCCTGGCACTGGTTAAGGTGACAGGAGTGTGCGACGCTTATAAAGCAGGCAGAATCTGTATATTTATAGTTTGGTGGGTATCATTCTGTTTTTTTTTGTTTTTTTTTTTAAGTTTGGGGTGCGGCATTGGATACGGATACCTGCACAGGATTCCCTCGCGGCCCGTCACACCTCCGACGCCCGGCAAGGCAGATCCCCCATCCCCTGTGACGGCCAAGGAGGAGCCGACTGCGCCGCCTGTTAACGGATACAGCGAGGTATGTGTCAACTGTAGGGATTTTCGAGGTGCTCACTAATCCAAGATCATCTGTGTTGGATGTTTTTTTCCATGGAGATATGTTTCGGGGCAGGAGGACAGTTTGACACATCAGGATGGGGTCTTTGAAGTCGGGCAGAGGCTCATCAATCGCCTCCAGGTCTTGCAGAATCCTCCCCGCCTGTCTGGTATTCCAGCTGATACTCTGTGTATGTAATTTGTATCATATTGTGTCGTTTTTGTCCTTCCAGGCTTCGCTCATGGCCGCGGAAGCACAAACCAGCCCTGCAGAAGACGCGCTGATGTCGTTCAATCACGAAGCGCAGGAAACCAACGGAAATCCAGGCGAGAGTTCGATGGTCCTTCCGCCCCCTGTGCAGCGAGTATTGCACCCAGGTGAGGGATGATGAACTTGCCAGGTCTTGAACCGCTTTATTCCCAGGATCGAGATAACTCAGGTCTTTTAGAGGCACCACCATGTACCCGACATGGAGTTATCTTGATCTGCAGCTGACCAGGACAAAAGCAAATGCATTTCATTTACTGTGGGGGAACCTTCTGGAGCCAAAACGTTTTAGCCCTGTGGACATGTTGCCCAAGGTACTAAAACCGTTTAAAATCGCCCGGGAAATGTCCTGACCGATTGGGATTTCCCCAGCCGACACTGAGCCACGGGCTGCAGCTCTAAATATAGCAGTAACTTCATTTGGCCAGCAGATGGCGCCCCCCCCCCCTGCCACATAGGATATTACAGGATATTACAGTAAGGAATACACTGGGAATATTCCCAAATATTTCTCACGAAACGATCCCCCCCCCCCCCGAAAATAAAAATATCTCCTGGTAGTAAAGGGGTTAAGATGTTTATGGCACTTAGAGGCCAGATAAAGTCCCCATTAAACCAGGGATTTATTAGAAATAATTTCTATTATTAAATCCCAGTGAATAAGGATGCCACCTGCTGGCCAAAAGCAGTCACTGCAGTGCTGGTTTTATGAAGTGTTAGTTCCTCGTGCATCATGCCCACGCTGCTAAAACTTTACGGCCATGTTCTGAAGCTCAAATGCAAATAAAATCTGTTTGCAACAAAGGAATAAATTTTCAATGATACATCATATATCCAAATCCTCGTCATACAGATTGTGTATAACTATCACGGTAGTGAAGGGGTTAAGGTTTAACTAACATCAGATTATCTTTCCTTGGGGATAAGAGTAATAAATTTTGTTTTTCAAAAGACTTGGTAAGTACCCATGAACGCAAGAGCAAGCCATGTTAAACGAGAGGGTCTGTCCCCCTTATTGATGGCTCTGATGAAGCTGAGAGCATCTGAGCATGTCTGGAATTTGGGGCGGTTTTGATATCTGTCCCATCTGAGGCCTCATTAGACATGCTCAGTCTGGCATGTACCGCAATAATCTCATAATTAGAACGTCTTGCCTGGCTTTATGATTAAAACGTTAAACCCCCAAATACCTCCATGATGCCTTCCTGGAAGGGGGAGGGGTACATTGTGGATTAGCTGGTATCTGGAATTTTCTATTATGTTTACACAATACACTGTTTATTCCAAAAATGCAGCCTTGAAAGCGTATAGGAAAATAAAGGGAAACTGTGATGCCCTCCCATTCTATGTGGCCAGTGGCATAAAACGCACCCCCATCCACTCATTCCCCCATTGAAACCAGAGACCCCAGGGAGAGGCCGCTTCCTATGTGATATTTACAGCGCTTTTTGGATCTCATTTGATGCTCTGCTGTGGGACGGATCAGAGCTCGAGTATCTTCTTGTTCTGTTTCACAGTAAACCAGTTCTCCATTGTGTCCATCGTCACCAAGTAACGCCGTGTATCTTCATTAGGCTTCCTGGACACCCCCAGCCTCCCGATACCAGAGATCCCCGACATATCAAAACTGATCGAGATGACCTCTTCTGATCCAGTCGATCCATTGGATCATGTTCCGGGGGCGACGGAGCAGTTCCTGCTCGCTGACAATCTGAGTGCCTATATCGGTAATCCTGCGGGTATTTATACACCGGCAATACGTGCAGCCGCTCTGTGAGTGAGGAGGGGGGGGGGCTCTCTGACCTCTCATTCTCGGCCAGCCTCTGCTATGAAGTCTGCAGCGAGAGAGAGGGGGAGCAATCTCATCATCCCCAGACAGCATGATGACTTACTGGGCCCGGCTGGGTTATAAATACATTTTAATCCCTGCGTGTGTTGCCATAATAAATGAACCCTCTATCCCTCTTAACCATGTGCACAGTGCATGCTAATCACCCTCTTATCGTCCCTATTTTCTCCCCATGTCACCCCAGGCTTCGCAGAAGAGGGACTGCTCCCTCGAAACACCATATGCCACAGAGCTTTACTAGAGAAATGCAACCTGGTGCTGATATGCTCTTCTTTGCTTGAGGAAGGTCCTGCGACAAGACCAATACATTGCATTTCTATAGCAAAGCTCCGCTGCGTACTGTGCTTCGCGACTGGTCCTTCTTTAGTGTAGCATATTTTTATCTGCCCCTCCTGTATTTGGAGTGTCCTGGTTTGCCTGTCTGACTCTTTGAGTGTCGCGTTCCCACCCAGCAGGCACATGCCATTCCACCCCCTTCAAAACAGAAGAATCTGTGTTCTGGGCGCCACCTAGTGGTTCCTTTCACAATTGTTCATGTGTTGAGGGTTAATTAACCCCTCTAGACCTTTAAGAGCAGAAAAAAAGGCAGCAATAAAACCGTAAATTGTGAATGTTTCTCACAGTAAATCAGCAGCTTGTCCGTTCACTCGGGCTTATCCCTAGAACCCAGTTAGAAGCATAAATAGAGAAAAAATGTGGCGGGACAGGTGCTTCCTTCACACTGACAGGGATGTCCTCACTTAAATGACAGTTCTCCCCTCTGTTGGATGAGTGTAAACCTCAAACAGAACAGAAAACAAAAATAATGGTGCAGTATGTCAAGGCAGTATACTATTAAAATAAAGATAAGAGGATTGCACTCACATGGTGTGGTGTCTTAGTATCAGACACCAGATGTTTATAGCGGCTGGCAGAATTATGGAAGGAACGCCAGACTTCCCTTGGTGGTGCTCCAACGTCTGTGGTGGTCCTCCAATCTTTGGGTACTCCAAGAGCCTTGATGTTGTTTCAGTATCCGTTCCCCTGATCCTCAGCAGCGGTGTAGATCACAATCATGTGGGGTACAGCAGCCAGGAAACAGGAAGAATAGGGACAGCAAGCAAAGTATAATGGGATTTATTGGTATAAAATAATTAAAATAATCTTGGTACATCCAAACGCGTTTCGCGGTATAAAGCCGATTAGATTGACATCTACTGAGGAAGCGGCTTTATACCAAGATTATTATTAAATCCCCTTCCACCCCCTTCCTCAATCGGCACCCTGCTCTGCATAGTCTTACATTGACAGGACAGCTGGATTATTTAAAATAATAAAAATGTACCCCATTTCCCCCCTTAATTATAATTTAATTTTCCTAGTTTATGATGGAAAGTACGAATTTTAATAAAGACTCGGAGGCGAGTATTTGTTTTATTAACAGCAGCAGAAAACACAGAGAAAAAACTGTCTCAATAAACACATATCTAAACCCCTCCCTTCACATATCCTCCGATCGGGCAGATACTGTCAGCAAAATCTGCCCAATTATATTTTCGATGTAAATACTCACCTTTTCTCCCTCGTCGCGCGCAGCTCTCCCCCGCTAGCTCAGAGCTTCTGAAACGCAGCTTTTTGTTTATTTTTTTACACAATTTTTGTACCTGTGCAGCTTGCATCGCAAACTAACACAAACTGCACATCGCTCGGCACTTGTGTGCTTTTTATACTCGGGCACCTGTGTAGAATAATGTATCTGCGCTGAATGCGCAGAACCAATCCATCGGCCGCTTCTCTGAGGACGCTCAATATTGTTGGCGACCAGAGAGAGGATGATGTCGTCACGTAGAGTGTAGCGACGTCATCTGTGACCGATCTGGTGGCCAGGAAATTCAAAATCCTGGCTGGCTGGTGACATGTGTTACGGCTTTGATCTTCAGTAGAACAGAAATGCCAAGAAGCCACCACTTGGAAACTCCTTCACTTCACATAGCGATGCCTGCAAATTAACAGAAGTTTTATGTATTTTTTTTTTTCTTGCATTCTGATATTTCTGCTGTTTTCAATTACGAGATTTCAATAAAATCTCAGAGGCGAGTATTTGCTGCTGTGGATGGCATCAAAGAAAGAGGATGCAAATGGGAGCCTCTGCGTTTTGTACTTAAATAAAATCCCATTCCTAAAGTGGTTTTCTTCTTTTTTTCTTCTGAAATCCTACAGAGCAAGTGAACCTCTCGGAGAAATCCTCCCTGGATGCCATGTCTCAGTCGGCGCTGGATCACCTGCTCAGTCTGGACTCGCCGGTTCCTCACACGGAGCCTGAGAACCAGCATTCAGATCCAGGAGCTGAACATCCGCACGAGGTGGACGTCTCGCACACGTCCTCGCAGGACCACTGTAAAACCCCTGAAGACCTCGCTGCATCAAAGGACGAAACCAAAGAGGAGTAGAGGGAGATGTCCTGTAACCTTGTATTGCAGGAGAGGAGCCGACACAACACGCCGCCCCCTCCGACAGCAAGGGCCGCAATCTTTTAACCTCCTTAAACACATCAAATTGATTTTATTATCTGCCCAAGACACGTTTTAATCGGTGAGGCTGTGCCCGTTGTGGGGCGGGTTCCCAACGCACGCCATGGTTTTTAAAGGGGTCCGGGATTCGATGCCATTAATCCTCTATACAGAGAAACGGCACAAATAATTAAAAAATGATAATTATTTTATATTGAGGGCAGGAATGTTCATATACAGCACAACCTCCGTCTGATCTTGGACAGGCTGGCCCTTTATGGGGGGGGGGGATTATTAAAAGACAATTAGAGGGGACAAACATCCTCCCACCTCCTGCAGCGACTTGAGACCCGGAACCCCCTCAGTCTCTGCCTGTGCTTTACCAGGACAAGACGCATTATTGTTTGGTATGGTGGAGGTAGCGTCGGCTGAGCGGACGTCGGCTCGGACCTGTGGCCACCACGTAAGAACGCTGCAGCTATTTGTCTTTTTAGAGCATTTTTGCCTGCTCGCTTTTCTCCGTAGCTCCACCTATCCGGCGCTGTTCAGATCGGGGAACGCAAGTGGGTAGCGTTGCTTTTCACCGCGATCGGAGGTTGCACAGACCGACTGGCGCCACATTTAAAGCCCCTGCGGCGCCACAGACATCGGGTGCGAGTCTAGTAAGCTGCCAATGTGCGCACACTGCTGTGGCGCTGCTGAACCGTGTGCAGGTAGGAAACGTTTTCTCCTCCTGCTGCTCCTTCATCAGAATCCTTTTACTGGCTTTAAAGTTGATCTTACTATAGCAGGATGTCCAACCCTCCAGCTTGGCATTGGGTGGATAAATCCACACACACACACGAGAGACCTGATAAACAGGACAGGCAAGGTTTCAGATAGCCAAGACTAAAGTATTATGGTGTGCTTTACCCAGGATCCCACAGCCTGAGGGATGTATACGATCTCTTTGACCCCTGTTCAAAGGATGCTGCTGGATCCAGGAGATGAGCTCTTCTGTTGCCTGGTCCCAGGAGAACTTCCAGCAGATCTAAATCAGAACCTCATTGGGCCTCAGAGAAATCCCAGGCTTAAGACCAAGAATGAAACCCTCAAAGGCCTCGGTAAGATAATGAAGAGGGCAAAAGTCAATCTTTATTCCATGAAGATGAGCTACACAAGTTAATGAAGAAATCTACTGGTTTCACAGACGACGCCTGAAGAACCCATGCCATGGAGAAGCTCGGTCATTTTCATTTTCACTCTGTGCTCTTTGTATGACGAATGGAGAGCCCCCCCCCCCCCCCTCCCCGGCAAAAGATCCTCCACCAAGAAATAATTTTCTAAACCGGATGGTGACAATATTCTGGATGTAATCCCTGAGGTTAATCTTCGAATCCCTCACCTGGAGCAAAAAGGCTACCAAGGTTATCAAAGTCTCGGCAGCGGAAGATCCAGAGGATAAAAACCTTAAGACTTTTTGTTGTATTGTTCATGCTGCTTTACTCTTGGGCTTTGGTATCTGCTATGTCTGTTGCTAGAGCGGTCAGGTTGTGGCTGGACCAGAAGGAACTTGTTCTTCTCAATGAAGAAACGGCAAAACTTTTCCAGAACCTCAGAACGGCATCTTCTTTCCTTTGCGACTCGTCTCTAGCATCCCTCAAACTATCGGTGCGGGCAATGGGCTTATCCTCAGCGTGAAGAAGAGCTGCGTAGCTCAGGTCCTGGTCAGCAAACGCACTTGCCAAATATTTCCTCTTGGTTTCCTCTGGCTCTCACCTGGACAACTTGTTGAAGCAGATGGAAAGCCGGCATTGCCTCATGATCGTAGGATCCTTAGGGTTTTTGTCAAGGGTAGAAGACCACCTCATGATTCCTTTCGCTGGAAAAATACCAACTTGAGATCCAGTGAATGGGAAGTCTTTGATGGGCCCAGAGATCGCAGAAACGTTTCTTGGACACCAACCCAGTTGCAGGGAGATTACAGCTATTCCTAGAGACCAGTGGGAAACAAAATATTTTTTCATCACTGAGTCTTGAGAATAATCCAGACGTCAACTCCTTGGTCGAAGTGCCTAGGGA
The DNA here is from genome assembly GCA_009667805.1 of Leptobrachium leishanense. Taxonomy (NCBI): domain Eukaryota; kingdom Metazoa; phylum Chordata; class Amphibia; order Anura; family Megophryidae; genus Leptobrachium; species Leptobrachium leishanense. The sequence goes on along the minus strand of CM019067.1, from coordinate 326,166,305 downwards.
GGTATAGCTATAATATCCTGACGAGGCCTAAAGGCCAACATGATCGTTTGAGCTTCTGCACCTCCCGCGCAGAGTGGACTTCCTTGGCATTTCAGTCCTAGACGCCCTTTGTGTGTGATCACAGGCTGATTTTGAATATACTATCGTCTTATCTGTAATGGCACCATCTAGCTAAAAGCTTATGAGACTGGAGTGGGACCCACCGTGGGGCGACTGCCCACTCTTGGTGTTCTCATAAATTGGTTTTGTTTGTCATCGGTAGGTGGACCATTCGTTTCATCACAGAAGGTTACCTAGTGTACCTAGAGTCTGCCCGTCCTCCAGTTTTCTCTGATTGGGAGCTGGATGACTTGGTGGTATCATTCATGTTATGGGGCAAAATAATGAAACCCTATACCTCCTCTTTTCTTCCAAAAAAAAAAAAAATTCTCCCGGCCACCTATTAAAGGTTTTTTTCTAGGAGAAAACCCATAAAATGTGGCCTTTTCGTCCAGTCCTGGACTTCAAAGAATTTCAGTTAATCACTTCTTTCAAGAAATTGGGCCGTTTACCTTTTTGTCAGTATCCATCAAATTCTACGGAATAAAGACTGTTTATTCATCATCTAGAGGTCAGAAGAGCTCTCTTCATTTCCGTGAAGGCAACCGCCTTCCATTTCTCGGAGGACCTGTTTATTCTTTACAAAGACGCTTCTGAGGGACACAAAGCTTCGAGGTCGAGATGGATTCATGGATCCATTGGCGCGAGACCTTTTCAATCAGGGGCTTATCGACCCCATCCACAGCTTCAAGGTCACTCTACCAGGGCAATGGCTACTTCCTGGGGGACCAGACATTGATCCTCCGTTGAAAGAACTGTCAATCCACCACTTGATCAACTGCCAACACCTTCATCAAGCACTACAGCTTAGACATCCGAGACTCTCAGGAAAACAATTTTTGGGGGGAGCAAAAAGTGCTTCAGTCCGTTGTTACTGTTTGACCCACCATTTTTTAATTCGTTCCAATTTGAGAGTACTGCTGCTAGTCGACTGGAAAAGCCAAGCTTCAATCCCCGTAAACTTCATTTTTCGCAGGATTAGCGGCAGTACAGGGTTCCTGCCCTTCAATAAATTTAGTGTTTTTGCATCGTTTTGGTGTCTTTATCAATATGGGGGATAAACGGGTCTCGGGATGCTTTATCCTGAGGGCGCTGGAGGGAATTGGGGCTTCCTCTAAATGTCTTGGATGTTTTTAAAGTGAGGGCTGCCTGTCCTTTCGTTCAGACGGAGGCACAACCTATATGTGCGTATTGGCGCCAATCCTTTAAAAAATACATTTATGACAGACAAAACTCTGTCTCCACCTTTCTAAAACTAGCATTGTCAGAGAAACGGCGAGCGATGGTAATCTGGCGTGCATGTTACTCGTAAAGTCTGAAATCTGATAAAGCTAGCGTTACCTGTCTGAAGGCCGCATTACTCAAAACTGCTGGGTAAAGCTGCAAAAAAACCTGGGTGATCTGCAGATATCCCACCCCCCCCCCTGGGCAAAGGTGACTTTTAGGGGTTAGGGTTGACCATGTATTTGGATAATACTAATGTTACAGATCCTGGTACCCCAGGTGCCTCTTTCCGCTGAACCAGGATTTAATCGTACCCACACAGAGTAGATGACACCTAAACTGTGAGATCAATCCTTGCCTCTTGAACACCAAAACGCAGCATGCCTTTATTCAGAGGTTTTCAGTTAGACATTCAAATGTAAAAAAACACCCCTGCGATTTCTACACCAGATCCTCCCAAAGCCTCCCCTCCCCAAACACACACCCTGGTCTCCTAACAAAGGAAACTGATAAAGAGTTCTGGTTACAGCATAATCTGGGGGAGGGGGTGGAAGCAGGACAAATGGTTACAGATTACACATGGAGGGGGAAACACAGTATCTCTCACACAATACTAAATACAGGGCAATGAAATGTAAGGAAAAATAAATGCAAATAAACATTGCGGCGGCCTTTCCGTAACCCCTAGGTTTGAGGTCAACTGTAAACTCTCAAACACATTACCAGAGGCGTTGGGGTAGATTGCAGGTTACCCGGGTAAACCACCGATGTTTAATTTCACTTCGGGTTGTACCCAAATGCTGCTGGGTAATGTCCGCTTTACCCGGGTAATCCTAGGTTTATCTGGATTTTGTACTTTACTCGTAACCTTTACATAAGTGTGTGTCTATATATAATTTGCGTAGGTGTTTACATATGATGGGCAATTCCTGGGTAAAATCCTAAAAAGTGGGATGGCTAATACGAGAGATCTAGGATATTTTTAGAACTTTTTTTCCTCCATGACGGACTCCCTTGTACTTTGTTTTGGGACATAGCAAGGGAACTGAAGCTCTTACAAGCATCATTGCCGGCACTGCAGAGCAGTGAGAGCTTTATTAATCATTTCCTAGATCTGGTTGAGTACTGTCTGACCCAAACAGGTCTGTAGCGGTGGCTGGTGAACTTTTTAAGATGTGCTGGAATTTGACTCCATTCCGGCCTGTTTTGGCACAGCCCTCGCTTGTCCCATTGCAAAGTGAATCATAGCTGTCACAAACTGGGAGCAGACTGAGCATGCCCGAAGGAGTCTCATACAGGGCAGTTGTCAAAAATGTCCCCAGATCTTGATCATTTTTCTGACTTGCTTCTGCGCACCAATGATAGGGGGGGGGGAGGTGACGGCATGGCTGTAATCACCAAAGTAACCTCTACAACAAAGCAACCGTGTAAAGTCTAGAAAAAAAAAAGATTGTTAAATAGAATTACATTTTGCTTGTTTACATTTCTCCACAGGGAAAAATATTAAGAGCCTTTACTGCTGCCAGCTTGTTTTTATCATTGCATTAAGTATCTGCTGCACTATGTGAGCCATTTTAAGGGTTTTTATAGTAATGGGGTGAAGTGACAGCTTCTCCAAACCCCCCGCCCCCCTTCTCAGTAACCAGGCCTGTATTAAAGTTTACAAACCTCAGGGCCCTGAGAGCTGCGGCTCCGTGTATTGTTATTGCCTTTTCCTTCTCACGCGTTGCATGGATTTTATGTGTAATCCTGTAAATCAGGGCTCTCAAACTCTGGCTCCAAAGATGTTTCTGAATTTGAATTCCCATGATTCTTTGGCCATCTATTGTATTCAGAGAATTCTGGGAATTGACAGCTTTGCTATAGATTCCCCCCCCCCCCCCATCATCCCTGGCTCCTATATATCTCCGACTTGAGATATTTATGTCAGGCCAAGTCTTTGCAGAATTTAGACCATGAGTGGTGGTTTCGGCCGCGCACAATGCTAAAACCCCAAATATCTGTGTCCTTTCAATGCAATAAGACCAAGCTGGAGAGAAAGGAGTCCATCGGGACAATGTGAGAGTGGGGAGCTGTATGGGATGGGACAATGTTTATGACGGGGAGCTGAATGGGACTGGACGGTGTTGGCGCAGGGAGCTGAATGGGACGGCGTTGGCGTGGGGAGCTGAAAGGGACGGCGTTGGCGCGGGGAGCTGAATGGGACAGCGTTGGCGTGGGGAGCTGAAAGGGACAGCGTTGGCGCGGGGAGCTGAATGGGATGGCGTTGGCGCGGGGAGCTGAATGGGATGGCATTGGTGAGGGGAGCTGAATGGGACGGCGTTGGCGCGGGGAGCTGAATGGGACGGCGTTGGCGCGGGGAGCTGAATGGGACAGCGTTGGCGCGGGGAGCTGAAAGGGACGGCGTTGGTGCGGGGAGCTGAATGGGAAGGCGTTGGTGCGGGGAGCTGAAAGGGAAGGCGTTGGCGCGGGGAGCTGAATGGGATGGCGTTGGCGTGGGGAGCTGAATGGGACGGCGTTGGCGCGGGGAGCTGAATGGGACGGCGTTGGCGCTGGGAGCTTAATGGGACGGCGTTGGCGCGGGGAGCTGAAAGGGAAGGCGTTGGCGCGGGGAGCTGAATGGGACGGCGTTGGCGCGGGGAGCTGAATGGGACAGCGTTGGCGAGGGGAGCTGAATGGGAAGGCGTTGGTGCGGGGAGCTGAATGGGAAGGCGTTGGTGCGGGAGCCGAATGGGACGATGTTGGCGCGGGGAGCCGAATGGGACGGCGTTGGCACGGGGAACTGAAAGGGACAGGGTTGGCGCGGGGAGCTGAAAGGGGCTGTGTTGGCGCGGGGAGCTGAAAGGGACAGGGTTGGCGCGGGGAGCTGAAAGGGGCTGTGTTGGCGCGGGGAGCTGAATGGGACGGCGTTGGCGCGGGGAGCTGAATGGGACGGCGTTGGCGCGGGGAGCTGAATGGGACGGCGTTGGTGTGGGGAGCTGAAAGGGACGGTGTTGGCGCTTGGAGCTGAATGGGACGGTGTTGGCACGGGGAGCTGAAAGGGGCTGTGTTGGCGCGGGGAGCTGCATGGGACGGTGTTGGCGCTTGGAGCTGAATGGGGCGGTGTTGGCGCGGGGAGCTGAATGGGGCGGTGTTGGCGCGGGGAGCTGAATGGGGCGGTGTTGGCGCGGGGAGCTGAATGGGACGGTGTTGGAGCTGAATGGGACGGGACAATGTGTGCACATGGAGTTGATTTAGATGATAAACACTAATCTTGATATTTGTGGTGGTTTTGGCAGTAACTATACGGCCTCCATGTTTTATGTCTCACGGCAGAGAGTGGGGCTTTGATGGGGGATGGGGTCACATGGAAACTATAACCACGTGTGCTAAATACCACAGACCTTATCATTGCGCCTCTAGGAGGGGCGTGTGGATCCGGGTTCTGGATGTCAGAGATTTAAGCGGATACTAAACAGGCCGCGGTCAGGAAATGGTCAGTGATCGCCCGGAAACCCTCGATCATATAAATAGTCACTTTTAAGGTAGCGTTGAGGCAGATCGTGCGGATATAGAGCTTTATTGCTGTTTGATCTTTGTTTTCGGGGTCAGTTTGGCGGCTGAGCACCGGGACCGCACGGATAAATGAATATAATCCTATTATCCGGAATGCCGCGTTCTGAGGGAGGGATACGGATCGATGCTTGTTTACATGGGGTGTAAATGTAGATTCAATGAGTGCGATTTTACCGTTTGTTTTTTTTTTTCCTCATTCTTTTACAATTGTTTAATTCTAGAATAGACGGTTTTTTGTTATTGCCCCGGAGCGATATGTTGCTTTGTGTAAGATTCAGGACGCAGGAACGCTCGAGAGCAGGGCTGTCAAACTCCATTTCCCAGAATTCTTCAATGCAATAGATGGCCAGAGAGTCATGGGAGTTGTTGTTCAGAAACGCCTGGGGGGTGGCAGCGTTTGCCAGTCCTGATCTAGAGGATCACAGCAAGGAGAGCCTAACATTAAACCAAAGGGTTAAGCCCAGCTGTTGTAGAAACGACTCCCATGAGGCTTTGCAGAGCTGTACATCTCCATTGCTTGTGTTGCAGTGAAAAAGCCCATATGACGGGTGTCCGTGCGGCTCGGTGTGTCCTTCACATAAACTGAATTTAGGTTTTTCTTCAAGCAATAACTATGACAACATTTAAGGGAGTGAGGGGTTAACTGTAGCCCATCGGAGCATTATGGGTAAAAAAAAGTTACTGCCCAATGGTGACCTTGTTATATCCTCTATGTGGTAACGGGGTGCACGTCGTGTTTTTGGGGTCAGATTTCTCTTGCCTTGCTTCTCCTGCAGGTGCTTTACACGGATTCGCCGCATGATGCTGTTCGGTCGGACGTAGCGACTCTCTCTCCCCTTACAGATACGATGATATTTTTATCTTAAAATATTTTTTTATGTCTTAATATGTTTCCGATGTAACTGCACTAATAAATAGAAAACCGGAAATCTGTGAAACGCCTTTTATTTTGCGTCAGATTCGTGTGTGTGTGTGTTTTAAATGTGTTGTAGTGTGCGATGCTTTGTCCGGCAAATCAGAACTCGGACCATTGTTATTGTAGCCCTTAAAGAGCCCATAATCGTATCGAAGAGCTTGCAATTCATAATGACTCGCTGCGGAGCACTGGAAAAAATAACTTCACTGTCTGGATAATTTTTATGTGGGAAGGCGAGATGTGAGCGTGTATGATGAAAGGGCTTATTCACTAAACTCTGAATTACACCAAACAGGGCAATTCATCTATTTACTAAGCCATATTTTTACCAAATACAGACGAATTGACAGCTAAATACGGTGACAGCGGTGCTGAAATTGTTGCCAGGTTTGCAGTAGGCTTGTGCACCGATTTTTCTTTTTCGGTTCGATTCAGTTCGATTTTTCGGATTTTTAAAATTTTTCGATTCGGCTCGTTTCGACCGATTTTGGTTCGGCTCGTTTTTCGGGTACATTTTTTTTTTTCGGAATATCGACCATTTTTCGTGTCACTGTGCTCGGTTTTTGTATCGACTTTTCGTTTTTCGGAAAATTTTCGTTTTTCGGAACGTCTGTTCTCGTTTGACACATTTCAAGTCCATTCGAAAAATCCGAAAATATTTCGTTTCGGCTCGGAAAACGTTTCGGATCTGACATTTTCGGATCTAAAAATTTTCGGAAATTCGGCCGCATCCGAAAACACGAATCGGGAAATTTCGTGAAAATTCCGAAACCCGAAACGCACATCCCTAGTTTGCAGGATATGTGAAGCGCAGCACAGGGGATATGATTCGCTGCTCAGTGATTCAGTCTGCATTTCCCCAAGGTGATCCTGCAAACCTGGCGTGGGGTCAGATGAGAGTTTTTAAGAGCGGAAGCAATGTGCGTGAGATCGGACGTTCCTTCCCCTCTGACGGCTGTCTTCCGGAGTGCGTTGGTTGAAGGGTTGGGACGCGCGTTCATCGGGGAAGCTTGCAGCACGGCCTCGCGCGCAATTCGTGCGAGCACAGCAGCGTGTGGCCGGCTCGGTCGCAGCGATGGACGCTAGAAGGCACGTCCATATAGGCGAGGGTTGGGTGACCACTGCCATAGACTAGTGTCTTCTATTCACATGATGCTGATCTGCACAGATTTTCGGTGATTCAGTTCGACTGGTTTTAACAGGCAAATCTCATCGGATTCAATGTTTTTAAAGAAAAAAAAACTTAATTTTTTGCAAAAACATTACTTTTAGACCTTTTCCCTATTTTTTTTAACCGACTTTTTTTTTATTATTTACAATTTAATGATTTACCCTGCTTTTTAGACTTTTTTCTTCTGTTCGGTGGTATTCGGCGATTGGCACAACTTGGTGGATTTTTACCACTTTGGATACCCGCTTCGGCAGCTCCAATTTTGGCAAAATACAGCGACCATTCCCTAAATAGTGAATTCACCGTATTTTTGGTGAAATGGAATCTCCAAAGTGAGCGGAGACGCAAAGCACCGGGATTGCATGTGATTTCAGTGCTAACACCCCTATAGGGAGCAAAAAGGTTTGAGGGCCTTGAAGGGGCAGAAGCTGTCCTAGGGCGCATCCCCGCTCAGGTCAAAAGGTTTCCGCTCAATGGTGCCAATCGGATGCCGACAACCAGACAAATAATGCCAAGGAAGCCTCCTCTGCCCGAGAGATACAGCAACCCCCGAGGATCGTTTGGGCCTTGTAAGGACATGTCAGGAGGGTGTAGCGGATACGGTGCCTAGAGGGGGGTATGACATAATGAAGTACCTTGCTCTTTTTGTATAGATCAGTGGGTTCCCAACCCTGGTCCTTGGGTCCCCCAAACAGGCCAGGTTTGCAGGATATGTGAAGCACAGCACAGGTGATAGGATTTGCTGCTCAGTGATTGCAGGATTCAGTCTGCTTTTCCCCAAGCGGATCCTTAAAACCTGTCCTGTTAGAGTGTCCTTAGGACCAGGGCTGGGAACCACTGGTATAGAATATATGCACACATTCACGTGTCCATATTTTAAGCCCAGATCCCTCTTTTTCTATCCTGACGTCCCTGGCTTCTGGTTTTTAAACCTCGTCAGCACCACGATTGGGGATACACCATAAAGATTGGCCCTGGTTGCAGAAAGACAGAATTTGCAGGTCCTGTCCTTTATTCTGGTGACACTATGGAAGAATTTTCATTTTAAGGGTCTATTCACAAAGCCTTGCGTTTTGGCCCATTAACCCTTTCGCTGCTGAGGCTTTTCCCACCCCTGTGCTGAGGTCATTTTTACCGGTTTTGCTCATCATGTTTAAACGTGTTTTGAAGGCTTATTTTAGTATATGACCCAGACATATTATATATCGTTCTTTCCGTCAGACTCGGCAGATTCATAATATGTCATTATTATATGTATACGTCATGACCTGTCTGTATATTATAACAAAAAATGCAATAAAATATAAATTTTTAATTTACAACGTGTAAAGTTTTTTTTTTCACATTTTAACATGCGAGCAATTGCGGTTATATTTTGTATGGGGTGCGCTTGTTAAAAAAATTAGAAATGGGGTCTCGTTACATTTTTTGGGGAAAATCACGCGATTTTTAACAAACGCACCGCATACAAAAATCGTTAGTGCAGCATCATTGTTCACATTATAATTGAAATGGGAATATGGCTGCATTAACAAACCAAAAAAAAGAAAAAAACTTTTTTTTTTTAAAAACTTTTGTCATGGTCATGTTTGGTATCGTTGGAACGGCCATGCTCTGGCCTATCCAACAGTACCAAACATTAACCCCTAGCTGCCACGGATCGGGAGACAGGTGGTTCCAATGAACCCCTAATCTCCACTATTGGTGGCAGTTAGGGGTTAACTCCAGGACTGGCGTCATCGTGCTATGCACGATGACGCCAGTCCTCAGGGGGCATTCCCAGAAGCTTAGCCGACATCCAAGATGTCGGCCAGCTCCAGGAAAGCATCACGAACCGGTGCTTTTCGGCACCGATTCGTGATCCGGCCCCCATGGGGTTAATGCCAGGTAGTTACGAAGGGCAGGCTGTGCCCTTCCAAACGGTGCCTAGATTAACCCTCTGCACCCCGGCGATCGGGAGGGAGAGGGCGCCTGAATTAGATGTCATTGCGGCAGCACGATGACATCTAATTGTGCCGGCGGCGGTTCCGGGCGCTGGGCTGACATCGAGGATGTCAGCCCGCACTGGGGGGCACAGCGATCGTCCGGAATCCGGCCGATCGCTGGCCCCAAAGGGAGGACGCGCTCAGCGCGTCTCCGCATGGAACCCTACCTGCGGGCGGACGTGCTGAGCGCGTCCTCCGCAGCGAAAGGGTTGAGACCGCTGTCAGACCAGCGTTTTGCAGAGCTGAAGGAACGTGTGAGAGGACGTTCCTTCCACTCTGATGCTCATCTGGCAAACGTGCGTCCTAGTGCTTCAACATGGAGGCTTTCAGCACGGCTGCTGTTGTGCACTACAGCGTGTGAGCAGCCCCGGCGAAGCTTCACAATGCTACGACGGACGCTGGGAGGGTCGTCTGACCCCGGCCTTGGCTGAAAATACTGTGAATTCACGCTCCGGATTATTGAGAGCCAAACTGACCAGTAAATGGTGAGTTTCCCTGTACGGCACAATTTCAACCCTTTCAGATATCCAGAAACTTGGCAGTTCGTCAAATATTGGCAAATTGCCAGTGAAATACGGTGCCTGTTCGGTGGCAGTGAAATCCCGCATAGAGAAGCAATGGTTAATCTATTCAGACACCGAACAGCAGAGAAATGTCAGTGAAATGCCCTGATTCTCAGTTTCATTCGGCAGGTTTAATCAGGCGAATCCCATAGGCTTCAATGTAAAAAATATTCCTGTTTTTATTCAATATCTAATAGGCGTGTTGCTGCAAATGAAAGTTTATTTTCCTATGAATATAGGACCTTATACATTTCCATGCGTTTTATTTTAAAAGCCTTTTAAAAATTGCTTTATTTATCCCTATTGGGCGGCTAGTCGGCTTTTTTCCCAGAGCCGTTCAGAGGTTTATTAGATGTGTTCTGCTTTTTTGTTGTTTTTTTTACGGCGTTCGGTGGTGTAATTGTTGGCATTCGCTGCACGTCGAGGACCCTGCGGTGAATGCTGAAATTGAAGTTGCCAAAGCAGTGGACATCGCGGGTAGCCAGTCACTTCCACCAAACTGAAAAAAGTCTAATCGCAGAGACGTGCATTCGTTTCGGAATTTGTAACGAAATTTGATAATTTGTAGTTCGGAAGTACTTCCGAATAACGAATCGATACAGATTCGAAACCGTATATAACGAATTTATTTTACACTGTCATAAAATAAAAATTTGAATAATGGATATCAACTATCAAATACATACAGGGTTATTCAAAGAGCTCCGAATGGCTGGAGAAAGGTAACCGAATGCTGAAAATCAGCGTTCGGTTACTTTGAATAGCCAAATGGCCAAGAAAAGAGCAGGCAATACGCCAATCCTGGCGAATTGCCTGAACATACGGTGCCTGTTCGGTGCCTGTTCGAGGGCAGTGAAATCCCCATAGAGAAGCACTGCTTCGTCTATTCAGAGAACACAAACCAGCAGTGAAAGGTTCCCCTAATGCCCTGCCATTCGGTGGTTTCATTCGGCAGGTTTATTCAGGAGAATCCCATAGGCTTCAATGTTAAAAATATTCCCGTTTTAATTCAATATCTAATAAACTGTTCATTATAAAATTCTGCAGTAATGAGTCTCTAAGCATTTTTTGGGATTTTTTTTTTTTAACTTTACTACTTTTTTCTGTAACAGCCCTCTTTATTATCATTCCTTGGATTTTATATGCAAATTTCAGACATTTTCGCTCAGTAGTTTCTTCGCAAACAGCGTTTCACTTTTCAAACGGTTTTGCTAATTTATTCACTGCCTTCTTCTGCAGTGAAAGCCGGAGGCTTCGCTTCCTGTGATCGGCTCCTGCTCGGGTTTTTCCGGCATCTTCAGGTTAATCCAGATGTTTTTACAGGTTTTCGGCGTGCATTCGTCAGCTTTTCCCTGTACTTCGCCATCCCTGTGGAGTTTGTTGAATACAGCGCAGGGTCGCTGAAATGGGATCGCCGATTTGCACCGAATTGAAGAGAAGGAAAAGGACTTTTCGAATCTCTTTGAATAACCCTGATTAATTGGGGTTTTATTTAGTGATCCAAAATTCGAATTGATATGTAAACCGATACAAAAAAAAAAAAATTCCGAAAACAAAATTATTTAAATGAAACTAAAATTTTTCAGCCATGCACATCCCTATCTAATAGGTGTTTTACATAAATAAAAATGTAGCAAAATTGTGTCTAAATTATGAAAAAGGTCAAAAAAAGTGTTAAACAATTTTTTTGTATTTTAGTCGACCATTTAACACTTTTACAAAAAGTTTGGTTTCAACGCAAAATCTTTTTTACAATTCTCCTGTTCAGCTGAAAATCAGGGAATTTCAGTGCAATTTGGCGTTCTGGGACTAGAAGACGCGATAGTCTGTGGGACAGTTTGGTGAATTGACGGATTAGTGAATAAATGAATTTACCTGAAATTGCACCGGATGGTTAAATTCACTGTTAGGGGCCAATTTAACCCTGTAACGTGCACCTGTCACGTCCAATGGAATTTAGGCCCATTCGACAGGGAATCAATCCATAGGTTGCATTTTTTTATTTTATGAAAACATAAGGAATTGCTTAATTTGTTATGGTTTATATTCTAAGGGCGACGACACCCGGGCGAGTGAGCGCTTTGAGCCACCCTACATGACAGCCCTCTATTTCCTCTGTGCATCGGTTTGAAGGGTGGCAGCGCTCGCACATCGCCATGTGATGTATCTTGGCGCTAATCACGTGATTAAATGTTGCATTGATCTTTAAGACCAACTGACACCTTGGAGTGAAGCCGAGACCAGGAGGGGCTGGTAGAAGGAGCTCCTATTATTATGGCTGAGAGCAGGGACCTCAAAGTGACCCCCCCAGACTGAGTCTTGTTGCCTACAATTCCCAGAATATTCTCCATGCAATAAATGGCCTGAGGATCATGGGATTTGGAATTCAGAAGCATCTGGGGGCTGAGTTTGGGATCGCAGTGCTGAGGGTTTTCTTACGGGCTCGTGGTATTTTGGTCTATTATATTAAGCGCCAACGCGTTTCGCAGCGCTGTACAACACGTACGATGGGTAATGATAAAACCATTCTATAAATAAATATATATAAAAAAAAACATGTCCAAAGCGAGTCGCTTTATAAAGAGACGTTTTTAATCAAATAGTTTTTTTTTTTAAATTCTATACAACCATAAAATACACGTCGTCAATCTAATCTGCGTGTTCCCCGATATTACACAGCGTTAAAAGGGAAATAAAAGGTGAAAATATACAAGGTTTAGTTTCAAATCTAACAATATTTAACAGAATGGAATATGGGAAAAAGCGAGAAGTCACAGGACGCGCGTATAAACAGAAAATACCAGCGGGAACGCAAGGTGAATTCCCCGGCAAAAAAACCCAACTCTCCCAGCTGTTACCAGAGGCTGAAGCCACACGAGCGCAGGGAGTGCGTCTTGTAACGGGCGTACAGGTGGATGCAAACAATGTGCAGGAATTTAGACTTTGATGATAAACTGAAGAAGTGGTCACGTTTCGTTTTCCTAATGAGGCTCATCTGACGTCCTGCGCTCCCGCCTATAGAATGCATCATGTACGTAGATATGTCTGCACACGCATCCTGGCGGTTTGACACCAACCTAAAATCCGCGTCTGGTCCCGCGTGTGTGAAAAAATGCACACGTACATCATGTGTTCCGTATAGGATCAGTCAGAATTCTATGATGGATGTTACAAATGTGTGATACAACGGACACGTTCACGCTTTTGTGTGGTCCCAGCCTAAACCTTAGTCTTTGCCACGACTCGCCGGCTGCAGATTAAAACCCGCGACGCGCCGGCTGCAGATTAAAACCCGCGACGGCTGCAGATTAAAACCCGCGACGTGACGGCTGCAGAACAAAGCCGCGACGGCTGCAGATTAAAACCCGCGACGTGCCGGCTGCAGAACAAAGCCGCGACGCGCCGGCTGCAGATTAAAACCCGCGACGCGCCGGCTGCAGGAGAAACCCTGGGCGGGTTTTAGAAAATCAGATTCCAGGGCTGTTTTAAAGAAAACCCAATCTATTTCCTTTGTGTGTTTAATATTGCAGGAGCGGCGATGCGTCGCTGGAAAACATCTCCGTCTGCGACACGGAAACCATTTACACGTCGGACAAGTGTTAACATTTCTGTAGTTAGAAAAAGGGAGGGGAAAAAAAAAAATGTACAAAGTGTCGCCCGAGCACAGAATGTGTGAAAGGCGAGTCGCTCGATGGAATGGAAGCACAGGAAACAATTAACACGTCCTGGGCTTAAAACGTTTCAAGAAACCAAAAAACCCACCTCACGGCCAAGAAACCTAGAGATCGACTCACTGGCGCAGACAGAGAAAAAGTATCTACAAACCTCCTGAAAAAGCACAGACCTCGCGTAGAATCATGTGGAATATGAAGCTTGCGGCCTCGGCGAAGGCTCCAAACCGCCAGAAAGGTTTCCCCCAAAATCCTCTAAAGCCGGGGCTGCATGGGGACACTGATTGCGTCCGTTGTGACCCACCTTCCCTCTGAGTATCCGTCGTAGCGTCCCGATGGATCGGCTGGGAGGACCACACGATGTAACGTAGCCACTTCTAATGCACGTTACAGCGGACGTACAGTTTTCCTCCCCGTTGAAGCGCTACGATGGACGCCAGACGGGTCTACAAAGTGAAAGGCTCCATAGGAGGCTCACGCTTTGCAGAGCCGTGCGCACAGCGAGGTGATCGCACGGCTCACGCTTTGTAGAGCTGTGCGCACAGCGAGGTGATCGCACGGCTCACGCTTTGTAGAGCCGTGCGCACAGCGAGGTGATCGCACAGCGAGGTGATCGCACGGCTCACGCTTTGTAGAGCTGTGCGCACAGCGAGGTGATCGCACGGCTCACGCTTTGTAGAGCCGTGCACACAGCGAGGTGATCGCACGGCTCACGCTTTGTAGAGCCGTGCGCACAGCGAGGTGATCGCACCGCCGCCTGAGAAGAAAGCACAACAGACATTCTTTCCGCACTCCTGCACGACCTCGGCCTAAATGGTTCCAAATACAAAGTGTATCCGCTCTGCTCCTGATTTGGATTCCGCGTTACAGATGGTGGACGATGCAAAATCTGCCACTTGGGGGGGTTCTAAACTGATGCACAGCATCATGGGACGATTATACAATTTTTTTTAATCTTTTGCATTTTTTTTTTTTTTCTCTTAACGGTCTGTCACGTTGGAAATGTACAGAGAAAAATGATGGGTGAGGGGGTGGGGGAGGAAATGGTTTGTGGTGTACGGTTTGGACATTTCCCTGAATGTCCCGTGGGAAAGGAGTGTACGTCCATTCCAGGTGATGTCAGCAATGGAAAGCAGGATGGATCTCCTTGTGGGGCCGATAGATTGTAAGCTTTTAACCCTTAAGTTACAATCTGAGAGGTGGAGATGTCGTATAAATCCCTTTAAAAAGGAGCTGTGCTCCTGCACCTGTCAATCAAACCTCTGGCATGGAGGACTGAGCCGACTTCTGTGCCAAAGGGAAAAGACAGAACTGCCAGTAGGGGGTCACTATGTCCTCTCCGTGCCTGCTAGAGAAAGTGGCGTGTTGGCATCACACGGAGCTCTAGCTGCATGTGGGAAAGACAAAACCTGAAGCCACCATGGAGAGGTTTATTTGGCCTTTAAAAATGGCCGCCTCTGCTTCAGGTATCGCCAGTCCATGACAGGTTAACGCTAAACCAGAGATCACAAACTCCGCCCCCCCCAGATATTTAATGCATACAAATCCCAGAATTCTTTGAATGCAATAAATTGGCAGAGGATCATGGGAGGTGTAGTTCAGAAACGTGGAGGTGCCGAAGGTTGGGTTCCCCGCTTTAAACAGGGCAGTGGTGTGAAATTTCAGGACTACAGACTCCTTTGCCCTTGTTCCACATGTGCATCCGGAAGGCTGAAGACAGGGAGGGGGTGCCGTGTTACCTGCTTACAATGAGACAGTGAGGCTAAACATAAAGAGGTGGCGGCGTCCGTATCGGCTCAATGAACGCGTCTGTGCATGTGGAGTTCAGGAGGCTTTTTATACAGTACTTTAAGAACAGAGCCGTTATTACACGCCGGCCGTGACGGTGATCAGGATCTCTTGCTGCTCGGATCACGTGGATTTCTGGCGGTAATGGAGGGTCAGGTCTCCGCCACTCTTGAAGATGAAGTGCTTCACTGTTCGCAGGTCCATGTTTGGGTCTAAAATCTGCAACAAAACCAAGGAAATGGTTAAAAATAGAAAATCAACCCAAGGGGTGAATGGAAATACGCATGAGCTTGCAGTGATTTGTATGTCCCTTCTTTTCCTCACATCTCACTTTAACCCCTTCACTACCAAGTGATTTTCCAAAAATCCACCATCAGGAACCAGTGTTTTTTTTGGAAAATCATTTTTAACTGATTTACAGTAAGAAATATGTGGGAATATTCCCAATGTATTCACTACTAATAACCTATTTGGCAGGGAGACGCCACCATCTACTGGCCAAAAGGGGTTACTGCAGTTCAATGCTCTGTGCATCGGTTTAGATAAGGCTGCAGGAGGTCTATTGTTCTCCAAGCTACTTAAGACAGGGAGCTTAAGAGGCTTCTAATCACCAGGGAGTGATGTCCTTTGAATACATCTCACACAATACAATGATGTGAGTCGTGACTGACCCATTCACCCACTTCTATGACCAAAGCCACACAGTGAGGAGCAAGTGATGGAAAGATACAAAATATCACACAATGGGTGCACCCAGTGACACATATAGGAGGAAAATATCACACAGTATCCAACCATTGTGTGATACTTTCCCATATGTGTCACTGGATGCATCCATTGTGTGATATTTTGTATGTAAACTCCTCCACCCCCCCCCCCCGTATCTTTCCATCACTTGCTCCTCACTTTGTGACTTGAGCCATAAATTGGAATGAATAGGTCAGTCACCAACTGGAAAAAAAATAGATTCGATAAACCACAGAAGTAACGAAAAACCTTTGGTAAATGTTGCCTCATGGGAAGACAAAGAAAAAACAAAACAGGAATTCCTTTTCCTTTTTAAAAATTTCCTTTTTAAGTGCATTTACTTCAAATAAAAAAAAAGAAAAAAACAGCAGCATGTGTTTATAATGTGAAATATTGTTAAATTTATAATGTGCTTTTTTTTTGCATCGAATATCCCCAATATTTGCATTTACGCAAGTTTATAATAATAATAAACCCAAAGCCGTATCTTTGCAAACGTTGGAGTAAAATTCCTGTAATTCTAAAAGCAAAAACACAAACAGCTGCTCAAGACCAGAAATCGTCCTTTTTATTTTTTAAATCATGTTTAGACGAGACAGTCCAAGATATTTCTTGGTAAACGATGATCAACAGAGACCCCCCCCCCCCCCTAATTACCTGGTCCTGACACAGCAGCTCGATCTTCTCCTCCGCCAGCACGGCAATGTCCTCCTCCTTCTCTTGCTCGCCGGGTTTCTCGTTATTCGAGGAGCTTGTGGTCTGCGACTCTGTATCCACGTTGATGATCTTCTCATACACGTGCTCCATCACTTTCCGGACTTGCAGCATGTCGCTCGCTGATAATCGATCCCTAAAGCAGGCGACAGTATAGATACTGAAGAACATTAGGGCAAAGAACTGGACGGGGTTAGTTTAGATCATTTCTTCTCTTCATTTTTACCACCTTTGATTTTGGCGGGGCCAGAGAGCAAAGCAGGGGGGGGGGCAGAGAGCAACGCGGGGGGGAGGCCAGAGAGCAACGCGGGGGGGAGGCCAGAGAGCAACGCGGCGGGGGGGGGGCCAGAGAGCAACGCGGGGGGGGGGCCAGAGAGCAACGCGGGGGGGAGGCCAGAGAGCCACGCGGGGGGGCCAGAGAGCCACGCGGGGGGGGGGGCCAGAGAGCCACGCAGGCTCTGCTCACCCCCCCAGGAGTTTAAAGTCACCGAATCTCACATGTCCCCCTGCTTCCACTCAACCTTCCACTGGGGCCGCAGGGTCCCTAAGAAGCTAGGATTTACGATCTAGCAGTTTGTTTTGTGTTTTTATGTATTTTTGCTTGGCCGCGTATGTCTTTGTTTTTTTGTATTTTTTCCTGATTCCCCCAGACTGATGTTTGATGTTTTGTTATTCATTGCGTGAGGTTTGTTTCACTTCTGGGGGTAAGCATTCGGTTCATGCCCACACCAGCGCAACCCGCCCCCGCCCACACCAGCAAACACGCCCCTGCCCACACCAGCGCAACCCGCCCACACCAGCGCAACCCGCCCCGCAACCCTCCCGTCTATGCACGCCACTTATTTCATTTTATTCGCTTCAGTAAAAGTTACGTTTTACTTTCCTCTTTATTTACCGTCTACCCGCTATCTCACTGCACCTTTTTGTTTTTGCGCACCAGGGTTACCCCCGTAGTTATAGTGGGGATAACATTAGAATCCAAGACCATCAGGTTTGCTTCTATTTAATGACAATCTGACATCATCTTCCTTTGTTACCCCCCTTCTGTTTTATAAAGGTGATTTTAAGGCAGGACACGGAGGCGAGTATTTGCTGTTCTCTCTTAACTGCCCCAACAGCAGCGAAGAAACTTTTATTGAAAAATAACAAAACAAGCGGTCCTCCCTTCCCCAACGTGGGGAGGGGGACCTAGCTCCCCAGATCCTCCCCATCCAGTCCATAAACCACTCCCCCGGAAGCAGCCCCTCCTCTTTCTTCGCTGCTCCCGGTGGTAACAGACAGATAAATACAGGAGAGCTTATACTTATCTACTCTTCTATCTCCTTTACTCGCAGAGCTTCCCGACCCGGTCTAAACCGCGGCGGTTCGCTCACTCGCCCGTTCCTGGCGTCGGCAGTGTTAGCCAGCGCCGGGTTCGGGCTTCTCCCTATCACTCTGCAACTTTCTTTTCTGGCGCTGCTCGCTGTCTCCCTGCATTACGCGCACGAGCTCCACACGCGGTTCTAGCCACGCCCCCTCAAGCTCCACTGTATCGCGGGAGGTAGCGGCCGCCATCTTGGGGTCCCTCTTACCGCTCAGCTCAGCAGACCGATCACTTTCCCCTTAAAAGCCATGTCTCTATCAAAACCTGGCCACGCTGATGCTCCCTCCTCGGAGGACATACCAGCCTCAGACCCCGGATCTGAACTGAGCTCCCTCACCTCGGAGTAATATGCACGGAAGAGACATAAAAAAATCGAAAAGACTCTCTGCCGAGTCCAGATTCGCCCGCATGGAGGCTTCCCTGCAGGCATCCGTCTCCCAGGCAGTGGCGGCTGCAGTCTCTTCCCTCTCTGATTCGTGGCACAAATCCCTTACGGAGGCCATCTCCTCCACCCTTCCCCCCCCCCATCCATGTTGATCTGGCTCCAGAGGTCCCTGATGTCCCTACAGGGGACCCGAATATGGGCTTCGGCCCCGCACTCTGTGCACCTGAGATCAGACTTCCCACCAGTAGTCCAGCTGCAAGCAGCAGAGGGGCTGGCACCCCAGATCACTGCCTAAACCAGCCACCACGGCACTTGTGCCAAGAAAGCGCACCCTACCCCAAGGGGCTCGGGTTAAGAATACCAAAAAAGCCTGCTGTGCTAAACCCACAGTCACCCTAAATGACTACTCAGACTCGGATCAGGGCGATGCAGATCCAGGGATGGCTGAGGGAGAAGTCCTCGAACTCCACGCTCCAGAGGACTTAGATCTGCTGGATGCGGACGCACCCACTTGCCAGCCCCGATCTCGGGGTACGGTGGTGTACGATCCGCAGGGCAATCCCCTCTTCGAGCCTGAGGATATTGCTCGCCCTAATTCCACGATCTGGTATGCGTCTCCACACGTGGAGCAATGGGTCGACTCGCACATCAGGTGCCCTATGACCGAAGAGGACAGGGCCAAAATGAAATTAGAATGTCCTCGCCCGGTTACTTCCGGGAAATCATGCCTGACTCCCAACGTGGACGTCAGCTTCCAAAAAATTGTATCCAAGCGTGGCTGGAACCCCAAAAGAGGCATTGAATTTGCCATTAAAAGGCTGCCAGGACCGTCTCCTGGACACGGCCGGCCCCCTGATAAAGCTCTTCCAACTGGCATAGGAGGCCAAGACCGCTGGATCACTGATGAACCCTTACGAGGTCACGGAATGGGTCCAACGGTCTCTATGCTTGCTTGGCAACGCCAATGCAGCTCTCTCAAGCGAGAGACGCAAGAGCATACTGCTCAAAATTGACACCGAGATGCTGCACCTAGCCACCAATGACCTAGGTGCCTCCGCCCAGGGCTTCCTCTTCGGGAAACCCTTTCTTAAGGACATGGGTGAATACACTCAAGCATTTAACTCCATTGACAAATCGGAAGCATCTCTGAAACGCATTTTCTCACCTAACCGCGTTTTTGGCAGGGCCGGCAGGTTCAGGGGGTCGCCCTGTCGGTCGAGCGGGTGCTAATAATTCCCGCATCGCTAGAGGCTCCGCTTCCAACACTCAGCCCACCGTTGGTTCCAGCTCTTTCTACCCATCGAGGTCACGAGCTTGGCGAGCCCGCGGATACAGAGGCGGCAGAGGTGGTCCTCCCGTTCCTCAAGGACAAGGTAAGACCAATTTATATTGTCCCTTCGTTCCTAGTTGCCGTGGGCGGCCGCCTCACTTAATTCCTCCCAAGGTGGGCTTCCCTCACATCGGACCCGTGGGTCCTCTCCACCGTGATGGGTTACCAGATAGAACTCTGCGGTACCCCCACCCAGGCCCATTCCCCCCACCCGCCTCGGTTCGCAGATGCCCTTCGGACACTCATTCATTCCGAGGTGGCAGACCTCAACCTCAAAAAGGGCCATAGAACCCGCTTTCCCCCATCCAACGGGTTTCATCAGCTCCCTTTTCCTGGTGTCAAAGAAAGGCGGGGGTTCCGTCCGGTCATCAACCTTCGCTCCCTCAACGATTGGGTCCTTTACCGCCATTTCAAAATGGAGGGCATCCCCACGTTAAAAGACATGCTCCTTCTGGGAGATTGGATGGTCAAACTCGACCTCTCAGTTCCCGTAATGGAATCCCAACGGGACCTCCTACAATTCCTTTGGAACGGCAAATTATGGAGATTCACCTGCCTCCCCTTCGGACTGTCGTCCGCCCCGCGGTGCTTCACCAAGCTACTCAGACCCGTGGTCTCTTCCCTCCGCGCTCGGGGAGTCCAATTGGTGATCTACCTGGACGACGTTCGTCTCATGTCCCAGTCACCTCACACCCTTCGGACCCATCTACACAACACCATTTCCCTATTCCAGGAACTAGGGTTTCTTCTCAATCCAGAGAAATCGATTCTCACTCCCACTCACTCTATAGAATTCCTGGGCTTTGTGGTGGACTCCAACCTCATGAACCTCAGCCTTCCATTGTCAAAGATCTCCTCGATCAGGAAAGAAGCGAGGATACCACTCAGGAAGAAGACCTTCCCCCTCCGCTCCTTGGCCCGTACGGTAGGTCTCCTAGCGGCGACCCGCATGGCAATTCACCCGGGCCCACTCCACTACAGGGCCCTCCAAAGATTGATGGCCGTTCACTCCGGGCGGGCCTCGACTATACGGACCACGTGATGCTGACGGAGGACGCCAGATCGGATCTACTATGGTGGATCAACAACATAGTCACCTGGAACGGTCGCTCCCCGATACCACCTCCTCCTCCCACGATGACCATCGATTCGGATGCCAGCAGACTGGGCTGGGGTGCGAGATGTGGCTCCCAGGAGACAGGCGGTCGCTGGTCCCCCCTGGAACAGTTATGGCACATCAATTGCCTAGAACTCCTGGCGGGATTATTCACACTCCGCTGCTTTACACGGCGATCCCCTCCGGACTCGGTCGTACTTCAGATGGACAACATACCTGCGGTCTGCTACATCAACGGTCTGGGAGGCCCCTGCTCAGCAGACCTGTCAGCCATGGTTCTGCGACTCTGGGAATTCTGCCTTCCCCTCGGGATTTCGGTCCACACCCAGTTCATCCCCGGTCTGACGAACGAAGTGGCCGATTGGAACTCCAGGCACTTTACGGACTCGGGAGACTGGCGACCGTCACGGCACAGTTTCTCTGCGCTATCCGCGCTTTGGGGACCTTTCCAGATCGACTTGTTCGCCTCCTGGCTCAATACACAGCCGCCAGACTCCTTCAGCTGGAGGCCGGATCTGTCCGGTTTCGTGTCTCCGGGAGTACGAATCTCGTACTAACTCCATCAGGGTTCTCCCGGTTTCACCTCTTTCGATCTTTTCGATCTCATAAACCGGTCTCCTCTCCCACTTTGGCTCGTTGGATGCAATGGCTTATGGCACAGGCCGGGGTGGATGTGTCGGCTTTCGGGGCCCATTCTGTCCACAGTGCCTCCGCCTCAAAGGCGGCTTCAATGGGCTGTCGTCTGGAAGACATCTTACATGCAGCCGACTGGTCTAGCGAGTCCACGTTTCGTACCTTCTATTTCAAGCCCATTGGTCGGATGCGGTTACTGTTCCGCTTTGAACTAGCAAATACGAAGCCTCCGTGTCCTGCCTTAAAAATCACAAAATTTTCCTATTCCAGAACGGAAAGTTTAGATTTTAATAAGGACACGGAGACGAGTATGTCCCGCCCTACCCAACCCGGTTTGATTGGATTCCGCATCTCTCCCGGAATGGGATGGACCGTTTTGGCGGCTGCCAGGGCTCCCTTCATTTTATCAGATTACAGTTTCTCACTGTTCTTTCATGTGCTTTGTCTCTTTCAGCCTTCTGAGTTCCTGATATGGTCCCTCGATGTTTTGGCTCCCGATTTCCTACTCCAGTTTTGCTTCTGAGGCTCCCACCGTTGTCATGTCGCAGCTTCAAAAGAGGAGGGGCTGCTTCTGGGGGAGTGGTTTATGGACTGGATGGGAAGGATCTGGGGAGCTAGGTCCCCCTCCCCACGTTGGGAAAGGGAGGACCGCTTGTTTTCTGTTATTTTTCAATAAAAGTTTCTTCGCTGCTGTTGGGGCAGTTAAGAGAGAACAGCAAATACTCGCCTCCGTGTCCTTATTAAAATCTAAACTTTCCGTTATGGAATAGGAAAATTTTGTGGTTTAATAAGGTGGTTTTGTTAGTAATGCACAAGTAATCTAGTTACAGTTTACGTTAGTGGTAGTGTCCCTATAGATGCTCCGACTACACCAATTTAATCCTGATACAAATGGATTTTCTTTTCTTGGATCAGAAGTAACGGGGAGAAAGGTTCAGCTGAGCAATAACAACGTACAGCTTGAGCATCTCCTATCAGATCTGCAAAATCTGACATTTCTGAGCACCGCCGTGACGCTAAAAGTTTAAATCCCCCTCCCCCCCAAGTGTCGGGGACATAATGATTACAATCCTGTAGAAGCGCCCTTCATGCTGTGTGTATGGGGGGGGGGGATGAAAATAAAGGAATCTTGTTTTTAGACCCCTAAGATCTCATTATTATATGCAAATATCCCAAAAATCCGCAACACTTCCTCTCCCCAGCGTTTCAGATAAGGGACGCGCAACCTGTATATAATAATCTCATGGCTTGCAATCACTCCGCGTCTCCTGCAATCTGCACTCACAGCCAATCACTGCACAATAAGGTGGTGAGGTTTTAACCCGCACACAAATAAAACGTGAGAGTAGTCCGGTGCATTCTCTCTAAAAACGCTAAATATACTTACTTTTTCAGAGTCTTCGCCCCCGATGAGGAATGTGGCTGCAGGTAGAACGGAATCTTATTGAATTTCGGCATATTTTTCTGTAAATAAAAGGGGGGGGGGTATGGGAAGCTCAATAAAAGGAAACCATAAAAAGAGTCCGAGCATGTTCAATTAAATATATCCGTTCAATTTAAATCACATCTGTCCAGAAATCCGTCACAAAAAGAAAAGAAAAAAACAACACGTAAAAAATACGGAAATTAAAAACAAAATAAAAATGCTAACATTAAAAAACACATTAAGTAAAGAAATAAACTCACATTAATAAAATACAGAAGATGAAAAACATCCCGTAAAAAAAATAAAACAAATTCACAATAAAAAGAATTGCAAATAAAGTTTAAAAAAATGCTGAAATTAAAAACAGACTCAAATTAAAATCACATACAGTTGTGTTCAAAATTATTCAACCCCCAATGCTGTAAAGGGTTTTAGGGAATTTAGTGTACATTTGTAATTGTATTCAGAATGAAATCCTACAAGGACTTTTTAAAGAACCATATGCAACTAAAATGACATCAATTGGTTTTGTAATACAGTAGTAAATGTTTCTTTTGTGAATTCTTCATTGACACAATTATTCAACCCCTTAAAGACTACCACTCTGAAGAACAGAGGTTCATTCAAGTGTTTTCAATCAGGTATTGAAAACACCTGTGGATGTCACGGAGCAGCAATAAAGCATAATAAGCACCAATTAGGCAGCTTTAAAATGACTGTGATACTCAGCTCCTTCTAGACATTTACTGGTGTGGTTACAAACATGGTGAAGTCAAGAGAATGGTCCAGGAAGACAAGAGAAGAGGGGATTACTCTTCACAGGAAGGGCAATGGCTATAAGAAGATTGCAAAGATGTTAAACATACCAAGAGAGACCATAGGAAGCATCATTCGCAAATTCAAGGCAAAGGGCACTGTTGAAATGCTACCTGGTCGTGGCAGAAAGAAGATGCTGACTTCGACTGCTGTGCGCTACCTGAAGCATAGAGTGGAGAAAAGTCCCCGTGTGACTGCTGAGGAACTGAGAAAAGATTTGTCAGATGTGGGTACTGAAGTTTCAGCTCAGGCAATACGGCGCACACTGCGTAATGAAGGCCTCCATGCCAGAACTCCCAGGCGCACCCCCTGCTGTCTCCAAAGAATAAGAGTCGACTGCAGTATGCCAAAAGTCATGTGGACAAACCACAGAAGTTTTGGGATAGTGTTCTGTGGACTGATGAAACAAAATTAGAACTGTTTGGGCCCATGGATCAACGCTATGTTTGGAGGAGGAAGAACAAGGCCTATGAAGAAAAGAAAACCTTGCCTACTGTGAAGCATGGCGGGGGGTCAATCATGCTATGGGGCTGTTTTGCTTCTGCAGGTACAGGGAAGCTTCAGCGTGTGCAAGGTACCATGAGATATTGGATGACAATGTGATGCAGTCCGTCACAAACCTGAGGCTTGGGAGACGTTGGTCCTTTCAACAGGACAATGATCCCAAGCATACCTCCAAGTCCACTAGAGCATGGTTGCAGATTAAAGGCTGGAACATTTTGGAGTGGCCATCGCAGTCACCTGACTTAAATCTGATTGAGAACCTCTGGTGGGACTTAAAGAAAGCAGTTGCAGTGCGCAAGCCTAAGAATGTGACTGAACTGGAGGCTTTTGCCCATGACGAATGGGCGAAGATACCCGTAGATCGCTGCAAGACACTTGTGTCAAGCTATGCTTCACGTTTAAAAGCTGTTATAACTGTAAAAGGATGTTGTACTAAGTACTAAGATTGAATGTCACTTGGGGGTTGAATAAAACTGATAATGATGTGAGCACAGAAAAGACATTTGTGGTTATTTCATTATAAATGTTATGTTATATTTGTCTGACCTACACGTGCCTCTTTGATTTAATTGTAAGCAAGATGACTGAATGATCAAAATCAATGTCAAAATGGCCAAAACACTCAATTTCAGTGGGGTTGAATAATTTTGAACACAACTGTACATTTAAAAAGTTATAAAATATCTGTTTTTGTACGTAAATGTTCTGCTGAGGAACAGTCAGACTTCACAAAATAAGATTTTTTTTTTTTCTTTACAAATCTTACATCTACAGTGATGTCGATCACCCATTGGGGTACGGTCTCGTTAAGGAGCATAGATTCGGTTTCACCCCCGGAATCTCTACATAATAACCTAAGAAGAAAGAAAAACACCTCATTTATTTAAAAATAAAAAAACGGACTTTCCTTTACGGCCAAAATGACAAACCCCGGCTGCATCGAGCCTGACGAGAGGGACAGGGAGAGATTATTGTAAGTTAGAACAGAGGAAAAGCGATACTGAAATACAATCAGGATGAATTCCCAGTGAGAGAAGCCTCCCAGCGCCCCGGCGTGAGAAGCCTCCCAGCGCCCCGGCGTGAGAAGCCTCACAGCGCCCCGGCGTGAGAAGCCTCACAGCGCCCCGAGCGGCCGGCGTGAGAAGCCACACAGCGCCCCGAGCGGCCGGCGTGAGAAGCCACACAGCGCCCCGAGCGGCCGGCGTGAGAAGCCACACAGCGCCCCGAGCGGCCGGCGTGAGAAGCCACACAGCGCCCCGAGCGGCCGGCGTGAGAAGCCACACAGCGCCCCGAGCGGCCGGCGTGAGAAGCCTCACGGCATCCTCCTGTTCGTGCTGTCATAGTGTTTGCCTGGAAGTAATATTTTGTTCTGCGTTTGGTGATGCAGAGCGTTTATTTACCTGAAGAGAGTGCGTCCCCCGGCCTCACCAAAGATCACCGGGGTGTGAGGTGGCACCTGGAAATAGCCGTTGCCTTTCTGTATTCGAGTTTCAGTTTCTCCATTTGCCACTGGAAAAAAAGAGATTTTATAGAAAATACAATATTAATAAATAAAATATTTACTTAAATTGGGGTTTGTACAAAGAGTGACCGCGTGTCACTGCGTGCCGGAGCAAGCACAAGAAATAATAAATGAGATATAGATATATAAAGAACGCAGCAGAAAGAAGGAAACTAGACGTCCAAAAGGACAAAAAAAAAAACACCAACACTCGAGTATATAGATTTCTAATATAAAACAGAATATACGTTTATTTTTGATACTTTTACAGAAAAAAAGAAATCTTGCCGATTGTACAGACCATGAGAAGCCGCCTGCAGCATTACCACGCTGACACCATATAGCCCAGGGGTTTCACGGGGTGGGCACGCACACGGGTTGGGCACGCACACGGGTTTCACGGGGTGGGCACGCACAGGGAGTCTCACGGGGTGGGCACGCACAGGGAGTCTCACGGGGTGGGCACGCACAGGGAGTCTCACGGGGTGGGCACGCACAGAGAGTCTCACCGTGGTTCACTTCATTTTCCTCTTCTTCCATAGGGTTTATGTGGGTTCTGGGCCAAAACTCCAGCAGTGCTTGTAATAAGAGGCCGCCGAGGTTCACTGCGAAGAAAGAGAGCGCGGACTTAAATGTGCAGGACAGACGTCAGCTCATGTGAGATGGGGGAGTTATGGGGGACTCTGCCAAAATTATTTGAGGTTCTGCTTAATGCAACGTTTGCAGGATGGTTTAAGGGGTTTATTCACTAAACATTAAGTTGACGCAGAGCTGAATTTGACATTGTAAGGTTCAGTGTTTTACAAAGTAACATGAGCAACTGGAGATGTAAAGCTCACGAGACGACACGCAGGGCAGAGTACCAAAAAAAAAAAAATTTTATTTTTAATATTGTTGTTAGATAAAATTTATTTTTTGATGTTCTGTGTAGCAATATACTCACGCCGCCACAGCTACGAGGCCCCCTACCTTTAATTGGGCAGACTAGATGGGCCGAAAAGGTTCTTATCTGCCGACATTTTTCTATGTTTCTACCGCCGCCACAGCTACGAGGGCCCCTCCCGCCACCACGGGCCCCCTCCCACTGCCACAGCTACACGGGCCCCCTCCCACCGCCACAGCTACGAGGGCCCCTCCCGCCACAGCTACGAGGGCCCCTCCCGCCTCCACAGAGGAGTAATTACAGAGAATGCACGCAAACCTTACATTTGGGATCCGAGCCGTCGGGGCTGCTAAATCCCGTGTCCTTCGCAGATACCCAGGCAGCAAAGCAGTCGCTCTCATCCAAGGTGATTGTCAGCATCTGTCAAAAGGAGGCACGGCATCAATAATACTAAAGTATGCGTCAATTGACACACTGTGTGTGTCCCGGCATCCGAAACATTGTATTAAAACACATTGTGCGTGTCCCAGGAGCTGACATGCTCCATCACATGCCAGAGTGCGTCCCTGTCACGTTTCGTCACTCCAGCCCTGTCACCCTGCCCTCTGTATTCATGTACACCTGTTTTTCCCCCATTTGTTTTTATGTTGCTTTCCCTGGGTAGCAGCCCAGGGGTTAATTGCTTTGTGTCTGTCTGTTCACCTGCTGATCGTTGTCCTGATCCCCTCCCTATTTAAAGTGATGGGCCCATATCTCATCCCTCTTTCATTGTTCCAGTTTGCCTGCTGTGTTGAGCTCCCTGCTATTATTCTAGTTGAGCAGGGTTATTCAAAGAGATTCGAAAAGTCACCGCACGTTCGGTGACTTTTTGTTCTCTTCAATTCGGTTTGTTTTGCCGATCCCATTTCGGTGACCCTGCGGTGTATTCAGCAAGCACCACAGGGCCCCCGAATTGCAGGGAAAAGCTGCCGCAAACCCGACGAAAACCAACCGCAAAACCCGGTGAATGCACGCAGAAAACCCGCAAAAACATCTGGATTAACCTGCCAAAAAACACAGAAAAACCAGAACAGGAGCCGATCAGCCTTCGACACAGCAGAAGAGGCAGTGAATAAATTAGCAAAACAGTTTGTATGAATGTGTGAACGTGAAACGCTGTTTGCAAAGAAACTACTGAGCGAAAATGTCTGAAATTTACATATGAGGTCCAGGGAATGATAATAAAGAGGGCTGTTACAGAAAAAATAAGTAAACTTCTGGATCCCTGGCTACTGTATGAGGTACACGTTCTGGTTAACGACTCCTGGCTTTTCTTGACATTTCTTGTGGATACTCCTTGTCTGTACCGTTATACAGGAATGTGCATGAGTAATAGATGTCCTTAGATTCTGCACGGCGCTGATGTATTATTTTTTTCCTTAGAGCAGATCCGGCTATTCTAAAGACCGGTCTTTCAGAGTAGGGCTGCTTTCTACCGTGCAGGGTATCTGGCCTAGATTGTATACCAGTGTGGTGCAGAGTTCTCTTGTGTATCCTGTGCGCTCCTGTTATTGCTGCCAAGAACGTTAGCTCTGCTTATAGGGGCTTTTACCATATCCTGAGCCTTGCTACACCGCTGTCTGGTGTCGCCGGCGATACAATAAGTCAGGCACTGGGGGACTGTATCACAGTGTTGCATGCGAATATGACACAATGTATCACAGGGTAGTGTATGTGTCTATGTCCCGAAATCTGATATACTGCATCACAGGTTAGTACCAAGAAACTGTGTGTGCGTATGTGTAACTAAATATCAATAAGGAGGACGAGACTTGCTTTCCCCATTTGCAGCAATGAACTCTGAGATATAATGTGCATAATATTCCATACCTTACCCAGAATCCCTTGCTGCATATGGGGAATGAGCGCAGGAAGTCTCCGCTTTGCTCAGGTTCGTAAATGTTTTTGCAGTGGCTTCTATACCCTGGCAATTCTGCTTAAAAGGAGGACTTTAATCTCACTAGGTTACACACTCTCTCTCTATTTACCCCTGTCTTTAAGTCGACTGAGAACCAGTTGGGAACATAAACCATCTTAAACTTCTTCTTGATTTCTTCATCAAAGTCCACTTTGCCCAGATCCTCCACTTTGCAGGCCTGTAAATCAACAACAGCATATTACTGCTAGGAAAGCGTATTAATACGAACCTCCAACGAGAGGACAGCTGCAGCGCGCTCTTTGTTACGTGTAGGTAAAACGGATTACAGTAAAGACCGAGAATCCTAAACCCAGCGGTCAGAGTGCTACACGAGTTACCAGAAATAAAAGTGCAAGCAAACAGTCCCGTGAGGAAAACCAGGGAGGCTAGAAGGAAAGATACTTAGCTCTCTGAAGAGCAGCAAGAAAAGAGGAAGTGGTGCACTCTCCAGGGACATATGTACAGTGGGGAACGGACTAAGAGTGGGTGGGGGGCCGGGGACTAGTTATGGATTGTATCATGTTACGCATGTTCAATTTTTCTTTATTCTCAAGTCTCACACACACACACACACACACACACACACACACACACTAAAAGCAAGGAAATATGCAAATATGAAGCCTCCGTGTCCTGCCTTAAAATTGTCAGGAAAACAGCTCTGTAAGTACATAAGAAACACACATTAAATGGCTCTTCTGAAACGAGCTCCTGCATTTCTGAGGTTTGCTTCTATTCTGACACGTTCAGGCAATATTATTTATATATTCTCCTCAGTAAACTGCTTAGAGCACCTAGTTATATCACTGGACCTCTAGGGCACAATTAGGGATGCCCCGATCCCCTTTCCTGGGCCGCCGACCTCATCTATCTGGTAATTGGAACCCGTCGATACCGCACGACTCGTCTCTGTACCACTGGTTCCTTCCCGTAAGGGAATCCTGGGTCCTTAGAATTCACTGCTTGCTCACGGATCATGTAGCGGGCAGGAAAGATGCTGCAAGTGAACGCCGAGGTCGCGGACTCCAGCTGGGAGGCTTGCAGCGTCCTCCCTGCACCTTCATGACTTGCAACCAGGCAGGGCTGACGTTGCTTCGAGTCACTGCTGAGGCTACGGGGCCATCTAGATGTCTCGCTGCCCGCCAGCTCTCTGACTCGGGATCAGATTGGCACGAAGGTGCCGATACTGGATTCCTTATTAATGCCAGGATGGGGACATTCCTAGCCACAATATAAGGAATTATTGTTAAAATTGTGCTAAGCAAACGAGTTGAAAAGTACCAAAGACAATCCTCAGGACAGGAATCCCGACACCGAACTACATTCTCTGGCCATCTATTTAATTCAAACTGGGCAATTGTAAGCCATCACATCGATGGGGGGGTTCATGATCACGAGGCAATGCGCAACAGTGTCACTCACTTTTTAGCCGAGTCAGCAGCATTTGCCGTCCGTTCCTTTAATGATTACTCGAGCTGATGCAAACAAGTGCAACCTGGCTCTAAACACCCGAGCAGTGCCGCTCAGCGCCGGCTAGGACGATGGCGAAGAGACTCTCGACTCACCTTTAGAACATCCCAATAGGCCACGTTGTTGTTGGTGTCTTTGGTAAGAATGTGTCGCTTGTCATTAAGTATGTTGCACTGAATAATGCTGGCGCCACCTACAGGAGAGGAGACAATAATGTAAAGATGAGGATCAGGATCCTGGGAATTCGGCTACCCGGAAAAAAGAGAAACCTACACGACAGGTGAAGGTCCGGCAAACTATGGTTCGTTGAAGTGAAAAAAGGTGGTTAGTGAATGATCCCTCCCTTTCCATGTTACGAGTACAAGGAGATGGCGCTTTACCTTTAATGACTTGGTCAGGCTGGGTGCACAAGGGGCTCAGAGGAGTGCTGCAGTCATTCTCATAATCCCCAGACGCTCGGAAGTTCAGGATGCCTTTGATGGGCTAAAAGAAAAGCAGACACAGAATATTAAGGGTTATAATATTTAATATGTGGGTAAAAGCTTCTTGATCCAAGGAGAAATCTGACGCCATCTGGGGTCAAGAAGGAATTTTTTCCCAGTATGTTGCATATTTCAGACTGGGTTTTTTGCCTTCTTTTGGATCAACAGCAGTAGGTTATGTGGGAGAGGCTGAACCCGATGGACGCATGTCTTTTTTCAGCCTATATAACTATGTAAGGATTGAGGTCACTGGGACGCAGAGAGCACTGAAAATCACGCACATATCAGCGAGACAAGAGGACGGTATGAAGAGTAACAAGCTACGGACATGTTTATATTTACACCAAGGCCTGGAAAAAGAATATATATACAAAGCTACAAATTTAGCCGCTTCCCTGTTTATATTTCGTATGAATAACCCCTTAAATGGGATAGAATATTCAAATTGGCCCCGAATTGCACCGAACAGTGAATTTCCCCGTCCGGTGCAATTTCGCGGCCATTCGGAAAGCAGCAGTACGCCAAATATTGACAAATTGCCAGCGAAATACGGTGATCTTCGACGGCAGTGGAATCCCCATAGAGAAGCAATGGTTAATCTACTCACAACGCCGAAATGACCTGGGGCCCTATTACACTCCTAACGCTAACAGTAGCGCTCACCTGCACGAGCATTAACGTTATCTACCGCATATTACAATCCTAATGGGTTAAAAAAAAAAGTTTGCGTCTGGTATCTTGTGCTCCTCAGCACGAGGTTACTGCACTTTGCGCTCCCTATACTTAATCAGCGCTGGTATTACAATGTCCCAGCGGAGATTAACGCCTGGCTCTGGTCAGCGCAAAGTTAACCAGAGCCAGAACCTGCTGTTAACGGATTCCGCATAACCATTAACACCAGGCGAAAAAAAAAAAAAAGACAGAACAGATCTCTGTCCTGCGGCGAGGACCGCGGCTCCAACCGCCTCCTCCGGCCGGCATGAGCAGAGAAAGACTGGGGGGAAAAAAGTCCCCCAAGTCTCTCCCTGCGTATCACTACGCCGACCGGATCTTGCGAGACGAGATCCGGCAGGTCATGTGACCGGCAGGGGGGGGAGCTCAATGGAGTCCTATGGACTCCACTGAGAGGATTTGCGTGGATGCGCTTAGCGGGCAAACAATGCGAGCAGCATTTTTTGCGCCTGCATTGTAATCCCCCATTAAAACGGGGGTGCAAGGGGGAAAACTGGCGCAGTTTTTTTTCTCCCTACCGCCCCCATTTTAGCGCGGGGATTGTAATAGAGTCCCTGATGTTCAGTGGTTTCATTCGGCAGGTTTATTCAGGCGAATCTCATAGGATTCAATGTTAAAAATATTCCCGTTTTTATTCAATATCTATTAAACCGTTTATTCTTCTCATTTGCAGCAAAAATTCTATTTTCTTGGTGAAATGTTTGATTCCAATTTATCTTTACATTGCGTTTTTTTTTATTATTATTCATAGAACATTATATATTATTATTACCTCATATATTGTTATTTCCAGGCATTTTCATGCACTAGTTTTTTTTTAAACATCTTTTAACAGTTGCGGGGGGGGGGGGTTTACCCCCGTTTGGTGTGCCGGCTGGTCGGCTTTTTTTTGGATGCGATCGGCAGTCTGTCGGATCGTCAGCTGCATTCGGTGGGTTATGGGATCGATTCAGAGGTTTTTCAATGGGTTATGGGATCGATTTGCCGGTTTTTCGGTGGGTTATCGGATCTATTCAGCATATTTCAGGGACCCTGCGGTAAATGCTGAATTCGCCACAGGGTTGGCGAATTGAGGTCGCTGAAGTGCGCCGAACAAGAGAGCACCGAAAGGTCAGTGACATTTCGGTGCTCTCTGAATAACAGCTTTAGTTTCATGCACTACAACAGCCGCCTAGTCCCCAAAACTATATTTACGTGCCCTGAATCAGGCTTTTAAAAAAACAAAAAACAAAAACTAGGAAATTGCTACAATGCTCGTAACAATCCACTAAAGCCTATTAAGAAATAAACCGAAAAAATAAAATAAACGTACAAACTGTTATCAAAAGACACCAGAATCCAACATGGCCACCTTGGATGTCGTTTTGCTAATATGACATTTTCCCTCCTCTAAAAACACTTTCTTGTACCTGAAAGCGCATGGGGTGTATTTAAAGGAAAAACGGAATAAACCCTCCAGCATTTCCAGGCAGGACAGATTAGGATGTATCGGGTTATATACGGTGGTGTGGTTCGCTCTTCAAGGGCTGATCAGAAACATTCGAGGAGGGACGTGATGTAACTCACCCATTTATTCACAGACGATTTTGTTGTTGAAACCCAAAGGGCCACGGGAGGATCTACGGACCGGTCAAGCTCCATCTGGAAACAGAAATACAGCCAGGTGTTATCAAGACGTTTTACAGTTAAATGAGAGGTGGGGATTGGACCGTAACGGATCACCATGAGCACACCACGATGAACGCACCGGCCAAACGATGGGACCTTGAATGCGTCTGAGCTAGAGTTACGCAACCTTTATTCATCTCACAGACGCAACTGGCACAGATTTTTCCTGGACTGAGAGCACAGGCTGAAAGGGTCACCACCACCAAACGAGCGGTCAATGACAGTTTAATGGCTTTTAATGGCACCCAAGCTTACTTTGAGAACTGGCGCCTTTTCCTCGCAGATAAGAAGTCGAATGTCAGGATTCCTCAGGTCTGTGCAGTAGATTTTTCGGTCTCTTCCCCCCGAGTATACATGAGTGAAGCCCTCGTTGACCTGGAGCGCCCAGACCCCCTCGTCGTGGACCCTGTAGGTGGCTATACACCGCTGCTGTCCGAGAGACCAGAGACGGATTGTTCCATCAGAGCTGCCAGACAGACACTAGAGAGAGAGAGAAAAAATATATAAAGATCAGACGCACAATCAATTCCAGATCATTCCACTGGCATAAAATATAAAAATGCCGGGACAGAGCGCAGATATCTGTATGATTTCACGGCATGAGAGCCTGAACTGAATATTTCAGCATCTTTAAGGTTAAAAATCATTATTTACGTCTAATTTCTCTTTGCATAAAAAAATCATTATAAATAAATGTCATTCTTGTTAGGGATGTTCCGATCCGATCCCTAGGATCCAAACCCCATCTCTGCATTTATCAGCGTTTGGTTTTATATCAAAAGCAATCCGACCCCCGAGTCGAACAAATGGGAGACTCCAAGCTGGGATCCTGGAGCCTCTGTGCTGCCTCGCAGGGTCTCGTCTGCCTGCACGCGGGTCACGAATGAAGCAGGGAAGATGCACAGAGTCAATACTGAATATAGAATATTTGATACAGTCCTAACCTCAGCATCTGAGGAAAGGGATTTAGGGGTCAATATTTCAGAGGATCTAAGGGTAAGTAGTCAATGTAATAGAGCAGCAGGAAATGCTGGCAGAATGCTTGGAAATGCTGGCAGAATGCTTGGTTGTGTAGGGAGAGGTATTAGCAGTAGGAAAAGGGAAGTGCTCATGCCACTGTACAGAGCACTGGTGAGACCTCACTTGGAGTACTGTGTGCAGTACTGGAGACCGTATCTCCAGAAGGATATAGACATCTTAGAGAGAGTTCAGAGAAGGGCTACTAAAATGGTGTACGGCTTGAAGGAGAAAAGTTACCAGGAAAGGCTTAATGATCTCGACATGTACAGCTTGGAAAAAAGACGAGACAGAGGAGATATGATAGAAACATTTAAATACGTAAAGGGAATCCACAAGGTAGAGGAAGGGAGTATATTTAAAAGGAAACAAAGTAGCAAAACAAGAGGACATAGTCTTAGATTAGAGGGGCAAAGGTTTAAAAGTAACATCAGGAAGCATTATTTTACTGAGAGGGTGGTGGATACATGGAACAGCCTTCCAGTAGAAGTGGTTGAGGCCAAAACAGTGATTTTAAGGGAGTTTAAGCAGGAATGGGATAGGCATAAGGCTATCCTAAATAAAAGATAAATCCAGGGAAAGTATCCATGTAATTGGGCTGAAAGAAACATAGAAAATGTCGGCAGATAAGAACCTAACGCAGAGGCTCTGGGATTGCGTTTAGTTAGGGTACCACGGGTGCGGCCGTGGGGCATGTAGTATCGGATGGAGACTGTTTTGGCTGATCCAGATTGGATCGGAAACCCCAAAAAAGTTAATCAGGCCACAATTCGTGTGTATTTTTGTAATTGAGGAGTTTCATAAAAGGCAGGAGGTTTTTCAATGCATCTCATAACGTCACATGCTCCACCCCCCAAACCTAGGAGGAGGTCATTACTGACCTGCGTGCCGTCTCGGTTTAACAGCAATGCTTTGACGTTGTCTGTGTGTCCTTTCAGCTTCATGAGTTTTGCACAAGTTCGTGGGTCCCAGACTCTCAAAACCTGAACCAAAACCAAGCAAAAAAACATAACGATGTTTCATAAGGAGGCAGCACTCAAAGGAGTAACAGGCAGGAATCAAAAGGAGTAACAGGCAGGAATCAAAAGGAGTAACAGGCAGGAAACAAAGGAGATTATTCCATAAAATGCAATTAAACCTGCAGAATATAATGAGCACATTAAGCAGACACAGGGTGGAATCGTGGCGCTTTAGTTATCGCTGTCACTTTATGGTGCATCGGGTAAAGGGCTTTTGACATGTAACGATTTTGACCTTTAAAATACTGTAAAGCCAGTAAAAATATATTTTTTTCCCCAGTTATACAATGAGCCGCGCGGAGGATGAATATCGGGGCTCGTCTGATGGATTATGGGGTTTACCTTTTCTGTTGACCCAGACACGATCACCGTTCCCATCTGGTTCATGGCCAGGCTGTAGATGGAATCCTTGTTGCCGCTTAGTGACGAGGCTGACGGGAAATAAAAAAAATATATTTTTTTTATCCGATGAATAAATTAAAAATTTAATAAATAAATAAATAAATCAGCCAACAAATGGATTCTGGAAATCATCTTTAGTTGCAGCACTAGTGGGGAATAATACAATGGAAAAAAAAAAATAGATCGTAAAAACAACCATATTCATAAATTACTGAATATATAAGAAATTAACCCCACACTGCAAGGAGATCCATTGGTATTTGGGATCTTGATATAAAAAAGGTAAAGATCCCAAAATACAGGTCGACCAGATGGCTAGTTCTGGATATATTTGACAGCTCCAAAAAAGTATAAATATGGTGATTTAAAAATGAAGATCGTAAAAGCTGTGGTTAAAAGGACAATCTACACACCCTGACCAGGTCATCGTATTAAAGCGGTCAGACTGCATGGAGTGTCGTCATCCCCCTCCCCCGGGTCAATGTGGCTGATAGCGCTCTGAAGCAGAGGAGTTTCTTCTGCCCACGCATCGGTCATTTGGCAGACAGGATTTTAAATATCCCGCCCGCCTGGGACCATCTAGGGGTCAATGAGGTCAGCAGCGAGCATTCTGGGAATCGGCAGCTGATTATACACGTGCAGCACCAATCAATGGTTCTGTGCAGAAAGTAAACAAGTAATTTTGAAAGCCCTGGGCGGAAGAGGAGGAGCAGCCCAGTGACGAGGGAGAAAAGGTGAGCATTGACATCTAAATGAAATATAAAAAAAAGAAAATACTGTCAGCAGCATCTGCCCAATTATTTAAAGGGAATTAGCAGAATTCTGCCTCTTAAAGAGCCAAGCTAACAATTACCAAATTTTAATACAAGAACTCAGAGGCGAGTATTGCATTCTCTTTACTTGCTTTAATAACAGCAGCAAGTAGTAATGTCGAAACGTAACAGACATTAAGAAAAAAACATACTCTAACAATAGTATCTTCTAACCCCCCTGTCCCATCAGTATAGTCCATTGTTCCATGCCAGTCTATAAATAGGACCGAGCTCCCGCCATTTCTTCCTTTTTTCTTGCTGCTCGGACAGATAAGTATTGTTTTATTATTATTAGTCCGAGTTTTAACTATAATTGGTGTTTTTAGTGTGTGTTTTCCGGTTGCCTGGCTTCAACCAAGGCTTCCGGAGTTGAGAGGCTTGGCGACTCGCTCGCGGCTGCGGGAGGTCCGCCAACTCCTCTCTTAAAAGTTTCTGTCAGGCCGCTTTGTTTATCACACGTCCCGCGGCCATTACCAGGAGGCGGGGCGCATGCGCAGTTGCTTCGCACGTGTCCCTCAGTGTTACGGCGGTTGCTAGGAGGCGCAGGCGCAGGCGCACTGTCTTCGCGCGGGCTTTCTCTTCTCCCCTCGCGCTGCCTCACACTGTCTTCAGCATGCCGCTTCATAAGAACAAGCCGCAAGCATCCACAAGAGACCCTTCCCCTAACAGGGATTCGGAATCCGACGACAGCTCTGTCCATATGGCTGAACTATATGAAAAAGCAGGTATCATCCCTCCCACCCTTACCACCGCAGACCCTGCCATGTCTGACCCTAATAGATCCCTGGGGCCACAGATTCAGGCGTCTATTGAGACAGTTATGTTTAAGGCAGTTTCCTCTCTATCAGACTCGTTCACTCAGTCACTAAAAAACGCTTTAACCGAGGCCAGAAATGAGATTAATCCGGTCACTGATATGGGCACATCCCTCACTGCTGTGAAGCCCACTGATGCTCCCTTGGTCACCACCATGGGGAAACAGCCCGTCCATGATAAAAAGCGCAGGGCTGGAGGGTTTGGCATACCCGCAACAATGCCCAGGGAAGTCATGTCGGGGCCACACGTATCCAAAAAGCGCTCACATAAATCGCACCATGTAATTGTTGACACCCCTAAAAGGGTTAAAGCTTCTGATTCCTCTAGGGCTGTAGCTCGCCCGAGCACATCTCGTGAGCAGGAAACTTTCTCTGATGAAGAATATCAGAAGCAAGATGAGCTAGAGGTTTACGCCTCGGATGAGGATTTTAATGAACAAGCAGTTCCACCTAATCCAAATTCAGACCCACTTGGTAACCCCATGTTTACCCCAGAAGAACTCACTCACCCTAGATCAGCAGAGTGGACTCCCATTCCTCACGTAGAGGCTTGGGTGGACGCCCGGGTGCGTAGACCTTTGGATAAGGTCACTAGGAATCGCATGAAATCTGAGTGCCCTCGACCCTCTACTGGGGGAAAAACATGCATGACCCCCGAAGTGGACCAAAAATTTATAAAGTTTGTTGAGCCTAAGGGCTGGTCGCAAAAGCGCGGCATTGACCTGGCGTTTCAAAACTGCCAAGATAAATTGCTGGATGTCACTGTTCCACTAGTGAAATTACTCGATATTGCTGAACAGGCAAAACTGAACGATTCCACTCTAGATCCCCATGATGTGTCCAACTGGGCACAAAGGGCACTTAGTTTTATTGGGAACACAAACGCGACTCTGGCCGCAGAACGGAGAAAATGTATCTTATTAAAAATGGATTCCCAACTCGCTGGAGATGCCGATAACGAGTTGGGAGCCAAAGCTCAAGGTAATCTATTCGGCCCTGGTTTCTTAAAAGACATGTCAGAATACACGGGAGCATTTACAACGATGGAAAAGGTCACAACCTCTATCAAGAAAGTCTTTACTGCGGGGGTTTTGCACGGGCCGGTAGGGGCAGGGGCCGCGCTACCGGCCGTGCAAGGCCAGGTATATCCCGCCCATTCACAGGCTCCGTTAACTATGGCAATCCCCAGGCAGACACAAGAGTGTCCCAGTTTTACCCCTCTCATTCCCGTCCCTGGCGCAGCAGGGGATTTAGAAGCTTCAGAGGAGGTCGAGGATACCGACATTTCCGATCCCCAGGTAAGGAACATGTTGATTCATCACTCTATGGTTCCGGTGGGGGGGTCGTTTGTCTCTACATTTAAAGCAGTGGCGCTCGCTAACGACAGATCTATGGATATTGCCCACTGTTCAAGGGTTTACGATAGATTTCACCTCGAATCCCGCGCAGCGTTCCTATCCTCCTCCACTAGTGTTCTCAGCAGAAGACGCGGCACTGGTGGAGGACGAGATTACAGACCTGATACGAAAGAGAGCCATAGAGCGATCCCCGAGGGGACAGATAAAATTTCTAGGCAACCTATTTCTGGTTTCCAAAAAGGGCGGCGGGAGAAGTCCTGTACTCAACTTGAAAGAACTAAACCTGCACATACAGTACAATCACTTTCAGATGGAAGGTCTACATCTGCTCAGAGACATGCTCCAACCGAACGATTGGATGGCAAAAATAGATTTAAAAGACGCCTATCTGACGGTTCTGATAGGGGAGGAATCCAGGAAATTCCTCTGCTTTCAATGGAACACGACAATTTGGCGATTCCGTTCCTTGCCGTTCGGACTGTCTTCAGCTCCCTGGTGTTTCACCAAGCTCCTAAAGCCAGTGGTGAGTCACCTCCGGTCGCAGGGTGTACGTCTGATCATTTACCTGGATGACATTCTGCTATTGGGGGAGTCGGAACTAGTTCTGAGGTCCAGTCTTTCTCGGACCGTGTCTCTACTCCAGAACTTGGGATTCCTGGTGAATCGGGAGAAGTCGGTGCTTTATCCGGTACGCTCCATAGAATTCCTGGGTTTTGTAATCCAACCAGTTTCCATGACTAATGGTCCTTCCGGAACAGAAGTGCAAATCCATTCAAGGAAGTGCGGGGTCTTCTCTCCTCAGTTTCCCAGACACTGCGAGAGATATCACGCATCATAGGAGTGCTAGCAGCCTCCAGGTTGGGAGTTCACCCAGCCCCTCTACACTATCGGGCCCTCCAACGCCTGATGGCCCATTTCCTAAGACGGGGAAAGACCTATTCCGACAGGGTGTCTTTGTCGTTTGCGGCACTGGAAGATCTCCATTGGTGGTTGGAGAACATCCGGCTTTGCATCGGCAGGTCTATCAAGACGCCTCCCCCATCGATCACGATAGATTCCGATGCGTGTCTGGCAGGATGGGGGGCCAGGTGCGGAGACGAGTTGACAGGGGGTCCGTGGTCGGAACAAGAGACTCGATTTCACATCAACGGTCTCGAATTGTTAGCAGGCATGTTTGCCCTTCAGAGTTTTCTGAAACGGCAGACGGATACGTCCGTGCTTCTGCGCATGGACGCTCTCCCTCGTGCTGTCAGACTTTCCCCTAACTTCTCTTCCTTCAAACGCTCCCTGAAAACATTCCTATTTAGGGAAGCCTACCACCCAACTCACTGACGCAACCATCAATCACTCTCACCTTACAGTCCTCTCCTGTTTCCAACCCCAACCCTCCTAGATTGTGAGTTCCTACGGGAATAGGGCCCTCATCTCCTCCTGTACTGTTTGTCAAATGTTGTTCAATGTATTGTAACCCTGTCTGTACTGTGCTTATTGTACAGCGCTGCGGAATATGCTGGCGCTTTATAAATAAATAATAATAATAATAAAATGGACAACTTCCCAGCAGTTCGCTACATCAATCATTTGGGGGGTCCCCGATCCATTCTGTTGACAAACATGGCGACCTGTCTATGGGACTGGTGTTTCCGTCATCGCGTTGTAGTTAAAGCTCAGTTTATTCCAGGCGTCTTGAATCTCCTGGCCGATTGGAGTTCGAGGCACACGGAAGACTCAGGGGACTGGCGATTACACTCATCGATCTTTTCGGCCATAGAGGACATTTGGGGTCCTTTTCAGATCGATCTGTTTGCTTCACGCCTCAACAGTCATCTGCCCACCTTTTACAGCTGGAGACCAGACCCGATGGCCCTGGCCACGGATGCTTTTCTCCAGAAGTGGGAAGGGCAGAGGCTATACGCTTTTCCCCCCTTTCAGCTGGTGTTACGAACATTGAACCGGGTTCGGGTTCAGGAGGCGGAGTTGGTTTTAGTGGCTCCATTCTGGCCCAACCAACCGTGGTTTCCCCTGTTCCTGGACCTTCTAGTCAATGTCCCACGTTTATTGCCACCTCTTCCAGACTTGATTGTAGACAATCTCGGTCATCCTCACCCATTGCTCTTGCAAGAGGCATGTCTGCTATTGGTGTCCCTGGTGTCAGGAATTCCGGGGCGTCCGGCGACGTTTCGGAACGAGCTAGAGCGCTCCTTCAGTCCGCCTGGGCTCCGGGTACTTTGTCAAGCTATGGATCGGCCTGGACTACCTGGTCAGCTTGGTGTAGTGCACGGAGTGAAGATCCCTTTCAAGCCCCTCTAGTAAGGGTCCTTAACTTCTTGTCGGAATGCTTTGATGAGGGCAAAGCGTATAGAACGATTAACGTTTTTCGCTCAGCCCTCTCAGCTTACCATGTGGGTTTCCAAGGAGTCCCAGTGGGTCAACATCCCTTGGTGTGTCGATTACTGAGAGGTATCCGGTTTTCTAGACCTCCGCTTCCTCGGTACTCAGAGACTTGGGATATGGCCATTCTGTTAAAATTTCTCGAAGCTTGGTGCTCTAACGAGGACCTTTCTTTGCGGCAATTGTCGGCTAAACTGGTGGCTCTCGTTTGCCTTATATCATGCAAAAGAGTGGGGGATGTTAGGGCTTTAGATTTTGGTCCCCGGTCCTTCGTACCTGACGGGGTACGTTTCGAGATTTCTAGGCAAACGAACATTTCGTCTGTATTTTATCCAGCTTTTCCATCACACCCGAACCTTTGTCCGGTACAATGCCTAAAAGCCTATGAGACGCGTACGGAGTTTTTGCGATCGGAAGGACTATCCCCACTTTTTATCTCATTCAAATCCCCCCATAAGCCGGTCGGTTCCACTACGTTAGCGCGTTGGCTCAAGCGGCTCTTGGTTTCGTCTGGGGTTGATGTTTCAGTTTTTGGGGCTCATTCCATTCGCAGCGTGTCGGCTTTGGGGGCCAGATGTCGTTTGGAGGATCTGCTTACGTCCGCAGACTGGTCTCGTGAGACCACTTTCCGAACTTTTTACTTCAAACCGATTGGTCGTCCGCTCTTATGGACCAGCTTTGAACTTGCAATAGGAGCCTCTGAGTACTTGTATTAAAATTATAGAATTTAGCTAAGCTATGAAGTTAGAATTTTAATAAAGGACTCAGAGGCGAGTATTGCCCACCCTGCCCTCCCGGGGCGGACTCCAGGGGTTTGCTATGCATTCGGCTTCCAAAACTCTGTCTCATCCAATGCTTCTATTTCAGCCCAATGATGTCGGTTCCAGTATGGCCCTGTGGCGTTCTCGTTTCCGTGCTGGTTCAGGATGGATTGATCTCATGGGATTGTTCTACGCCCGCTGACCTGTTATTCGCAAGAAAGAGGAAGAAATGGCGGGAGATCGGTCCTATTTATAGACTGGCATGGAACAATGGACTATACTGATGGGACAGGGGGGGTTAGAAGATACTATTGTTAGAGTATGTTTTTTTCTTAATGTCTGTTACATTTCGACATTACTACTTGCTGCTGTTATTAAAGCAAGAAAAGAGAATGCAATATGAGCCTCTGAGTCCTTTATTAAAATTCTAACTTCTCTTCATAGCTTAGCTAAATTCTATAATTTTCCTATTCCTTATGACGGAAAGTTTGGATTTTAATAAGGACTCGGAGGTGAGTATTTGTGTCTCTTTCTTTAGTAAGAATTTAAATCTGCCAGGGCAGGATCTTTGCAGTTCTCTAAAAAGAAGGACTTTGCAGAACTTGAAATGTAACACTGATGAACCTGGCCAATGCACTCTCCAGCTGCCCCACCGCTGGGCCTGGCATGGTACCGCCACTCCACTCCCAAAAATCACCACTGCAAAAATAAGCATGTCATACAACTAACCCTCCACTAGCTGGGCTGGAGAGGAGTAGCGATGGACTGGAATTAGCCTGAAACAGGAGTCAGCAACCTTGGCTCCTTGATGTTTTGGGAACTACATTTCCCATGTGGGTGACTGAGCCACATGGGAAATGTAGTTCCCAAAACATCAGGGAAGAAAGGTTGCTGACCCCTGGCCTAGGAGGAGGATCATTACCAACCACAAGCTGACAGTATGCTGAACCATGCACTTACTGGTGACGGTGTTGTTGGAAGCAGTCAGCGCAGTGAGGGTGTTTACATCCCAAAGGAATATCTGCCGGTCCAGACCTGCAGACGCAACAAGTTCTTTGTCTTTCGCGTATGCCAGGGCCTTCACGTAATCCTGTCACAGAAGAATGACTTGAATCGGACAAGGCTAACAACAAACAGAACAGATTCGATGGCAGAATGAGGTGCGACAGTAACAGGGAAGTGTGTGTGTGTGTGTGTGTGTGTGTGTGTGTGTGTGTGTGTGTGTGTGTCAAAGGCACAAAGGGGAGACAGATTACCAATAGAACACAATTCTACGTAACATGCTAACACTCATATTTTTGTAAGAATGATAAAATATACAGGTTGAGAGACCCAGAAATGAAAACCAATATCTTCAGAGAGCCGTTAACCCTTTCACTACCAAGGAATATAAAAAAAATGTTGACGGGAAGAAGTGGGCTTTTTGTTAAATCATTTTAATTACACAGGAAGAAATATTTGAAATATTCCCAGTGTATTCCTTACTGTAATAGCCTATTTGGCCAGAAGGAGTTACTGCAGTTCAGTTCTCCGTGCAGGATCAGTTGGGGAGATGTCAGGGAGACACATTCCCAGCAGGTTTTATAAAGTGTTAGCTCCGCGGGCATCATGTTCACACTGATAAACATTTAGGGGCATGTTGTGGAGCCCAAATGCAAACAATGAAACAGCATAGCCCCAGATTGTGTTACTACTAGCTCAGGCTGGTGCGACTGCTGCTACTGATTGTGTAAACACGACCATGGCAGTGAAGGTGTTGAGCTTTAATTTGGGAATAAAATTGAAAAAAACAAAAAACAAATCTGAAATATTTAAAATCACAGCACGTCATCGTCTTACCTTGTGTGTTCTCAGGGTGGACATGCAGAAACCTTTATGTGCGTTCCAAACTTTAACAGTCGTGTCTGAAGACGCAGAGATCACTGCAAACACAACGGCGGATACATGGTTAAATGAATGAAATGAAAACACAAGAAGAAAGAAATTCGCTCCATTACAAACATCGTAAAACGGAGTTTGAAGAAAGAAGAAGGTCCCACCCCGCATTCCATATAATAACGATAATCTGAGGCCAAGGTCAGCCCACACTGAATATGAGGTGCACAGTAACGCTGCTATGACACCTTTTAGATCTTTATTTAAATCACTGGTGCTACGAGGTTAGGTATGATGTGATGTGATCAGGGTACAAAAAATATTTCAAAAGGCTAAAATCATGAAAACTTTTTACAGCAATAGATTGCGTGTGTGTAAAAATGTACAGAAGCCTAAAGATTATCTCCAGATCCTGCACGTATTAAAATACTTACATGTTTTTCCATTGCAGCAGAGAACAATGTCATTCACCCAGTCTGTGTGGTGCTCCATGGAAGCGATGTATGGATCCTGCTACAACATGACAGAAAATAAATATGAAATACTAATGAAGGAATGTGTGGGATATTATTAATGAAATTAAAAGGCATTGGGTATGAGCAATAGAACTCACAGTAATGTGCAGTGTGTATGAGCGTATCACAGAGCTCCACAGCAATAAAACTCACAGTAATGTGCGGTGTGTATAACTGTATCACAGGGCTCCGCAGCAATAATACTCACAGTAATGTGCGGTGTGTATAAGCATATCACAGAGCTCTGCAGCAATAAAACTCACACACACAGTGCACGTTACTGTGAGTTTTATTGCTGTGCAGCTCTGGGATACGCTCATACACAGTGCACATTACTGAGTTTTATTGCTGTAGAGCTCTGTGATACAGTAATGTGCAGTGTGTGTGAGGGTATCACAGAGCTCCGCAGCAATAATACTCACAGTAACATGCAGTGTGTATGAGCGTATCACAGAGCTGAATTCCTATGACATTAGGAAGCACTGATTCACCCAAGTCAGCAATACTCTGTATAAAAAGGCACAATCAGGTGGTTCCTCTCTTGTTCGGCAGCCATGTAATGGATTTTTCCCTCTAATCTCCCTTTTAGGAGGTTGGTGATTGCGATCCGTTTATCCTTACACCTCTCACCTTGTGCTGATTGACACTCCATATCCGAATAATAGAATCCCGGCCGGCTGTGAAGAGTCTGTTTAAGGCAGGATCGAGCTGCAGCGCGTTCACCCCATTGCGATTGTATTTCTCCACTTCATCTCTAATCACATAGGAGACCTAAAAAAATACAGATACGTTGTGTCCTGGCTCTGAACACTGAAATATGGCCCCCAGCTCTCCGACACCCTGAGAGCAACATCTATCTACTACAACAGGGGGCAGCAACCTTGATCCTGCAGATATTTTGGAACTACATCAGTTTACAACACAAAATATCACACAATGGATACACCCAGTGACAC
This sequence comes from Leptobrachium leishanense, assembly GCA_009667805.1. Classification (NCBI taxonomy): domain Eukaryota; kingdom Metazoa; phylum Chordata; class Amphibia; order Anura; family Megophryidae; genus Leptobrachium; species Leptobrachium leishanense. Next base: position 326,121,684 of record CM019067.1, on the reverse strand, counting down.
AGAGGAAAATATCACACAATGGATGCACCCAGTGACACAGAGGAAAATATCACACAATGGATGCACCCAGTGACACAGAGGAAAATATCACACAATGGATGCACCCAGTGACACAGAGGAAAATATCACACAATGGATGCGCCCAGTGACACAGAGGAAAATATCACACAATGGATGCACCCAGTGACACAGAGGAGAATATCACACAATGGATGCACCCAGTGACACATATAGAGGAGAATATCACACAATGGATGCGCCCAGTGACACAGAGGAAAATATCACACAATGGATGCACCCAGTGACACAGAGGAGAATATCACACAATGGATGCGCCCACTGACACATAGAGGAAAATATTTTCTTAACTAAACATACAAGAGAAAAACAAACACATGTAAGATATCAGCAACATCACATAAACACAATAAGGACATTTCGTTTGTGGTGCTGGCCATTTAACCTGTTTCAGAGTCACATGACCCATGATGCTCAGTGAGTTTCAGTGCTGGCTGAGGATCATGGGACACATAGTTGTAAAGAAAATGAATATCAGGCGAGGTTAGACCTCGGTGACGCGGGCAAACTCCCTGCTAAGAAAAAAGGGTTTTATTAAATACAAGAACAGAAAAAAAATAAAAAGAGTTGACGTTTCGGGATCTGACAGAGTGAAGTCAGGACAAGATCAGGAAAAGTGATGAAGCTCCAACGATAAGCAGCTAACGAGCAGACCTGCGATGGGGCGATACACCGCGAGTTAGTGGAAGCCGCCCTCAGAGCGCACACACCGGAGCGCCAACTCTGCGCAACGTGAAGTAGGTTAGGCGTCCTGTATTGAACAACTCTTCTCGGTTCACTAATTGCCCGCTGGATCTCTCCCGGGGCCGAGCGGCTGCCGAGGCGGCGTCTCGATACGGGGGGGGGGGGGGGCAGTGACCGCTGAATGAGCCGGATAAGCACGAAGCAGGTGCCTGGTTATAGGTGAACAAAACAAAGTGAGCGCTGCTCGCAGCGACGCGCCGGTGGGAATACAGCGCAGGGACGCAGCTGGGTCTGCGGCTCATTAGGACGGGCGCTGGTGACCTATATGCTGGGAGTGGGATGTTTCTTCAACGACAAGGCGATCCTGGAGAACAGCTCGAATGTGAGCCTAAGATTCGGCGCCGCACCGGGGAACGGATTGTTACAAGTTTGGACGATTGTCCTACTTACCTGCACACTCACAACTTGGGTTAAAGCTACGCTGCCCCTTTAGATTGCTAGCTCACGGGTCACCTGGCAGAGCGCAGGAATAAATGGCTGGGATTGACAGACAGGGCACGATGTCATTTCTGTATCGGAATGTCTCCGAAAAAAAACAGCAATGCAAAAAGACAGAACCATAAACAAGGAGCAATCGCTTAAGGCTAGGGTCAGACTGAGGCAGTGCGAACGCGCGTTCTGGCGCACTTAATCACGGCCGTAGTAGCAGCAGATGCCGGGCAATGACGGCCAATATACGAAGTACGGTCGCACAAAAGTCCGGCTGCGCAACGCAAGTGGAAAATGAACGCATTTTTTCGAGAACGTGAAACCGCAGGTACTGACGTACAGAGTGCGCTGCGTCTGCTAGCGGCGTGTGTGTGTGATTAGGAGACGTCAGACGCTGCTAATGTCCGGCCAACATAACGTCCAGACACAAAAAGAGTTTTATTGATGATCCGTACAAAATCACGGACGAAAATGCGCATAGTATGACCACTATCACGTATTCTGTGAAAAAATGCGTCCATTCGTTCGAACGCACTTTTTCACAGACAACATAAAAATGCGTTCGTCTGACCCTAGCCTTATACCCGAGAACACACAGTGACAAGTTCCCATCAAGATTTTTTTTTTAACCCCTTCACTACCAAGTGTGTTTTCCATAAACCCACTGCCAGGACCCAGTTGTAAGAATGTATGTAATGTAAAGTGGTTTTCCATAAAACATTTCTACAATATGAAACAGTAAGGCAGGGGTGTCAGACTCGCGCCCCCCAGATGCTGATGCCAACAATTCCCTTAACTCGTTCAATGCAACATGTGGCCAGGGATCATGGGAGTCAGTGGTAGCTCAAAAACATCTGGGAGGCCAGAGTTTGACAGGCCTGCAGGGAGCTCATTTAAAAAGGCAGAGTGCTCCCCCTGCTGGCCAGATTTCAATAGTGCAGCGTGATACACGCTGCAAACGGGCGGGATGCCGCAGCACAGCGGCTCCAACGGGCGGGATGCCGCAGCACAGCGGCTCCAACGGGCGGGATGCCGCAGCACAGCGGCTCCAACGGGCGGGATGCCGCAGCACAGCGGCTCCAACGGGCGGGATGCCGCAGCACAGCGGCTCCAACGGGCGGGATGCCGCAGCACAGCGGCTCCAACGGGCGGGATGCCGCAGCACAGCGGCTCCAACGCGCGGGATGCCGCAGCACAGCGGCTCCAACGGGCGGGATGCCGCAGCACAGCGGCTCCAACGCGCGGGATGCCGCAGCACAGGAAACACGTCCTGGAGATCAAACAAAATGACGTTCCGTTGCATTGCTCCAGACAAGAGATCAGATCCAGTTTACTCGATGTTGGTCTCCTGCTTGAGTTTCTGAAGATCTAGTATACACTATCATGGTAGTGAAGGGGTTAATATTTGATTAAAACTACAAGAAAATATCCTACCCTTACAAACAAAAAGGGGGAATGAGATATATGTTAGGCAAACAAAGTGACAAGAACCGGCAAAAATAGGGGGGTGGGGGGGGGGGAGGTGACAGCCGCAGGGTTACTCGCCAACGTCTGAATTTGCCACCGAAGGGTGAATTACCAAGAATCTGCAATTTCAGGAAATTTCATAAAACTGTAAAACCGCCAAAATTTACAGCAAAATACTGCCCCGAAATTCAACCTCAGAACTAAGCGGGTGCATCTAAGACATCAAATACAAAACACCAAGAAAGAGCATATTATTATTGACCACTTTACATCATTTTCTGTGAGAAAAAAAAATGCTCAAAAAAACTGATCTCTGTGATCTCTGAGGTAAAATGATGGGGATTCAGTTCACAAAGTTATGATCATAGTTTGCGTAAGCTGTCACAGTCGCCAATGTACCCCATCATTTTACCTCAGTCAGGTTTTTGAGCATTTTTAAAACGGTGTTATTTTTCCACAGAAAATGATGGAAGAAGGTCAATAATATGGAGTGCTCTGTATTTTATGTCTTAGATGCACCCGCTTAGTTTTGAGGTTATATAGAGTGAACTGACAACTCCCATTTGGTCTGCACCCCTCCCCCGTTCACAGGTGTCTGCACCCCTTCCCCGTTCACAGGTGTCTGCACCCCTTCCCCGTTCACAGGTGTCTGCACCCCTTCCCCAGGTGTCTGCACCCCTCCCCCGTTCACAGGTGTCTGCACCCCTCCCCCGTTCACAGGTGTCTGCACCCCTCCCCCGTTCACAGGTGTCTGCACCCCTTCCCCAGGTGTCTGCACCCCTCCCCCGTTCACAGGTGTCTGCACCCCTCCCCCGTTCACAGGTGTCTGCACCCCTCCCCCGTTCACAGGTGTCTGCACCCCTCCCCCGTTCACAGGTGTCTGCACCCCTTCCCCAGGTGTCTGCACCCCTCCCCCGTTCACAGGTGTCTGCACCCCTCCCCCGTTCACAGGTGTCTGCACCCCTCCCCCGTTCACAGGTGTCTGCACCCCTCCCCCGTTCACAGGTGTCTGCACCCCTCCCCCGTTCACAGGTGTCTGCACCCCTCCCCCGTTCACAGGTGTCTGCACCATGACAGCCTATAAAGGTCTCGAGCTGCCGGGGAGCTCCAGGGTGAGTGGATCCTGTAAGTGCGGACTTGGTCAAGTTAGATAGGACTTGTCAAAGATGGGTACGACGAACGCCAGACGCCACGTCACTACAGGCGCACATAGTGCGCTCGTCTGACACTGGCCTTCTAAGACAGTTTTTTTTTGTTTGGTTTTAATGTTCAAAGTGGAGTGCGCTGCGTTCGTAATTATGTAGTTCCTTGTTTCGCAGCACCTGATGAAGTATGCACGCTCAGACTGCAAGCCCTTGGGACGAGGGGGGGGCGTCTTCTTGTGGGTCTACACATATATTATACATAAAATAAAAAGATTTTTACAAAAAAATACATTAAAAATTCTACATTTCTTTTTCCAGTTCTGCATAAAATCAGAGGGTGATCATCCCTTATCCCAAACGCTGGAGACTGGAAGGGTCCGGATTTGGGAAGATTTGCATATAATAATGAGATATCTTTGGGGCCCAAATCTAACACAACATTCGTTTATGCTTCATACAGACCTTATACACAGCCTGAAGGGTGTTTTATATAGGGTTTAATCATTTTGTCTCCGTCATATGAGGCCGGGGATCTAACACCTCTGACATCATGTGGGTACTCCCAAAAAAAAATGTGGATTTTGGAAGATCTCAGATAAGTGACATCCAACCTATATTTAATGAAGGAAGCTTGAAATTCAGGTTTGTGCGGACAATCTGGTGGTGGGGGTGAGATGCGATGACAGACGCCAGGGAGGCAGAGTCTGGGTAATAAGGGGTTACAGGGTCTTTCGGCGGAACCATCTTCAGCGACAGAGCAGAAGCTGTGTGTGAGCTGTGTGTGTTATTCAGTAAACACTGAAAAGCTTTCAATTATTATTTATTGTCGTCATTAATTTAGCACCAACAGATTCCGCAGCGCTGTACAATAACCAAAGGGAACGAGATACAGATAAATGGACATAGGATGGAAACTTCCCCGGTGCCCTTTGATTTTTCCCCTCTCAGGATTTCATTAAACCTCCTGCCCAATATTGTGTAGGTCCTCCTCGTGCTGACACATCGAGGCATGGACCCCACCAGACCTCTGAATGTGTCCTGTGGGATCCAGCATTAGCAGCAGATCCTTTAAATCCTGCATGCGGTGAGGTGGGGTCTCCATAGATGGGATTGGTTGTTCCAGCAAATCCCACAGATGCTTAATCAGATTGAGATCTGGGGAATCTGGAGGCCAAGGCAACACCCTGAAATCGTTGTCATGTTCCTCGACAGTTTTTGCTGTGTGTCAGGGGGCATTATCTGCTGAAAGAGGCCATTGCCATCAGGCAACACCATGGCCATGAAGGGGTGTGTGTGTATGTTGTCTGCAGCAAGGTCTAGGTAGGTGACGAGTGTCAAGTGTATTGACATCTTTCTATCATGGCCATGAAGGGGTGTCTGGGTCTGCAGCAGCTCTAGGTAGGTGGTCCGTGTCACGTGTGTGCTGACACCTTTCATGGACAGCATTTAGTTTTTCAGCAGTTTGAGCTCCATCCAGTAGCTCTGTGTGACGGGACCAGATTAGCTCGCGAGCATCAAATGAGCCCTGGGCGCCTATGACCCTGACCCCAGATTGTCCTTCCTTGCACCACTTTTGGTCGGTATTAAACCCTGCACCCCGGGAACACCCACAAGGCTTGGTGTTTTGGAGATGCTGTGACCCAGGCTTTTGGCTGTCACTATCTGGCAGTGTCACAGTCACGTAGCTCTTGAATTTCATGCGTTTAATCAGAAAAACAGACGAAAAGATCTGACTTGTCAGTTGCTCCTAACATATCCCGCCCCGCCACAACATATCCCGCCCCGCCACAACATATCCCGCCCCGCCACAACATATCCCGCCCCGCCACAACATATCCCGCCCCGCCACAACATATCCCGCCCCGCCACAGGCACCAAATGTAACCAGTCAATGCTGTTTATTAGTTTTATTATTGTGGCTGATCAGGGTGTATTCAGGGCGTCTCTTTAAGATGCCATATATATATATATATATATATATAGGCTGTGTGGGGGTTGCACTAGTGGGAGTCCCTTGTGTGTGTATATATATATATATATTCTGGATGCGTAGGTGTCTCTTTTAGAGGCTCCTCCATATATTTGCAGTGTGGTGGTGTATAACAGAGCTGCACAGCAATAATGCTCCCAGCAATGAGTATGTAAACGGTTAGAAACCACTCGCTGTAAAGAAGATACTTTGCTCTAAATGACATTTTATTGCCATAAATGGCCCCGATTGGTCGAAATGTCACCTAAAAATTATGGAAAGCGTGAAGTTAGTGGCTCCGCCTCTAGCGACATTTCCCTGATGCACAAGCGTCCCACCTGCTGTCGTTTCAGGGTGTCGTAAAGTGATCTCGGTGGTTTTAGTCACATTATGGAGGCGCTACAGATCCCCCAGACGTTTCTACAAAATTAGACCTTTATCCACAATAAGCCCAGCCAGCTCCCCCAGCCATAAAACCACTGCAGCCCTAGCACTCCAGCTGCCATGAACTACGTGTCCCACAATCCTCAGCAACACAACGAACGGGGATCACGTGGGACAGAGCCCACGGCAGTTGCAGGGGATGGCTGGCCTCGGGTATGCCCCATGTGTTGCCCTCCCTGACAGCTCGATCCTTCACCCCATCCAGAGCCCCGCCCCCATTGCTCGGGCCGGGGGGAGGAGGGTTGTTCACGGTGTCATGGACGGCCCCCCCACGCTCAACCAAGCGCCTCCTGCTCTCCACAGCACAGGGTGCTGCAACCAGACTGCCGCCATGCCGCCGGTACCTGAACTTTCCTCCGCCCGGCCGTGTTCTGCCTGTGATGGGCTGCCATCTTGCATGTTGACACTCTGGCGTCATTTCCGGTACGCAGAGACCGTCGGGACATGGCGCTTCCGCCCTGGAAACCTGCGGCAGGCTTATTTTTTTTTTCCGTCAAGTGTAGCCAGTGACGCGTTTCCGCCGCGTGCCCAATGAACCCCCTCACCCCGCTGCATTCAAACGGCGGGTTGGGAGGGAAAGCTGTTGCTTAGCAACCAACTCTCCAATATGGTGGCAAATGGAAAATAAATAAATACACAAAAATACAGAAAACGAGCAAACAAATAAACCTTGTGGATTTTTATAGTTTCAGTCGGTCATTAACCCCTTAGTGACCGGGCGGTTTTACACAAATCCGTCCTTTAGTGACCGCTGCTGTTTTTACGTTTCTGCGCTGTTAGTGTTTAGGTCAAATTTTCCTCTTACTCGTTTATTCAACCCACACATATTATACACCCTTTTTCCCGCCATTAAATGGACTTTCTAGAAATACCATTATTTCCATCATATCGAATAATTTACTATAAAAAAATATGAAATATGAGGAAAAAAATGGTAAAAACACACTTTTTCGTAATTTAATCCCCAAAATCTACAACCACCCAAAAAGACCCCGGATAAATAGGTTCAAAATTTTGTCCCGAGACTAGAAATACCCAATTTTTACATGCGTTTGCTTTTTAACCCCTTCACTGCTGAGACAGTTCACCTATGTGCGCTGCGCTCATTCTGACCATTTTGTGCTAATTATTTTTAGATGACAGCCTAGGTCCTATTTAATTAAACCCCACCCCCCAGACAAAACAAACTTTTAAAAAAAAAACATTTTTTTATTTTATTTAATTTTTTTATTATTTATTTTTTGTTACACCAAACCTGGTCATGTTTGGTATCATTGGAAAGGCCATAATCAGGCCTTTCAAATTATGTCAAATATGACCATCTAGCCGCCATGGATCGGGAGATATGGGGATCCTTAGGATCCCCTTATCTCTACATGGCAGCTAGATGGTTAACTGGCCCACTGACATCCTCACACATATGGTGAGGTTGTCAGTGGGTGGGGGGGGACCTGGAGGCGTGGCTGACATCCAAGATGTCAGCCCCCCTCCAGGTTCGAATCGCGTTTTGGCGCCAATTTGCGCCGAAACGTGATCCGGCAGCGAAACAGTTAATGCTATACATCGCTGAAAAGGGGAGACTCTCCCCTTTTCAGCAGTGTAAAAAGCATCTTCCTAGCTGCAATGGTTGGGGAGATAGAGGGCTCCGAAGGAGCCCCCCCTCCCCTCCATTGCTTTGCATGGGGACGTCTGCTGATGACGTCACCACGCAGCGTGGCAAAGTCATCAGCCTCGCCTGCCCATGTAAATCACATGGGCAGGCTTCCTCCCTGCCAGATCGCCGAGGGATCCAGCGAGGGAGGTGAGTATCGGGCGGTAGGGGGATTAGGCGCCGCTGACGTACCCTGTACGTCCGCGGGTCTAAGGGAGACCCGAGGACAGGACGTACAGGGTACGTCAGCGGCCCTTAAGGGGTTAAGCTAACACAGAAATAATCTGGAAGTGTAACGGGTGTCCTGATCCTCCCAAAATACCCCCAAAACTCCTAATACTAGGGTTGCCAGATCGGCCATGTTTTCCAGGACACATGATTTATTCATGCAGATGGGCAGTGCATTAAAAATGGCGCCACGCTGAGATAGCAATTCCTGGGATTTAATTTAGAACTATACTAATCTAGTGATCCGCCATTTCGATGTTCATCCAATTCGTGTTTTAAAATAAACTTGCTGTCCTTGAGTGCTCTTGAGACCCTATTTCAGTCTGCTTACTTAAAGAATGTGATTTGTCAGCAAAGCCAAGAAGGAAGAGCTGACAATCGCAGAATTATGACTGACAGCTGGAAACCTAAAGAAAGATTAAAGGGGAAAGATGACATCGTGTGTAAAATTAGGTCCTAACTCAGACATATGGTAACGGTCACGTGACAATCTGGGTATGTTGGGAGGAAAACTGTATTTTTGGAACATTTTATAAAAGCAGCTGAGTCTGATGTTCTCGCCACGCAAGCTTTTGAACAGATAAGATCTGTTTCTTGAGTCCAGCAGGTGCCAGCTGAATAAACGCCATTTTCTGTTGAAACAAAGGCCTCCGTCTGCTTTCCTTCGTCGAACCATCACCCACGATTTCCCGGTCAGCTGGCTATAACAATTCTGAGGTCTCGTCCGGTGCTCGGGCCTTGGTTCGACAAAGAGGCTTGAACGGCAGTATTTACTGCATTTTCGGTGGGATCCAGCAGGAGTTGCAGCCCAGGCATGCTGATTTTCTACTAAAGGTACCAAGCGAGAAATTCTTGCTTTATGGACCATCAACCTGCTGGGGGCACGCTCCTGACCGAGAATCCACGAAAAGAACAGGCCGAGGAAACTGGTGACGCCGCGGCGGAAAGGGGGTAACTAATATAATTGTATTTTTGTGTGTTGAATAATGCCAGCAGCTAGCTTCAATTAGTGTATAGAATTGTAGAATTGTCCGCGCTGTGGAGGGAGAGAGTCCAGACTTCTGTATCTGTGTGTGATGCAGGGGCTGGGGATAGACTGCCCTCCAGCGAGGAATAGAGAGGTCTGTAGAGCCTCAAGAGCCTGTGATGCTCTAAAGCCAGTCCGGATTAACTAAGGAAAGTGTTAAATCCCTGACAAGGGGACTGATCATCCCCTAGTGCTAAAGCCCCTGCAGTAGGGTAAATAAATACTGATGGTGAAGTATATACTGATGTTGCAGTAGGTACTTGTATTTAATGATTGAGAGCTAGCTGTCTGCAACAAAAGAACTGTTTTTTTAATATAGTGTCTGTATTTTATGTGTATTATATCTAGTGTTGAATGTGCAGGAGAGTGGACTTATTCCCTCTGAGGAGAAGTTACCTGGAAGAATATAACTATTTATGTACTGTTTTGTGGTGGATGTATCTGATACAGTACGTGCTGTGATTGCTGAGAGTGTTGTGAGTGAGCGCCTACTTGCTTACCAAGGAAGCAAACTTGAGAGTATACTCCCAAGGTACGTTTCCGGCTCAGGCGACTGCAGTCCGGCTACTGACGGAGGAAGTGAATACGATATATATGAATTGTTGCATGAACTATCAGACAAATGATTTTTAAAGTGTTTTTGCTGCAAGTTACATCTGCACTGTAAAAAAAAAGTCTTCAAAAATAGCTATGAGTAATGGGTCTTTTAACCCTTTCGCTGCTGAGGCTTTTCCCGCCCCTGTGCTGAGGTCATTTTTTACCTGTTTTGCGCATCATGTTTAAACGTGTTTTTAAGGCTTATTTTAGTATATGACACCGACATATTATATATCGTTCTTTCCGTCAGACTCGGTAGATTCATAATATGTCATTATTATATGTATACGTTATGTCATGTCTGTATATTATAACAAAAAATGCGATAAAATATGTATTTTCAATAATTTACAATGTGTAAAGTGTTTTTTTCCACATTTTAACATGCGAGCAATTGCGGTTATATTTTGTATGGGGTGCGCTTGTTAAAAAAATTAGAGATGGGGTCTCGTTACATTTTTTTTTGGGGAAAATGACACTATTTTTAACAAACGCACCGCATACAAAAATCGTTAGTGCAGCATCATTGTTCACATTATAATTGAAATGGGAACAATATTGCTACACTAACAAACCAAAAAAAAAAAAAAAAAGTGTTTATTTTTTTTTTTTTTATTTTTTTTTTAAAAAATTTTTTATTTTTATTTTTATTTTTATTTTTTTACAAAATTATTAACTTTCATGTTTGGTATCGTTGGAACGGCCATGCTCTGGCCGATCCAACCATATCAAAATTTAACCCCTAACTGCCACGGATCAGGAGATAGGGAGTTCATTGGAACTCCCTATCTCCACACTTGGTGGCAGTTAGGGGTTAATGCTAGGACTGGCGTCATCGTGCTACGCACGATGACGCCAGTCCTCTGGGGGAGTTCCCGGAAGCTTGGCCGACATCCAAGATGTCGGCCAGCTCCGGGAAGGGATCGCGAACCGGCGCTTTTCAGCGCCGATTCGCGATCCAGCTCCCCAGGGGTTAATGCCAGGCATCATTTGGAAGGGCAGGCTGTGCCCTTCCAAATGATGCCTGGGTTAAGCCCCTGTGCGCCGCCGATCGGAGGGAGAGAGGTCCGAAGGACCTCCCCCCCTCCCTTTCAGGCGCCTCCTCCGCACATGCGGGGGGGGCGCCTGAATTAGGTGTCATCGCGCCCCCGCGATGACACCTAATAATGGCGGCTGCTGGTCCGGATGCCGGGCTGACATCCAGGATGTCAGCCCGCACCGGAGGGGCCAGCGATCGGCCGGAACCCGGCCGAACGCTGACCCCGATGCGAGGACGCGCTCAGCGCGTCCTCCGCATACCAGCGGGAATGCTGAGGACGCGCTGAGCGCGTCCTTAGCATTCAAGTGGTTAAACAAAAAAAAAACAGGGGAGGGTGAAATACCCCTGGAATATATGATGCACAATTTTGAAGCGCTGTATGAGACATCACTATGGTATGGAATTGAGTAAAGAAAAATTAAAACTGTTGTATACAATAATCTGGCCGATGTTAGTCCCTGGATGGCCAGAACAGGGATCTATAGACCCGGAGATAATACAGAAAATGTACTCCCAGGGCACCGGGAGATATGGCCACCCAAATCAGTATCCATATATAGATATTTGGAGGTACTGTGTGAGAGATAAAAGCCATTTTGTTATGTTAGCAGGGCAAAGAAAGAAAAGTATGCCCTTTAAATAAATATAAACATGAGTGTGGGAATAATTAGACATAGATAAGTTACAAGCCCTGTGTGTGGACTGTGTGATGACCTGCAGGAGTCTCTGAGCCCCCACTTCCCCCCAGGCCAGAAGAAAAGGAAATGATCAATGGATCAGATGGTAATCTAGAAGGTTATATGGTAGAATGTTTTTGTCTGACTGTGTTTATGATTGATCAGGGAGCTATATGTCCCGTAGTTGCCAAATGGGAAGAAACTAATCCAGTATATATATATGTTGTTTATTTTTGATCTATCTTTGTAATAAGGGTTGGATGTTAATTTAGAGTGTGTGATGGCTGAGCGTAATGAGATTCTCCGCATTTGTTTCCCCCCTTTTTTTTCTAGTCCACACTATCTACATAGAGGGGAGGGAGGGAGTCAGCTCCCTGATGAACAAAGGCATTAACGCTTTATGTGTCTGTGCAGCGAATTTAGAATGAATGTAGTCTGTTGATTGCGAGATGTATGTTTATATTTTGTGTTGATATATTAGGTTAGGTCTGTCTTGACAGACTAAATCGAAATAGTTTTATATAATCTAGGCTATATGTGAGAAAGTTATATTGTCTAGCATTGTGTCCGGTTGTTTCAGGCAATGGTGCGCAATGTGTTAGTATTATTGCAGAAACTAAGTGCATATATGTGCTGTGTTTGTGTTTAGGGCACAATGTATATGTGTTGCCCAGTCTGTATAAATGCTATATATGTGTATAATGGGTTTATATGCTCTTTCATTTTGTATGCATTACAATGAAAATGATCTATGTATGTAATCCCTGTTGTGTGTATTGGGATATGGTGTGTACAGTGTCTATGTGGTTTCTGAGAAGCGCAGTCGTTGTTTTGTGTTTTTCGGGTGTGCCCCTACAGAGCATTGACTAAAAGGGCTAAATTAGGAAGAGACTCTGCTGAATTTAAAAAAAAAGTCTGAAGCCCAAACCCCCCCCCCCCTTATGCACTGAAGGAGAAAAGGTGGGAGGGATGGGCTATTAGTAACATCTGAGAAAGGCAACAGATATAGAGAAAAATACTGCAGGCGTTAGTTCAGTTTGGAGAAATTGTAAACTAAATAGAAAAGACAAGTAAAATGTGGAATACACAAAGAAGTTGATGATGAGAAAAGAGAAACGTGTTATAAAATGTGTATTTACCGCATCCCACAAAAAGCTTGGCAACACATCCAAGTCCACCTTGAACATCTGTTTAAAGTATGATTTTCCTAACGTTTTGTGTGTTTTCATGGAATACAGTGCCAGTGCAGAAAGAGAATACCCAAGAGTACCGACCTGTCCAGGATTTAAGAGCAGTTAATTCTGCCACAGTGACTTTATACGGATTTGACCCAATTGAGTGTAATCTCCTAGCTCTGATACCCGGCAACACAGAATTCTACATTTGATTTAAAAGATGCGTTTTTCTGTATAGAAACATAGAAACATAGAAAAATGTCGGCAGATAAGAACCTTTTGGCCCATCTAGTCTGCCCAATTACATGGATACTTAACCTGGATTTATCTTTTGTTTAGGATAGCCTTATGCCTATCCCATGCTTGCTTAAATTCAATTACTGTTTTGGCCTCTACCACTTCTACTGGAAGACTGTTCCATGTATCCACCACCCTCTCAGTAAAATAATGCTTCCTGATGTTACTTTTAAACCTTTGCCCCTCTAATCTAAGACTATGTCCTCTTGTTTTGCTATTTTGTTTCCTTTTAAATATACTCCCTTCCTCTACCTTGTGGATTCCCTTTACGTATTTAAATGTTTCTATCATATCTCCTCTGTCTCGTCTTTTTTCCAAGCTGTACATGTTAAGATCATTAAGCCTTTCTTGGTAACTTTTCTCCTTCAAGCCGTACACCATTTTAGTAGCCCTTCTCTGAACTCTCTCTAAGATGTCTATATCCTTCTGGAGATACGGTCTCCAGTACTGCACACAGTACTCCAAGTGAGGTCTCACCAGTGCTCTGTACAGTGGCATGAGCACTTCCCTTTTCCTACTGCTAATACCTCTCCCTACACAACCAAGCATTCTGCTAGCATTTCCTGCTGCTCTATTACATTGACTACTTACCCTTAGATCCTCTGAAATAATGACCCCTAAATCCCTTTCCTCAGATGTTGAGGTTAGGACTGTATCAAATATTCTATATTCAGCCCTTGGGTTTTTACGTCCCAGGTGCATTATCTTGCACTTATCCACATTAAAACTCAATTGCCACAACTCCGACCATTTTTTTAGTTTACCTAAATCATTTGTCATTTGGCTGATCCCTCCAGGAACGTCAACCCTGTTGCAAATCTTTGTGTCATCAGCAAAAAGACATACTTTTCCATTAATACCTTCTGCAATATCACTAATAAAAATATTAAAGAGAATGGGTCCAAGTACTGACCCCTGAGGTACCCCACTGGTAACAAGACCTTGTGCCGAATAAACTCCATTTACCACAACCCTCTGTTGTCTGTCACTCAGCCACTGCCTAATCCAGTCAACAATATTGGAATCCAAGCTCAAAGATTGCAATTTATTGATAAGCCTTCTATGCGGAACAGTATCAAAAGCCTTACTGAAATCTAAATAAGCAATGTCTACTGCACCACCTGTGTCTATTATTTTTGTTACCCAATCAAAAAAATCAATAAGATTAGTTTGGCATGATCTCCCTGAGGTAAACCCATGTTGTTTCTGATCCTGTAATCTATGTGTTTTTAGATGTTCAACAATCCTTTCCTTTAACATGGTTTCCATTAATTTCCCCACTACTGACGTAAGACTAACTGGCCTATAGTTCCCCGATTCCTCCCTACTACCCTTCTTGTAAATGGGCACAACATTTGCTAATTTCCAGTCTTCTGGGACGACTCCCGTTAACAAGGATTGGTTAAATAAATCTGTTAATGGTTTTGCTATTACATCACTGAGCTCTTTTAATAATTTAGGGTGGATCCCATCAGGCCCCATTGACTTATTTGTCTTTACTTTAGACAGCTGCTGTAGAACCTCCTCCTCTGTAAACTGATATGTAAATGTCTCTTTAGTGTTCTCTCCTAACTGAGGTCCCTTTCCTTCCTTTTCTTCTGCAAAGACTGAACAAAAATATTCATTGAGGCAGTCAGCGAGACCTTTATCCTCTTCTACATACCTTCCTTCCTTTGTTTTTAATCTAACTAATCCTTGTTTTACTTTTCTTTTCTCGTTTATGTATCTAAAAAATGTTTTGTCCCCCTTTTTTACTGACTGAGCTATTTTCTCTTCTGCGTGTGCTTTGGAAGCTCTTATAAATTGCTTTGCCTCTTTCTGCCTAATCTTATAGGTTTGCCTATCTTCTTCACTCTGAGTTGTTTTATAATTATTGAATGCTATCTTTTTGTTCTTCACTATTTTGGCCACTTCTGCAGAGTACCACAGTGGTTTCTTCCCTTTTTTGTTTTTGCTAACAAGCCGAATGCAATTTCCTGTGGCCTTCAATAATGCTTCCTTTAAATAATCCCATTTCTCCTGGACTCCCTTTAAACTCCTCCAGTCTGATAATGACTCCTTCACACAAAATCTCATTTTAGAAAAATCTGTTTTTTTAAAGTCTAAAACTTTCGTTCTTGTGTGGTGCGGCTCCATCCCTGTTGTTATATTAAACCATACTGACTGGTGATCACTAGATCCCAAATTTTCACCTACAACAACGTCTGATACCAAACCTCCATTTGTGAGTATTAAATCCAATATGGCCTCTTTACGGGTCGGCTCCTCAACTACTTGTGTTAGAGATAATCCCAGTAGGGAGTTTAGAATATTTGTACTCCTGGTGCACCCAGCTGTTTTGGTTTTCCAGTTCACATCAGGAAGATTAAAGTCCCCCATGATAATAACTTCCCCCTTCATTGCCATTTTGGCTATTTCCTCAACCAGCAGATTATCTAGTTCTTCTGCTTGTCCAGGGGGTCTATAGATCACACCTACACAAGCTACTGTATGATTGCCAAATGTTAGCGTAACCCAAACTGACTCTATGTTCACCTCGTTCACTTTTATTTGGTTCGTTTTTATGTTGTTTTTCACATACAGGGCCACTCCTCCTCCTTTCCTACCTTCTCTGTCTTTTCTATATAAAGAGTACCCCGGTATTGTTATGTCCCAGTTATTTTTCTCACTGAACCATGTCTCAGTAACCGCCACTAAATCTACTTTTTCAGCTGCCATCATTGCCTCTAGTTCATTGATTTTATTGACTAAACTGCGAGCATTTGTAGACACGACTCTGAGCTTGTCATTTTTTACCTCGCATGTTGCTTGCACCCTCCGATTTAGTTTTGGGGACAATCGGGCAGATTGTTTTTTACCCTTTTGTCCCCCCTCCTAGTTTAAATATTTCTTTGCGAAACCTTTGAACTTCTCACTGAGAACATATGTTCCCCTATGAGTAAGATGCAAACCATCTTTTTTATACAGTTCCTTTCAGCTCCAATTAGAGCTATCATGGGACACAAAGCCAAATCCTTGCTCCCGACACCATTCCCGAAGCCACAAATTGAATTCCCTATTGCACATCTGCCTATCTTGAATGTTATGCACAGGCAAAACTTCAGAGAATGACACAGTGGACGCAATCTGCTGTATTTCACCTCCAAGAACACAAAAATCTTCCTTAATCTCAGAAACCTCATTGCTAGCCAAGTCATTTGTCCCTAGATGGACTAGAACGTCCACTTCCCCTTGTTGCTTTGCTTGTTTGACAATATTGAGAATACGTCTCTTGTCTCTACGAGCAGTAGCCCCAGGAAGACATCTCACCAAACCACTACTCTCCAGCTCAACACCTCTTGTGATAGAATCACCCAGCAACAATTGCCTTCTATCAAGTCCCACCTTTTCATTTTTGTCCTTGGTTGCAGTGCTGCATACCTTAGGCATAGTGGATGGTGGTTCCTCAACTATGGTGTCTGAGCCTACATCCATCTTATCACTACACTCTGAAAGTGCCTCAAAAGAATTAAGAAGAGCCACAGATTGTGGGACATGCCTTCTATCCACAACTCTAAGTCTACCAGATCCTACAGTAGTCCATCTGCCGCTCCTAGGAGGCCTCTGTGGCAGTGGCTTAGTAACAGTCATAGCCTGAGTTTCTCTAACAGATAATTTACAAATCTCAGACTTCAAACAGGCAATTTCCTGCTGCAATAAAGAGCTGCCTACATATCAGGCACACTCCAAACCTCCAAAAATTGGATCTAAAAACAAATGCATGACAGCTCTTACACTGGACCAAGCCTGCCATTATAAAAGAATGGATTTAAAACCAGCAAATCTTACCTTTTTGTAGGTTTTCTACCTCCTGTCTAACCTCAGACTACCTCCAGAGTATCTCCAGAAGATCTCCTGTAAGTGCTCACTTTGAAGACTTCACTTACAAGGCTTCCCAAGCTCCAGCGAATCAGCCATGGTTTGCCTTTCAGTGGGAAAACGCCCAGAATGGCTCCAAACATCAAATGATATGCCTCCCTCAAGGTTTGCTATCGTCGGGAGAGCACTGAACAAAGACTTATCTGCCTTTCACTCTCAGCCAGACAAAGATACCCTATGGCAGTATGTTGATGATCTCATGCTTGCTCCACCAACTCAAGAAGATTGTTTCAATGCCACAAAAGAACTGTTAAGTATCTTATGCAATGCAGGCTACAAAATCTCAAGACGCAAGGCACAGATTTGCAGACACAGTGTCAAGTATCTAGGCTTCCATCTTACAGGAACTGAGCGTGCAATCCAGAACGCAAATAATCAGTCTGCCGTGTCCCTCAAGCCACAGACTTATTGCCAAATAAGAGAATTACCGAGCCTCTGTACCAAGTCACCAAAGGTGCAGAGCCTGACCCTATTATATGGGGTGAAGAACAAACTGAGGCTGTCACCCAATTAAAGACTTTGTTGCTTGAAGCCACTGCCCTCCTGGTTGCTGAAGCTGACAAGCTCACACTAGGCTAAGAACTCTTTGTGAAAGTCCCTCATGCAGTCCAGACTCTTCTAGACTATAAAGGCAATTATTGGTTCAGCAATGCAAGAATGACCAAGTACCAAGCTATGCTGTGTGAAAACCCAAGAGTCCACTTGGAACTAATCTCCACACTGAATCCAGCTACATTGCTTCCAGATGCTCCAGAAGATCAAGAGCATGAATGCCTCCAAGTAATGGATGAAGTATATAGCAGCAGACCTGATCTCAAAGACATACCCCTAGACAAATACAACATGCAACTGTTCACTGGAAAGAGATTTTCTGGGTACGCAGTAGTCACTCTTGACGAAACAATTGAAGCTAAACCACTGCCCAATGGCACTTCTGCTCAACTGGCTGAAATTATTGCCCTTACCAGAGGTCTAGAACTATCTGAAAACAAAAGGGTGAACATATATACCGATTCCAAGTATGCCTTCGTGACAATTCATGCTCACGGAGCACTCTACAAAGAACGTGGCCTCCTAACATCTGCAGGCAAACAAGTCAAATATGCCCTTGAAATATTGAATCTACTGAATGCAGTATGGAAACCGTCCGCAGTTGGTGTTATTCAATGCCGTGGCCACCAAAAAGGCAAGGAAGAAGTTCCCAGAGGAAACCGGAGAGCAGATCTGGCGGCAAAGGAAGCAGCAAGACAGACACAAGCCCTTGAGCGTGGCTGTGATTGGAAAGAAACCAAGGCTAAGAGTACTCGACAGCAGCAGGTGCAGCAGCAGGAGAAAACTCACTTGAAACTAAACTGGAGAGGATACCCAGTTCAAGATGAAGATCCCCTGGAAAGTGTTCGGGAAGGAAACCCCGATCGCCGGAGAGGATACCCAGTAAATGCTGAAAATCACTTGAAAAGCTTCCGGAATGGATATCCGGAACACCGAAATGAAACTTCGGTTCCCCAGAGAGGACTGGTTCAAGATGACTCACCTGTCAAGATTCTAGTATGTGAACTCGAATCCCCGCAAATGAAAGTCGAAACTCTGCTCTGTCTGAACGCTGTTTTTCAAGCTCAGCCAAATGTTGACTTCTACATGAATAAAAGAAGATTTGCACCTCATGGAGAATTTATTGAAGATGTTCTTTGCCACTGGTACGGTGAATATGAACTTCTGGAGAAGCACCACAGCTATATCCAATGGTTGTTTCCTCTACGTGAACAAGGCCGAAATGAACATGCAACGCCTCTGACTATTTCTGAAATTGAAATTATGAAGAACACCGCTGAAATCCAACATAGGCTACGGAGAGCCTATAAACTGATGCTGAATTTCTTCGGCGTAAAATTAGTGGGGGAAGAGGAGATAGAAGTGATACGAGATACAAGACTCAAATTTTTCAACACGCTTCTCCAATTTGAATACCAACACCCATAATAACCTGAGAATTACCCGAATTGTGAAAAGCATGGGAGAGCTGGGAGCTGCACAATACCAAGCTCCGCTGGTGAAGTTCTTCCTGAAAGAAATACTGGTTGAAGATCAGCTGCAAAATATGAAAGAAAGTGCCCTGAAGTATTTCTTGCCGGCGGTAAAGAATGATTATGAAAGAGATGCACTGTCTGAATATGTTTTGAAGCACAGAATATCCAAGAATGCTGAGAGGCTTCTCCCAGTGGTGACGTCCCTGTTACCAACACCCATTACTCACTGGACTCCGGCCTACTCTGAAAAAGAGAAGAAATGGCTCTCTGAAGAGCCAGGAGAATACAGAGAAGACGGATGGTACCAGTTGGAGAATGAAAGAATTGTCTTACCAGCCACTCTGGCACCTGAAATTGTCCGGGCCCTGCATTCCAGAACTCATGGAGGAAAGACAGCCATGGAGCAACAACTAGAACCGTATTTCTATGTTCCTGGACTCATCACCGCCATTTGCAAAGCAATTGCCCATCAGTGTGTCACTTGTGCTAAGAACAACCCAAGGCAAGGGATAGTACGACCACCAGGAATGTTATCTGTTGGATTATCTCCAATGTCCTCCCTACAAATTGACTTTACTGTTCTCCCTCCATGCAAAGGATATAAATATCTACTGGTGCTAGTATGCACATTAACGGGATGGGTTGAGGCCTACCCAATTCGACCAGAAAAGACTGCTGAAGTAGTGAGATGCTTGATGAGAGAAATTATTCCAAGGTATGGACTGCCTCTTGAAATTGGATCAGACAATGGTCCAGCCTTCGTACAAAGTTGTTTACAGCAACTCGCCCGCCTGCTGAGAATTTCGTGGAAGCTACATACCGCATACAGACCTCAAAACTCTGGAAAAGTGGAAAGAATGAATAGAACTCTAAAGACATTGATGGCTAAAATATGCCAAAAACGTCATTAAAATGGCTGGATGTGTTGCCAATCGTACTGCTGCATGTCCGAAGCAATCCTACCTCACTCCTAAAATTGAGCCCATACAAGATAATGTTCGGTTATCCTATCCCTTTGATAACTGGGTTGAGGGGGGATCCCCGTGTATTAGGAGAAACTGATTTAGGTCAGCAGGTGATCAGGTTAGATCAGACGATGCAGAGTATATACAAATGGGAGAGCGAGCATATACCCTATTTTCTGTTCCCACCCCTACACAAGTACTGTCCAGGAGACATGGTATGGGTTAAGGAATGGAAGATAGGAGCTAAATGGAGGTTTTTTTATGTTGTCTTGTTATCCACTCCTACAGCAGTGAAAGTGGCCGAGGTGGTGCCGTGGATACATCACTCCCGACTGAAACCCGCAGCAGAGGTTACGGGCAAGGCATGGAAAGTGATAGCCAGTGAAACTGACCTGCTGAAGCTACGTTTCCACCGTATCCAAGCAGCTGCACAGACCGGAGAGGAGGGAGATCCAAATCTAGTTGACCACCGGCTCCCCAAACTTCAGTCTTTGTGCCTGTTGGCAGTACCAAAGGATCCTGATATGTATTGGGATTATTGTTTTCTTTTTGACTTTATTGACAATTGTTGCTGGACTATTTTTTCCAATCCAGCTCCCTAAGGGAGTGAGGTCAGCCCCTAGTGGGTTGACACCAGAACATGACATGACTGTCCCATCGGTACAGGACCGACGGAAATGGGAATTGACAAGGCCAGAAGATAATTTGTTTATTAAATTTACGTATGCATATGCAAAGAAGTCAGGATATGAATCCTGTTGGGTGTGTAATAAATTGAACCAAGGGTCATCAGTTATTCCCACCTTAGCTGTGCCTCTTAATTTGTCTGACTACCCTGTGAATAAAAGTATAGTGGCCCCTAGTGTACTTAAACTGACTAAGAGTCTAGATATGCCAAAGACAAACCACACTATTCGCATTACTAATGTGGCCTATTTCCCTCTCTGGTGTTTTAAACTAGAGAAGATCCAGGTTCCACCTAGTTCAATGTGTAAAGAATCTTTGTTCAACGCAACACTAGATATATCTGACCCAGAAGCACTAGGAGATAGTCTTCAAGTAATGGTAAAAAACGATTGATAGAACCATTTTATCTGATGCCAGGGGATGGCATACATATTTGTTGTGGAACTCTATGCCACCTTTGGATTAATACTGAAATAAAAACTTGGTGTTATTTGGCCTGGGTGGTTCCCCTGCAGCGTATCCAAGGGGACACCATAGACCTAGGAATACCACATCCGAAATTTTCTAAAATTTACTAACCGAGTATTGTTTTCCAAGGGTGATATGGTTTGGTCTTGGTTTCTTTTTTCCTTCCACAGGATGGAGCATTGAAATGATGAAAAGATTTAATAAATATGTTGTTTTGATGGATGAAAATGTAAACATTACCAGCACTGATGTTTAGTTGTTAAATGTTGAATTAAGAGAGATTTGTAGAACCCTCGAACCAAAGAAGCAATCCCTAGAGCAAAACCTGACAAAGGTTCACTTAAGCTTAAAATCCCCGGAAGAATACAAAGCTTTAATGATTTAGTTAGTTGGCTGGGAGAGGTCATTGTAGACTCTCCACCAAGAGGAGGGAATGAGATAGCAATTCCTGGGATTTAATTTAAAACTATACTAATCTAGTGGTCCGCCATTTCGATGTTCATCCAATTCATGTTTTAAAATAAACTTGCTGTCCTTGAGTGCTCTTGAGACCCTATTTCAGTCTGCTTACTTAAAGAATGTGATTTGTCAGCAAAGCCAAGAAGGAAGAGCTGACAATTGCAGAATTATGACTGACAGCTGGAAACCTAAAGAAAGAGTAAAGGGGAAAGATGACATCGTGTGTAAAATTAGGTCCTAACTCAGACATATGGTAACGGTCACGTGACAATCTGGGTATGTTGGGAGGAAAACTGTATTTTTGGAACATTGTATAAAAGCAGCTGAGTCTGATGTTCTCGCCACTCAAGCTTTTGAACAGATAAGATCTGTTTCTTGAGTCCAGCAGGTGCCAGCTGAATAAACGCCATTTTCTTTTGAAACAAAGACTCCGTCTGCTTTCCTTCGTCGAACCATCACCCACGATTTCCCGGTCAGCTGTCTATAACAACGCAGCATGTATAATCCGTACGCTGCATGTAAGAAATCTAAAAGGAATCCCAGGTGTCCTGCCTTGATTTCTTTCCTGCAGCATATGAATTATACATGTTGCAGGGCAGCACTTTTCCCTGTGCTCCCCTCTGCATGAAATAGTAATATGTGTCCAGGAAACCATGGCCGACCTGGCAGCCCCACTTGCCAGCCACATTGTGCAAGCATGTATCACAACACTGCTGGTTCCCTGCTATGACTCGGGGCAGTTGACCTCTTGGCCCCCTCCTTCCATATGTTACTGCTCAAATCTAATATCCAAACAGCTAAAGGTGAATCTTTACGGTAAGGCCAGGATCAGACGAGCGCACTTCAGAGTGGAAGGAACGTCCATGTGAGTGGACGTTCCTTCCACTCGACGCCGATCTGGCCACCTCACTGAGCGCAGTCAGTGCACTCAGCGCTGCAAAGCTCGATCCTCCTATGAAGGATTGCGCTGTGCAGCCCTGTCAACGTGCATCTAGCGTTTTGACGGCGAGGTTTTGTGTGCCGACACTTGTTGCGCATGCATTTCGTGCGCGTGCTTAAGCGTGTCACCAGCCCTGTTGCATCATCACAATGCTGCGACGGATGCCGGTAGGCACGTTAGTACGGGAGCACCTGGTGCGCTAGTCTGACACCAGCCTAAGGCTGAGGTCAGACGAACGCAGTGCGAACGTGCTTTTAGCCACACTTTATGACGGCCGTGATAGCAGCAAATGACGTCCAACGCAGGCCCACACACGAAGTACGGCCACACGAAAGTTCGGCTGCGCAACGCAAGTGGCAAATGAATGCATTTTTGCAAGAACGTCGAACCGCTAGTACTGACATACAGAGTGCGCTGCGTCCGCATAGCGGCATGTGTGCGTGAAAATAACCATCACCAGGGATGAAACCCAGCGTCTGGTGATGTCTATGCATTCCAGACTTCAGGCTGTGATTGACTGCAAAGGATTTGCAACCAAGTATTAAGAAGGGAAAGTTTGATTTATGATTATTATTCTGTCCCATTACTTTTGGTCCCTTAACAAGTGGGAGGCACATCTGCAAACTGCTGTAAGTCCTACACCGTTCACCTGAGTTGGATGTACATACCCTCAAATTAAAGCTGACAGTCTGCAGTTAAAGCACATTGTGTTTGTTTCATTCCAACTCCATTGTGGTGGTGTATAGAGCCAAAGATGTTACAATTGTGTCGATGTCCCAATACATCTGGACCTGACTGTATGTTCAAGTTTTTTCACCTTCCTCTGGACTAGAAAATCAGAAAAAATCTTTTGGACTTTTCTTTATTTAAATAAAAAGTCTTTATTTCTAGGTAATAAATTGTTTCTCTGTCATTTATTCTGAATGACGATTGGGTTCTCATTGATTGAGTTACACATCTGAAGGCAGGCAGTTTGCACATCAAGGAACGTCAAAGTTAGGTTATTCACTAGCCTCCGAATTAGACCGGACGGTGCAATACGGTGATCATTCGCTAAATAGGGAATAGTGCACGCAATTTCAGTGCTTTGTGAATAAGCCCTTAAGTCCTAAATAGATACAGAAATATTGCTGGGATGAAAGGTTCTAAACTCTAGATGGCGTCCCTTAACTCGTACAATCTCACATGGGGTCTGCATTATTGGCATACAGGCAGAAATGGCCTTTGTGTCAAATATAGTAAATGTGTATAATGATAGATAATAAAAATGGTCAGATCTCCTGCTTATGAGTATTTGTAGTGAATAAAGCCACTAAAAACATGTATTTTTTCATTACAGCATAGAACAAATAAGTAGGGATGAGCTGTTCGGGTTCGGACGGTTCGGAGTTCGACCCGAACTTAGCCTTTTCGATTAGATAGCGAACACCGAACATTTCCGGGTGTTCGCCGCATGTTCGACCACAATGGACCACAATGCATTTTCCCACTGGCCTGAAGCTCGTAATTGGCTACAGCCTTGCACCTGACCACAGGTCTGGTGCAAGACAGGTTCAACACTATGGGCAAATTTTGCCCAATCATGGGCTCACAGAGCTAAGTCCCGCAGCACACTATATAACGTTTCCACGCGCCGATTCTGCACGCATTTCAGAGGAGATTTCAGAGGAGATAGTTGTGTGTTGTTACTGAAGGTCTGCCACACTACTGGGGGGGGGGTCTCATTTGTACCAAATATCAGGGAATTTAGGTGATGTGTGTCTTGTCACTGTGCCAGCAAGTTTTTTTGGGGTTTACAACTTTCTTTAAAACATTTGTGAATTGAGGTGATCTTCTGTGTCTTGTCACTGTGCCAGCAAGTCTTTTTGGGTGTCACTAATTTCTTTAAAACATTTGTGAATTGAGGTGATCTGTGTCTTGTCACACAACCAGTACCACGCAGTATTTTGGGGCTCACTAATTTCTTTAAAACATTTGTGAATTGAGGTGATCTGTGTGTCAGGGACCGGGTTCTTGTGACACCGGTGACGTGAATATGAACCCAGGATGCAGTAAATAAGGCAACAACAAAAGGCTTGGTGAAAATAGCAGAAACTTATATTGAATAACTGGATACAAATAAAAAGGCAGGAATCTGTATAAATAATAAGTCCTTGAAAAACAAACGCAGATGATGTAAAGTCTTGGGATGGATAATGTAGAAGGGGTCTTGAGACTGTACCGGCAAGGAGTTAGAGAAGCGAAGTCCAGAGGAATAGCCAGGGGTCCGGTACACGGGAATCAGAATAAACAGCAAGGCTGGTCACTTGGCTCTTGGGATAAATCAGGCACCTTTCTTTGATCAGGAATCCAACGTTAATGACAGAGCACTGGCTGGATGTGGGAGTGGTTCTTTTAAGGAACCCAGCCAGTGTTCATTACATCCACCTGATGCAGTATACAAAAGCTAAGGCATACTGCAGTACAGGAGCTTGCCACCAGGGTTGGTCTCATGACTTGGACTTTTTGCCACGGCGTCGCCGTGGGACCTGACACTGTGTCTTGTCACACAACCAGTACCACGCAGTATTTTGGGGCTCACTGATTGCTTTAAAACATTTGTGAATTGAGGTGATCTGGCTCTTGTCACACAACCAGTACCACGCAGTATTTTGGGGCTCACTAATTTCTTTAAAACATTTGTGAATTGAGGTGATCTGTCTCTTGTCACACAACCAGTACCACGCAGTATTTTGGGGCTCACTAATTTCTTTAAAACATTTGTGAATTGAGGTGATCTGTCTCTTGTCACACAACCAGTACCACGCAGTATTTTGGGGCTCACTAATTTCTTTAAAACATTGGTGAATTGAGGTGATCTGTGTCTTGTCACACAACCAGTACCACGCAGTATTTTGCGGCTCACTAATTTCTTTAAAACATTTGTGAATTGAGGTGATCTGTGTCTTGTCACACAACCAGTACCACGCAGTATTTTGGGGCTCACTAATTTCTTTAAAACATTTGTGAATAGAGGTGATCTGTGTCTTGTCACACAACCAGTACCACGCAGTATTTTGGGGCTCACTAATTTCTTTAAAACATTTGTGAATTGAGGTGATCTGTGTCTTGTCACACAACCAGTACCACACAGTATTTTGGGGCTCACTAATTTCTTTAAAACATTTGTGAATTGAGGTGATCTGTCTCTTGTCACTGGCTGCCAGCTATCAGTGTGTCTCACTGAGTTATACCAGAGTTCTTTAAATCTTTATACCAGAGTTGAATCAGAGTTCTGTATATATTAATCTATATATCACTCACCATGTCTGAAAGAACAAAAAGGACAGGCAGACGCTCCCAGACACAGATAAGAGGGCAAGTAGCCCCTGTGTCGGGAGGCTGTGCCTCTGGTCGTGGTGGACGTGGTGCATCCTCTGCAGGGGCACGCTTGTCCTTTCTAACTGGTGCTGGCCGTCTTAAGCAGCAGCAACATACAGAGGACTTGGTGGATTGGCTAACCAGGCCATCCTCATCCTCCGAGTCCTCTGCCAGTCAGGCTTGTAGTGCTTTACAGTCCACCTCAGCTGCCAAAGCATCTAATGCAGCCTCCATGTCCACAGCTATTCCTGCCGTAGCCTCGCTATCACACACGGAGGAGTCAGCTGAATTGTTTGACTACAATGAGAGTGACATGCTGCTTGAGGATGTGCAGCAAGTACAGTGCTCTGATTCAATCTCTGAGGTTGAGGAAGGGAGTATAATCAACCTAGAGGAAGGGGGTGCCAGTGATGACACACAAATAACTGGCACTCATGTTGCCCCAGCAGCTGCAGCATACTGCCAAGTTGGCTCCAGTGACGAGGAGATAGGGCGTGATGATGACAATGATGATGAGGTCACTGACTCCACCTGGGTGCCTGATCGAACAGAGGAATTAAGTGAGGAAGAGGGGGAGGAGGAGGCACAGCAAACACGAGGCACAACATCCTCTGTGACCAACCGTAGCACTAGCCAGTCCAAGGCATCACATGTCAGAGCTGCTCCGGTGCAGAGCGCTGTTGTCTCAAAGAACACACGCAGTAACTCTGTTGTCTGGGAGTTCTTTAAGAAATGTGCAGTAGAGCACAGCATTGCTATTTGTAATCTATGACAGATGAGGCTTAAGCGTGGGAAAGATACCGGACACTTGGGTACCACGTGCTTGAGGCGACATATGAACAACTGCCACACATCCCGTTGGCGCAAAACTTTGCGTAGGTCCTCCTCCTCCTCATCTGTCTCTACCCCCACTGTATGTCCTGCCATGTCATTGCCTACAACCTCCACCAACAGGGATGATGCTACAGTAATGGATGTACCAGCTCCTTCCTCACAATGTGACATCATCCCAGCAGCTGAAGATTTACGCAGTCAGATTACGTTGCCGCAGCTGCTGCAGCGAAAGAAAAAATATAGTCCCAACCATCCCCAAGCACAGCGTCTAAATGCCAGCTTAGCAAAATTACTCGCATTGCAGCTGCTGCCTTTCCAGCTGGTGGACTCTGCTCCCTTCCGTGAATTTGCTGAATGCGCTGTACCACAGTGGCAGGTTCCAAAATGCCATTACTTTTCACGCAAGGCCATTCCAGCACTATACCAGCACGTGGAAGACAATGTTATCCAGTCATTGGGAAAGGCAGTCAGCATCAAGGTGCATGTGACTTTAGACACGTGGTCCAGCAAGCATGGACAGGGTCATTACATTTCCTTCACGGCACACTGGGTAACTCTGATTGCAGCTGGGAGGGATCCAAGACGGGGCTCTGTGCTGGAGCTTGTTCATCCACCATGCCTCCAGAAAGCTGCTTGTATGAGGTCTGTCTGCTCCACCACCTCTCCCTCTTCCTCCTCCTCCTCCTTCTCTGTCTCTGGCGAAGTGGCAGTTAAACCGACGCCTGACAGGGTCTACGCAATGGCTCAAGCAAAAGATGCCATACTATGCTTGATCTAGTTTGTTTAGGGGACAGGAGCCACACCGGGCCAGAAATTCTGTCAGCTCTGCAGGGGCAGGTGCAGAGATGGTTAACACCACGCCAGCTTGAGCTGGGAATGATCATCTGCGATAATGGCAGCAACCTTCTCTCTGCCCTACGCAAGGGTAAATTGACGCATGTACCATGCCTAGCACACGTCCTAAATCTGGTGGTACAGTGTTTCCTAACCAAGTACCCAGGGCTGCCAGAGCTTCTCATCCAGGCCAGAAAAGTCTGCAGCCACTTCAGACGGTCATTCCCAGCAAGCGTTCGCCTGGCAGAAATTCAAAGAGAATTCCACCTTCCCACAAACCGTCTGATCTGTGACATGCCCACCAGGTGGAACTCGACATTAGCAATGCTGCAGCGTCTGCACAAGCAGCAGAAGGCCATCAACGAGTACCTGTGTGAGTATGGCACAAGGACAGGTTCAGGTCAACTTGTTTTTTTTTTCCCCCGCAGTGGCTGATGATCAAGGATGCATGTAGTGTTGTGTGTATGGAACCCAATGGCAAGCCGAAGAAGGAGACCAGGAGATGTATGATCAGTTGAGCATTTACTGGATGGAACAAAAGATAACGCAAGATTTCTTTGACAAGAGTAAAGTCCAGAACAAAGGATTGTAGGGGTAAATAACACGAGTTGTAATCTTTGAAATAGACCAGGGTAGATGAATTGGACTTGAAGGTAGGATCTGGAACTGGTACCGTGGGTATGTAAGCAAGCCTGGAGATGGAGCTGGTGTCGTGGAAACAAGCCTGGAGATGGAGCTGGTGTCGTGGAGATATTCCAAATTGCGGTGGTCTGTGTAGACGACCACAGGATGTTTTTCCCCTTCGAGAAGGTGTCTCCATTCCTCGAGGGCACTCTTGATTGCCAGGAGTTCTTTTTCACTTATACTGTAATTCTTTTCAGCTGGGGTAAGACGTCTGGAATAAAAGGCCACGGGATGCATAAGGTTCTTGACTCCGGATTTTTGGGAGAGAATCGCTCCTAGGGCAATATCAGAGGCGTCTGTTTCCAGAGAGTATGGTAGATTGATGTCTGGTTGTTTCAGGATTGGGGCTTGGGTGAAGCTTTCTTTCAGCTTGTAGAAGGCCTGCTGAGCTTCTTCAGTCCCACAGAATCTCACATCTTTTTTGGTCAGGGAAGTGATAGGTGCGCTGAGATGAGAGAAGGACCGAATGAAGCGACGGTAAAAGTTAGCGAATCCCATGAATTGCTGAACTATCTTTTTGTCCCTGGGTGTCGGCCAGTCTAGAATCGCCTTAATCTTGGCTTTATCCATTTCAACATGTCCTGGTGATAGGACATGTTGGAATTCTATAGAGGACTTTTCAAAAGTGCTTTTCTCGATTTTGCCGTATAACTTATGTTGACGAAGACGAGAAAACACGAGACGGACGTGTTGTTCATGTTCTTGGATGGTTCGAGAGTATACTAAGAGATCGTCGAGGTAGACCACCAGGAAGGTATCCAGGACGTCACGGAAGATGTCGTTGAGAAAATGCTGGAAGGCGGCTGGAGCATTGCATAACCCAAACGGCATGACGAGATACTCGAAGTGGCCGTATCGGGTTCGGAAGGCGGTCTTATACTCGTCTCCTTCTCTAATGCGGACCAAGTTATACGCTCCTCGAAGATCGATCTTAGTAAAAATACACGCATCTTTCACCCTATCGAGCAGTTCAGGAATCAATGGGAGCGGGTAGCGATTCCGTACTGTGATTGCGTTTAGTGCTCTATAATCAACGCAGGGGCGAAGGTCGCCATCTCTTTTCCCAACGAAGAAGATGCCAGCACCAGCAGGAGATGTGGCGTGACAGATGAATCCTTTTGCAAGGCTGTCTTCAATGTAGTCCTTCAGAGACTGTGATTCGGGAACAGACAGATTAAAAATGCGTCCATGGGGTATGGGTGCTCCTGGAAGGAGGTCAATAGGACAGTCGTACTCTCTGTGTGGAGGAAGAGTATCAACCCCTTTTTTCTCGAACACGTCTTGGAATTCTGAATACTTAGGTGGTAGCGTGGAAGATGGATAAGTGGAAAAGGCGACCGTCTCGGACTCGGAGTCGTTCATGCAGCGGACTCGGCAGTGACAGGATGGGAAGGATACGGTATTTGAAGACCAATTAATATAAGGGTTATGGGTGCGAAGCCAAGGAAGTCCCAGTACAATAGGGAATAAGGGGGAAGGGACGATGTCCCACTGAAGATATTCTTTGTGCTTGGTTCCGATTAGGAGCTTCAAGGGAGTGGTTTCGTGAGTGACTGGACTGGTGCGTAGCGTGCTTCCATCCACCATATGCAGAGGCACGGGTTTCTTTTTTAGTTGGGTAGGAACAGCCAAGGAGGTAGCAAGGGATAGGTCAAAGAAGCTGTTACTGGCTCCGGAGTCGATGATGGCGTTCAAGTCGATGCTTCTATCTCCCCACTGTAAGGTGACAGGAATGGCTAGGTGAGTAGAAGCAGAGCCGACCACACTTTGAAGAGAGGCAACAGTTGGATGGTTCTTACCTCTTTCAGAGGGACGTGGTGGTCGTGTAGGGCAGCCACGTAACAGATGACCTGGTTGACCGCAATACAGGCAGAGAGTCTGGGTGTGACGTCTATTACATTCAGAGGGTGACAGCGGACCTCTGATAGTGCCGATCTCCATGGGTTCTGGGCTTGAGGAGGAGAAGGTCGGTCGTGAAGAGGACACAGGGGAAGGCTCGTGTCTTCGAGGAGACGTTAAAGGAGCATTAGAGAGTCTCTCTTGACGTCGTTCTCTGAAGCTTTGGTCCAAGACCAGAGCTTGGGTGATCAAGGCCTCCAAGGAAGCAGGTACTCCTATGCGAGCCAATTCATCTTTCAGTTGTTCGGAAAGACCATGACGAAAGTGATCTTTAAGGCCCACATCGTTCAGGCCTGTGTCGGCTGCCACCGCCCGGAATTCAGAGACGTAGTCCTCTACCGGTCGCCTTCCTTGTTTTAGGTTTCGGATGGTGGTTAATGCAGCAGAAGACCTCAGAGGATCATCATAGATAGGGTTCATGGCCCGGACGAAGGAACCCCAGGAAGTCAATAGGGGGCTTCCTTCACGTAACAACTGGAAGGCCCATTCCTGTGGAGGTCCAGACAGTAAGAAGATGGCTGACCTCACCTTCACAGAGTCCGACCCATAGGTACGTGGGCAAAGGGAGAACATGAGTTCACATGCGGTGATGAATGTACGATACTTTGTGCGGTCACCGGCAAACTGTTCAGGCATGTTGACCTTGGGTTCGGGAGCAGGCAGATCTATCTGCTGTATCATAGAGCCAGATGGTGATGGAGGCAATGCGGTACTCTCAGCACGGCTTCTTTCCTTGTGCAATAAGGCTTCTTGGCCGGTCTGTAGCTTCTGTACCACCTTGGTTAGTGCTGCCATCTGTTCTGTAATTACAGCAAGGATTTGGTTCGGGCTTGCGGGTTCCATGTTTTTTGAACCAGGTTATTCTGTAAGGGCAGAGGCTATGACCCCTGTGTAGTGTTGTGTGTATGGAACCCAATGGCAAGCCGAAGAAGGAGACCAGGAGATGTATGATCAGTTGAGCATTTACTGTATGGAACAAAAGATAACGCAAGATTTCTTTGACAAGAGTAAAGTCCAGAACAAAGGATTGTGGGGTAAATAACACGAGTTGTAATCTTTGAAATAGACCAGGGTAGATGAATTGGACTTGAAGGTAGGATCTGGAACTGGTACTGTGGGTATGGAAGCAAGCCTGGAGATGGAGCTGGTGTCGTGGAAGCAGGTCTGGAAGCGGAACTGGTACCGTGGAAGCAGGTCTGGAAGCGGAGCTGGTACTGTGGAAGCAGGTCTGGAGGCGGAGCTGGTACCGTGGAAGCAGGTCTGGAAGCGGAGCTGGTACCGTGGAAGCAGGTCTGGAACTCGGGATTCTCTTGGAGCAGATACAAAGAGGGACCACTGGATAACGTGGTGGTGAACCACCGTATAACCTGGTTAATGAACTGGGAAAGGCGGCAGATTTAAATAGGGTTCAGAGGATCATAAGAACACCGTTCACCTGGGGCACGTAGGTGGAATTGGGATACCTGAGTACATGAGTAGGTTAATTGGTGGCATACGAGGATCTCCAGTGCAGGTGTAATGCAGTACCTTTACTTGACAAGCAGAGGACCAGAGTACCTAGGTCTTCATGCTTTAGGATGGACGATCGCGCATGCGCACTTGGTTTCTGCTCAGTTGGATCCCGGAGGCGGCGTAGGACACATCCTGGCTCTCCTCCTCCGAGCTGAAGACCGGAACCAGGGAGCGACGCGCCACGAGGGACCTCGGGTGAGTCTGCAAAGTGTCCCAACATGGCGGCCGCTGTCCGACCGTGGCGTGTGGCATGACACCATTTGAGGAGGCAACGAGGATGGTGAGCAGGGACAGTGCATGCATCAGTGACACAATTCCTGTAGTGTTCCTGCTGGAGCACACTCTGCGGTGAATTATAGATGTGGCTCTAGAGGCAGAGCAGCGGGAGGAAGAGGAGGCCTTCCCTAGCTCTCAAGGCCCCAGTCTTTCCGCAGACAGAATTCCAGCGGGTCCTACTCAGATCAGACAGGAGGAGGATGAGGAGGAGGAGGAGGCAGAATATTTAAGTAGTGGGGGCATTGAAGGTGGGGATTCCTCAAGGGAGGGTTTCGTGTGCCCAGAAACATAAGGGCTAGTGCGTGGCTGGGAGGAGGAAGTACATGATACGGTCATCCTCGTTGACCAGGAAGACTCGGAAGCTAATGCCACCTCCAACCTACGCTGCGTGGGCTCCCTAATGATACAAAGCCTGCTAAAGGACCCCAGGATTCGTGCTATCAAGGAGAGGGATCATTACTGGTTGGCAACCCTTCTTGATCCACGATACAAGGGTAAAGTTGCAGAGCTCATCCTGCCCGCACAGAGGGAGCACAGGATGAAAAACTTGAGGACGCTCTAAAGTGACACTTGTGTAACAACTTTCCAGGCACTGGTAGATTACCAAGTGCTGACACACGTGCTTCTGAGGCTTCGGGTGATCAGAGGAATAGTGGCGAAGGCCAGGGCCGCTTGACTGATGCATTTTTAAATTTTTTTAGTCCTCGACGCCCAGGGACGTCAAATGTAGGCACCCATTGCCAGTGTCTTCACCATATGGTGCAGGACTACCATGGGGCAAGGGCAGACCTGGATACCTTTCCAGCAGATGATCCACTGGCTTACTGGGTGTTGAGATTGGATCACTGGCCAGAACTTAGCCAATATGCTATGCAGCTACTAGGTTGCCCTTCATCTAGCGTGCTTTCCGAAAGGACGTTCAGTGCCGCTGGAGGTTTTGTCATAGACAAAAGAGTGCGTCTGTCCACTGACTCTGTAGACCGGCTGACATTTATAAAAATGAATCAGTCCTGGATCAGCAGTTATCAATCCCCTGATGCTGACGTAACGGAATAGATCGGGGATGTCTTCTGCATGCACAAAACCTCCAGCACTGAACTCTTCCACAATACCACAAAAGGGTTACGGTGTGAATGCACTTGCTGCCATGAAAGGCACAATATTTGGCTGCACTGACGCCTGTGCCAGATTTATATCATTTTAATTTTTTGAACAGCAGGGTCCAACCCTGCACTCTTCCACAATACCACAGAGGGGTTACTGTATGATGATACTTGCTGGCCTGGCACCAAAGGCACAATATCTGGGTGCACTGACGCCCATTAACAGATAAAAAACTTTTCAATATAGACCACATGGTCCACCCCTGCACTCTTCCACAATACCACAGAGGGGTTACTGTATGATGATAGTTGCTGGCCTGGCACCAAAGGCACAATATCTGGGTGCACTGACGCCCATTAACAGATAAAAAACTTTTCAATATAGGACCACATGGTCCACCCCTGCATTCTTCCACAATATCACAGAGGGGTTACTGTATGATGATACTTGCTGGCCTGGCATTAAAGGCACAATATCTGGGTGCACTGACGCCTTGACCAGAATCATATCTTTTCAATATAGGACCACATGGTCCACCCCTGCATTCTTCCACAATTCCACAATACCCAAATGTTTTTTAGAAATTTGTGACCCCCAAAATACTGCATGGTACTGGCTGTGTGACAAGACACAGATCACCTCAATTCACAAATGTTTTAAAGAAATTAGTGAGCCCCAAAAAGATTTGCTGGCACAGTGACAAGACCCAGAAGATCACCTCAATTCACAAATGTTTTAAAGAAAGTTGTAAACCCTAAAAAAACTTGCTGGCACAGTGACAAGACACACATCACCTAAATTCCCTGATATTTGGTAGAAATGAGACCCAAAAAGACTTGCTGGCACAGTGACAAGACCCAGAAGATCACCTCAATTCACAAATGTTTTAAAGAAAGTTGTAAACCCCAAAAAAACTTGCTGGCACAGTGACAAGACACACATCACCTAAATTCCCTGATATTTGTAGAAATGAGACCCCCCAGACCCCCCCAGTAGCGTGGCAGACCGGCAGTAACAAGACACAACTATCTCCTTTGAAATCTCCTCTGAAATGCGTGCAGAATCGGCACGTGGAAACGTTATATAGTGTGCTGCGGGACTTAGCTCTGTGAGCCCATGATTGGCCAAAATTTGCCCAATCAGGACTCTGAGCGGTGATTGGCATAGTGTTGAACCAGTCTTGCACCAGACCTGTGGTCAGGTGCAAGGCTGTAGCCAATTACGAGCTTCAGGCCAGTGGGAAAATGCATTGTGGTCCATTGTGGTCGAACATGCAGCGAACACCCGGAAATGTTCGGTGTTCACGATCTACTCGAACAGGCTAAGTTCGGGTCGAACCACGAACCATCCGAACCCGAACCGCTCATCCCTAGTGCAGACACTGCAGCATTGCTAATGTCGAGTTCCACCTGGTGGGCATGTCACAGATCAGACGGTTTGTGGGAAGGTGGAATTCTCTTTGAATTTCTGCCAGGCGAACGCTTGCTGGGAATGACCGTCTGAAGTGGCTGCAGACTTTTCTGGCCTGGATGAGAAGCTCTGGCAGCCCTGGGTACTTGGTTAGGAAACGCTGTACCACCAGATTTAGGACGTGTGCTAGGCATGGTACATGCGTCAATTTACCCTTGCGTAGGGCGGAGAGAAGGTTGCTGCCATTATCGCAGACGATCATTCCCAGCTCAAGCTGGCGTGGTGTTAACCATCTCTGCACCTGCCCCTGCAGAGCTGACAAAATTTCTGACCCGGTGTGGCTCCTGTCCCCTAAACAAACCAGCTCAAGCACAGTATGGCATCTTTTTGCTTGAGCCATTGCGTAGACCCTGTCAGGCGTCAGTTTAACTGCCACTTCGCCAGAGACAGAGAAGGAGGAGGAGGAGGAGGGAGAGGTGGTGGTGGTGGAGCAGACAGACCTCATACAAGCAGCTTTCTGGAGGCGTGGTGGATGAACAAGCTCCAGCACAGAGCCCCGTCTTGGATCCCTCCCAACTGCAATCAGAGTTACCCAGTGTGCCGTGAAGGAAATGTAACGACCCTGTCCATGCTTGCTGGACCACGTGTCTAAAGTCACATGCACCTTGCTGCTGACTGCCTTTCCCAATGACTGGATAACATTGTCTTCCACGTGCTCATATAGTGCTGGAATGGCCTTGAGTGAAAAGTAATGGCGTTTTGGAACCTGCCACTGTGGTACAGCACATTCAGAAAATTCACGGAAGGGAGCAGAGTCCACCAGCTGGAAAGGCAGCAGCTGCAATGCGAGTAATTTTGCTAAGCTGGCATTTAGACGCTGTGCTTGGGGATGGTTGGGACTATATTTTTTCTTTCACTGCAGCAGCTGTGGCAACTTAATCTGACTGCGTAAATCTTCAGCTACTGGGATGATGTCACATTGTGAGGAAGGACCTGCTGGTACATCCATTACTGTAGCATCATCCCTGTCGTTGGAGGTTGTAGGCAATGACATGGCAGGACATACAGTGTGGGTAGAGACAGATGAGGAGGAGGAGGACCTATGCAAAGTTTTGCGCCAACGGGATATGTGGCATTTGTTCATATGTCGCCTCAAGCACGTGGTACCCAAGTGTCCGGTGTTTATCCCACGCTTCAGCCTCATCTGACATAGATTACAAATAGCAACGGTGGGGTCTGATGCACATTTCTTAAAGAACTCCCAGACAGCAGAGTTCCTGCATGTGTTCTTTGAGACAACAGCACTCTGCACCGGAGCAGCTCTGACATCTGATGCCTTGGACTGGCTAGTGCTACGGTTGGTCACAGAGGATGTTGTGCCTCGTGTTTGCTGTGCCTCCTCCTCCTCCTCCCCCTCCTCCTCACTTGATTCCTCAGTTCGATCTGGCACCCAAGTGGAGTCAGTGACCTCATCATCAATGTAATCTTCATCCCCTATCTCCTCGTCACTGGAGCCAACTTGGCAGTATGCTGCAGCTGCTGGGGCAACATGAGTGCCAGTTTTTTGTGTGTCATCACTGGCACCCCCTTCCTCTAGGTTGATTATACTCCCTTGCTCAACCTCAGAGATTGAATCAGAGCACTGTACTTGCTGCGCATCCTCAAGCAGCATGTCACTCTCATTGTAGTCAAACAATTCAGCTGACTCCTCCGTGTGTGATAGCGAGGCTATGGCAGGAGTAGCTGTGGACATGGAGGCTGCATTAGATGCTTTGGCAGCTGAGGTGGACTGTAAAGCACTAGAAGCCTGTCTGGCAGAGGACTCTGAGGATGAGGATGGCCTGGTTAGCCAATCCACCAAGTCCTCTGTATGTTGCTGCTGCTTAAGACAGCCAGCACCAGTTAGAAAGGACAAGCGTGCCCCTGCAGAGGATGCACCAAGTCCACCACGACCAGAGGCACAGCCTCCCGACACAGGGGCTGCTTGCCCTCTTATCTGTGTCTGGGAGCGTCTGCCTGTCCTTTTTGTTCTTTCAGACATGGTGAGTGATATATAGATTAATATATACAGAACTCTGATTCAACTCTGGTATAAAGATTTAAAGAACTCTGGTATAACTCAGTGAGACACACTGATAGCTGGCAGCCAGTGACGAGACACAGATCACCTCAATTCACAAATGTTTTGTAGAAATTAGTGAGCCCCAAAATACAGCGTGGTACTGGATGTGTGACGAGACACAGATCACCTCAATTCACAAATGTTTTGTAGAAATTATTGAGCCCCAAAATACTGCGTGGTACTGGATGTGTGACGAGACACAGATCACCTCAATTCACAAATGTTTTGTAGAAATTAGTGAGCCCCAAAATACTGCGTGGTACTGGATGTGTGACGAGACACAGATCACCTCAATTCACAAATGTTTTAAAGAAATTAGTGAGCCCCAAAATAATTTGTGGTACTGGTTGTGTGACGAGACACAGATCACCTCAATTCACAAATGTTTTAAAGAAATTAGTGAGCCCCAAAATACTGCGTGGTACTGGCTGTGTGACAAGACACAGATCACCTCAATTCCCAAATGTTTTGTAGAAATTTGTGACCCACAAAATACTGCGTGGTACTGGCTGTGTGACGAGACACAGAAGATCACCTCAATTCACAAATGTTTTAAAGAAAGTTGTAAACCCCAAAAAAAA
The DNA here is from genome assembly GCA_009667805.1 of Leptobrachium leishanense. Taxonomy (NCBI): domain Eukaryota; kingdom Metazoa; phylum Chordata; class Amphibia; order Anura; family Megophryidae; genus Leptobrachium; species Leptobrachium leishanense. Next base: position 326,084,637 of record CM019067.1, on the reverse strand, counting down.
CTTGCTGGCACAGTGACAAGACACACATCACCTAAATTCCCTGATATTTGGTAGAAATGAGACCCAAAAAGACTTGCTGGCACAGTGACAAGACCCAGAAGATCACCTCAATTCACAAATGTTTTAAAGAAAGTTGTAAACCCCAAAAAAACTTGCTGGCACAGTGACAAGACACACATCACCTAAATTCCCTGATATTTGGTAGAAATGAAACCCCCCCAGACCCCCCCAGTAGCGTGGCAGACCGGCAGTAACAAGACACAACTATCTCCTCTTGAAATCTCCTCTGAAATGCGTGCAGAATCGGCGCGTGGAAACGTTATATAGTGTGCTGCGGGACATAGCTCTGTGAGTCCATGATTGGCCAAAATTTGCCCAATCAGGACTCTGAGCGGTGATTGGCATAGTGTTGAACCAGTCTTGCACCAGACCTGTGGTCAGGTGCAAGGCTGTAGCCAATTACGAGCTTCAGGCCAGTGGGAAAATGCATTGTGGTCCATTGTGGTCGAACATGCGGCGAACACCCGGAAATGTTCGGTGTTCGCGATCTACTCGAACAGGCTAAGTTCGGGTCGAACCCCGAACCGTCCGAACCCGAACCGCTCATCCCTACTAATGATACCAAACATGATCAGGTTAAGTGCAAAAACAAAACAATAAATATGTATTTTCTTTTAATAATTGAATGCAGCACTATTATTCACTTTTCAATTATAATGTGAACAATGATCCTGCAATAATGAAAAATTGCGTTTTTTCCAGTTTTAGCTAAAATCACGTATTTTCTCAGAAAAATACATTAACGGGTTCCCATTTATGATTTTTTTAAAACAAGTGAACCCCATAGAATATATAACCGCTAAGACCTGGATAATAAAATGTGAAATAAAGTAATTTTACACGCTGTAAATTATTGAAATTAAATGATATACAGTATTATGAATCTGTTGAGTCTGCCATAAAAAAGGATATATAATTTGTCTGGGTCATTGTAACGGATCTCAGTACTCCAACAGGGTCACATCTGCCAAAGCCGCTTCCTAGCTTGACCCCCGTGTTCTCCTCATGACTCTCATGCCTTTCTCCCAGTCCTTAGCCGCAGTGTAATGACAGGTACACGTAGAGAGCCTTGCTAGCGTCCCCCAGAAGTAAGCCATGGCTGTAGATCTGGTGCTTTGCGTTGGAACAGTGAACAGAATATAGCTGCTACCCAAACCATGAGTCGTGACTGTATGTAGGGTCAGAATAGAACTGGTTTAATCAGGGACACACACATACATTTATACGATCACACATGGGTCATTTACATATACAACCCCCCTAGAAACTGTTGGGGGACCTAATCAGATTGAAACAGATGATTGGATAAACATTTACTCCTTGGATTGAGAAACATAATTACATTAGGTAGATAGTTAAATTGAACATTACATAACATTTCTAAAGGAGTCAAGTCAATGGGAATCGTGATTGACAGATTACAGACAGCAGATTTATAAGGTATTCAAATAGAAACCGATAACACTTTCCTGAGACAAGGGTTGGCTAATCCTCTCACAGATAGCAGATACACAAGGACCAGACAATAGATGGACAAACCATAGCATTCTTGCGTAATCACAGATTTATGCAAACATTCAGCAAAGGAAAGGGCAGTGAACCAATATCCGTTATGAGGCCTGCACACTACAAATATGCCTCCATGCCCATGCACCCCAAGTCCAAAATGACTTACATCACAGTCGTATAATAAAACATGACTTCAGCATACAGAGGTGAAATGGCTCAGCAGTGAACGTGTTAAAAGAGGGATCTCAAACTCCGCCCCCAAGATGGTTTTGGTCTACAGTACCCTTGAATTCTTTTCAATGCAAAAGATGACCAGAGAATCATGGGAGTTGCAGTTCTGAATGTGGAATTTGAGATCCAAGCTTTGAAAGCTTTTTTTTAAATATGCAGCAAGTGGATTTTTTTCTATTTCTTTGTTATATTAACATTAAAAATCATTAAAATTTATTAAAATTGAATCAACTGATGTTTAAAAAAAAATATCAGCCACAACTTGCCGATACTTTTCATGAAAAATTTGTCGATTGCATTAAATCGAGCCCTCGGTATATCGAAGATAAAGCTCACCTAGGTAATATAACGTACTTACCCTCATTTTTCTTGCTTTGTAGAAGGAACGTCTGTTGATTTCTTTCGTACTTTTACCAAAAGACCCAAAAAAGTGGCTTAAATCAAGCGCCTCTCCTTTATAACCCTTGATGTTTTTTTTCTCTTTTTTCGTGCCGATTGCATAGCCGCATTGAGTTTACATCGCGCTACGCACGGGCAGGGGCGTCGGGATGGAGGTTTCGGGAGAGAAAATGACAAAAGGAGATCATTTATTATCACAACCCAAACCTGATTTATGCTCGCAGCTGTTGCAGATGATATATGGCTTTGCTTTTACCGAGGATCGTTTATCAAATATTGCTGTAAAAATTCATAGGAACAAATTATTCCACGAGGGCTTTACTGGTGCATTTAATGAAGAAAAATACATATATAACATTACTGTAGTTAGATTTTTTTTGTTCACAAGATCTGGAGAGACGTCTGTAACGAAGAGGAGCAACCTATAAACCCCTCCGGGGTGGCTCCTTTAATTTCCGTCGATTAATCAGTCTGGAAAGTTCTGCTCATTTCGGCAAAGTTGGAAACAGACGCTGCAACATGGCAGGCCTTTTGTGTAGATCTAGATCCCCAATTGGTACCATTTGGGTACTAGTTCTCCTTTCTACCTCTCAGAGGCCCGAACGACAAATGTGTATAGAGCAGAGCGCCGCCCTATAGTAATAATGCTGTAAGTGACACACCAGTGAAAGTGTATCTCAATAGAACACGACCCTTGGATATTGGGGCACGTTGGCATAGTGTGTGGGGCTTAAAAGGGGCACTCTACACATTTTATCCCTCCTTCTTCCTCCCTGCTGCCCCCTTCTGGTTTAGTAGCTGGGTGAAGGGGAGAAGTTTCCACCAACCCACCCAGCAGCCGGGGATTTCCCAGGTGCGGGTCACCAGCTCGTTCTCTAGTGACATCAGCATGCAGAGAGCGTGACTGTGACAGAATGGCCGCAGCAATGTGCATTTGAATATTTTTATGTTTCGATTCCCTGGCGTCTGTGTACTATTCCCCTGAATTCAGGTGCTGTTTGTATCTGTGTGTAACAGTTGCAGTTCCAGGTTTTTTATAAAGTGCCAACAAGTTACGTGGCGCTGTACAATGAGTAAGCCAGAATGTGCATGCAAGTTGGACACACAGAACAGTAGGAGAGGACCCTGCTTACAATCTAACCATTTGTCTGCTTCCACCCCTCCTCTCTCCACCAGAAACTGGTTTGGACTGGATATCACAGCCTTTCCTTTGTCTGGGGCCCAGGGCAGTGTGGGGGGGAGGGGGGTTGAAATAGGGAACGCAGAGGCGTGTCTTACTTTTTAAAGGTTGTAACTGTTGAGCCAGAATATGGCATTCTGAGTTTGGTGTTCAGGCGGCAAGGATTGATTTTACAGTCTGTGTGTCATCTATTCTCTGGGGTACGATCACCTCCTTGTACAGCGGAAGGGGCACCAGCGAGGACGGAAGTACGAGCTTGTGTACTAGAATCCGTAACAGTGACAATATCATGATCTGAGACCACCTGTGTTAACGAGCATCAGAGATCACAGCTCTGATCATTGGACTCCACAGGCGCTACGGAACTTGCGTACATAAAGTGTGCAAGTCTGTAGCGGTGCAAAATTTGCAGCTCCTACGCTACACAAGTTACATAGGAGCGCAAATTGCATTACGTAGTTGCAAATAGGGATGAGCCAAACACTCCCCGAGTTCGGTTCAAGCCCGAACCCGAACTTCCCATTTGTTGGGGACCGAACACGAACCCGAACCCCCATGCAAGTCAATGGGTCTGAAAATTCGGTTTTTTAGAGTGCCCTCCAAGAGGGCATATATGCTACATATTTGCCATAAAAGGTGTATAGGGGTCCGGGTAGTGCCCTGGGGGACAGGAAACAAGGACAAAAAGTTTAAAAAAAAACATTTTTAAAGGGACAGTGAGTTTTCCATGAAATAAGGGTTAAAAATAAAAACGAAAAATTCCTTCAAATATCGTGCCTAGGAGGTCCCCATAACCTGCCCGTGAAGTGGCGGATTTCTAGGATGTATAGAAACACTTAAAAAAAAAAAATGACGTTTCATATGACGGTAAATGCTTTTCCTTTAATCTATCCATAAACAACTGCTTGGGGCGGCAGCCTGTATGAAAAGACATTTTAGGACACGCAGAAAAAGTTTAGTGTTTTTTTGGGCTAAATTATTGGGAAACTTATGCAGGCTTTGGATGAAAGTAACAATAGGTGCTTTAAAATTGGGCTTTTAGCGTCGGCAACAGTGCCGTCACACCGTAACCCCTCTGAGGATATGAATCTGATACAGGCGTCAATGGCAGTGCACCCAGATATTGTGCCTTTAGTGCCAGGCATGCAAGTACTATCATACAGTAACCCCTCTGTGGTATTGTGGAAGAGTGCAGGGGTGGACCATGCGGTCCTATATTAAAAAGATATGAATCTGGGAATGGGCGTCAGTGCACCCAGATATTGTGCCTTTAATGCCAGGCCATCAAGTATCATCATACTGTAACCCCTCTGTGGTATTGTGGAAGAGTGCAGGGGTGGACCATGTGGTCCTATATCGAAAAGTTTTTGATCTGGTGGTAATGGGCGTCGGTGCACCCAGATATTGTGCCTTTAATGCCAGGCCATCAAGTATCATCATACAGTAACCCCTCTGTGGTATTGTGGAAGAGTGCAGGGGTGGACCATGCGGTCCTATATTAAAAAGATATGAATCTGGGAATGGGCGTCAGTGCACCCAGATATTGTGCCTTTAATGCCAGGCCATCAAGTATCATCATACAGTAACCCCTCTGTGGTATTGTGGAAGAGTGCAGGGGTGGACCATGTGGTCCTATATTGAAAAGTTTTTGATCTGCTGGTAATGGGCATCAGTGCACCCAGATATTGTGCCTTTAATGCCAGGCCATCAAGTATCATCATACAGTAACCCCTCTGTGGTATTGTGGAAGAGTGCAGGGGTGGACCATGCGGTCCTATATTAAAAAGATACGAATCTGGGAATGGGCGTCAGTGCACCCAGATATTGTGCCTTTAATGCCAGGCCATCAAGTATCATCATACAGTAACCCTTCTGTGGTATTGTGGAAGAGTGCAGGGGTGGACCATGTGGTCCTATATTGAAAAGTTTTTTGTTTTTTTTTAATGGGCGTCAGTGCAGCCAGATATTGTGCCTTTCATGGCAGCAAGTGCCTTCACACCGTAACCCTTTTGTGGTATTGTGGAAGAGTTCAGTGCTGCAGGTTTTGTGAATGCAGAAGAGGACATCCCCTATCTATTCCATTACTTCAGCATCAGGGGATTGATAGCTGCTGATCCAGGACTGATTCATTTTTATAAATGTCAGCCGGTCTACAGAGTCGGTGGACAGACGCACTCTTTTGTCTGTGACAAAACCTCCAGCGGCACTGAACGTCCTTTCGGAAAGCATGCTAGATGAAGGGCAACCTAGTAGCTGCATAGCATATTGGCTAAGTTCTGGCCAGTGATCCAATCTCAACACCCAGTAAGCCAGTGGATCATCTGCTAGAAAGGTATCCAGGTCTGCCCTTGCCCCTAGGTAGTCCTGCACCATATGGTGAAGACGCTGGCAATGGGTGCCTACATTTGACGTCCCTGGGCGTCGAGGACTAAAATTTAAAAATGCATCAGTCAAGTGGCCCTGACCTTCACCGCTATTCCTCTGATCACCTGCAGCCTCAGAAGCACGTGTGTCAGCACTTGGTAATCTAACAGTGCCTGGAAAGGTGTTACACAAGTTTCGCTTTAGAGCGTCCTCAAGTTTTGTCATCCTGTGCTCCCTCTGTGCGGGCAGGATGAGCTCTGCAACTTTCCCCTTGTATCGTGGATCAAGAAGGGTTGCCAACCAGTAATGATCCCTCTCCTTGATAGCACGAATCCTGGGGTCCTTTAGCAGGCTTTGCATCATTAGGGAGCCCATGCAGCGTAGGTTGGAGGTGGCATTAGCTGCCGAGTCTTCCTGGTCAGTGAGGATGACCGTATCGTGCACTTCCTCCTCCCAGCCATGCACAAGCCCTTCTGTTTCTGGGCACACAAAAACCCTGCCTTGAGGAATCCCCACCTTCAATGCCCCCACTACTTAAATAGTCCTCCTCCTCCTCCTCCTGTCTGATCTGAGTAGGACCCGCTGGAATGCTGTCTGCGGAAAGACTGGGCCTTGAGAGCTAGGGAAGGCCTCTTCTTCCTCCCGCTGCTCTGCCTCTAGAGCCACATCTATAATTCCCCGCAGAGTGTGCTCCAGCAGGAACACTAAAGGAATTGTGTCACTGATGCATGCACTGTCCCTGCTCACCATCCTCGTTGCCTCCTCAAATGGTGACAGTACAGTGCATGCATCTTTGATCATCAGCCACTGCGGGGGGGGGAAAAAAACCAAGTTGACCTGAACCTGTCCTTGTGCCATACTCACACAGGTACTCGTTGATGGCCCTCTGCTGCTTGTGCAGACGCTGCAGCATTGCTAATGTCGAATTCCACCTGGTGGGCATGTCACAGATCAGACGGTTTGTGGGAAGGTGGAATTCTCTTTGAATTTCTGCCAGGCGAACGCTTGCTGGGAATGACCGTCTGAAGTGGCTGCAGACTTTTCTGGCCTGGATGAGAAGCTCTGGCAGCCCTGGGTACTTGGTTAGGAAACGCTGTACCACCAGATTTAGGACGTGTGCTAGGCATGGTACATGCGTCAATTTACCCTTGCGTAGGGTGGAGAGAAGGTTGCTGCCATTATCGCAGACGATCATTCCCAGCTCAAGCTGGCATGGTGTTAACCATCTCTACACCTGCCCCTGCAGAGCTGACAAAAGTTCTGATCCGGTGTGGCTCCTGTCCCCTAAACAAACCAGCTCAAGCACAGTATGGCATCTTTTTGCTTGAGCCATTGCATAGACCCTGTCAGGCGTGGGTTTAACTGCCACTTCGCCAGAGACAGAGAAGGAGGAGGAGGAGGAAGAGGTGGTGGTGGTGGAGCAGACAGACCTCATACAAGCAGCTTTCTGGAGGCGTGGTGGATGAACAAGCTCCAGCACAGAGCCCCGTCTTGGATCCCTCCCAGCTGCAATCAGAGTTACCCAGTGTGACGTGAAGGAAATGTAGCGACCCTGTCCATGCTTGCTGGACCACGTGTCTAAAGTGACATGCACCTTGCTGCTGACTGCCTTTCCCAATGACTGGATAACATTGTCTTCCACGTGCTGGTATAGTGCTGGAATGGCCTTGCGTGAAAAGTAATGGCGTTTTGGAACCTGCCACTGTGGTACAGCGCATTCAGCAAATTCACGGAAGGGAGCAGAGTCCACCAGCTGGAAAGGCAGCAGCTGCAATGCGAGTAATTTTGCTAAGCTGGCATTTAGACGCTGTGCTTGGGGATGGTTGGGACTATATTTTTTCTTTCGCTGCAGCAGCTGCGGCAACGTAATCTGACTGCGTAAATCTTCAGCTACTGGGATGATGTCACATTGTGAGGAAGGACCTGCTGGTACATCCATTACTGTAGCATCATCCCTGTTGGTGGAGGTTGTAGGCAATTGCATGGCAGGACATAGTGTGGGTAGAGACAGATGAGGAGGAGGAGGACCTACGCAAAGTTTTGCCCCAACGGGATGTGTGGCACTTGTTCATATGTCGCCTCAAGCACGTGGTACCCAAGTGTCCGGTGTTTATCCCACGCTTCAGCCTCCTCTGACATAGATTACAAATAGCAACGGTGGGGTCTGCTGCACATTTCTTAAAGAACTCCCAGACAGCAGAGTTCCTGCATGTGTTCTTTGAGACAACAGCGCTCTGCACCGGAGCAGCTCTGACATGTGATGCCTTGGACTGCCTAGTGCTACGGTTGGTCACAGAGGATGTTGTGCCTCGTGTTTGCTGTGCCTCCTCCTCCTCCTCCTCCCCCTCCTCCTCACTTGATTCCTCAGTATGATCTGGCACCCAGGTGGAGTCAGTGACCTCACCATCATCAATGTCATCTTCACCCCCTATCTCCTCGTCACTGGAGCCAACTTGGCAGTATGCTGCAGCTGCTGGGGCAACATGAGTGCCAGTTATTTGTGTGTCATCACTGGCACCCCCTTCCTCTAGGTTGATTATACTCCCTTGCTCAACCTCAGAGATTGAATCAGAGCACTGTACTTGCTGCGCATCCTCAAGCAGCATGTCACTCTCATTGTAGTCAAACAATTCAGCTGACTCCTCCGTGTGTGATAGCGAGGCTACGGCAGGAGTAGCTGTGGACATGGAGGCTGCATTAGATGCTTTGGCAGCTGAGGTGGACTGTAAAGCACTAGAAGCCTGGCTGGCAGAGGACTCGGAGGATGAGGATGGCCTGGTTAGCCAATCCACCAAGTCCTCTGTATGTTGCTGCTGCTTAAGACGGCCAGCACCAGTTAGAAAGGACAAGCGTGCCCCTGCAGAGGATGCACCACGTCCACCACGACCAGAGACACAGCCTCCCGACACAGGGGCTGCTTGCCCTCTTATCTGTGTCTGGGAGCGTCTGCCTGTCCTTTTTGTTCTTTCAGACATGGTGAGTGATATATAGATTAATATATACAGAACTCTGATTCAACTCTGGTATAAAGATTTAAATAACTCTACTGTTTGTATGACGAGACACAGATCACCTTAATTCCCAAGTGTTTTAAAGAATTAGTGAGCCCCAAAATACAGCGTGGTACTGTTTGTATGACGAGACACAGATCACTGATCACCCTTAATTCCAAGTGTTTTAAAGAAATTAGTGAGCCCCAAAAAATTGCTGGCTGTGTGACGAGACACAGAAGATCACCTTAATTCCCAAGTGTTTTAAAGAAATTAGTGAGCCCCAAAATACAGAGTGGTACTTTTTATATGACGAGACACAGATCACCTTAATTCCCAAGTGTTTTAAAGAATTAGTGAGCCCCAAAATACAGCGTGGTACTTTTTGTATGACGACACACAGATCACCTTAATTCCAAGTGTTTTAAAGAAATTAGTGAGCCCCAAAATACAGCGTGGTACTGTTTGTATGACGAGACACAGATCACCTTAATTCCCAAGTGTTTTAAAGAAATTAGTGAGCCCCAAAATACAGCGTGGTACTGTTTGTATGACGACACACAGATCACCTTAATTCCCAAGTGTTTTAAAGAAATTAGTGAGCCCCCAAAATACAGCGTGGTACTGTTTGTATGACGAGACACAGATCACCTTAATTCACAAGTGTTTTAAAGAAATTAGTGAGCCCCAAAAAGATTTGCTGGCTGTGTGACGAGACACAGAAAATGACCTCAATTCACAAATGTTTTAAATAAAGTTGTAAACCCCAAAAAAACTTGCTGGCACAGTGACAAGACACACATCACCTAAATTCCCTGATATTTGGTAGAAATGAGACCCAAAAAGATTTGCTGGCACAGTGACAAGACCCAGAAAATCACCTCAATACACAAATTTTTTAAATAATGTTGTAAACCCCCAAAAAAATTGCTGGCACAGTGACAAGACACACATCACCTAAATTCCCTGATATTTGGTCGAAATCAGACCCCCCAGACCCCCCTAGTAGCGTGGCAGACCAGCAGTAACAACACACAACTATCTCCTTTGAAATCTCCTCTGAAATGCGTGCAGAAGCGCTGCGTTGAAACCTTATATAGTGTGCTGCGGGACTTAGCTCTGTGAGCCCATGATTGGGCAAAATTTGCCCAATCAGGACTCTGAGCAGTGATTGGCATAGTGTTCAACCAGTCTTGCACCAGACCTGTGGTCAGGTGCAAGGCTGTAGCCAATTACGAGCTTCAGGCCAGTGGGAAAATGCATTGTGGCCCATTGTGGTCGAACATGCGGCGAACACCCGGAAATGTTCGGTGTTCGCGATCTACTCGAACAGGCTAAGTTCGGGTCGAACCCCGAACCGTCCGAACCCGAACCGCTCATCCCTACTAATGATACCAAACATGATCAGGTTAAGTGCAAAAACAAAACAATAAATATGTATTTTCTTTTAATAATTGAATGCAGCACTATTATTCACTTTTCAATTATAATGTGAACAATGATCCTGCAATAACGAAAAATTGCGTTTTTTCCAGTTTTAGCTAAAATCACGTATTTTCTCAGAAAAATACATTAACGGGTTCCCATTTATGATTTTTTTAAAACAAGTGAACCCCATAGAATATATAACCGCTAAGACCTGGAGCTTCAGGCCAGTGGGAAAATGCATTGTGGCCCATTGTGGTCGAACATGCGGCGAACACCCGGAAATGTTCGGGGTTCGCGATCTGCTCGAACAGGCTAAGTTCGGGTCGAACCCCGAACCGTCCGAACCCGAACAGCTCATCCCTAGTTGCAAAGACTTCAGGGTTCTGGAGACCCTGAGCCGAAGAGGAGGAGCTGCGCGCGGCGAGGGCGAAAAGATGAGTAAAATCACCAAAAACATAACAAAAAAATATTCAGCAGAACCTGTGCAATTATTTCAATCAAAAAGGGAGCTGCATTTTTAATAGCGTATCCATTTAACTACAGACCCAATCCTTAGATTTGAGGGATTATTCACTAACGGCCGTTCATTCTTTGAAAGAACGGTGGTTTTACTTTGGCAAACTTGAGGGAACTGCGGTGGATCAAGTACGGCGAAACTACGGTGAATTAGGGAACTTCAATGGTAGCTCTACTTAATTTCTGCCGTCTCCCAGAACACCTCAGTGCTGCAAGCATTCAAAGACAGAATGATGTCAGCAAGGAATGCATGCTGACATCATTGATCCCCTAGTTGGTCCCTGGTAGGCAGGATTTTCAAAATGCCGTCTGCCGAGTCACATACGCCGCGCTATCGGCCAAATGGGACTGTAGGGAAGGGAGTGTGTGTCAGGGACCAGCTAACCCAGGAGGGAGAGGGCACGAGCCGAGGGGTGCAGTGACACACTGGAGGCACGAACGGGTTTAACAAGGTGGTTTATGTTGGAGGGAACACAATACAGATGAGGGGCAAGGCTGGAATAGGGCTGACTAACAAATACAGGAAGGGGTTAACCAAAGAACACATAGAACTCAGGGCAGAGAGGGGTTAAATGACAGATGGACAGGGTAGGGATAGGAGTGAAAACAGATACAGAGGGTACTTACGGAGACACTGATAGGTAGGGGTTGATAAATACACAGATGGGCAAGGGTGATGAGAGTAGGAGTCCAAGGCACTGGGAATCTGGCAGCAGAGTAGGGAACGGCAGCAGATGAGGGTCTTGATAAACAATAAGAGTCTTTGATACAGAAATGGGGGTCACAGCAAATAACTAAAGGTTTCCAATAGGGGTGGTCCGAAAGAAGAGTGGTCGTGGGTAAACAGTGAGTGGCAAAATCCGGTAATCCAAGGCAAAGGGGTCTGGTACACAAAATAGATCAGGCTTCTTTCTGCACAGGCTCCACATTGGTCACTGGACATCAGGTAATGCTGAAGCACCCTGGGAAGGCCGCGGTCTCCTTAAGTAGGAGCATACTTTCTTGGTGATTAAGGCCGGGGTCAGACGCGTCCGTACTGACGTGCCTTCCCGGCGTCCGTCACAGTGTTGTGACGCTTCGACGGGGCCGGCCGCAGGCTGTAGCTGCGGCTGCGCCGAAAGCCTCCCCTGTTGAAGCGCTGCGACGCGTGTTTGAGGCTGCAAAGCACGATCCTCCATACGTGGATGGAGCCTTGCAGCGCTGAGCGTATTAACTGCACTCAGCGAGGTGGCCACACGGGCGTCAGAGTGGAAGGAACGACCACTCTTACGGACGTTCCTTCCGCTCTGCAAAACGCTCGTCTGACGCCGGCCTAAGCGCACCTGAGCTTGTTACTGAGCTGAAGGAGAAACCAGTTCGACCTAGGGCAGCACCTTTCATGCACTGCTCAGGTGGATTCAGGGTGCTGCAGCGCCAGATTTGCCCTTCCTGCGCCGGCAGCGGCTGTGACAGTGGGGGGAGGGGAGTCAGAGTGCATGGGGTGTCCCTTTTTAATACTATTTGTTTTTTTTTAAAAAAAGGAATAAAAAGTAACTTGATAGAATTTGATAAATCTATTAAGAGAGAGGGACTGGAAGGAGGAATATGTTCAAAAAAAGTGTAAAATTATGCACCATAGCAATTTGGAAGCATTTTAACACATTTTTGATTACTGGCAGCGTTGCGTACTGAATCATTTTTTTTTTGAAGGGTGAAAATGAAACGGAGGAAAAAACAGCAAAATGTCGTATAAAGTGACTGTTAGGAAGAGACGGCGCAGCTCGGCTGGGGGGGGGGATAATGCCAGAGATGTGGATTTCACACTGACAGCTGAGTTAACTTTTAGAAATTACAAAAAGAGCCGAGAGGGATACAGAGTGACGCTGTTACTATCAGACATGTGCAAAACGAACAATTCCTTTAGTCGCGGATCGATCCGTAAAGTTTTTTAGTTCATTTTGGGTCGTTTGTTATGTTACCAAGACTTGTATTTCGTATCGACTCATTAATTCGGGAGATTAGTGATTCATATTTCGTATCGACTCGTTATTTGTCTTTTTCATTATTTCGCGAATGTAAAAAAAGATGTAATAATTACTTAATCCCCCTGTCCTTGGTGCTGAAATATGTTTCAGCACCAAGGACAGCAGCTCCGTGGGACTCCGGAGGAAAAGACCCCCTGTCCTTGGTGCTGAAATAGGTTTCAGCACCAAGGACGGCACCCACGAACGCAACCAGACTGTAGGAAAGAAAGAAAACCTACTGCGTTCGGCAGAGAAAAAAAAGCCTTGTCGTTTTATAAATAATTAGAAATCCAAAAATTCCACCAATAAAATCAATAAATAAAAAGGCATTTTGCTGCAAATGAAAAGAATAAATGGTTCAATAAATATTTAACAAAAACATTGATTTTTGTTTACATAGAAACCTATGGGATTCGCCTGATTAAACCTGTAGAGCGAACCACCAAAAATCAGGGCATTTCACTGACATTTCTCTGCTGTTCGGTGTCTCTGAATAGATTAACCATTGCTTATCTATGGGGGATTTCACTGCCACAGAACAACACTGAACGGCACCATGGCACTGTCCATGGCCTGTGGTGCTGAATACAACAGATTCAGCACCACGGTCAATGGACAGGGACGCGGTGCGGAATCTGTGAAACGGAATAAGGAATCGATTCGGCAAAATGGAACATTTTTGACATGTTTCAGAATAAATTCCTTTTTATTCCGTGCTCAGTTATGGGTTACAAGGCCATGACCTGTCGATTGTGCTGTGCCTGGGCCCCATCCTTCTCACCTCCCATTGATCCATTTGCACACCTCCTTGTGCCTGTGTGCCACCCCATATATCTCCGTTATGGCTCTGCCCAACCCTTCTCAGCCCATTGTGACTTTAACGTGTCAATTTCTTCCTCCATTGTGAAACTGCCACACTCTGCCACCCTGTATACCCAGGGCCAGAATTGCATCTCAGGAGCCTGTAGATGCAGAAATGTGGAGTTTTGGGGTAAACAAACAAACAAAAAATTCTCTCTCTGCGTCAAACCAAAAGAAGGAGCAGAATATGTTGCGCTAGTTAAGTTAGTGCAGCGGCATTGTTTGTTTCATATGTGAAAGCATATATTGCCTCTGCCAGAGAACAGAGAAAAAAAAGCTAATTTTGCATTTACTTTTTTCATTTTTTTATTTTTTTATTTTTACACATTACATGGTCATGTTTGGTATCATTGTAAAGCCCAGACTCTGACCTTTCCAATGATGCCTCACCTAACCTTGTGCGCTGTACAATTCAGAGATGCACGTTCCAAAGTCCCCCTGTGTCTCCGCACTGTAGCGCCAGGGTCTAGGTTGTAGATGAAACAATGCGTTGCGTCATCAGCTCCACACTTGCTGGCAGTGTGGGAAATGAGAAGGCGAGTGTCACGCTTCCCGGATCCCACCACGCAGTCCTTAAAGCCCAACACTCCACAGAGCCAAAAACTACCAACAGGGTAGCCGTAAAGGAATTCCTAACTGTCTGGTCCTTAACAATTGGCCGGGTATAAGTATACTAGCTAGACAGAAAGAGTTAATCAAAGACAATGTCGTAATACAAAACCAGGTCAGCAACACGGGGGTAGTCAGACGAGCCAGAGTCAGGAACACAGAGTATAGAATAGTCAAATGGAATAGCCGGGTCGATATCAGTGCAGAAGCGTAGTACAAGGAAATAGTCTAGGGCAACGGAAGGCAGAATAGTCAGAAAACAAGCAGAGGTCAATAACAGGTTAAATCACGAGAGAATTCAGGTACAAGGAGCTCAAGTATGGATAACCACGATCTGGCATAGGGATGAGCCGAACACTCCCCGAGTTCGGTTCGGAGCCGAACCCGAACTTTCCAAATGTTCGGATCCGAACCCGAACTCAATACAAGTCAATGGGGCTGAAAATTCGGTTTTTAGAGTGCCCTCCAAGAGGGCATATATGCAAGATATTTGCCATAAAAGGTGTATGGGGGTCCGGGTAGTGCCCTGGGGGACAGGAAACAAGGACAAAAAGTTTTAAAAAAAACGTTTTAAAAAGGGACAGTGAGTTTTCCATGAAATAAGGGTTAAAAATAAAAACCAAACATTCCTTCAAATATCGTGCCTAGGAGGTCCCCATAACCTGCCCGTGAAGTGGCGGATTTCTAGGATGTATAGAAACACTTAAAAACAAATAAATGACGTTTCATATGACGGTAAATGCTTTTCCTTTAATCTATCCATAAACAACTGCTTGGGGTGACAGTCTGTATGAAAAGAGGAGACATTTTCGGACACGCAGAAAAAGTTTACTGATTTTTTGGCGGTGAAAAGCAGGAGAATGACTGGAGAATGGAAAATTCTAGACCAAATAGCTGATTTGGAAAGTGAGATAAATGGGAGAATTTTTCTGGTTTGGCTATTTTGACCTAGAATTTTCTCTTCAGTCATTCTCCTGAGTTTCACCTTTCTCTGAATAACCCTGTCAGGGTTATTCAGAGAGCGGTGAAGAGCAGGAGAATGACTGGAGAATGGAAAATTCTAGGTCAAAATAGCCAAACCAGAAAAATTCTCCCATTTAGGCTAGGGTCAGACTAGCGAATTTTTAACGTGCGTTTAGGCGCACTTAATCACGGCCACACTAGCAGCAAATGACGGGCAATGACGGCCAATATACGAAGTACGGTCGCACGAAAGTCCGGCTGCGCAACGCAAGTGGAAAATGAACGCATTTTTTCGAGAACGCAGAACCGCTAGTCCGGACGTACAGAGTGCGCTGCGTCCACTAGCGGGGTGTGTGCGTGATTTGGAGACGTCAGACCCTGCTCATGTCCGGCCAACATAACGTCCAGACACCCATAGTTTCCTGGTTTGGATCTGTAAAAAATCACGCACAAAAATGCGCATCGTATGACCGTTTTCACACATTCCGTGAAAAAATACAGCAATGCGTTCGGACGCACTTTTTGACGGTCGCTGCGAAAAATGCGTTAGTCTGACCCTAGCCTTATCTCACTTTCCAAATCGGCTATTTGGTCCAGATTGTTCTCTTTTCCTGCCATTCTCCTGGTTTTCACCTTTCTCTGAACAACCCTGAGAGAGAGGTCAAAGCCAGGAGAACTGCCAGGAGAAGAGAACAATCTAGACCAAATAGCCAATTTGGAAAGTGAGTTAAATGGGAGAATTTTTCTGGTTTGGCTATTTTGACCTAGAATTTTCCCTTCTCCAGTTATTCTCCTGCTTTTCACCGCTCTCTGAATAACCCTGTGAATGTTTAATCCCGAGGTGAAAAATAACATTGCTTTAGATGTTATTTAGAATTTTTTCAAACACCAGTTAAATGCAGCATATTAGGAAGTTTTAGGAGGGAAATTAATTCTCAAATCTCAATCAGAAGCAGACACCACCCCACCCCCTCAGTACCTCAGTATAGTGTACAATGTATCAAATTGATTACCAGACTAAAAACACCTGGTGTTATGCCCGTTTGTGAACAGAGGTCATTTAGAGTTGAGAATCTTTCCATGTACACATTAGTTTTTAATTCAATATGATAGTGAATATATAGTGAAGAGTCTCTTTATTTCTAGATTTTTTAGTATTTTTTTAAGCATTTTCTATACTTTTTTCAATTTTTTTTTTTTTTTCCGGACTCGAACCGAACACACCCAAAAGGTTCGAAGTTCACGAACTTTCGAACTGCCAAAGTTCGGGCCGAACTCCGAACCGTCCGAACCCGAACAGCTCATCCCTTAGGCTAGGGTCAGACGAACGCATTTTTCGCGTCGTCCGTGAAAAAGTGCGTTCGAACGAATGACGTATTTTTCACGGAATACGCGATAGCGGTCATACGATGCGCATTTTCATCCGTGATTTTGTACGGATCATCAATAAAACACTTTTTGCGTCTGGACGTTATGTTGGCTGGACGTGTGCAGCGTCTGACGTCTCCCAATCATGCAAACACGCCGCTATGCGGCCGCAGTGCACTCTGTACGTCAGTAGTAGCGGTTTGACGTCCTCAAAAAAATGCGTTCGTTTGCCACTTGCGTTGCACGGACGAACGTTCGTGCGGCCGTTCGTCGTATGTTCCCCGGCATTGGACGTCATTTGCTGCTAGCACGGCCGTGATTTCGTGCGGCTAAACGCACGTTAAAAATGCGTTCGTCTGACCCTAGCCTAATCTGGCACTGCTTAGAAGGAACTGTTGGTTTTTAAAAGACCTTCACCAGACCGCGCCCCCCTCTCAAGCCACGCCTCATGCACCCACCTCCCTGCCTGTTTCAATTTAAACCGGGCATTGGTGAGCGAGCAGCATCAGACATGCTGCCGTCAAGCACAATGGAAAGGCTGGAAGCCCCCAACGTTACAGCGAGTCAGCGCAGCATCACTGTGCACTTTATAATTGTAAACTGAATAATAGTGCTGCGTTAAAAAAGTCCATAATCTGACCTTTCCAATGATACCTCATATGTCCATTTAGCCCTTATGGCTCCAGAGATACAGTGCTCTAAATGAATGTAATTTGTAAAAAAAATATTAATAATTTTATGAAGCAAGGTGCCCCCTTGTGGCAGGCGCCTGTAGGCACATGCCTACTCTGCCTAGTTATAAATCTGGCCCTGAGTGTACCTTTGTATTATCACTTTCAATCCCATTATGCCTCTGCCTCATCCCTTTTATATAATATGCAATAACAGTTATTCCCATAGTTATTCTTTTTTAGATCAGGGTTTCTTTAACAGCTTACCTTAATTCTAGGAAGACGTAGACAATGTCAAGGTGCAAACACATTGAGAGGCACTGGCCCATCTGGCCTGAATGACAAATGTGTATAGACAGAAAATTGCAGTGCAGATCTTAACCCTCAGAATGCAGTCTGGCACCAGCTGATTGACAGCCTTCCAGGTGGAGGAAAGCCCTCTACTTTGGAATGCTGTCACAGGCAGCTTGCTGGGACAACAAATGGGCAAACAATAATTAATTAAAGAGACACGACCACTTACATAAGCAGTAACTAGAATACTTGTGCATTACAAACAAAACCACCTTATAAAGCTCGTTATAAAACACAATCAGGGTTATTCAAAGAGAATCAAAAAGTCCCTGCACGTTCGATGACTTTTCGTTCTCTGCAATTCGGCGCAATCCTAGTTCGCCGACCCTGCAGTGTATTCAGCGAGCACCACAGGGCCGTCGTACTGCAGGATAAAACCCGCCGCAAACCCAACGAACACTCACCGAACGCTCACCGAAACCCGCAGAAAACAGCTGGATTAACCTCGCCGAACACGCCGGAGAACCCGACTAGCCGCCGATCACAGCGCAGAGCAGCCGCTGGAAAAAGCCGACATGCAGACGAATGAGGTGAAAAAAAAGTACACTTTTGAATGTTTGAAAATTGAAACGCTGTTTGCAAAGAAACTACTGAACGAAAATGTCTGGAATTTACATATAAAATCCAATGAATGATAATAAAAAGGGCTGTTACAGAAAAAAGAAAAAACGATTTAAAAAAAAAATGGGAAAAATTTTCCCCATAAAAATCCTAAAAAATTTAGAACAGATCTTAAAAAATCTATAAATAAAGAGACTCTTTACTGCAGAATATAATAATAAACGGTTTATTGATATTGAATTAAAACGGAATATTTTTAACATTGAAACCTATGGGATTATTATTATTATTA
This sequence comes from Leptobrachium leishanense, assembly GCA_009667805.1. Taxonomy (NCBI): domain Eukaryota; kingdom Metazoa; phylum Chordata; class Amphibia; order Anura; family Megophryidae; genus Leptobrachium; species Leptobrachium leishanense. The sequence goes on along the minus strand of CM019067.1, from coordinate 326,066,278 downwards.
TTCTTTATCTATAAAGCGCCAGCATATTCCGCAGCGCTGGGATTCGCCTGAATAAATCTGTCTAATGAAACCACCGAACAGCAGGGCAAATCGGCAACTTTTCACTGCTGGTTTCCATTCTCTGAATAGACGAAGCAGTGCTTCTCTATGGGGATTTCACGGCCCTCGAACAGGCACCGAACAGGCACCGTATGTGCAGGCAATTCGCCAACATTTGGTGAACTGCCTGCTCTCTGAATAGCCGAATTGCCAAGAAAGGTAACCGTACGCTGAATTTCACTGTTTGGATACCTTTCGGCCACAATTCGGATCTCTTTTGAATCACCCTGATTATAAAGCACTTTATAAAAACATTGTAAAAAACATTATAAACCACATTATAAAATGACTTTATAGAAACACATTACGTAATATATGCTGCTACTTTTTTTCTTTGTTTGAAGTAATTGTATGTAAAAAGGAAAAATAAAGTAAGATATTGATCTCTTGTTTCCTTTTTTTTTGTATTTTTCCCATGATACAACATTTACCAAAATATTTGCTTTGTGGCCCTTGTTTATTTAATCTACATTATTTAATAGTCAATGAGGTGGAGGAGGGAATGCTTAGATAAGGTGGCAGGGGGTCTATTTTTCTCTAGAATGAGATAAGACAGGGAGTTTAAAAGCCTTCCAATCAAAGGTGATGTCCTTTGAATACATCCCCCACTATACAATGATGTGAGTCGGTGACTGACCCATTCACTCCATTCTATGGGAATTGTCCCATAGAGAAGTAATGGTTAATCTATTCACAGCCCGCCAATGTGTCAGTGAAATGCCCTGATTTTCGGTGGTTTCAGTTCGGCAGGTTTAAACAGGAGAATTCTATAGGATCCAATACAAAACAATATTATCGATTCTACTTATTTTATGCAACCGTTTATTATCTTCATTTTTATCAAACCATCTTTTTATTTATTGGAACATTTTTTTGTATCTTTTGTATTTTTAGACAACATTTTTGATTCCCAATTTTTTTTAAAGGTGTTTTTTTTATTATTCTGTAACAGACCTTTTTATTAGTATTTTTTATTTTTATAGGTCCTTTTTTTATCATTAACACATTTCCATGTATTTTTATTGGTTTAAACACCTTTTAGAAGAATAACAGAGTTCCTTTTTTTATCCTGCAGTTCGGCAGCGTTCGGTGGTTTTTGGCTGCGTTCTGCACTGTGTTCGGCGGTCTTTGGCGTCTCCATGCTCGATGCATTTCGAGGACCTTGCGGTTAATAGTGAATTCACCGCATGGTCGGCGAAATGAATGCGCCGGAATTTCAGGGACATTTCGGTGCTTTCTGAATAACCCCTTAAGAGGTAGGTTGTTTGGATAGTAGGAATTAGAAGAGACTGCGGAAAAAAATGGAAATTTTGTAAGTTTTTAGTAAATACAGTAAAAAAAAAAATTCAATTGCTAAAATGCTTCTTTTACCAACTTGGACTCCTTAAACTTATTTTAAAACCCACCACAGTGCCCCTTATTAACCCCTTCTTTGCCAGCTGATTTTCTAAAAGACATTGTCAGAAACCAGTGTTTTTCTCTAAAATCATTTTAAATTAACTTTAAAGTTCGAAACATTTGAGCTTATACCGGGTGTTCGGCGGGTGTTCGGCGGGTGTGCGTCGGGTATGCGGTGGGTGTGCGGTAGGCTTGTGCACCGATTTTTTTTTCGGTTCGATTCGATTCGATTTTTCGGATTTTCAAACTTCGATTCGGCTCGTTTCGACCGATTTCTGTTTCGATTCGGTTCGGCTCGACTCGTTTTTCGTGTACATTTTTTCCCGGAATTTCGACCATTTTTCGTATTTTCGTGTCACTTAGCTCGTTTTTTGTATCGACTTTTCGTATTTTCGAAAATTTTCATTTTTTCGGAACGTCTGTTCTCCTCGTTTCAAAGCAATAAATTTCGATTTGACACATTTCAAGTCCATTCAAAAATTCCGAAAATATTTCGTTTCGGCTCGGAAAACTTTTCGGATCTGACATTTTCGGATCTAAAAATTTTCGGAAAATCGGCCGCATCCGAAAACACAAATCGGGAAATTTCGTGAAAATTCCGAAACCCGAAACGCACATCCCTAGTGTGCGACGAGTTTGTGGTGAGTTTTCCCCGCACTCTGTGGACCCTGCAGTGAATGCTGAATTCACAGCAGGGTGGGGAACTTTGATTCCCCAAAGTGCAGGGAAATGCGGGGAACGAGAGAGCACGGAAAAGTCGGCGCGGTGGTCTCTGAATAACCCCCACACTGTAAATAACGTATTTTTGGCCAGTAGATGGCACCATCGGCTGCTCTCTGTGTTTGACATCACACTAGTGACAGATCTGGTGACAGGCAGTCGGGAAATTCAAAATCCCAGCTGCTGGTGTCACTGGGTGGGGTGGATGTAACTCCTCCACTTCACCCAGCGGTTTCACCAGATCGGCGGAGCTGGGAGGGGGGGAGGGGTCAGGATGAGTAGAGTCTCCCATCGTTTGCTTCTAGCGGCACTGTGCTTATCTGTAGCCTCCCTGTCCAAGGTGCTGAACCTGCACACAGATTCCTTCCAGGGACCTCCCTGTTTAATGATACACCAAGCTGTCACATTGTTCCCTCTGTGGATACATGAATAAGTAATCTGGCTGTATCTGAGACCTGAGAATCCGCTGAGTGTGCAGGAGGGAGCAGACCGAGTCATGAAAAGGACAAGGAATCAGCAGATCTTATTAACGTAACAAGCCTGAGGAACGCAGAGCTAAACCGCGACTGGTTCCGAGAGCAGCCCTGATACTTACTGACTGGCAGTGACATATCTCACCACTAGAGGGGGCTACTGGCCAAAGAAAACCCTCAGGGTTATTCAAAGAGAATCGAAAAGTCACCACATATTCGGTGACTTTTCATTCTTTTCAATTCGGTGCAATCTGGCGATCCATTTCGGCGACCCTGCGGTGTATTCAGCAAGCACCACAGGGCCGTCGTAGTGCAGGGAAAAGCCGCCGCAAACCCGACGAACACTCACCGCAAAACCCAGCGAATGCACACCGAAACCTGCAAAAACATCTGGATTAACCCCGCCGAACATGCAAGAGAAACCCGAGCAGCCGCCGATCACAGCGCCGAGCAGCCGCTGGAAAAAGCCGACACCGCAGACGAATGGAGGAATGGAGTGGGGGAAAAAAACGTACGCTTGAATGTTTGAAAAGTGAAACGCTGCTTGTAAAGAAACTACTGAGCGAAAATGTCTGAACTTTATATATAAAATCCGATGAATGATAATAAAAAGGGCTCTTACAGAAAAAAGAAAAAACGATTTAAAAAAACGGAAAAAAGTTTTTCGCAAAACAATTCCCAAAAATGCCTAAAAGATCCTAAAAAATCTATAAATAAAGAGACTCTTTGCTGCAGAATATTATAATAAACGGTTTATTAGATATTGAATTAAAACAGAAATATTTTTAACATTGAAGCCTATGGGATTCTCCTGAATAAACCTGTTGAATGAAACCACCGAACAGCAGGGAAATTCGGCAACTTTTCACTGCTGGTTTGTGCTCTCTGAATATATGAAGCATTGCTTCTCTATGGGGATTTCACTGTCCTCGAACAGGCACCGAACAGGCACCGTATGTGCAGGCAATTCGCCAGGATTTGGCGAACTGCCTGCTCTCTGAATAGCCGAATGGCCAGGAAAGGTAACCGAACGCTGAATTTCACTGTTCAGTTCCCTTTCAGCCACAATTCGGATCTCTTTGAATAACCCTGCCAGTCTCAGCGGCCATGTGATTCTTGTGGCTCAGTGCTTACCACTCCTGGTCCTCAGGTCCTCCTAACAGGACAGGTTTAAGGCTAGGGTCAAATGAAAGCATTTTTCCCCGCGAACGTAAAAAAGTGCGTCCGAACGAATTGACGTATTTTTTCACGGAATGCGCGAAAACGGTCATACGATGCGCATTTTTCGTGCGTGATTTTTTCGGATCGTCAATAAAACTCTTTTTGCATCTGGACGTTATGTAGGCTGGACATTAGCAGCGTCTGACATCTCCTAATCACGCACACACGCCGCTATGCCGCAGCTGCGCACTCAGTACGTCAGTACTAGCGGTTCAGCGTTCTCAAAAAAATGCGTTCAAATTCCACTTGCGTTGCGTGGCCGGACTTTCGTGCGACCGTATTTCGTATATTGGCCGTCATTGCCCGTCATCTACTGCTAGTGCGGCCGTAATTATGTGCGCCAGAACGCACGTTAAAAGTGCGCTGGTCTAACCCCAGCCTTAAGGGTTACCTTATGCAGACTGAATCGTGCAATGACCGAGCAGCAAATCATATCACCTGTGCTGTGCTTCACATATCCTGCAAACCTGGCTTGTTGGCGGAACCACTGCTGTAACGGTCAAATTAGAGCAGCGTACAAACGTTTTGGAACTCCATTTCCCATGATGCTCAGCCTTACATTAGGTTGGCTGAGTCTCATGGGAAATGTAGGCCCAAAACATCTGGAGGGCCACGGTTGCTGACCTCTGATTTAAAGGTGTGCGGATGGAAGGGGGTAGGCAGATCGTTATCTCAGCGCCTTAGAACTAATCTAAATTCTCTTAAATCCCATCCAACCCCCTGTGCTAAAACCCTAAGGCAGACAACATGTTACCTTTCTCTTGTGCAGGGCTGTCAAACTCCTCCGTCCTCTCTTCCTCTTCAGATATTTCTGAACTACAACTCCCATGATTCCACGGCCATCTATTGCTTCGAAGGAATTCTGGGAGTTGTAGGCATCAACATCTGGGGGGCCGTGAGTTTGACTCGGCTCTGCTGCTCTAGTGCATAGGCGTTCAACCTTTGCCTTCAGATGTTTTGGAACTACATTTCCCTGAAGGCTCTGCCGACCAAAGAATAGCCAAGCATCATGGGACATGTAGTTCAAAGACATCATGAGGGCCCAGGTTGAGCTCTAGTGGTCCTGAGAAAGGTTCCATCCATCAAGAAGGTGCCATAGCATAAAAGCTGGAAGCAACTTCCCAAATCAGAGTTTTTTCCGTACAAAAATATCTAATTTGGTTTCAAGCCGGTTCTTCGCAAAGCGCACCTTCCATCGCTGAGGACTAATCTCTGTACTAGGCTTGTGCACCGATTTTTTTTTTGGTTCGATTCGGTTCGAGTTTTCGGATTTTTAAAATTTTCGATTCGGCTCGTTTCGACCGATTTCGATTCGATTCGGTTCGGCTTGTTTTTCGGGTACATTTTTTTTCGGAATATCGAAAATTTTTCGTATTTTCGTGTCACTGTGCTCGGTTTTTGTATCGACTTTTCGTGATTTCGGAAATTTTCGTTTTTCAGAATTGTACATTTTTCGGAATATCGACCATTTTTCGTATTTTTCGTGTCACTTTGCTCGTTTTTGTATCGACTTTTCGTTTTTTCGGAAAATTTTCGTTTTTCGGAAAATTTTCGTTTTTCGGAACGTCTGTTCTCCTCGTTTGACACATTTCAAGTCCATTCGAAAAATCCGAAAATATTTCGTTTCGGCTCGGAAACGTTTCGGATCTGACATTTTCGGATCTAAACATTTTCGGAAATTCGGCCGCATCCGAAAACACGAATCGGGAAATTTCGTGAAAATTCCGAAATTCCGAAACCCGAAACGCACATCCCTACTCTGGACTCCACAAACTTTATAGACGGTCTGGGGGAACCATGGGAAGTGTAGTTCACAGACATCTGGGAAGCAACGGGTGAGCTTTCTAGTTTTTTTTCTCTTGTTGCTCTTGAGCAGCTTTGCGATATCGCTGCTTATTGCACAAAAATCATTAAAAATGTACGTTTTGTGCGAAAAACTGAAAGCAACAATCATCTGTCACACGATAATAAATAGATAAATATAAAGACATCTCCCAGCTCTATTATGGGAGGAGAACAATATAAAATCGGTTCTTTTACTCCATCGTCACCCACCGATTCACCAACAGGCTTGGATATTACTCACAACTCTCTCATGTGCTGGTCAGGCATTCTGAAGAAAGGCTTGGGAAAAAAAAAATAGTATTTTTTTATTAGTATTTTCATAAAATAATAATAACATAAATAGTAAGTAATGCTAATAAAAATAATAATCCAAAATAAAAATAGGAAATAATAATATAATAATGCTAATAGAATAATAAAATTTATAATAAATAACACCAATACAATAATTATACTAAATACTAATAATATTAAATAAAAATAATAATAAAATAATGCTCATAAAAATAATGATAATCAAAAATAACGCTCATAAAATAACTATACAAAATAAAAATAGTAACTAATAATAAAATAATGCTAATAAAATAATAATAAATAATGCTAATAAAAATAACAATACAAAATAAAAATAGGAAATAATAATAATATAATAATGCTAGTAAAATAATAATAAGTAACGCTAATAAAATAATAATGCAAAATAATACTATTAAATAATAATAATAATAAAATAATGCTAATAAAATTATATTAAATAACACCAATACAATAATTATACTAAATAATAATAATATTAAATAAAAATAATAATAAAATAATGCTCATAAAAATAATGCTAATCAAAAATAATGCTAATTGAATAATTATGCAAAATAAAAATAGTAACTAATAATAAAATAATGCTAATACAATTATAATAACTAACCCCAATAAAATAATATGAAATAATAATTTTTAATAATAATAATAATAATAATAAAATATTGCTCATAAAATAATAATAATAAAAAAATAATGCTAATTAAAATAATAATGAAAAATGGATAATATATTTTGTGTTATATCCTCATTATACTGTAAAGCACTGCAGAAGGTGTTGGTGCTATAAAAATGATGGTGATAATGATAGACAAGCTGGATATAGATCCTCATGGGGTCCTTGGATAAATAACACTACAATATTGGTTATTAATATTATGTCATATTTATGCAGGGTCTGTTTGAAGGGATCAGGGAAATCTGTTACAATACCAATCTAACCTTAATACTAACCCTAGCCCTAACACTAAAAGTAATCCTAACCATAAAAGTAAAATTTACCCTAAAACAAGAACAAATATTAACCTAACCCAAATTACAAACTCTATTGCTAACCCTACCCTGACCCTAAAAGTAACCCTAATCCTAAACCAGCACAAATACTAACCCAACCCTAATCCTAGTACTAACTCTAAAACCATTCCTAGCCCTAACCCTAAAAATAAAGCTAACCATAACCCTAACCGTGAAGAAGCACAAATACTAACACTTACCCAAAATTACAAATCCTAACCCTAATTACAAACCCTAATATTAACCCTAATTACAAATCCTAACCCTAATTACAAACCCTTACAAAGCTTAATATTAACAATAACCCTAATACTAACGCTAATAACAAAGGATAATAGTAACAATAACCCTAATACTAACCCTAACATTATCTCTAATACTAATACTAACCCTAGCCCTAAAAGTATAAATTATCCTAAAGCTAACCTTAATTAAAAACCCTAATATTAACCCCAATTACAAAGCTTAATATTAATACTAATCCTAATACTAACCATAATATAACCCTAATATTAACCCTAATTGCAAAGCTTAATATTAACATTAACCCTAATATTAACCCCAATTACAAAGCTTAATATTAACATTAACCCTAATATTAACCCCAATTACAAAGCTTAATATTAACATTAACCCTAATATTAACCCTAATTGCAAAGCTTAATATTAACATTAACCCTAATATTAACCCCAATTACAAAGCTTAATATTAACATTAACCCTAATATTAACCCCAATTAAAAAAAGCTTAATATTAACATTAACCCTAATATTAACCCTAATTACAAAGCTTAATATTAACATTAACCCTAATATTAACCCTAATTACAAAGCTTAATATTAACATTAACCTTAATATTAACCCTAATATTAACCCTAAAAACAAAGCTTAATATTAACATTAACCCTAATATTAACCCTAATACTAACCCTAACAGCAGCGGTGGATTAAATAATAATGATTCTGCCATATGGAATTAAATAGGCTAAAATAACAAAATACTCCTAAATTGAAATATGTTTTCTATGTTTCCCTTTTTTTTCCATTCTGCAGTTACCTTTACATATCACCGTTTAGTAAACAACCCCTCAGAGTGTGCAGTGTGTGATAGAATGCATCCAGCCGTGTTTCCACAAAGCCACTAGGTGGCGACACGACTTCAGCTTTGGCAGGTGGCTGGTTTGAGGTGGGAGGTCCAGTGGAAGGGAGTGACTGGCAGAGGAGTCTTCTCTCTCTTGTCATTCTTTGCTGAAGCCCCGTTGTGTTTATTAGTAAGATGACATGTTAAAGCTTCACATCTGCCCTGGACGCTTTGCTTCTGCTGCAAACCTGCTTTCATTTCTTTTTATGCTGAACATTTGCAAATTGTTTTCTTTTCTCAGCAGCAGCAGCAGCTTCAGATAGACTTTCTATAAAAGGGGCAGAGAGAGAAAAATCACCAGATCAAGGGGGAGAAAAAGGAGTTTGCTAGACTCGTGGCTGGTCTGGAGGAAAGTTTGTATCTGCAAGGATGGTTGGATGAGGAGCTGCCACCATGTTCCTGGGGATTGTCTCTCTGTCCAGAGAAGAGGACCAGGCTCCCTGTGACTTTGGATGGGATTATGCTTTTTATAAAGACCACCAAACTTCCACCTAGAACACTCTGAACTTCACTGGTTTACATTTTTTTGGAGGAAACAAGTGATCATGTCACAGGTACTGTATACATTGTATCATCATCTTGTTTGCAGGATTCTGAGTGAGGACCATCTGAGAGGATGATGCTGCTGCTCACACAAGGTTTGAGGAGACTTGGTGAGGAGGTTGTGTAAGCTACCAGGTGGTCTGAGTTCACATATGATGTGTTGAAACACAAGCTGAGGGTCTTTTCCCACCAAGCAGTGGTCTTTTATAGAGGGAGAGAAGCTTAAGGGTGACCAAGCTGAGGAGGCTGGGCTCTAGGTGGGCTTGTTCTATCATGACCAGGTTAGTTCATGGTCCTCTAGTGATCCACTTCCACATGCCTATCCTCACACATCCTCTGATGACCTGGGGCTCTGAATGCTCAGGGTCTTCTGTCTTTATTGTTTGAGAGGTCTAAGCTGACTGACCAGTTGTGGACACTATACCAGAGGAGGCATCTTCTGCCTGGAGGCTAGGTCATTGGGAGTGGTTACCTTAGTCCAGTCCCCAGCTGCTGCTCAGAAGAGGACACACATCATAAACCAACCAAGGGTCTCCAATCTCAGTGGCCTCAGCAGCAGGTAATTTTTTTTAAAAAGAGGAAAACCCCTTCTTTTTAGTTTTTTTTTCTTTCCCTCCAAACACCATGCAGAGCTTCCTCCTGGTCTCTTCTTCTTGGGTTAAATAGCTGGTGGTGGAAAGAGGAGGGGGGGACTCCCCATTTTTGTTCTGTGCCACCCACCAAAAAACAACATGAGCTTTGCCTTAATTGGACTAAACACAAGGGTTAGATCAGAGCAGTTTGTGGAGTTTATCCCCTGAAAGTACCAGCAGAACCCAGAGAATCCACCAGCTTCTCCTCCAATGTGCAGCAAGCATCTCCTGCTCTCCTCTGGAACACAATGTATCACTGCCTGGACTTCTAAGCCATTTCCAATTCTTTATCTTTGACCTCTGGAACTCAGATTTGATTTTTTTTTACTGTTGTGTTGAGCCTGCCTGGTGGAAAAGTCTCAGGTCATTAGATGGTTGTCCTCTCTTGTAGCCTCAGGTCAGATATTTCTATGTATTTACATGTTTATTGGTAAATATTGATGATGAAAAGGGCAACAATGAAAATATTTTCTCTGTGGACAACTGAGACAGCTGGACAGGCATCTCTCCAGATTGAAAGGGTGGTCAGAGTGGTTCAGAGACCTGCTGGCTGGACTCTGTGGTGAGAAGAGATGGTCAGACAGATTGATGGGATCTGGCTGGAATCCATTCCCAGAGTTTGGACACTTTGATGTCAGACCTGAGTGAGGTCCAGTTTATGTGTCAGTTTCTCTGCAGGGTTGAGTCCTGTGACCTTGCAGGGTGTCCTGTGAGCCATTAGCACTCTGCTCTGTGCTGTCCTGGCCATAATTACAGGCTAAATTGGATTATGTTAGAGGGAGCACAAGGCAGAGGAAGGCAGGGAGAGGTGAGGAGGAGTGCTGCTGCTGCTGCCCAGTGTTCCTCAAGGACAATGTGCACACACCATGCTGTACATGTGACTGATCCATTAACATAGTGCAAGGAGTCAGGTCATGGCTGGTGGAAATGCACTTCTTCTCATGATGTCACGATTTACTTTGAATAAATGGCTATATAATGATATAGTAAAGCACTGGCTGAAGGTTTTATAGGAGAATAAGTATCTGCATGAATAGGAGTTAATTTGCAATGTTTAGAAGTTGCTTTAAAGATATGTGTATATTATCTATAAATACATATATATATATATAGATACACATAAGTTTGTATATATCTATATTTACACAACCATGTATATGTGGGTTGTATAGATATATGTGTGTGTTTATAAATAGATACATCTAAACAAATCAAACTTTGCAAAATGTTGCTGGAAATGATTATCACTTAACACTTCCTATGATATTCAACATTAAGTAAGAATTGAGACTTTTAATTCTGCAATTTAGAATTAATTTATATGAGTGGATTTTTTGAAGATCAATCTATGCGGATAAATATGTACCATAATATATATATATTATTCATGGAACTATATCTTTTCTTTGTTTCTGTAAAATCACTAATATATATATATATATATATAACACTATACAATATATATACATTTTTGCATATACAAACTATATACTGTATACTGTGACACTGTGTCTTTATTTTATCACTGGCCTTTATCCTAGTCATTCTTACTTAGTGGATTTTAGGTGGTTGTCGCAGACATATGGGCAGTTGCTCAAATCTCTGTTATGTGAACTGTGTTTATTGGGCAGATTTCTGTGAAAACTTGTTAATATGCAATAAATCATGGACTCAAAAATCATATATGTATACACGTGTACTTTTTTGTTACAAATATCTTAAAATGTGCTTTTATACATTATATATATATATATATATATGTAAACTATATGTGTATGTAAATGTATACGCAGATATATATACTGTATATGTTTAGTGATATCTATATAAGCATATCTATATTTATATATATATTTAGTGTATTTAGTGATATATATCTGAAAATGTTTGTATATATCTTGAGGTTTAGTGATTAAAGATCTATATAGATATATATATATATATATTAGATAGGCCGTGTTAGTCCAGATGCCAAAATCACGAGTATACTCGTGATTTATATATATAATATATATATATATATATTCATATATAGTGATATATATACAGATCTGTGTGTGTGTACACAGTAACAATAGATATAAATAATAAGTGTATATATCCCTACTCACAGATATTTATGGTACTATATAACTGAAAGACATATATTTAATTGCATGTTTCTATATATGTATATAATAGTGTATTTATTTAATTGCATTTTTATATATATATATATGTAGTAGTGTATAAAATTATTGTGGTATGAAATACATATGTATGTACGGTTTTATTACATAGATGCATATATCTTGCTATACGGTATATATGGATTTATGTCTTCTTGATTTCAGTGTTTGCAGTTGTACAGGATATATATATTTACATGTATATATATATATATATAAGCATTTAATTCATACGCACATGTTAAATGATCCGTTCGTAAGTCCTTGGCTGAAAGGCTTACACTCCAGCATGGAGCTGAAATGCTGGCAATGCTCCTAAACCCCTCTCCATGGGATGTGGGTTACTCAGACACCGATAGCTTTTGTTATCTCAGGGAATCACAAAATAAAAAAAAACGTTTGCGCAAAGCAATTATTTTAACAAACTGTCTCACAAACTGGGAACAGGTGGGTGGAATGTCAATTGTCACCTCTCTCTCCTGTCCAGCGGCTGTCTTTGCCTTCAGTGGTCCACGCCGCTGCTTTCTGCACACGATTAGCCCTTGAAAGTTGACCGTTATCTCGCTATTAGGTCATGGGGTGGGCGATTTTCTCTGTCCCTTACCCTATGAACCTCGGCACCCCAGATGTTTCTGAACTACATTTCCCATGATGCTCAGTCAGCATTAAAGGTGGTGGAGCATCATGGGACATGTATTTCAGAATCATCTGGGTTGCCAAGGTTCGCCAGCACTGCCCTAGGGTAATGGTCGGCAGCCGTGGCCCTCCAGATGTTTTGGGACTACATTTTGCTAACGTAAAGAGTGGCTGAGCATCATGGGAGCTGACATTTGATAAATCGCAGTTATGGAGCTGATTACTGAACCACAGAATCACAATTTTATGATAAAAAATAGGAGAACTCAAAATAAGACCCCAAACACTAATTTAAATATACATATATATTCATTTTAATTTCGTTATTGTGTGAAAGAGCCTGCGTAATATCTGATACATCGGGTCAGGGCAGACCCCCTTTGTGGCAGGACCCCCTATCTCTGCCCAAAAACTATAGGTAATGTGGTGGTGGGGTGTATCGCTGTGATATAATAATTCATACCGGCTATGTTCCACATAAGAACATTTTTGTGTATCAGTCAGTGTGTGTATATGTGTGTGAGACGGGGCGGTGTTATGCCCGTGTGTAAGTGTCACTGTGTATGTGTGTCACAGCATGTGTATCATGTCACAAACTTCGTATCTGGCAGTGTGGCTGTATGCATCTTGCAGAGGGGTGTGTGTGTGTGTGTCTGCCTCTGTGTGTATCTGCAACACTGTGTTTCTGTCAGTGAGTGATGCGTCAAAATGTCCGCCTCCCCAAATATCCCGTCGTGTGTGTGTATATGTCTATGTGTATCTGGCAAACTGTGAGTATCTGCCTGTGTGTATCTGCCTGTGTGTATCTGGCATAGTGGATGTGTCTGTCTGTGTGTGTATCTATCTATCCAGTTGTGTGTGTGACTGCCTCTGTGTGTATCTGGCAGAGTGTGCATTTGTCAGTGCATGTGTGGATTAAAAAGTGTTTTTCATGTAGCTTGTATTGTGTGTGTATATGTCAAACTGTGTGTGTATCCAGTAGTGTATGCGTCTGCCTGTCTGTGTGTATCTGGCAGTGTCTATGTGTCTGCCTGTGTGTGTATCTTCTGACAGGGTGTGTTTGTGTGTGTCTGTGTGTGTATCTGGCAGTGTGTGTCTGTCTCCGTGTGTACCTGACAGGGTGTGTGTTTCTGGCATGGTTTATGTGTCTGCCTGTGTGTGTAACTGGCACGGTGTGTGTATCTGGCAGGGTGTTGGTGTCTGTCTCTGTGTGTATTTGGCCGAGTGTGTGTCTGCCTGTGTGTGAATATGGCAAGGTGTGTGTGTGTGTCTGCCTGTGCATATGGCATGGTTTGTGTGTCTGCCTCTGTGTGTGTCTGCCTGTGTGTGTGTGTGTGTGTCTGTCTCTGTATATTTGGTAGGGTGTGTGTCTGTGTGTGCCTAAGTATTTGACAGGGTGTGTGTCTCTGTTTCAGCTTGTCTGCGACTGCCAGTGTTGTATCTGTGTGTGCATGCGTGTATTCCAATATATGTGTAACATGTTCATATGATTTGGGGAGGGTGGGGGAGGGGATTTAGCAGTAGAACCTGACGTGGCAACTAGAGCAACATCATCAACCCTAGATTTGCCCCCTGGTTAAAGGGGTTACAGAAAAGCCAGTGAGTCCATGAGATCCTCCACGGACCTTATCTGGTGTCAGGAGACCACAGGGAGCTGTCACAGATTGCCGCATTTGTCAAAGCCCCCGGGGGTAACACAATACATTTGAAACCAAGCCTTGCTAAAGCCAGAGTTGTGTCTGTGAGTTGTGTCTGTGAGTTGCGTCTGTGAGTTGCGTCTGTGAGTTGCGTCTGTGAGTTGCGTCTGTGAGTTGCGTCTGTGAGTTGTGTGTGAGTTGTGTCTGTGAGTTGCGTGTGAGTTGTCTCTGTGAGTTGCGTGTGAGTCTTCGTGTGAGTTGTCTCTGTGAGTTGCGTGTGAGTCTTCGTGTGAGTTGCGTGTGAGTTGTGTCTGTGAGTTGCGTCTGTGAGTTGCGTCTGTGAGTTGTGTGTGAGTTGAGTGTGAGTTGTCTCTGTGAGTTGCGTCTGTGAGTTGCGTCTGTGACTTGCGTCTGTGAGTTGCGTCTGTGAGTTGCGTCTGTGAGTTGTGTGTGAGTTGTGTGTGAGTTGTGTCTGTGAGTTGTCTCTGTGAGTTGCGTCTGTGAGTTGCGTATGTGAGTTGTGTGTGAGTTGTGTCTGTGAGTTGCGTGTGAGTTGTGTCTGTGAGTTGCGTCTGTGAGTTGCGTCTGTGAGTTGTGTGTGAGTTGTGTCTGTGAGTTGAGTGTGAGTTGTCTGTGAGTTGCGTCTGAGTTGTGTCTGAGTTGTGTGTGAGTTGTGTGTGAGTTGTGTCTGTGAGTTGCGTGTGAGTTGTCTCTGAGTTGCGTGTGAGTTGTCTCTGAGTTGCGTCTGTGAGTTGCGTCTGTGAGTTGTGTGTGAGTTGTGTGTGAGTTGTGTGTGAGTTGTGTCTGAGTTGTCTCTGTGAGTTGCGTCTATGAGTTGCGTCTGTGAGTTGCGTCTGTGAGTTGTGTGTGAGTTGTGTCTGTGAGTTGAGTGTGAGTTGTCTCTGAGTTGTGTCTGTGAGTTGTGTGTGAGTTGTGTCTGTGAGTTGCGTGTGAGTTGTCTGAGTTGCGTCTGTGAGTTGCGTCTGTGAGTTGCGTCTGTGAGTTGCGTCTGTGAGTTGTGTGTGAGTTGTGTCTGTGAGTTGCGTGTGAGTTGTCTCTGTGAGTTGCATCTGTGCGTTGCGTCTGTGCGTTGCGTCTGTGAGTTGCGTCTGTGAGTTGCGTCTGTGAGTTGCGTCTGTGAGTTGCGTCTGTGAGTTGCGTCTGTGAGTTGTGTGTGAGTTGTGTCTGTGAGTTGCGTCTGTGAGTTGCGTCTGTGAGTTGCGTCTGTGAGTTGCGTCTGTGAGTTGCGTCTGTGAGTTGCGTCTGTGAGTTGCGTCTGTGAGTTGCGTGTGAGTTGTGTCTGTGAGTTGCGTGTGAGTTGTCTCTGTGAGTTGCGTCTGTGCGTTGCGTCTGTGAGTTGTGTCTGTGTTGTGTCTGTGAGTTGCGTGTGAGTTGTGTCTGTGAGTTGTGTCTGTGAGTTGCGTCTGTGAGTTGCGTCTGTGAGTTGCGTCTGTGAGTTGTGTGTGAGTTGTGTGTGAGTTGTCTGTGAGTTGCGTCTGTGAGTTGCGTCTGTGAGTTGTGTCTGTGAGTTGTGTCTGTGAGTTGCGTGTGAGTTGTCTCTGTGTGGCGTCTGTGAGTTGCGTCTGTGAGTTGCGTCTGAGTTGCGTCTGTGAGTTGCGTCTGTGAGTTGTGTCTGTGAGTTGTGTCTGAGTTGTGTCTGTGAGTTGCGTGTGAGTTGTCTCTGTGAGTTGCGTCTGTGAGTTGCGTCTGTGAGTTGTGTATGTGAGTTGTGTCTGTGAGTTGTGTATGTGAGTTGTGTCTGTTGTGCTGTGTGAGCTCTATGTCCCTCTAACACCAACTGTAAATTTTCGATACAAAGTTAAGATGTGCAAAAGTCCAGAAGCCGCACCACAACGACGGAGGGAACAAGCGCATGAAGAAGCACCACAATCACCATCAACAAAACCACCATCAGCCCGATGTGTTCTAGAGACACGGTGCACCGGACTCTGATTGCTCCGGACTCTGGTTGCACCGTACTCTGGTTGCTCTGCTGCGGCAACGAAGGACAGTATCTCCTTTGTTGCCATGAAGGTGATGTGCCTTCAATACAAGCAGCATCATGTGCCGTCCTTCACTGGGACATGCAGATCCAGTTCCCTGCTGCCGCTGACAGACACCATAAATGGCTCCTGCCGCTAGGTCATTTGGCCCTATAGGCGATGGGCCTGGGGCGAATTGCCCTCCTGCCAACTGGCTCAGCCCGCCCTGCCCGTATATGTCTCGATTATTCTGCAATCTCAGTGTTGTTGACATCGAATTTTTTAATTAAGGTCTTGGCTAAGGTCGCCAGATCCTCCATAAGACGATTTCGTTGCCGCAGAAAACCACCGATCGGCACCGTATGTCACTGTCCAATGGCCTGTGGTGCTGATCTGTTGGATTTTGGCTTTTACTGGTTTGTCTGGCTTGTCAGTAAGTCAGCAACAGCGAAAACATGATTTCCAGGGGCTCTGCAGTGAAAAATCAGCACTGTCGTGTATGACGGTCCATGCTGTTGATGGGCGGTAAAACCCTGCACTGTGTGATGCATAGACTGTCATGCGGTCCTTCAGGGGTTAAAGTTGGCCGGAAGCTGAATTTTCCAACGGTTGGGCGGGCTTTTAATATTTGCTTGTGGTCCTGAGATAGTAGCTGTACTCCACGTAAGGCTAGGGTCAGACTGAGGCAGTGCGAACGCGCGTGCAGCCGCACTTAATCACGGCCGCACTAGCAGCAGATGCCGGGCAATGACGGCCAATATACGAAGTACGGTCGCACAAAAGTCCGGCTGCGCAACGCAAGTGGAAAATGAACGCATTTTTTCGAGAACGTGAAACCGCAGGTACTGACGTACAGAGTGCGCTGCGTCCGCTAGCGGCGTGTGTGTGTGATTAGGAGATGTCAGACGCTGCTAATGTCCGGCCAACATAACGTCCAGACACAAAAAGGGTTTTATTGATGATCCGTACAAAATCACGGACGAAAATGCGCATAGTATGACCACTATCACGTATTCTGTGAAAAAATGCGTCCATTCGTTCGAACGCACTTTTTCACAGACAACATAAAAATGCGTTCGTCTGACCCTAGCCTAAACCAGGGATTTCAAACTCTTGCTCCCCCGGATATAATTTGCCTACAACTCCCAGAATACCTTGCATTATTTATTATTATTTATTAAGCACCAACACATTCCAAATGGCACGCTGACCACAGTCACTGCTCTCAAATATCTAGGTATGTATTTAAACCAAAATCTATCCTTCGGCCCCCACATCGAAAAACTCTCATCTAAACTTTACCCCAAACTAGGTGCCCTGTACAGAAACAAATCCTGCCTGAGCCCCGCGGTAAGAAAGCAGATTGTATAACAAATGCTTATGCCGCCTATTGATTACGGAGATGTAGTGTATGCAGCCGCCCCGCAAACACACCTTCAGAAACTTACTTTATTGTATAACTCATTCTGCCGCTTTGTGCTACAATGTAACCACCATTGTGACATGTTAAAAGAAATAAACTGGCCATCGCTGGAATCTAGACGCACCCTTCAGCTTTCCAACCTGGTGTTTAAGAGCTTTTCTGGGAAGCTACCACCCTACCTGAATAGGCTGCTTCCCCCGGCAGTTCCCTCATCCTATAACCTCCGATCCAGGACCAGCACCTTACTTACAATACCACAATACAAAAAGACAGTGGCTCGATCCTCATTTTCCTACAGAGCACCACGGTTATGGAATAGAGATGTGCAATTTGTCAAACTCGGACGAAAATCACCATTTTCGTATTTCGGGAGCATTTCCGAAACTGAAAAATCAGCCGCCCGAATTTTCAGATCGATCCGAAATTTGGAATCGATATAAAGCATAAACTAAATCTATTCGGAAATGGATCCGACACGAAAAAAAATGGGACGAAAATTATACGAGATGCTGAAAAAAATGGAACAATTTGTCAAAAACGAATAAAATTCGAAACAAGATGATCTGAAACGGAAAAAAAAAGAACAGAACCAAATTATAAAAATACTAGCCGGAACCAAAATAACCCCATAGGTTTCAATGTTAAAAAAAATCCCTGTGTTTATTGAATATTTATTAAACCATTATTTTTTTTCACCTGCAGCAATAAGACATTTTGTTTATTTAGGATTTTTTTTTTTTAGACATTTTTGGGGAATTTTAGGGTTAAAGTTCGTGTTTCCTAACTTATTTTAAAAAAACTAGCCTTTTTTCCACCATAAGTTTCAATGATAAAAAAACCCCAATTTTTATTAAATATTTATTAAATTGTTTATTTTTCTCATTTGCATCAATAAGCCATTTTGTTTATTTATTTTTTAGGATTTTTTTTAAACATTTTTTGGGAATTTTTGGGTTAAAGTTTAGGTTTCCTAACTTATTTTAAAAAAACCTAGCCTTTTTCCACCATACGTTTCAATGATAACCCCCCCCCCCTGTGTTTATTAAATTTTTATTAATCTGTTTATTTTCCAACAATAAGTCATTTTGTATGTTTTTGGTTTTCTTTTGGCATTTTTCGTGATTTTTTTGGGTTGATTTTAAGGTTTCAGAATTTATTTCAAATGTAATAACGTGGCGTGTTTTTTTCTTTGCTGAACGCAGCTGTACTATTTTCTCATGGTCCGTCCGCGTTCAGCAATGAATCGGATATCTGTGTGTCTGTGTTTTGTTTTTAATATCTTGCATTTAAATATCTTGCAGTTCTGTAACAACTGTAACAATTCAATGTTCTCAAACCCAGGACGTACTTGAAAACGAGAGAAAATCTCAACGTATCCTTCCTGGGAAAACACTTTATAAATAAATAAGTTCCGCAGCGTTGCGTGCAATAGATAGGAAGAATATCGTGGGAGATGTAGTTGAGAAACATCTAGGGCAGGGATGTCAAACTCGGCCCCACAGATGTCTCTGAACTACAACTCCCATGATTCCCTGGCCATCTATTGCGTTGAAAAAAATCTGGGAATTGTTGACAGCCCTGATCTAGGAGGTCAGAGTTTGAGCTCCCTGTCATAACGGCCCACTAGGTATAGAACGCGGATACTTTGGAGGCAAAGGGTTTGTGTTGTTGTGCGACGCAGTGACGGTGTATCTGCTGTTTGTAAATAATACACTTCTAATGTTACATAATAGGTTGTACGCCTGGTAATCATTGTTTGAGTCGCAATAATTGGACACGGTGTTCTCCTGATTCGAAACCTCCGCGCAGAGTGTTCCATTGGAATCTCTCCTCTCGTTTGATGGTGGATTGAGATTTAATGTCCGTCCGCTTGGCAGGACTTTCCTGAAAAGTTCAATCTCTGTAATCAGTGGAACGGTAATCGGAACGCTATTGCTCGGGGCATGTTTTACTTTGTGCAGCTGCAAGACGATTTATTTTACAGGCGGCCGCCGCGCCCGATGCTAATCCTTCCGATTGTGATTATCCAGCTTGTCCTTGTTATAGAAAATGATTTCTCAAGCTTTTTTTTTTGGTCACAACCCGGCCGATAGCACGGTCACCGAAGAAGCAAACTATATTAGGGCTGAAACAACTAATTGATAATGAGATAGATGACAACAGAAAAATACTAAAAGTTTAATTAACCACTTCGATGCGGAAGACGCGCTCAGCACGTCCTACCGCATCGGCACTTGGCTACGGAGGACACGCTGAGCGTGTCTTCCCTTTGCAGCCGCGATCGGTCGGGATTCCGGCTGATCGCTGCGGCCCCCCAGTGCGGGGGGGACCCAGGTGGGCAGGATTAGCGTCATCGCACCAGGCGCGTTGACGTCTATTCCAGGCACCCCTTCGCCAGTGCAGGGAAGGTGCCTGAAGGGAAGGGGGAGGTCCTCTGGACCTCGCTCCCTCCCCATCCGTACAGGGCACTGCAAAAAGGCAGGTACCTCTTGGAAGGGCACAGCCTTGGGGGCTGGATCACGATTCGGCGCCAAGAGGCACCAGATCGCGGTCCCCTCCCGGAGCTGGCCGATATCTTGGATGTCGGCCAAGCTTCTGGGATCTCCCCCTGCCTACTGGCGTCATCGTGCTAGTTCGGGAGTTAACCCCTAGCTGCCATCTATGGTGGAGATAGGGGGTTCCAATGAACCCCCTATCTCCAGATCCGACCCCCTATCTCCCGACCCTTTTTTTGGGGGGGAAATTACGTGATTTTTAGCAGACCCCCCCATAGGGGTTAATTTTTTGTATCATTGGAACGGCCAGAGCATGGCCTTTCCAATGATACCAAACATGATCATGTTATATGTAAACAAAAAAAATATTTAATTTAAATTAAAAAATAAATTTTAACATTTTAAAAAATAAACAGGTTTTTTGTTTTATTAATGCAGCAATATTGTTCCCATTTCAATTATAATGTGAACAATGATGCTGCACTAACGATTTTTTCTATGGGGGCGTTGGCTAAAAATCACGTAATTCCCCCAAAAAAATGTAACGAGGCCCTATTTCTAATTTTTTTTACAAGCGCAACTCATAGAAAATATAACTGCAAAGGCTTGCATGATAAAATGTGAAAAAAAAAACACTTTACACGCTGTAGATGATTGAAAATTCAAATTTTATTGCATTTTTTTGTTATAATATTCAGACAGGACATGACGTATACATATAAATATTATATATTATGAATCTGCCGAGTCTGCCGGAAAGAACGATATATAATATGTCTGGGTCGTGTAATAAAATGTGACTTCAAATCGTGTTTAAACATGATGAGCGAAACCGGTAAAAATGAGCTCAGCACACAGCGGTGAAATGGCTCAGCAGCAAAAGGGTTAATAAAGAGACTTTTTGCTGCAAATGAAAAGAATAATTGGTGGTTGAACAAAAAATGAATAAAAGGGGGATATTTTTTTTTCTTTTACATTGTATCCTATAGGATTTGCCCGTTTAAAACCTGTCAAACCAAACCACCGAAAATCAGGGCATTTGGCCGACTTTTCGGTGCACTTCGGTGTCTCTGAATAGATTAACCATTACTTCTCTATGGGGGATTTCCCTGCCGCCGAACAGGCATCGTATTTCGATGACAATTCGCTAATATTGCCTGCTTTTTGAATAGCCGAATGGCCACGAAATGGCACTATATGGGGAAATTCCCCGTTTGGTGCAATTCGGCGGCATATTCGGCTTGCTTTGAATAAACCCTACTTTGAGCGCGGCCACCAGTGATAAATGCCAGACATCAATAGCTCCTTCTTAACGCCATGAAAACACATGCGATGTGAGATCAGTATTTTCATCATATTCAGAATTGGAGAAACTCTATAATTTTTACCCCCCCCCCCCGCCCTCTCCAGATCTCGGCAGCTGGTATCCAGATGGTCCTGGACTCCTGAGACTCCCCGTGTCGCAGCTTTCATTGCCTGGTGGGAAATCCGTTTCTGATCAAAACATTACTTAAAGACGCTGTCAGTCATGTAAAAGCGCGTGCGGGCCGGGCAGAGGAACAGACGCACCTCGGGGTGACTGCTGCCTGAGATCAGGATATATAACGCGGTCACAAGAGCGGCAGGATCGTCCGCGTTCTTCTTCTGGGTGCTTTTCTCATGCTCCCTGGGAAGTGCACCGGGGGGGGGGGAATCTTAGCAGCAAGCTTATTCCAATCATCTACAGTGTGTAAAGTGATTTCTTTCACAGTTTATCGCCCGAGCCTTTGCGTTTATATTTTCTAAGGGGTATATTTGTTAAAAAAAATTTAGAAATGGGGACTCGTTACCCTTTTTTTGGGGGGAAATTACGTGATTTTTAGCAAACCCCCCCATAGAAAAAATTATTAGTGGAGCATCATTGTTCACGTTATAATTGAAATAGGAACAATATTGCTGCATTAACCACTTCGCTGCTAAGGACGCGCTCAGCGCGTCCACCCGCAGGTAACGTTCCTTGCGGTGGACGTGCTGAGCGCGTCCTCTCTTTGGGGCCAGCGTTCGGCCGGGTTCCGGCCGATCGCTGGCCCCCCCAGTGCGGGCTGACATCCTCGATGTCAGCCCAGCACCCGGAACCGCCACCGGAGCAATTAGGTGTCATCGCGGGGGCGCGATGACACCTAATTCAGGCGCCCCCCCCCGCATGTGCGGAGGAGGCGCCTGAAAGGGAGGGGAGGAGGTCCTTCGGACCTCTCTCCCTCCCGATCGGCGGCGTGCAGGGGGTTAACCCAGGCACCGTTTGGAAGGGCACAGCCTAAAAGGTACCTGGAATTAAGTTTAACCCCATGGGGGCTGGATCGCGAATCGGCGCTGAAAAGCGCCGGTTCGTGATCCTTTCCCGGAGCTGGCCGACAACTTGGATGTCGGCCAAGCCTCCGGGAACTCCCCCTGAGGACTGGCGTCATCGTGCATAGCACGATGACGCCAATCTTGGAGTTAACCCCTAACTGCCACCCAGGGCAGCCATCAGAAATGATGGGGCCCCTTACTAAACCTCACGATGGGGCCCCCCAGTACCGCCCCTCAACCTCTAACAGCTTTTCTCCCCCTTCAAAAAAAAAAAAGGACATAACATAGCACCACAGCAATAAAACTCACAGTAATGAGCGGTGTGTCTGAACGTATCACAGAATCCACAGCAATAAACCTCACAGAAACGGGCTTTGTATGATGGCCTTTGGGTCTGGGTCTGGGCCTGGGCCCTGGGTCTGGTCCCTGGGACTGGGCCTTGGGGTCTGGTCCCTGAGGTCTGGTCCCTGAGGTCTGGGCCCTGGGGTCTAGCCTGGGCCCTGGTCTCTGGGTCTGGTTCCTGGGCCTTGGGGTCTGGGCCCTGGGTCTGGGCCTTGGGGTCTGGGCCTTGGGGTCTGGGCCCTGGGTTTGGGCCTAGGGGTCTGGGCCCTGGGTTTTGGGGTCTGGGCCCTGGGTTTTGGGGTCTGGGCCCTGGGGTCTGGGCCTTGGGGTCTGGGCCCTGCGGTCTGGGCCTAGGGTTTGGGCTTTGGGGTCTGGGCCCTGGGTCTTGGGGTCTGGGCCTTAGGGTCTGGGTCCTGGGCCTTGGGGTCTGGGCCCTGGGCCCAGGGGTCTGGGCCCTGGGCCCAGGGTCTGGGCCCTGGGCCCAGGGTCTGGGCCCTGGGCCTTAGGTCTGGACCCTAGGGTCTGGGCCCTGGAGTCTGGGCCCTGGGGTTGGGCCTTGGGTCTGGGCCTTAGGGTCTGGGCCCTGGGTTTGGGTCTAGGGGGTCTGGGCCCTGGGTTTGGGCCTAGGGGTCTGGGCCCAGGGGTCTGGGCCCTGGGGTCTGGGCCCTGGGTCTGGGCCTAAGGGTCTGGGCCTGGGTCTGGGCCTAAGGGTCTGGGCCCTGGGTCTGGGCCTAAGGGTCTGGGCCCTGGGCCCTAGTGTCTGGGCCTTAGGGTCTGGGCCCTGGGGTCTGGGCCATGGGTCTTAGGGTCTGGGCCCTAGGGTCTGGGCCCTGGGTCTGGGCCTTAGGGTCTGGGCCTTGGGGTCTGGGCCTAGAGGCCCGATCCGTGGCAGTTAGGGGTTAATGTTTGGTATTGTTGGATCGGCCAGAGCATGGCCGTTCCAACAATACCAAACATGAGTATGAAAAAAGTTTTTTAAAAAAAATGAAAAATAAAAATAAAAAAATATTTAAAAAAAAATTAGAAAAAAAAATAAAAATTTTTTTTTTCTTTTTTTGGTTCGTTAATGCAGCAATATTGTTCCCATTTCAATTATAATGTGAACAATGATACTGCACTAACGATTTTTGTATGCGGTGCGTTTGTTAAAAATCGCGTAATTTTCCCCAAAAAAAAATGTAACGAGATCCCATCTCTAATTTTTTTAACAAGCGCACTCCATACAAAATATAACTGCAATTGCTCGCATGTTAAAATGTGAAAAAAAAACACTTTACACGTTGTAAATTATTGAAAATTTATATTTTATTGCATTTTTTGTTATAATATACAGACAGGTCATGACATATACATATAATAATGACATATTATGAATCTGCCGAGTCTGACGGAAAGAACGATATATAATATGTCTGGGTCATATAATAAAATAAGCTTCAAAACGCGTTTAAACATGATGAGCAAAACCGGTAAAAATGACCTCAGCACAGAGACGGGAAAAGCCTCAGCAGCGAAAGGGTTAATAAAAATAACAAACAAAAAAGTCGATGTTTTATTTTTTTTATTTTAAATTTTATTTATTTTTTTGTTATTATTATTATTATTATTTTTTCCTTAATTTTAACATGGACATTTTTGATTTCATTGGAAAGGCCATGCTCTGGCCGTGTCGAATGACACCGAATAAGACCCTCTAGCTGCCACTGATCAGGAGATATGGGTTCAAAGGGACCCACTAGCTCAGGGGTCAACAACCTTGGCTCCCTGTTGTTTTGGGAACTACATCTCCCACAATGCTCAGTCACCCATTAGGCTGTGGCTCCACATGGGAAATGTAGTTCTCAAAACATCAGGGAGCCAAGGTTGTTGACCCCTGCCCTAGCTCCACCATGGGTTTTCCTTAGGGTAGCTAGGGGTTTCCCGACTAACTGAGGTCATTGCGCCTGCATGATGACGTCAGATGAAGAGGGGTGACCCAGAGGTGGAGCTGCCATCTAAGACGGCAGCCCCCACCGGAACTAGGCCCCAATCTGGCGCCGGATCGCGGTCCGGCACCTCAGGGGTTAAAGTCAAGCGATGCCTGTCTTTACCTTCTACCTCCTCCGGATCGGGAGGGAGAGGGATCTGAAAGACATTGACGGGTGGCCGCCTGAAAATGACGTCATTGCGTCCGACGCCGGGCCTTAAAAGCAGCATCTGACTTTGAGGAAGTCAAAAGAACGCCGCGGGACCCTGGAGGAGAAAGGTGAGTATTTGTAGGAGCTCCCGGTAAGGAACGTCCCACGCATGCAGCAGGAGACTCCTAGGATGTTCCCCACACGTCATCCGCAGTGAAGGGGTTAAAGGAGGATTTTTTTTTTAATTCTGTAGCAGACTTTATTTTTTTTAGGTCCTTTTCATTATATAGACGCATTTTAATGCATTTTTATTGGTTTAAACACCTATTAGAAGAATAGCAGAGTTCAGGTTTTTTTTCTCCTGCAGTTCGGCGACTCCATCTCCATCTGAGCCCCAAAGCACCGAAATTTCACTGAAACTTCGGTGCTTTCTGAATAACTCTGAATAACTACAAAAAGAGGTTATTCACAAATCTCTGATCTGGCCCCGAATTGCGCCGGACAGTGAATTTCACAATTTCAAATACTGGCGAATAGACAGATTAATTGACAGAAATTGTCCCATAAAAGACCATCGCGTCTTCTATTCACAGAACGCCGAAATGCACCAAAATTCCAGCAAAATGCCTTTTTTCAGTGTTTCAATTCGACTGGTTTAAACAGGCAAATCCCATATGTTTTAATGTAAAAAAGTAACAATTTTTAAAAATTCATTAATTTTTTGTATTTTTTAAACAACAGTTTTTTTTGTTCTTATTTTTTAAAACACTTTTTTGTTTTGTAACAGACCTTTTTACTATTTTTAAAGGACTTTTTTTTTTTATTTGGACACATTTTAATACAGTGGGTTCTCAACCCTGTCCTCAGGTTCCACTAACAGGCCAGGTTTTAAGGATCTCCTTGGGGAAATGCAGACTGAATCCTGCAATCACTGAGCAGCAAATCATGTCACCTGTGCTGTGCTTCACGTATCCTGCAAACCTGACCTGTTAGGGGGACCTGAATACCAGGGTTAGGAAACACTTTTTTTTATCAGTGCAATCTGGAGGTTTTCGCCAACGTCCGATAACTCCTTCGGCGACTCCAATTTCGGCAGCAAATGGTGACCATTCGAAAAATAGTGAATTTGCAGTATTTTCGGCAAAATGGAATACACACACACACACAGAGTTTTTATTGTCGTATTGTTCCTTTAGCTGGGAAAGCTGAATATATTCAATATTCCTTAACTTCAGGAATTAGTGAGCAGGGCCAGATTTATAACTAGGCATTGTAGACATGTGCCTACAGGTGCCTGCCACAAGGGGAGCCTTGCTCTGTGTGTAAAAAATATAAGCTTTATTTTTTTTTTTACTATTTACAAGCAACCCCTGTATCTCTGGAGCCTCCAGGGCAAGAGGGACATATGAGGTATCGTTGGAAAGGTCAGGTTATGGCCTTTCCAGTGATACCAAATATAACCAGGTTAGATTTATGTAAAAATAAAACAACAAATAAAATATTGTTTTTATCTTTTTTTTCCTAAGGCAGCACTATTATTCAGTTTGCAATTATAAAGTGCACAGTGGCGCTGCGCTAACTCACCTTCTCATTTCCCACACTGCCAGCAAGTGCGGAGTTGATGATGCAACACATCGTTTCACGACAACCTAGACCGCAGTGCTGCAGAGACAGGGGGACTTTGGAACCTGCATCTCTAAATTGTACAGCACACAAGGTTAAGTGAGGCATCATTGGAAAGGTCAGAGTCTGGTCCTTACAATGATACCAAACATGACCATGTAATGTAAAAAATGTATTTTTTACTGCAAAATGTATTTCTTTCTCTGTTCTGTGGCAGAGGCGAAAATATATGCTTTTAGGCTAGGGTCAGACGAGCGTGATTTCTACGGACTGTACGTCCGTGCAGTACGGACATCGTCAGTACGGATGACGCAGTAGTGGTCACACAGTCCGTTTTTTCACTGAAGTTATTTTTTGACGGATGTAGGAGGGGAAAATAAATTACAATGAAAAAACATTCTGTCCGTCAAAAATGCTGGACGTATAAATGCAGTCTGTCTGACCTCGCTCCATCACTCACACACAAAGCTATGCAGACGTTATGGACGTGGCGCACTCCGCACGTCCGTTCTAGCAGTATTACGTTCTTGCCTAACCTGCGTCCGTTTGCAGCGGCCGTTGTGCGTCCGCAGTTCAGTGCGGACGTACTTCATGTGTCAGGCTCCAATGGACTTACTTTCATGCTATCACGGACGTACTTTTAGGCGCAATCACGGACGTGAACACTACGCTCGTCTGACACCAGCCTTACATATAAAACAAACAATGCCGCTGCACTAACTCAACTAAGCAACAGATTCTGCTCCTTCTTTGGATTTGACGCAGAGACATTTTTTCAGTTTTTTTAAAAAATTATTTTTTTTTTAAATAATTTTAGTTTACCCCAAAACGGCAATTTAAAAAGTAATTTTGGTGTTTCTTTTTTTTGTTTGGGGTGGGGGTGCTCCACTTTTCTGTGCCTACATGCTTCTGAGATGCAAATCCAGCCCTATTAGTGACACAACAGGTAGTCAGCATAGATAGGCGTGCGCAAACGCTGTGCCTGGTGTGCCCAGACAAACCCTTATGTTGGGTGAAGGGTTCATTTTTGTACCCCTACATTGAAATTGTGGATGTTCCTTATCCGGTTCATGAGAAATAGCACAAACATTGACAGTATCACTGCATAAAACTGGTTATGCCTAACTAAAAATAACTGGTTTGTACAAAATTATCCAGACATAGATACAGTATGTAATTAACAAATGTTCCATGGGTGCGCACCGTAATGAAAAGGGCCGCGCACGCCATTGCACATCAGTATTTTAATTTAACCCAAAACAAATTGTTACGACCCAAAGTACAGGAAGACACAGCCGTAACGTATTTAATAGGTTCAGTTGAGGTGAATTGATGTAATTGAATGTTTATTAATGAGCAGGGAGTGTCCTGGGATTCCCACAGCTAGAAAACGCAGCTTCCTTCCACGTTTTTTGCCAGAAAAGAAAAGATGATTTCTGCGCTCGCCGGGTAAAAAAAAACAAAAAAAAACAATACGATCGAAAGTGTCAAAATTGAAACACTGTTTGCAAAAAAACTACTGAACGAAAATGTTTGGAATTTACACATAAGATCCAATGAATGATAATAAAAAGGTCTGTTACAGGAAAAAGAAAAAGCTCTGTTTGTGTTTAGGTCTAATTCTCCTCTAGGCTAGGGTCAGACGAACGCATTTTTCGCGTCGTCCGTGAAAAAGTGCAGTCGAACGAATGGACGTATTTTTCACGGAATACGCGATAGCGGTCATACGATGCGCATTTTCGTCCGTGATTTTGTACGGATCATCAATAAAACACTTTTTGTGTCTGGACGTTATGTTGGCCGGACATTAGCAGCGTCTGACGTCTCCAAATCACGCAAACACGCCGCTATGCGGACGCAGCGCACTCTGTACGTCAGTAGTAGCGGTTTGACGTTCTCGAAAAAATGCGCTCGTTTGCCACTTGCGTTGCACGGACGAACGTTCGTGCGGCCGTTCGTCGTATGTTCCCGGCATTGGACGTCATTTGCTGCTAGCACGGCCGTGATTTCGTGTGGCTAAACGCACGTTAAAACTGCGTTCGTCTGACCTTAGCCTTACTCGTTTATGGAACCCACACATATTAATATAAATGTTTTTCTCGCCATTAAATAGACCTTCTAATGATACCATTATTTCCATCATATCCCATATGTTACTATAAAAAAAATTATTAAACGTAATGAAAAAATGAAAAAAAAAACACACCTTTTCGAACTTTGATCCCCCAAAATCTACAACCGCCAAAAAAGACCCCCGCTAAATAGTTTAGAAATTTTGTCCTGAGATTAGAAATACCCAATTTTTACATGTTTTTGCTTTTTAACCCCTTCACTGCTGAGCCCTTTCACCTCTGTGCGCTGAGCTAGTTTTGACCATTTTATGCTCATCTTGTTTAAACGTGATTTGAAGCCCTATTTTATTAAACTCGCCCCAGCCAATTTTTTTTTAAAAAAAACAACCCACTTTTATATATTTCTTTTTAAAAATAAATATTTTTATTTTTTATTTTTACACCAAACCTGGTCATGTTTGGTATCATTGGAAAGGTCATGGTCAGTCCTTCCTTTCCAATGATACCAATGATGACCCTCTAGCTGCCACAGGTCGGGAAATATGGGGGTCCAAAGGACCCCCCTAACTCCACTTGGCAGCTAGGGGGTTGATTGGCCAACTGACATCATCAGGCATATGGCAACGACATCAGTGGGTGGGGGTGACCTCAGAGGCTTGGCTGACATCCAAGGTGTCAGCCACCTCCAGGAGCGGACCGTGATCTGGTGCCTAAGGGGTAAAAGACAGGCACTGCTGGAAAGGGCAGGCTGTACCCTTTTCAGCGCTGCCTTTTTTTTTTTTTTTTTTTTTTACTGATTCCTGTTCAGGAGGGAGAGGGATCCAAAGGACCCCCCTTTCAGGCTCTTTCCCGGTAATGCTGGGAGGGCTCCTGAAACTAAAGTCATTGTGCTCGATGATGACGTCCGGGGCCCATAAAACATAAAGCCAGACCGAAGTGAGACCCCAGCTAGAGAGGTGAGTATAAGGAGAGAGGGAGGCAAAGGACCTTTGATGTACATAGTACATCCTTGGTCCTTAAGGGGAATTTCCCCCAGGACGTACTATGTACATCAGTGGTCCAGACTCCTTATGTAGTAAAGGTCTTTGAATGTATCATAATGTCTTGATGAAAGTCCTGAGTGGACTGAAACGTTGACTCTTGTTTTGTGAATTAAATAATATTTAATCATCTAGAATCAAGTCTCCTCAGTGCGCTCACTTCTTACTTCTTACGGCTTCTATATATATATATATATATATACTAGTTATTAAGCCTGCCCGGAGGGCAGTCTATTGTTATTGTTTCCAGCTCAGAATCAGTGTCCACATATTTGCTTTTCAATGTCCTATCCAAGAGTATCTCTTTATATAAATGCAACGTACAACGTGCAATGGGAGGGCCGAGTAAGGCTGGGGTCAGACCAGCGCACTTTTAACGTGCGTTCTGGCGCACATAATTACGGCTGCACTAGCAGCAGATGACGGGCAATGACGGCCAATATACGATGTACGGCCGCACAAAAGTCCGGCCGTGCAACGCAAGTGGAATTTGAACGCATTTGTTTGAGAACGCTGAACCGCTAGTACTGACGTACTGAGTGCGCAGCTGCGGCATAGCGGCGTGTTTGCGTGATTAGGAGATGTCAGACGCTGCTAATGTCCAGCCAACATAACATCCAGACGCAAAAAGAGTTTTATTGACGATCCGTACAAAATCATGCCCGAAAATGCGCGTCTGACCGTTTCTTGCGCATTCCATGAAAAAAATACGTCAATGCGTTCGGACGCACTTTTTCACGTTTGCGGGGAAAAATGCTTTCGTCTGACTCTAGCCTAAGCAGCTGTGATGGGTGCGCACGCAGCTGACAGTGAATTACAAAGACATTTATTTATTAGAGCAGGCTCCTCTTCCCTCTTAGATTGTAAGCTCACGGGAGCGGGTTCCTCTTTATCCTCTTAGATTGTAAACTCACGGGAACAGGCCCCCCTTAGGCTGGGGTCAGACTGAGGCAGTGCGAACGCGCGTGCAGGCGCACATAATTACAGCCGCACTAGCAGCAAATGACGGGCAATGACGGCCAATATACGAAGTACGGTCGCACGAAAGTCCGGCCGCGCAACGCAAGTGGAAAATGAACGCATTTTTTCGAGAACGTTAAACTGCTAGTACTGACGTACAGAGTGCGCTGCGCCCGCTAGAGGCGTGTGTGCGTGATTAGGAGACGTCAGACGCTGCTAATGTCCGGCCAACATAACGTTCAGATGCACAAAGTGTTTTATTGATGATCCGTACAAAATCACGGATGAAAGATGCGCATCGTATGACCGCTCTCGCGTACTCCGTGAAAAAATGCGTCCATTCGTTCGAACGCACTTTTTCACAGACAACGTGAAAATGCGTTCGTCTGACCCTAGCCTTAGATTGTAAGCTCACGGGAACAGGCCCCTCTTAGATTGTAGGTTCATGGGAACAGGCCCAACTTAGATTGTAAACTCACAGCAACAGGCCCCTCTTAGATTGTATGTATGCTGGGGGTATATTTGCCCCCAGCTGACACATGGATATAATTGCCCCCAGCAGCGCACGCATGGATATAATTGCCCCCAGCAGCTCACACATGGATGTAATTGCCCCCAGCTCACACATGGATATATTGCCACCAGCTTACACATGGATATAATTGCCCCAGCAACTCACGCATGGATATAATTGCCCCCAGCAGCTCACTCATGGATATATTGCCCCAGCTCACGCATGGATGTAATTGCCCCAGCTCACGCATGGATATAATTGCCCCCAGCAGCTCACTCATGGATATATTGCCCCAGCTCACGCATGGATATAATTGCCCCAGCTCACGCATGGATATAATTGCCCCCAGCACACGCATGGATATAATTGCCACCAGCTAACGCATGGATATAATTGCCCCCAGCTCCTGCATGGATGTAATTGCCCCCAGCAGCTCAAGCGTGGATATAATACCCCAGGTTCAAACATGTATATAATTGGCCCCAGCTCACACATGGATATAATTGGCCCCAGTTCAGACATGGATATAATTGGCCCCAGCTCACACATGGATATAATTGGCCCCAGCTCACACATGGATATAATTGGCCCAGCTCAAGCATGGATATAATTGCCCCCAGCTCAATGACCACCGGCGGGCCCCCTCTGACTGGCGGGCTCTCTCTGACATCATCAGAGGGGGCCCGCCAGTGGCCATCTTGAAGTCCCTGCTCGCTGGAGGCTGGGCCCATCGGCGAGCATGGACTTCAAGATGGCCGCCGGTGGGCT
Organism: Leptobrachium leishanense; assembly: GCA_009667805.1. Lineage (NCBI taxonomy): Eukaryota > Metazoa > Chordata > Amphibia > Anura > Megophryidae > Leptobrachium > Leptobrachium leishanense. The sequence goes on along the minus strand of CM019067.1, from coordinate 326,034,765 downwards.
TCCTCTGACATCATCAGAGGGGGCCGCCGACGGCCATCTTGAAGTCCCTGCTCGCCGGTGGGTCTACATTGGCCCAGCCTCCGGCGAGCAGGGTGGCACGCCGGCGGTCAGGGCTGAGGCCAGAAAAAAAGCGGAGCCGTTGGAGAGGCTCTCGCAAAGCGCCTCTCCCTCTCTCACCTCCTCACAGCTCCGTGACTGAGCTGTGAGGAGGTGAGAGAGGGAGAGGCGCTTTGCGCGCGCCTCTCCAACGCCTCTGCTTTTTTTTTCTTCTAACAGTTTCAAAGTCCGTCGCGCATGCGCACTCTACACACAGTACAGTATATAAAAGATATAATTTATTCATTCTTAGCCTTTTTTTCTTTCTAATTATTTTTTTTGGTCAGACATGAAAGTTTTAAACCAGACGTCTGTCTTTGCCGTCAAACTATGGCCAGCAGAGATAGCCGATCTGTCTGTGGCCCAAAAGGCTTTTTCCTGATAGAGACACGTGTTAAGACGTGTTCAAGTTCAATGCCTTGGAGCCAGTTCCAGGTCTCACCGCAAAGAGTCTGTGCGTGGATTATATAAACCTATTTGGCGCTGGATTTAACGCCCCTGACATGAAAATCCAAGTTGATTCCAAAATCCCGAGATAATCTGCGGGTTCAAAGCGTAATTAATTGATAGATTTGTGAGGATTCCGCTTGGAGTATCAACGTGCGATTCCCATTTAGGTAGATACCATGGCTGGCCCTGACACGTAGTGACCAGTTTCACTGGTTTCCTGACCTTGAGCATGACCTTGTATTTCTTTATCATTGCAGTATATATAGTCTTTTTTGGGTTTTGGCCATGGATGCAGGAACACATCGAAAGCCGTTATAGAAATTTTGGAATGTCTTTGTTAGAAAGCACATCGATTCCGTCCGAACTTGCACGTTGTCTTCGGCATTCTGAGTGACACCGGCGCATTTTATTTCAGCACCGCCCGAAGTTGTCAGTGTTTTCCTATTTAAGCTATGTTCGCAAATCTTCTCCAATCTCCGTATTCCAACGGCTCAACCATCGAGGCCTAAAATGTGTAGTTCTGGGCCAATTCACCGTTTAGCGAATAACCCCTGATGTGATAAATTCTCTTGGCCTTGGACCGACAGGTGGAATGTACTGTAGCGTGCCACTGGGGGCAGTTGGGGAAGGGGGGCGCTGGCATTTCCGCTTCACTGTGATTCAGGGAAGGAAAGTCAGCCTTCTTGCATGTCACATGTGTCTGGGACAGCTGCATCGTGCTGCCGGAGCAGGCTCTGTGCATGCGCGTCGGGATTCAGCCAGTGCGGAGGCCGGGGAGCTTCGCTGGCATCTCATCTCGTGTCAGTCGTGTCGCGCTTTTTGAATTGTTCTGCTTCCTTCGGCCACACGGCAGCAGCTGTTAATATTTTTTTGTCAGACTGTCACACAAAAGCCAGTGGTCTTATTAAGCAAAAAGTCAAGTGTTACAATGAAAGAAATGGTAAATAGAGGTACCGGGTCAGCAATTATTTATATTTACTTTATGCTATGTACAGATATTTGTCACTTTCCAACTCTGATTATATTTCATGGATTTTAATATATACAGTTGTGTTCAAAATTATTCAACCCCCAATGCTGTAAAGGGTTTTAGGGAATTTAGTGACATTTGTATTTGTATTCAGAATGAAATCCTACAAGGACTTTTTAAAGAACCATATGCAACTAAAATGACATCAATTGGTTTTGTAATACAGTAGTAAATGTTTCTTTTGTGAATTCTTCATTGACACAATTATTCAACCCCTTAAAGACTGCCACTCTGAAGAACAGAGGTTCATTCAAGTGTTTTCAATCAGGTATTGAAAACACCTGTGGATGTCACGGAGCAGCAATAAAGCATAATAAGCACCAATTAGGCAGCTTTAAAATGACTGTGATACTCAGCTCCTTCTAGACATTTACTGGTGTGGTTACAAACATGGTGAAGTCAAGAGAATGGTCCAGGAAGACAAGACAAGAGGTGATTACGCTTCACAGGAAGGGCAATGGCTATAAGAAGATTGCAAAGATGTTAAACATACCAAGAGACACCATAGGAAGCATCATTCGCAAATTCAAGGCAAAGGGCACTGTTGAAACGCTACCTGGTCGTGGCAGAAAGAAGATGCTGACTTTGACTGCTGTGCGCTACCTGAAGCGTAGAGTGGAGAAAAGTCCCCGTGTGACTGCTGAGGAACTGAGAAAAGATTTGTCAGATGTGGGTACTGAAGTTTCAGCTCAGACAATACGGCGCACACTGCGTAATGAAGGCCTCCATGCCAGAACTCCCAGGCGCACCCCCTTGCTGTCTCCAAAGAATAAGAAGAATCGACTGCAGTATGCCAAAAGTCATGTGGACAAACCACAGAAGTTTTGGGATAGTGTTCTGTGGACTGATGAAACAAAATTAGAACTGTTTGGGCCCATGGATCAACGCTATGTTTGGAGGAGGAAGAACAAGGCCTATGAAGAAAAGGACACCTTGCCTACTGTGAAGCATGGCGGGGGGTCAATCATGCTTTGGGGCTGTTTTGCTTCTGCAGGTACAGGGAAGCTTCAGCGTGTGCAAGGTACCATGAATTCTCTTCAGTACCAGGAGATATTGGATGACAATGTGATGCAGTCCGTCACAAACCTGAGGCTTGGGAGACGTTGGACCTTTCAACAGGACAATAATCCCAAGCATACCTCCAAGTCCACTAGAGCATGGTTGCAGATTAAAGGCTGGAACATTTTGGAGTGGCCATCGCAGTCACCTGACTTAAATCCGATTGAGAACCTCTGGTGGGACTTAAAGAAAGCAGTTGCAGTGCGCAAGCCTAAGAATGTGATTGAACTGGAAGCTTTTGCCCATGACGAATGGGCGAAGATACCCGTAGATCAGTGGCGTAACTAGAAACCTGAGGGCCCCAGTGCAAGAATCCATGAAGGGCCCCCCCAACCCCCCCAAAAAAAGATCCATATTTTTACCTTTTTTTTTTTCTGCAATATAAAAAAGATAGTATTGCCCCAGCTCACATGGATATATATATTGCCCCCAGCTCACATGGACATATATATTGCCCCCAGCTCACATGGACATATATTGCCCCCAGCTCACATGGACATATATTGCCCCCAGACCACACATGGATATATTGCCCCAGCTCACACATGGATATTTTTGCCCCAGCTCATGGAAATACTGCCCCAACACATGGATATACTGCCCCAGCACATTAATATACTGCCCCAGCTCATGTATATACTGCCCCAGCTCTGCCCCCCAGCTCATGGATATACTGCCCCAGCTCTGCCCCCCCAGCTCATGTATATACTGCCCCAGCTCTGCCCCCCAGCTCATGTATATACTGCCCCAGCTCTGCCCTCCCAGCTCATGGATATACTGCCCCAGCTCTGCCCCCCAGCTCATGGATATACTGCCCCAGCTCTGCCCCCCAGCTCATGGATATACTGCCCCAGCTCTGCCCCCCAGCTCATGGATATACTGCCCCAGCTCATGGATATACTGCCCCAGCTCTGCCCCCCCAGCTCATGGATATACTGCCCCAGCTCTGCCCCCCAGCTCATGGTTATACTGCCCCAGCTCTGCCCCAGCTCATGGATATACTGCCCCAGCTCTGCCCCCCCAGCTCATGGATATACTGCCCCAGCTCTGCCCCCCAGCTCATGGTTATACTGCCCCAGCTCTGCCCTCCCAGCTCATGGATATACTGCCCCAGCTCTGCCCTCCCAGCTCATGGATATACTGCCCCAGCTCTGCCCCCCCAGCTCATGGATATACTGCCCCAGCTCTGCCCCCCCAGCTCATGGATATACTGCCCCAGCTCTGCCCCCCCAGCTCATGGATATACTGCCCCAGCTCTGCCCCCCCAGCTCATGGATATACTGCACCAGCTCTGCCCCCCCAGCCAGGGCCGGATTAACATAGGGGCAGATGGAGCAGCAGCTCCAGGCCCATGCCCCAGAATAGGCCCACAGAAAGGATAAATTTGTCTGCATTGATGGGTATTTGGACCACTATATCTCCACCTCCATAGCAGCTATAGGGTCATATGAGGTATCACTGGAAAGCTCAGAGCATGATCTTTCCAATGATACCACACATGACCAGGTTTTATGTAACAATAAAAATAAGATAATAAAGATTTCTTTATTTTTTATTTTTCTTTCTAACACAGCAATATTTTTCAATTATAAAGGGAACAATGATGCTACATTAACTCACCATCTAATTTTTCATGTCACTAACAAGTGTGGAGGTGATGGTACAATCCATTATTACGAATTGTTACATCAAGAACTTAACCGCCACACTGCAGCAAAGTGCACTGGGGTGGGGGCTTTGGAACCCTGCGCCACTAATCTTTACACCTTGCAAGGTCAAATGAGGCATCAGACAGGACAGAGTCTGGCCTTTGCATTGATACCAAACATGACAATGTAAAATCTAAAAGAAAAAGAAAACAAAAAACCTTTTTATTTATTTTTTGTTCCAAAGTGATGGTATTGTCCATTTGTCACGTATAAAATGAGCAATACCACTGCCATTACTCACATTCTCCTTTCCCACGCTGGGAGCAAGGTCAGTGTTTTATACATAGTCATATTATTCATAAAACACCATTATCCAAAGTACATGGCAAATATCAAATTTGTGGGTTAAAATTGTATATTTTCTCATAAAAATGCAGTTACAGGTTCCCATTTATTTATTTTTTAACAAGAATTCCCTATAGAATATATAACCAGAGGTTTGAATGATAAAATATGAAAAAATTATTTTACACGCTGTGATGATTGAAATCTGAATGGAAATTTACTCACACAGTATCTGCCTGGTAAGATATACCTATATATGCAATATTAAATAGCCTAAAATATGTTGCCATTTCATTAAATTCCAAAAAAAGCCACCGAAATATTCAGCTCCAGGCCCATAGAGCTCTTAATCCGGCCCTGCCCCCAGCTCATGGATATACTGCCCCAGCTCTGCCCCCCAGCTCATGGATATACTGCCCCAGCTCTGCCCCCCAGCTCATGGATATACTGCACCAGCTCTGCCCCCCAGCTCATGGTTATACTGCCCCAGCTCTGCCCCCCCAGCTCATGGTTATACTGCCCCAGCTCTGCCCCCCCAGCTCATGGATATACTGCCCCAGGTCTGCCCCCCCAGCTCATGGATATATTGCCCCAGCTCTGCCCCCAGCTCATGGATATACTGCCCCAGCTCTGCCCCCAGCTCATGGATATACTGCCCCAGCTCTGCCCCCAGCTCATGGATATACTGCCCCAGCTCTGCCCCCAGCTCATGGATATACTGCCCCAGCTCTGCCCCCCAGCTCCTCATCATGGATATACTGCCCCAGCTCTGCCCCCCAGCTCATGGATATACTGCCCCCAGCCCAGCTCTTACCTGCTCTGCTGGCCCCAGGCCCAGGGCAGGCTCCGGCGTCTTCTCCTCCTTGGCGAGCGGCCGCTGTAAACATGCAGCTTGGCCGCTCGCCGGAAACCACCTGATCAGCGCGAGGTCTCGTGCGCTGGTCAGGTGGTTTCTCTCCCACGTGAGCGGCCAAGCTGCATGTCAGCGGCCGCTCGCGTAGGGAGAGGGACGGCCAGCGCGCGGCTCCCAGATTCAGGTGCTGATTGCCGGAATCTGGCGGCGGCGCTGGGCCCCCCTCCAGTGGCGGAATGCCAGGGCCCGGTCGCAACTGCGACCGCTGTGACCCTGGTACTTCCGCCACTGCCGTAGATCGCTGCAAGACACTTGTGTCAAGCTATGCTTCACGTTTAAAAGCTGTTATAACTGTAAAAGGATGTTGTACTAAGTACTAAGATTGAATGTCACTTGGGGGTTGAATAAAACTGATAATGATGTGAGCACAGAAAAGACATTTGTGGTTATTTCATTGTAAATGTTATGTTATATTTGTCTGACCTACACGTGCCTCTTTGATTTAATTGTAAGCAAGATGACTGAATGATCAAAATCAATGTCAAACTGGCCAAAACACTCAATTTCAGTGGGGGTTGAATAATTTTGAACACAACTGTATATGTTTTAAATGTCCTTCAGATGAATGCTGTATATTTTTAAATATATGTTTTTATTAAAATTCTTAATATATTGATTAAATATTTATTCGTATTAGATCTAGGTATTTTACATGTGTGATTATTATTAGATTTATCGTATATTCATAATTATTTTATATTTATTACATCGATTTATATATTATTATATTTTATTCAATATATATTTATTATTAGATTTTGTATATTAGATTTATTTTTATATATTCCTGATCATTAGATATATAATTATTATTATATGTATATATTATTATTAAAATTATTTATGTAATATTATTAGATGTCATATATATATAAAAATCACGAGTATAGCAGTCTGTAGTGATACCTTTTTTATTGGACTAACGTTACATTTAAAGTACAAGCTTTCGAGAGGATTCCTCCTTCCTCAGGTATAGAAGCTAACACCTGAGGAAGGGAGGAATCCTCTCGAAAGCTTGTACTTTAAATGTAACGTTAGTCCAATAAAAAAGGTATCACTACAGACTGCTATACTCGTGATTTTGGCATCTGGACTAACACGGCCGACCTAATATATATATATATATATATATACACACAATATTGCCAAAAGTATTCGCTCACCTGCCGTGGCTCGCATATGGATGGGTGAGCGAATACTTTTGGCAATATAGTACATATATATCTATATAATAAAAGAGTAAGGCTTTGGCTGTCCGTCGCCAAAGCCTTACTGCGCATGCGCGCGCAACCAGCGGCGGTTGGTTGCGCGCGCATGCAACCGCCGCGGCCACTGGTGTATCTTGGCCTAGGCCAACAAGGCCCAGGCCTAGGGCGGCACTTTCCAGGGGGCGGCGGCCCGCTGGGTGGCCCCACCCCTAAAAAAAAAAAAAAAAAAAAAAAAAAAAATTTTTTTTTTTACTTTTGCAAACTATTTTACCAGGAAGGAAACATTGAGATGTCACTAATTTTCAAGTATGTCCTGGGTAGGCAAGGCATAGGCTTTCACTTTCCAGGGGGCAACAAAAAACCTCACCACTAATTGGGTTACTCACAGAGCACTGAAATGACGCCAACATTTTGGTGTTCTGTAGTTCCCTGCACTTCGGGGAATAAAATTTCCCAGCCCTGCAGTGAATTCACCATTCACCGCAGGGTACCCAAAGTGCATGGAGTCGGCCGCTGTATGCTGCCACCGCAAACCCATGGCCTGCTGTTTTCAAAAGAACTACTGAACGAAAATGTCTGGAATTTACATATAAGATCCTATGATTGATAATAAAAAGTTCTGTTACAGAAAAAGGAGAACCGCTATTAAAAAAAAGGGGGGGAATTTAGCCCAAAAAATTCTGAAAAATCACTAAAAGGTACAAAAAAAATCAATAAATAAATAAAGACTTTTTAATGCAGATTAAAATAATAAATGGTTTATTAGATATTGCATAAAAAACGGGAATATTTTTAACATTGAAACCTATGGGGTTCGCCTGAATAAACCTGCTGATTGAAACCACTGAACATCAGGGCATTTCACTGACATTTCTCTGCTGTTTGGTGTTCTCTGAATAGATTAACCATTACTTCTCTATGGGGATTTGCACTGCCTTCAAACAGCACCGTACTTGCTGGCAGTTCGCCAAACTTGTGTGTGAGCATATCACCAGAGCAGTGGTGTACTTAGAGGAGTGGCGGAGGGCGGGCCGCCCCAGGTACCAGTGATTATTGGGGTGTCATTAGGGGGTACTAGGAGGTGCCACTGTCACTGTGTGTCAGCTTTGAGCTGTGTTCTCAAACAACGAGCAGCGGAGCATGGCGTTTGCATACGGAATAAAATCGAATAGAATAAAAATCCCCCTCTCCTCCTCCATAGCTCCTCCCCTGCCCCGCAGCAGCTCTAGGAGAGGGGAGGGGATGTGAATTGTGTCCAGAGAGAGAAGATGACAGTAAACGGCAGGTAAAGGGGGGGGGGGGTTCAGCAGAATATGAAGCCCTGTCTGCTTACTGCTGTTTAAAGTGGACCTTTCCTTAACCAGCACTGCAGTGATAGAAATTTGTCATTGAGCTGCCTGGCTCCTGGTGAGGCTGCTTGCGTGCAGGTCACACTCGGTCCGGCCGGTCAGGTGGTACTGAGTCTCAGTACCACCTGACTGGCTGAACCACGTGACACGCATGCACGCAGCTGCCCGCCCTTTCGTTAACATGGACTGTCACTCTATTCTGGACTGAACACCCATCGGGAAGGGAATCAAAGCCACGGTGCACCCTCTGGCAGTGGCACCCCACTGCTGACAAGATGGCTCCACGCACAGGCACAGCCGTGATCCTAACGTGGCCTGGAGGGACCTCCTGCTGAGTCTGTACACAGTACCTGCTGACTCTGCACACAGCCCTACCGCGGACAGAGGCCGGTAAATATAGAATAAATCATTGCTGTGTGCTCATATACACTCGGTTTGCTGGGAGTTTTATTGCAGTGGATTCTGATGCACTCATACACACCACACATTGCACTGCTGGGAGTTTTATTGCAGTGGATTCTGATGCACTCATACACACCGCACATTGCATTGCTGGGAGTTTTATTGCTGTGGATTCTGATACGCTGACACACAACACACATTGCATTGCTGGGAGTTTTATTGCAGTGGATTCTGATGCACTCATACACACCGCACATTGCATTGCTGGGAGTTTTATTGCAGTGGATTCTGATGCACTCATACACACCACACATTGCACTGCTGGGAGTTTTATTGCAGTGGATTCTGATGCACTCATACACACCGCACATTGCATTGCTGGGAGTTTTATTGCTGTGGATTCTGATACGCTGACACACAACACACATTGCATTGCTGGGAGTTTTATTGCAGTGGATTCTGATGCAATCATACACACCGCACATTGCATTGCTGGGAGTTTTATTGCTGTGGATTCTGATATGCTGACACACACCACACATTGCATTGCTGGGAGTTTTATTGCAGTGGATTCTGATGCACTCATACACACCGCACATTGCATTGCTGGGAGTTTTATTGCTGTGGATTCTGATACGCTGACACACAACACACATTGCATTGCTGGGAGTTTTATTGCAGTGGATTCTGATGCACTCATACACACCGCACATTGCATTGCTGGGAGTTTTATTGCTGTGGATTCTGATACGCTGACACACACCACACATTGCATTGCTGGGAGTTTTATTGCAGTGGATTCTGATGCACTCATACACACCGCACATTGCATTGCTGGGAGTTTTATTGCTGTGGATTCTGATACGCTGACACACAACACACATTGCATTGCTGGGAGTTTTATTGCAGTGGATTCTGATGCAATCATACACACCCCACATTGCATTGCTGGGAGTTTTATTGCTGTGGATTCTGATACGCTGACACACACCACACATTGCATTGCTGGGAGTTTTATTGCAGTGGATTCTGATGCACTCATACACACCGCACATTGCATTGCTGGGAGTTTTATTGCTGTGAATTCTGATGCACTCATACACACCGCACATTACATTGCTGGGAGTTTTATTGCTGTGGATTCTGTGATACACACTGCATATTACTGTGAGTTTTATTGCCCTGGAGCTCTGGGATACGCTCATACACACTGCACATTACTGTGAGTTTTATTGCTGTGCAGTTCTGTGATATGGTCATACACACTGCACATTTCTGTGGGTTTTATTGCTATGCAGCTCTGTGATACGCTCATATGCAGTGCACGTTTCTGTGGATTTTATTGTTCCACCAATTAGAGCGGCTGTGATCCCGTTTACTTGACATGCGTGGCTGTTCTTTGTAAAAATACTTGAATTTAAACAATTCATAATTTTCTTTATCTCAATAGATACATTTGAAATGGTATACAAAATATACAAGTAGGCACTTGGTATCCACTTTTAATATAAAGAGAGGAAAAGGCGGAGCTCTAAGAGGAAAAGGTGGAGCTTAAAGAGGAAGGGTGGGGATTAACCAGGAAGAGGTGTGCCCTTGACAGGAAGGGGTGCGTCAAATTTAAATTAGGGGTGCACGAGTTTAGTCAGGCCTAGGGCAGCACAAAACCTAAATACACCACTGGCCGCGGCACGAGCCGGCTGCCGGCTCGCCGCGGCGGTAACACATGCACACAGCAGCCGGGTAGAGGCTGCGCTCGCAGCCTCTACCCGGCTGCCGCGCGCATCCAACCCCAGAGCGGCGAAGGGAAAGTTTCCTCCGCCGCTCGGGGGGTTGGATGCGCGCGGCAGCCGGGTAGAGGCTGCGAGCGCAGCCTCTACCCGGCTGCTTTGTGCATCTAACGGGTCCCCCGAGCGGCGGAGGGAAAGTTCCCTCGCTTCCGCTTTGAAGGACCCAAGCCCCGGTCACGTGACCGCGGCTTGGGTCCTTCAAAGACCGGAAGCGGGGAAATCTTCACTTCCCTGGCGCCGCTCGACAGGTAAGTATGAGCGCTGGTGGGGGGGGGTCAATATCCACGAGCTGGGGGGGTCAATATCCACGAGCTGGGGGGGTCCATATCCACGAGCTGGGGGGGTCCATATCCACGAGCTGGGGGACCATATCCACGAGCTGGGGGACCATATCCACGACCTGGGGGCAAATCCACGAGCTGGGCAAATCCACGTGCTGGGCAAATCCACGTGCTGGGCAAATCCATGAGCTGGGCAACTCCATGAGCTGGGGCAAATCCATGAGCTGGGGGCAAATCCATGAGCTGGGGCAAATCCATGTGCTGGGCAAATCCATGAGCTGGGCAACTCCATGAGCTGGGGCAAATCCATGAGCTGGGGGCAAATCCATGTGCTGGGCAAATCCATGAGCTGGGGGCAAATCCATGAGCTGGGCAAATCCATGTGCTGGGGGCAAATATCCATGTGCTGGGGGCAAATATCCATGTGCTGGGGCAGTATCCATGTGCTGGGGCAGTATCCACATGCTGGGGCAATATCCACGTGCTGGGGCAGTATCCACGAGCTGGGGCAGTATACCCACAATAGACTGCCCTCTGGGCAGGCTGGGGCAGTATCCACGTGCGGGGGCAGTATCCACGTGCTGGGGCAGTATCCACGTGCTGGGGCAGTATCCACGAGCTGGGGCAGTATATCCACGAGCTGGGGCAGTATATCCATGAGCAGGGGCAGTATATCCACAATAGACTGCCCTCTGGGCAGGCTTTACAACTAGTATATATATATTGTTATTATTATTATTTGTATTATTTATTTATTTATAACAAAATGTAATATTTTTTATTTTTACACTATTTGATTTACAATTTAATTCCTTTCATTAGCTACGGCCTTTTGGGCAGGTCGACGTGGCCATTCAGTACTTATTTAATGTTAATTTATTTAAATTTTATAAAACATAATTTTTAAACAACTCTTTAAAATGTATATGTAAATAATATGATAATAAAATGTATAATATTATTTGTAATACCTTTGCAAGGATTGGTAACCTGTTAAATAATAATTACATCTATTTAATGAAGCATCGTCCAATCCATGTTGTTTAAAAATCAAAACCTGAATAAAAGAAATTATTTTCGGTCACATTTAAAATGTTTCGAACTGATGACTGCCGAGTAAAGTAGGGCTGCCAGGTCGGCCATGTTTTCCTGGATGGATATTACTATTCCGTGCAGAAGAAAACCACAGGAAAGTGCTGCCCTGCAACATGTATAATTTTAATGCTGCAGGAAGGAAATCAAGGCAGGTCAATTGGGATTTCTTTTTGACTTCTTACCTACAGGGTATGGATTATACATGCTGCAGGGTGGCATTTTTAATGCACTGCCCATCAGCATGAATAAATTATATGCGCCCAGGAAAACATGGCCGACCTGGCAACTCTAGTGTACAGTTGAAGCGCAGGGAACATTTGGGGTCTGTTTATAAACCCCGTAAATGAATGCGATTTCAGTGCTTTTCATGTCGGTGCATTTCAGCTCACTTTGCTTCCATTTCATCGAAAATTTGAATTCACCATTTATCGAATGTTCACCGTATTTTCCCGAAAAATGAAGTCGCCGAAGCAGATATTGGCAAAAGGCAGCAATAGGATTAGAGATTAGAAGTCTCCTAATAGGAGCTTAAATCAATAAAAATATAGCATAAATGTGTTTAAATAATAAAAAAGGTCCTTTAAAAATTAATTAAAAAAAGTTAGAAAATAATAAAAAAGTCTTTAAAAATTATATATGTTTTAAAAAATATAAAAAATACAAAAAGGTCTTTTAAAAAATATAAAAGAAAATAAAAAGCTTTTTTGCAAAAAATAATAAATGTTCTTTAAAATAAAATAATTAATAAGATTTTACGTTTATTACATTAAAAAATATTAGATTCCCAGGTTAAACCTGTCGAATTGAAACCCCAAAATCAGGTAATTTTGCTACAATGTCGGTGCAATTCGACCTTCTGTGAACAGACGAATCGATACTTCTCTATGGTTCTTGAATTGCTCCGTGTTTCGCTGTCAATTTTCAAGTTTTCAAAGACATTACGATACTTTGCGCAAACGTCATTCGTATCGTAATACCATCCGCTCCAACGCATTCGCTCTGACAATGGTAAGTATGGGATGCGCGCACGCACTTGCGCTCGCGCTTGGTCAATCGCGGGAGACGATAACGCGCATCGTTTGCGCGAACGTCGTACTACGACGTTCCGCGCAAATGGTTTTGTCCTCGCGCAAAAGCGCATTTGCGCGCACGCAAAACACAGTGCGCGAAGCGTGTAGTAGGGGCCTATATGTTTTAAAAAAATATAAAAAATACAAAAAGGTCCTTTAAAAAATAAAAAGTGTTTTTGCAAAAAAAGAAAAATAATAAGTGTTCTATAAAAATTTTTTTAAAAAATATATTACGTTTATTATATTAAACCATATTAGATTCCCAGGTTAAACCTGTCGAATTGAAACACCAAAATCAGGTAATTCTGCGGCATTGTCGGTGCAATTCAGCGTTCTGTGAACAGACGAATGAATGCTTCTCTATGGTTCTCGAATTGTTCCGTGTTTCGCTGTCACTTTGCCTGTATTTGGCGAAAATACAGCTTTGTGAATAGATGAAATTCGGTGGCAAAATTCGGCGTTGGTGAATAACCCTCTGAGTGCTCATACTGGCAAAGATATTGGAGTGTTATTATTTTTCTTCTGTTCTCCCAGAGCTCAGTTTAGCAGATAAGCCCCCACAGAGGAAACGGAGCGCACAGGAAAAGGGCATCAAAAAAGGTGTTTGGGGGGGGGGGATTAAATTCTAATTTAAGAATTTTTGTTTAAAAAATCATGAATTTCACTTAAAAGAATTTGCGACCCGACAGAGGGCGGAGCTCTTCAGGTTTGGTAACGGCGGCGTCCGTGTGATGACAGAGCGTGCTACGGTGCGAGCTGCTGCCGCTGCTGCCCCCCCCCACCACACTTTTAGCTAAGCAAAGGAACAGTAAACAAGAGACTAAAAAAAGAAAGGCAGGTTAATCAAACATCAAGGAGCGCACACGGGGGAAGGGATTAAAGCGAGCACAGGGGAATTTCCACACATCCAAGAGCTCGCCATTACCTTACCTGCATCTGGCGCCCAGGGGAATCGGCAGCAGAAACCCTGCCGTGCAATTACTGACCTGGCAGCTTGGCTGCGGAGAAACCCGCGCTCCGACTTGTGTGCAATAAACCGTCAGATACCCAGATAATAGATGCCCCGTTTAGCGCCCGGCTGTGCGGCCCAGCGTTCCCACCACAATTCGTAAAACTGCAGAGGCAGGACAGGAAATCGGTTCGGTGTTCCCAAAGTCAGATTTGTGTTTGTTCCAGCAGTGAAATGGTTAACAGGCCATGCAGTTTTCTGGGTGCTAGTCTTTCCTTAACTGTTTGCGTGCTGGACTACTGGCACAGGTCTGTGCTTCATGATGACTTATCCCAAAGAGCGTAAATCACTGCGACAGATGCGTCACTCACCGGCTGCGTCTATATTGGATGAATATAGCACAGCTATGATGTCATTGGATTGTATGATTACATCATCTGCCTCGATTAACCATCCGTGTTTATATAAGAAAAAAACAATTCAGGGGACTAAAATTTCTTGGAGTTTTATTGCTTCGCACCCCAAGTATATGGAGGAGCCCCTAAAAGCCCCCCACACCCTGAATATATAGAGAGAACCCCTAAAAGACACCCGCACACCCTGAATATATGGAGGAGCCCCTAAAAAGACACCCGCACACCCTGAATATATGGAGGAGCCCCTAAAACGCCCGCACACCCTGAATATATAGTGGAACCCCTAAAAGACACCCGCACACCCTGAATATATGGAGGAGCCCCTAAAACGCGCGCACACCCTGAATATATAGTGGAACCCCTAAAAGACACCCGCACACCCTGAATATATGGAGGAGCCCCTAAAAAGACACCCGCACACCCTGAATATATAGAGGAACCCCTAAAAGACACCCACACACCCTGAATATATGGAGCAGCCCCTAAAAAGACACCCGCACACTCTGAATATATGGAGGAGCCCCTAAAAAGACACCCGCACACCCTGAATATATAGAGGGGCCTCTAAAAGACACCCACACACCCTGAATATATGGAGGAGCCCCTAAAAACACACCCACACACCCTGAATATATGGAGGAACCCCTAAAAAGACACCTGCACACCATGAATATATGGAGGAGCCCCTATAAAAACACCCACACACCCTGAATATATGGAGGAGCCCCTAAAAAGACACCCACACACCCTGAATATATGGAGGAGCCCCTAAAAAGACACCCGCACACCCTGAATATATGGAGGAGCCCCTAAAAAGACACCCGCACACCCTGAATATATGGAGGAGCCCCTAAAAAGACACCCGCACACCCTGAATAGAGAAAAATGCAGGAAATGATATTTGGGTTAAAACAGGGACTGTTCATCACACATAGGGTAAACCTTCGAAATCACTGTCGAAATACTTATTAAATTACCCCTGTTCCAAATTATTATGCAAATTCTATTTCAGTGTCACAAAGATTAAATATGTTGTTTTTCAGTTTAACTCATGGATAGCATTGTGTCTCAGGGCTCTTTTGATCACTGAAAACAATCTGGGACACCTGTGATAATTAGATAATGCCAGGTGAGCCCAATTAAAGGAAAAACTACTAAAGGAGGATGTTGCACATTATTAAGCACAGTACCATTTCCAAGCAATATGGGGAAGAAAAAGGATCTCTCTGCCGCCGAAAAGAGTGAAATAGTTCAATGCCTTGGCTGAGGTATGAAAACATTAGATACTGTATTTCACGAAAACTTAAGCGTGATCATCGCACTATTAAGAGATTTGTGGCTGATTCAGAGCACAGACGGGTTCGTGCAGATAAAGGCACATTGAGGAAGATTTCTGCCGGATCCATGCATCGCATCAAGAGAGCAGCTGCTAAAATACCATTAGATAGCAGCAAACAGATATCTGAAGATGCTGGTGCTTCTGGAGTCCCACGGACATCAAGGTGTAGAGTCCTCCAGAGTCTTGCAACTGTGCATAAACCTTCCATTCGGCCACCACTAACCAATGCTCACAAGCAGAAACGGCTGCATTGTGCAGAAAAATACATGAAGACTAATTTTCAAACAGTCCTGTTCACTGATGAGTGCCGTGCAACCCTGGATGGTCCAGATGGATGGAGTAGTGGATGGTTGGTGGACGGCCACCCTGTTCCAACAAGGCTGCGACGCCAGCAAGGCGGTGGTGGAGTCATGTTTTGGGCCGGAATCATGGGAAGAGAGCTGGTCGGCCCCTTTAGGGTCCCCGAAGGTGTAAAGATGACCTCTGCAAAGTATGTGGAGTTCCTGACTGACCACTTCCTTCCCTGGTACAGAAGGAAGAACTAAGCTTTCCTTAATAAAATTATCTTCATGCATGACCTCTGCATCAATGGCTGCTATGGGGATAAAAGGAGAGAAAGTCATGGTGTGGCCTCCATCCTCCCCTGACCTCAATCCTATTGAGAACCTTCGGAGCATCCTCAAGCAAAAGATCTATGAGGGTGGGAGGCAGTTTACATCCAAACAGCAGCTCTGGGAGGCTATTCTGACATCTTGCAAACAAATTCAAGCAGAAACTGTCCAAAAACTCACAAGTTCAATGGATGCAAGACTTGTGAAGCTGCTATCAAATAAGGGGTCCTATGTTACAATGTAACGGGACCTGTTAAAATGTTTAAAAAGTTAAAATGTTGTTCAAAGTTTGATTGAAACAGCTTTTGATTTCAGTAAATATGCTGCAAACACAACAAATGACAATTTTCAGTTCTTAACCTATAAAGGCCTCTATTACACGCTTCGCGCAGCTCAATTTTTTTTTGCGCATGCAAAAAACTTTATCGCGCGAAAATTAACACGGCATTCCGATCCGAGCGCATTTTTTCAGCCTTCATGTTTTTTCCGGCGCAAATCTGACGCGCAAATTCGTGCGCAAATGACCGTTGCGTGCAGGAATTGGTGGGCAGACTGTCTTTTCACGGGATTCAGCCAATCAGAATTAAGAACCACCATTTTCTAAAGTTAGGTTGTTGCGGCTGTCAAAGTCAATCTGCGTATATGTGCTGCAGCAAAAAAATTTTTGACAAATTATTAATTTTTTATGTCTGGGTATGTGTAGAATGTGCAACTGTACTGTGCTGTATTATTTTTTATTGCTGAGTTATTTTGTTTCGGCCACAACGATCATATTTGCAGTTAACACCAAGTTTTCAAAGACGTTACGAAAATTCGAAGATTTTCGAAAAAATTCTAATACGAAGATCGTAATACCATCCGCACTAACGCATTTGCGCTCACAATGTTAAGTATAGGATGCGCGTGCGAACTTGCGCTCGCGCTGGGTTCGCGCTGGGTCAATTGCGGTAGACGATAACGAGCATCGTTTGCGCGAACGTCGTACTACGACGTTCCGCGCAAATGGTTTTGTCCTCGCGCAAAAGCGCATAAATGCGCTGCGCGAAGCGTGTAATAGGCGCCTGTGTGTTTTGAAACTTACTGTGCGTAATAATTTGGAACAGTGCGTTAACAGTATTTTTTTTCAAAATAAAAAACTTATATCATTACAGGTTTGTTCAATAAAATTTGAATTGTATCTTAATAGTTGATAACTTGAGAATTATGCCGACTGTTGCTGACATCAATTATTTAGGTAAATGAGAAAAATATCATTTGCATAATAATTTGGAACAGGGTGTATATTTATTTCATTAATGTATTATTTTTACCATTTGAATTTGCGCTCTCTGTTGTTCCCATGCTATGGCCGGGGCATCACTCTCTCTCATCCCCTGCTGATCCTCACAGGTAATCCCTATTATTTCTTCATATTAAAAATTCACATGGAGCTGGCTGTTACCCGTCAGTACACGTGCCACCAGACGGGCCAACGATCTCCTGGCAAGAGACTACGGTCAATTAGAGCCAACAGGGAGATTCCACACCCAAAGACAATGGAAACTTCTCAAGCTCCACAGGGGCCACACAGGCGGAAGAAGGATCTGCCAAGTCAATACCAAGAAGCAAAGCGCAATGAGTCAGTTAGGAGTAACACAGCGATAATCATTCACTTACACTGTCACATCACTGCCACACAGCATATACAGCATGTTATACCATAACTAGATTATTCATTCAACAATATATTCATCAGGGTGTCAATGTTTCTTTCTAGGGGTTCCTCTATATATTCAGGGTGTGCGGGTGTCTTTTTAGGGGCTCCTCCACATATTTAGGGTGTGTGGGTGTCTTTTTAGGGGCTCCTCCATATATTCAGGGTGTGTGGGTGTCTTTTTAGGGGCTCTTCCATATATTCAGGGTGTGTGGGTGTCTTTTTAGGGATCCTCCATATATTCAGGGTGTGCGGGTGTCTTTTTAGGGGCTCCTCCATATATTCAGGGTGTGCTGGTGTCTTTTTAGGGGCTCCTTCATATTTTTGGGGTGTGTGGGTGTCTTTTTAGGGGCTCCTCCATATATTCAGGGTGTGCGGGTGTCTTTTTAGGGTCTCCTCCATATATTCAGGGTGTGCGGGTGTCTTTTTAGGGGTTCCTCCATATATTCAGGGTGTGTGGGTGTCTTTTTAGGGGCTCCTCCATATATTCAGGGTGTGCGGGTGTCTTTTTAGGGGCTCCTCCATATATTCAGGGTGTGTGAGTGTCTTTTTAGGGGTTCCTCCATATATTTAGGGTGTGCGGGTGTCTTTTTAGGGGCTCCTCCATATATTCTGGGTGTGTGGGTGTCTTTTTAGGAGCTCCTCCATATATTCAGGTTGTATGGGCGTCTTTAGGGGCTCCTCCACATATTTAGGGGGTGTGGGTGTCTTTTTAGGGGCTCCTCCATATATTCAGGGTTTGCGGGTGTCTTTTTAGGGGTTCCTCCATATATTCAGGGTGTGCGGGTGTCTTTTTAGGGGCTCCTCCATATATTCTGGGTGTGTGGGTGTCTTTTTAGGAGCTCCTCCATATATTCAGGTTGTATGGGTGTCTTTAGGGGCTCCTCCACATATTCAGGGTGTGTGGGTGTCTTTTTAGGGGCTCCTCCATATATTCAGGGTGTGTGGGTGTCTTTTTAGGGGCTCCTCCATATATTCCGCGTGTGTGGGTGTCTTTTTAGGGGCTCCTCCATATATTCAGGGTGTGGGTGTCTTTTTAGGGGCTCCTCCATATATTCAGGGTGTGCGGGTGTCTTTAGGGGCTCCTCCACAAATTCAGGGTGTGCGGATGTGGTTTTAGGGGCTTCTCCATATATTACAGGTGTCTGAGTGTATAACAGAGCAGCAGAGCAATAAAACTCCATACAATGCGTCTGTAAACTATACGAAATGTTGTTAGAAAGCTGTTGCTGTAAATAAGATCTTTACCTCTTGTTTATTGACATGATGACTTTGGTCGTGACATCATCCATAGACACAGAGACATTTTGTTCCGTGTATTGACCTTACGGCCAGCACTTGGGGTTAGTATAAGTTGTGGTCACATTCACATTGATAATATTTAACGTTTTGTTATTGTGAGCGAAAGGAAACTTTATCAGCCGCCCACTTGGCATTCTGGGTAAGAATACAAAAGGCTCATTACAAGCCGGAGAATGAATTTCACTATGAAGAATCCGTCCTGAGCGCTGATACATTAACAGCAAAAACAAAAATAATAATAATGGAAAAGCCTAAGAAAGGAAAGAATGTGAGGAAGTGGGAACACAGCGGCTTCCCGTGAGGACTGACCTTGTTTGTGTTTAGATTTTTTGTTATTCGGTTCCATCTTTATGTAACAGGAAAGCGATTTTATGAAAAGCGGCTTTTGTTTAATCCAGAAAAAATGTCCCGTTGTCTAACAAATCGCAAAACACATTGAAATGATTTGCGCTCGATGTCCGTGAATTATTGCCCTCTGAAAAAAAAAAAAAAATTAATGTAAGGAAAGCACTGCTGATAAATACAAAACATAGACCACATGCTTTAACCAATGAGAAACATGGGGTGCAGGTCTCGTTTTTTGTCCTTTTCTTCTTCCTCTTTCCTTTCGTCTTCCTCTTCTTTTTGTTCTTTTCTTCCTCTTTTTTTGTCTTGTCTTTTTCTTCCTTTTTTTGGTCTTCTTTGTCTTTTTCTTCCTTTTCTCTTTTATCCTCCCCTTCCGCTTCTTTTTCCATTTCTTCCTCTTATTCTGTAACTTCAGTTTCTTCATCTTTCTCTTTTGCCTCTTCTTCCTTGTTTTCCTCTTTCTTTTTCTTCCCCTTTTTTCTTCTTTCTCTTTTAGTTGTTCTTTTCTTCTTTTCCTTGGCCTTTCCTCTTCCTTTTTTTCCTCATTTTGTTTTCTTCCTCCTTTTCTTCTACTTTGTCTTTTTCTTCATTTATTATTCTTCCCCTTCAGATTATTTTTCCTCTTTTTCGTTTTTGTCATTTTCTTATTCCTCTTTTCCTTCATCTTCCTCTTTTTTTGTCTTTGTCTTCCTCCTTTCTTTCATCCTCCCCTTCCACTTCTTTTTCCATTTCTTCCTCTTATTCTTTAACTTCTTTTTCTTCGTCTTTTTCTTGTTCTTCTTTAGTTGTTTTTTTCTTCGTCTTTCTTCTTCCTTTTTCCCTCTTTTTAGTTTTCTTCCTCCTTTTCTTCTATTTTGTCTTTTTTTCTATTATTCACCCACTTTGGGTTATTTTTCCTTTTTTTCGTCTTTCTCCTTTTTCCTCTTTTTCTTCGTCTTTGTCTTTTTCTTTTCTTCTTCCATTTTATCCTCTTTCTTTCTTCCCCTTTTTCTTTTTGTTTCTTTTCGTCCTCTTTTCTTCTTTTTACTTTTTATTCCTCTATCAATTCTTCTTGTCTTCTTCCTCTCTTCCTGTATTGATTGAATTCTACATTCATGATGTCATTGAAATAGTTTATTTGCATTTCAGTAATACGTGTGATGTCACTGAGGTTATGTACTTTTATTCCAGTGATACGTGTGATGTCACTGAGGTTATGTACTTTTATTTCAGTGATATGTGTGATGTCACTGAGGTTATGTACTTTTATTCCAGTGATACGTGTGATGTCACTGAGGTTATGTACTTTTATTTCAGTGATACGTGTGTAGCGCTCACTCCCGGAGGAGCCGCTGAAAATGAACCACGGGTCAGTCTCCCCGCACTAGGGAATAAATATACTCCAACACAGTTGTGGGTTTTTATCATTTAAATAGTTTACTAAAATAATAAGCAGATGTTGAAATACGGTATTCACAGATATTATTACAGTACTTTCGTATTGCGGTAAAACGCGTAGCGGAAAAGAACCGAAACACGAGGCGTCGTATTTCGGAAAATAAAATATTCGTAACCGAACATAAAAGAAATGCAATTGCACGAATATATGGAAAAGGGACACGTAGCAGAACCCCAGAATATACAATCTCTTCGTATCACGGTAAACGCGCAGCGGAAAGAGAAAAATATATTTCGGAACGTATCTTTAACCCCCATTCCGATTCGTAACAAAAATGAGTCCTGCACAGGTTAAGTCCCGGAATGTAAAAGGTGTGTATGTGCGTGTATGGTACCCGGGTACTGTTCAACTGGCCAGTGAATTTACTTAAGGAATGTCTTCGACTAGTCAAGTTGGGGCCCTGTGGACTTTAAAGAGAAAACAGCAGCGTGTTCTTTGTATTACAAACGGCCTTGGAGGCCTCTCACCCATCCACCGGTTGCTTTAGGCTCCGCTGACACAGGACGTCTCTCCGCTCGATTTTGACTGGGGATACTAGCGGCCGGATCCTTTGTCTGACTTCCCGTAGCTTGTCCACGACTTTTGCCCAGCTCACCGCCGGCTCTCTGTACCCGATCAACTTGCGGTGACTCCTTACTCGAGGTCTTCGGTTGGTTCAATCTGCAGCAACTCTGGAACCTTGGAGGGCTCCTTCTCCTTAGTTCTTTTACCGGGTCATTCAGCCTGACAGGCTCACTTGCTCTCTGGCCTAGGCCCTCTTACGATCTATGGCACTGCGTCTGCTCTCTCTCGTTCCCTGGCGCGCTCTGGCGCGTTCTCCACGAGGTGGAGGATGTAAGTGTCCAGTCCCCACCCACTTCCTGTCTCCTTGCAAAGCATGCCGGGAAATGTAGTCCCGATGTCCAGTGTCTCTAATCGCGACTGTCTCCATCTTGTGGCCAAAAATAGGTAATGCCACAGCAAGATTTTAACACAGCGCTACACGTGTGATGTCACTGAGGTTATGTACTTTTATTCCAGTAATATTTGTGGGGTCTCTGAGGTCATGCACATATTTTCCAGTAATACTTGTGATGTCATTGATGTTATGCTCTTTTATTCCTGCATTTCTTCTGATGTCACTAAGGTTATGCACTTTTTTTCCTGTAGTACCTTTGATGTCATTGAGGTTGTGCCTTTTAATTCCAATAATATTTGTGATGTCATTGAAAAAGTCATGTGCATATATATCCAGTAATACTCGTGATGTCATTGAGGTTATGCCATTTTATTCCAATAATATTTGTGATGTCACTGAAGTTATGTGCATATATCCAGTAATACTTGTGTTGTCATTGAGGTTGTGTACAGTATGTCTAGTATGACTTGTGATGTTATTGTGGTTATGCGCATTTCTACCAGTAATATTTGTGATGTCATTGAGGCTATATATATATTTTTTATATATACTGTATATTCCACTTAAAGGAACACTCTAGTCAATAATCCCCCCCCCGTTTTTTACATTAAACTATCCCTATTCTTTTAAAAAATAGGTAGGGATCTCTTTTTTTTTTGTAACTGTAATACTTACCCTAAAATCCACTTCTTTCCAACGGTGTTTTTTTTTTTTTTTTTATACTCACCTCCCCCCTCTTCCGCTCCAGTCCTTCTTGCTTTCAGTTGCCTTCTGGTTTACGTGAGAAGCGCGCATGCGCGCCTCTCACGTAAGCCAGCCAATCGGCAGGCTTCCTCCCGGCTCCCTCTGCTGAGGATTAGTGTTGCGCGCAAGAGGATGCGCGCAACACTAATCCTCAGGCTGCCGCCAGCTACTGCGGCGAGTTGGAAACGTCATCGCGCTGAAAGCTGAAAGCGCGATTACGTCTCCTACTCGGCAAAAGTCGGCA
The DNA here is from genome assembly GCA_009667805.1 of Leptobrachium leishanense. NCBI lineage: Eukaryota > Metazoa > Chordata > Amphibia > Anura > Megophryidae > Leptobrachium > Leptobrachium leishanense. Next base: position 326,012,052 of record CM019067.1, on the reverse strand, counting down.
GAAGCGGGAAATATGAATCCCGCTCTGCTGACTGACAGCTGGGAGGGCGGAGTAAACTCCTCCGCCTCTCTCAGCTGTTTTACACAATACGTGTGAAATATATCAGTGATGTCATGCGATGCACATTTATAGAACGAGCGGGTGAGATCATGTATCCTGTGCCGGCCGGCACCGCATCAGCAGCTAGGCCTGCCTCGACCCGTCATCAGCGAATACGTGTAAGACTCTGAATCTAACAGTCTTATTTATCAAATTAAAACACCATTCATTCAGATTTCACCATCCCGGGATGTACGGAGCCTGACGGCAGATACGCAGCGGGATCCCGGGACAGCAGAAGCGTGCAGCGGCGCAGACAAACGACTTCACAATTACACATGAAAGTCAACATCAGAGATAAAAATAACGATAAAGCAGGAGATCTGCGGCGATATATTAAGTGATCTAGGCATCAGGTTGTACGTCCGGCAGGGTAAAAGCACTCGGTGAGAGCAGGTCGAGCAATTTGAGCATCAATATAGGAAGTGAACATAAAGCAGCATTAGGCATCCTAGGTAATGCCGCAGGAGGCAGGAAATGTATCGCCGTATACATCTCATCCTGCCCGGACTTTCTAATGGTTTTTATCTATTACAGGTCCCCCCCCCCCCGCTATTAAATACGCTCTTTTTTCTATATAATTGTCACAGTCATTTACCAACAGTGATGAAGTGTTAGTGAGTGGAAGGAAAACAAGCATCTCATCGTACTTCTGATAACGCCGCACGTTTTACTCCCTTTACTACATAGTGGAAAATGTCTCGGATTTAAAAAAAATTTTTTTTTGCATTATTATTATTATATGTACATAGTTACTTTGTATCTAGATCAGTGTCAGGGATCTCAAACTCCGCCCCTCGGATGTTTCTGAACTACACCTCCCATGATTCTCTGACCATTTCTGCAATTCAAAGAATTCTGGAAATTATAGACAATAAACATCTGGGGGGGGATTAGTTGATCCCTGATCTAGCCCATTTTCTCCATATTCTGGAAATAGATCCAGCTTGAGGTTTTTAAAATATTAATTTATTGTCCCTCTAACTGGGGCACTCTAGCCACCTTGAACATTCAATGGAAACAGTCGGGGGTAGCTGAATGCTTCTCTTTCCCTACCCCATCGCTGCAGACGATACACTGAGAGCATCCTGCGGTATCCTGTCTGTGTGCGGAGGACACCTTCAGCATGCTGTCTCGATCCTGCAGATCATCAGCGATTTGGCACAGGTCTGGGGGTCCATCCATAGTGGGCTGACTTGTTGGATGTCAGCCCTCGCTGTGGGACTTCCTCTGACACACTGACATCATCATCCAATACCATGATGATGTCAGAAAGAGGGCCTCCCCCAAGCAGGAAATTTCTCTTACAGGAGTCCTTGGGACACCTGTATGTCTGGATGCGTCCAACAGGGTCATATGTATAGATATAAAAATGTTTGTGTCCATTGCCGTCCTGGATGCACACGCATCCAGCACAGCTGGTCCCTTCCACTCGGCTGCGCGAAACTCAGCACTAATTAATGCTAATTTATTCACTGCTGTGAAGGAGGAGCTGCTGTTCCTTGGCTCACTGCTAGGAGTTCCATGCTGAATGGGACTCCCAGTGGAGAGCCAAGGAACTGCAGCTCCTCCTTCAGAGCAGTGAAGAAATTAGCATTATTTAAGTTTGGGGACAAATGGACATGCATAATCTATCTATAACACAAGGGCAAACTTTCCTGGGGTGCACCTGAGCAGCCAGATCCAGCCAGATCCTGGGGAGCACTGAGAGCAGCCAGATCCCAGGGAGCATTGAGAGCAGCCAGATCCCAGGGAACACTGAGAGCAGCCAGATCCCAGGGAGCACTGAGAGCAACCAGATCCCAGGGAGCATTGAGAGCAGCCAGATCCCAGGGAGAATTGAGAGCAGCCAGATCCCAGGGAACACTGAGAGCAGCCAGATCCCAGGGAGCACTGAGAGCAACCAGATCCAGGGGTGCACCTGAGCAGCCAGATCCTGGGGAACACCAAAGAGCCCGATGCTGTAGCCAGATCCTGGGTGTGACAAGCAGCCACATCATTTGAAGCACTGGGCAGCCAGATCCTCTACAACAATAGACTGCCCTCTGGGCAGGCTTAACACCTAGTACAGTATAAAGTGACATTGAAAAAGGCAAAAGAGTATATGTATATATATAGTAATACCTTGTTCATTATTAAACTATAGCTCACTACAGGGCACAGTTCATCACCTCAATCCTACAGATCTGCACCTTCTTTCCTGTTGGACTTCTCCCACACACAGTGACATCATTGCACACAGATGTTTTGGACCCGTAGGGTAAATCAGTACTTACAAGGATTGTGGAGGAGGACAAAAAGTGAGATAAAAAGCCTCCATGCTATAATTACGTAGATACTCGAGTATAGCGCGACCTGAATATAATGCGATGGATAGAGGTTTATTATGGAAATGAGAGAATACTCGAGACTCAAATATAACGCGATGGATAGAGGTTTATTATGGAAATGAGAGAATACTCAAGACTCGACTATAACGCAATGGATAGAAGTTTATTATGGAAATGAGAGAATACTCAAGACTCGACTATAACGCAATGGATAGAAGTTTATTATGGAAATGAGAGAATACTCAAGACTCGACTATAACGCAATGGATAGAAGTTTATTATGGAAATGAGAGAATACTCAAGACTCGACTATAAACGCGATGGATAGAGGTTTATTATGGAAATGAGAGAATACTCAAGACTCGAATATAACGCGATGGATAGAGGTTTATTATGGAAATGAGAGCATACTCAAGACTCGAATATAATGCGAGGAGCAAAATTATAAAAGAATACTGTACCGGTAAACAATTAAAATCCTTTAAGGTTCTCTTAACACAGTCAGGCTACCCCTCAGGCCAGGGTGCACTGCTCTAGAATGATTGGCCACCTGTCTTCTTTACTTGCGTTAAAATGGCTGGTGGAGCGAGGTGACCAACGCATTGAATCATTAACCGATAGCGAACACGCCTGGAGGTGTTGTTTTCTGACCTCCGGCTCCAGCAGGCAGGCTAATCCACCGCCAGGCAGCCCCCCTAACAATCTTCTGACGTCACTGCAGAGGCGCTGCGCGATTCTCCTCACATTCAGAATGTGAGGAGAATCATGCAGCACGTGCAGTGACATCAGGACGGGGCAACGACGGGGTGGGGCTGGCTATTGGCGGATGACGCGGTGCATGAGCCTGCCTGCTGGAGTTGGAGGTCAGATAACTACACCTCCTGGCGTGCTGCGCAGAGCGAGGGTGCATGCTCGGTTTTAACCTCCCTGGCGGTGATCCCGAGTGTGTCTCGGGGTTAAATTTCACCGCTGAGAGCAGTAACACTGAGACACACTCGGGCTGTATACATTACCTCTCCCTGTGCTCCCTCGATGATCTCTGCAGTCTCCTCCAGTGATCGTGGCGTTTTACTTCCTGGATTCCTTCTCGTGAGGAGGGAACCAGGAAGTATAAGGTCGCGGTCGCCGGAAGAGGCAGCTGGGGACATCGAGGGAGCGCAGGGAGTGGTGATGTATCCAACGGCATCCTAAGCGTTGTTCGGGGTTACCGCTTCCAACATAGGAATTTAACCCCCGAGCCACACTCGGGATGCCGCTAGGGGGGGGGACAAAAATAAATAGACAGCTTTCAGCAAAGAATTTTCTAAATAAATAAACAGAACACCAGGGAGGTTAAGCCAATCTTGAATGATTGGCTTAAACCAAGCGTGGAAAAAGAGTGTCATCTGCGCTCGTTTCTATGTGTTCCATGTACAACAAAAATTAGATTTTTGTTTGTTTCAATGGCCATTGCAACGTAAGCCCACTCGCCACTTCAAGGCACCTCTTTAGAGTGGGTACCTAACAATTGTAACCAAAAGGCCGCTCTACTGAGCAGCTCCAAGCCCCTCCAGCTGCTTTTCAGCCAAGGAGAGGCAAAGATGGTGGCTTTTATTTATACACGCACCAAACACTTCCCATTTGGGATCAAAAACAAAAACATGGAAAGAGGAACAGCTGCAGAACGACGGACTGGTGTTACAAGCATGATATACAGGGTGAACCAGTCAAACCTGCATTTTTGAAATGACTGTAAAAAATAAACGGATGGATATTTCAAAATTTTATTGTTACCATCTTAATGTACATTAAAAAGCATTTAAGAAACAACATTCACGGTTTAAAAATAACTCCAGTAAGATGGTGTCCTTCCCGATTGAGACATTCTTGTAGGCGATTTCTGAAACAGCCCATCGCATCACGGAGCATACGCTGAGGAATTCTCTCGATTTCCAACCGGATTCTCCTCTTGAGTTCCCCAAGCGTTGGAGGTCGTTGTTCAAAGACTTTACTCTTCAGGTACCCCCACAAGAAAAAAAAAAAAAAAAAAAAAAAAAAAAAAAAAAAAATCGCACACTGTGAGGTCGGGCGATCGGGGAGGCCAAGAAATTGCTCCATTTGCTCCATGCCAAGTGCAGGACTCTGTCGACGCGCCGATCTCCGAGGGCTTCTTTCCACAGCAACTCTCACGCGGTCAATATTGGCGGGAGTTCGCACTGATCTTGCACTGCCACCCCTTCTGCTTCTCGTTTCACCAATTTGCTTCAAAGTTTGTCACCCACAATTTGATTGAATTAACAGACGGCACTGGCTTATTTCGATTAATTTGAAAATTCTTCCGGAAACGACGCTGAGCGGCTGCATAACTACCACTTTGTTAAAACGCTTTCACAGCGAATGAACGTTGTTGTTTAGACCACTGCTCCATGACGACTGAAATGCTTAGTTGTGGGGGACACAATGGTAACCTTGCTAACTCGCTCCGCCCACTTTCACGGCTCTCCCGCCCTTTTCAAAAATGCAGGTTTGACTGGCTCACCCTGTACATAGATACAGAAAAAATGGCGTTGCGCCCATACTCACCGGAGCGGCAGCAACTGCCAGGAGTAACAGCCCAGTCAATGTATAAAACATAACAAGGAAAAAGAGTGTCATCTGCGCTCGTTTCTATGTGCGTGCCCTCTGGCCGTGATGGATCCCACCTCTCCCGAATCCGGGAGTTCTTGAAGTGTTTGCGGGTGTCAGGGAGACGCATTCACTTCAGGGAGACTACCAGAACTTCCAGGAGACTTGGGATCCTTGAGCAAGTAAAGTTTTTTACACGCAATGCTGGTGTCTCGAATATACCGCGACCCCTCCAATTTTAAGGTTAATTTTTGTCACCAAAGTCTAGCGTTATGCTCGAGTATCTACTCTACGGGTCCCAAGCATCCACTGCAGCTGGTTATCATGCCTAGCTCCTGCTGATGAGGGTCCAATAAACCTGAAACAGCGCTGTCCTAGGAGCGGCTTTGACCAGTTGCATAAACCTGATCTCGGCTAAAAAAAAAGCCACAGTGTGGCATGGCATTGATTTAAGGGTTCTGTGTAAAAACAGACCCAGGATGCAAAAAAAATGAGACAGATGTCATTTGCATGTCTTACCCAGAGTTCCTTTCTGCATATGGGGAATGTGGCACAAGAGCTCTGTAAGCAGTTCTCTGAATTGCTGGGATGTGTAAATGTCCTCTGCAACAATAAACATTATTATATATCTCATGCATTATAATTTATAAGGCTCCCCCCTACAGTACTGAGGATGTATAGACCCCCTGAGAAGTATTCACATAGCCTTCTGAGCGGAGTGGTTACATTGTTTAAACGCGCAATACACTGACGTGCGTTCGCCTCATGTTACATTGATTACTTTCTATCTGTAAATAATCACAAAGTGTTCATTTTCACGTTCTACATCATGATCAAATTAGAAAAAAGCACAGGAAGTGTAGACGAGAACCAATTAGGTTGAAAGCAGGCGCAATTAACCTACATATGATGTATAAAGGTACCCGTAAAAAGCTGTTCTGATTTGAGTGGGAGTCTGGCGCAAAGTAACGCACGATGTTATGTAAAGATGTGATGTAAGCATGGAATGCATTAGGTCAAGGACTCCCTATATCCCTCGGAGTGCCACAATGTTTATTTATTTGCCAGGGATTTTATTATAATATATATATACAGTATGTATTATCATTATTCAATTTAATGCTCTTGAACCCAGGATATACATGAAAACGAGAGAAATCTCAATGTATCCTTTCTGGGAAAATCCTTTATAAATAAATAAATAGAGTATTATAATTTATTTTTATAGCACCAACATATTCCACAGCGCTGAACAACAGGTACAGTATAGACAGGGATGTCCAAACTCCAGTCCCTCAGATGTTCCTGAACTACAACTCCCAGAAATCTCTGACTGCATTAGATGGATGGAGAAGCATGGGAGTTGTAGTTCAGGGATATCTGGGGGGCCGGCGTTTAGACATCTCTGGTATAGACTTTGTTACAATACTTTGAAACAGGATGACCTTTGGCAAATGGTTACAGGAGGAATTGAAGGCCCTATTTCCCTTAGGCTTATCAGGTCAGCCATATTTTCCTGGACACATATTTATAATTCATTCAGAGGGGAGCACAGGGAAAAGTGCTGCCGTGCAACATGTATAATTCATATGCAGCAGAAAAGAAATCAACGCAGGTCATCTGGGATTTCTTTTTGTTTTCTTTCACGTGGCATATGGATTGTACATGTTGCAGGGCGGCATTTTTCATGCGCTGCCCATCAGCATGAATATGCCCTATTACATTCTTCACGCAATTTCGCTCGCGCAACGCATTTTTGTTTGCGCACAGCATAATGCGTTATCGCGCGAAAATTAACGGCGGTATTACAGTCCTCGCGCATTTTGTCATCCGTCAAAAAATAACGTCCGTAAAAGCGATGCGCAAAAAAGTACGTTTGCGCGCACAAATCTGTGACCGCAATGTAATTTGTGACGCAAGTCTGTCATTTTTTGACGCGAGTCCGTCATTTTTTTTACACGAGTCCTTCATTTTTTGTGCGGACAACAGAAGTACGTTTTGACGGAAGACAAGGTCATTTTTGACGGATCAAGTAAAAAAAAACGTGCGCATCAACGTTCTCCGTTGTGAATCTGCAGTTTGGTACGGTCAGGTTATTACAATTTGCCGTTACCACCAGCTTCTCAAAGACGTTAAAATTATGCGCGCAAACGCTGTCCGTTAAATTTTGCGCTAAGATTGTAATACTATGTACGCACCAGCGCACAAACGCATTTGCACTCACAATGTTAAGTATAGGACGCGCACAGTTCAACTCACTCGCGTAGGTCCATCCGCGTTAAAAGTTAACGCGCATTTTTTGCGCGAACGTTGTAATACGACGTTCAGCACAAAGGGTTTTGCCACTCGCGTTAATGCGTTTTTGCGCACGCGCAAAATTGTGCGCGAAGAATGTAATAGGGCGCTATGTGTCCAGGAAAACATTGCCGACCTGGCAGCCCTAATTCCCATGGTAACTTACAATAGGGTCGCCAGGTCGGACATGTTTTACTGGGCCGTTATTTCTGTTTCATGCAGAGGGCGAGCACGGGGAAAAGTGCTGCCCTGCAACTTGTATAATTCATATACTGCAGGAAGGATATCAAGGCGGGTCACCTTGGATTCCCGTTTTGATTTCTTACTATAGATTATACATGCTACAGGGCGCCATTTTTCATGCACTGCCCATCAGCATGAATAAGTTATGCGAGTCCAGGAAATCATGGCCGACCTGGCACCCCTAACTTACGATCTTGATCAAAAACTCTAAAAACACTGCCCAAAATACTCTGTAACAACACTGGATGATTAAATCCCATTTATTTTATAGCTGTAGCTGTTTTTTTGTGGTTACATGAGATTCTTTGTGTGTTAATGATCACGCGTCTTCTCTCTCTGAGGTAAATAAATGTGACGGTTTATATACTAAAGCGAATCTCATGCTGCAGGGTGGCATTTTTCATGCGCTGCCCATCAGCAGGAATAAGTTATGGGAGTCCAGGAAACATGGCCGACCTGGCACCCCTAATTTACGATCTTGATCAAAAACTCCAAAAACACTGCCCAAAATACTCTGTAATAACACTGGATGATTAAATCCCATTTATTTTAGGGTTTTAGCTGTTTTTTTTGTGGTTACGTGAGTTTCTTTGTGTGTTAATGATCACGCGGCTCCTCTTTCTGAGGTAAATAAATGTGACGGTTTATACACTTAGGCTAAGGTCAGACGAAAGTAGTTTTAACGTGCGTTTAGACGCACTAAATCACGGCCGTGCTAGCAGCAAATGACGTCCAATGCCGGGGAACATACGACGAACGGCCGCACGAACGTTCGTCCGTGCAATGCAAGTGGCAAACGAACGCATTTTTTCTAGAACGTCAAACCTCTAGTACGGACGTACAGAGTGCGCTGCGTCCGCTAGCGGCGTGTGTGCGTGATTGGGAGACGTCAGACGCTGCTAATGTCCGGCCAACATAACGTCCAGACGCAAAAGTGTTTTATTGATGATCCGTACAAAATCACGGACGAAAATGCGCATCGTATGACCGCTATCGCGTATTCCGTGAAAAAATACGTCCATTCGTTCGAACGCACTTTTTCACGGACAACGTGAAAAATGCGTTCGTCTGACCCTAGCCTAAAGCGAATCTCATGCTGCATGGTAGCATTTTTCATGCGCTGCCCATCAGCATGAATAAATTATGTGTGTCCAGGAAAACAAGGCCGACCTGGCACCCCTAACTTACGATCTTGATCAAAAACTCCAAAAACACTCCCCAACATACTCTGTAATAATACTGGATGATTAAATCCCATTTATTTTATAGCTTTAGCTGTTTTTTTGTGGTTACGTGAGTTTCTTTGTGTGTTAATGATCACGCGTCTTCTCTCTCTGAGGTAAATAAATGTGACGGTTTATACACTAAAGCGAATCTCATGCTGCAGGGTGGCATTTTTCATGCGCTGCCCATCAGCAGGAATAAATTATGCGTGTCCAGGAAAACATGGCCGACCTGGCACCCCTAATTTACGATCTTGATTAAAAACTCCAAAAACACTGCCCAACATACTCTGTAATGACACTGGATGATTAAATCCCCTTTATTTTAGGGTTTTAGCTGTTTTTTTTGTGGTTACATGAGTTTCTTTGTGTGTTAATGATCACGCGGCTCCTCTCTCTGAGGTAAATAAATGAGACGGTTTATACACTAAAGCGAATCTCTCTTGCCTTTGGGTTCTGATGACCGGGATCGGCCCCTGGGCTAATGGTGATCTTATTGCTCCATACTTCACTGAAACCGTTATTCCCAGCGGATGCGCAGCTTTTTACACGTATCGATTAGCCGGCTCTGAGAGGGTAACCGGATCGCGGTGGCTTCTCTCTGTGCCTTGAAAAGTACACGTGGTACTGATGTTGAACACGGTGTTTCCATTTGGGATGTGATTCCTTCCAAAGTGAAACATGCTAAAGGGACACGCTATGTAGGGTTGCCAGATCGGCCATGTTTTCCTGGACACATATAATTTCTTCTAGACTTGTGCACAGCATATTTGTTCGTTTCGGAATCCTTCGTCCTGGTTTTTTTTTGTTTGGGTGATTTCGGGCCATTTTAAACAGTTTTTTCCCTCGTTTCGGATCGTTCCATATGTCACCGTGATTCGTAATTTCGGATCACTTCGGGTTTTGGATCCGAAAATTTCGGGTCAGATCGGATTCGTTATCATTATTGAAACGCGGTTTGCAAAAAAAACTATTGAGCGAAAACTTAAAAAAAAAAGTTAGTAAACCTTATATTTCACCCAAAAAATGCCAAAAAAATCCTAAAAAATAAATAAACATAATGGCTTATTGCTGCAAGTGAAAAAAAGAAACGGTTTAAGAAATATTTAATAAAAACGCAAATATTTTTTTACATTGAAACCTATGGGGAAAAAAAGCCTAGTTTCTTTCAAAAAAGTTAGGAAACCTAAAATTTCACCCAAAAAAAATCCCCCAAAAAATTCTAAAAGTAATTAAACATAATGGCTTATTGTTGCAAGTGAAGAAATTATATGGTTTACGAAATATTTAATAAAAATGGTAATTTTTTAAAAATTAAAACCTATAGGCATATCCTATAAATTGCAATGTTAAAAAAATCCCTGTTTTTATTACTTTGAAATCATTTTGTTCTATTTTTGTTTCGCTTTGTGTCATTTTAATTTTTTTTCATTTTGGATCATTTTGTTCCGTCTGATATCGTTTCGGATCATTTTCGAATCGTTTGATATCGTTTTGAAGTCCACTTCGAATTGTAATTTTGGCCGGTTCGGAATATTGGACGGCCGATATTACGTTTTTTAGAAACCAAAAAAATAACAAAAATACAAATCTCGGACAAAAACTAACAGGGTTATTCAGAGAAAGATGAAACTCTGGAGAACTTTTGGAGAAGTGAAAATTCTAGGTCAAAATAGCCAAACCAGAAACATTCTCCCATTTATTTCACTTTCCAAATCGGCTATATTGATCTAGAATTTTCACTTCTCCAAAAGTTCTCCAGAGTTTCACCTTTCTCTGAATAACCCTGAATGTGAATAACCCTGTATATTTTGACGATACAAAATGCACATGTCTAATTTCTTCATGTTGACGGGCAGTGCATGAAAAATGCCACCCCGCACCATGTAGAATCGATACGCTGTGTGTAAGAAATCAAAAAGGAATCCCAGGGGACATAGCCAGGGCCTGATTTATAATTAGGCAGAATAGGCATGTGCCTAAGGGGGCACCTTGCTCTGTAAAAAAAAAAAAAAAAGTACAAAATAAATTTACAATTTAGAATTATTTAGACCCCTATATCTCTGGAGCCCTACAGGTTAGAAGGACATAAGGTGTCACTGGAAAGGCCAGAATATATTATTTCCAATAATACCAAATATGATCAGATGTATGTAAAAATGTAATAACTAATATATAAAATATAAATATATATATATTTTTTTTTTCGAACGCAGAACTATTCTTCACTTTAAAATTATAAAGTGAACAGTGATGCTGCACTAACTCACCTTTTCCTTTTCCACACTGCCAGCAAGTGTGGAGGTGACGACGCGACGAGTAAGGCTAGGGTCAGACTGAGGCAGTGCGAACGCGCGTTCTGGCGCACTTAATCACGGCCGTGCTAGCAGCAAATGACGGGCAATGACGGCCAATATACGAAGTACGGTCGCACAAAAGTCCGGCTGCACAACGCAAGTGGAAAATGAACGCATTTTTTCGAGAACGTTAAACCGCTAGTACTGCCGTACAGAGTGCGCTGCGTCCGCTAGCGGCGTGTGTGCGTGATTAGGAGACGTCAGACGCTGCTAATGTCCGGCCAACATAACGTCCAGATGCAAGAAGTGTTTTATTGATGATCCGTACAAAATCACGGATGAAACTGCGCATAGTATGACCGCTATTGCGTATTCCGTGAAAAAATACGTCCATTCTTCGAACGCACATTTTCACGGACAACGTGAAAAATGCGTTAGTCTGACCCTAGCCTGAGGCTAGGGTCAGACGAAAGCATTTTTCCCCGCGAACGTGAAAAAGTGCGTCCGAACGCATTGACGTATTTTTTCACGGAATGCGCAAAAACGGTCAGACGACGCGCATTTTCGGGCGTGATTTTGTACGGATCGTCAATAAAACTCTTTTTGCGTCTGGACGTTATGTAGGCTGGACATTAGCAGCGTCTGACATCTCCTAATCACGCACACACGCCGCTATGCCGCAGCTGCGCACTCAGTACGTCAGTACTAGCGGTTCAGCGTTCTCAGAAAAATACGTTCAAATTCCACTTGCATTGCACGGCCGGACTTTTGTGCGGCCGTACATCGTATATTGGCCGTCATTGCTCGTCATCTGCTGCTAGTGCGGCCGTAATTACGTGCGCCAGAACGCACGTTAAGGCTAGGGTCAGACGAACGCATTTTCACGTTGTCTGTGAAAAAGTGCGTTGGAACGAATGGACGCATTTTTTCACGGAGTACGCGATAGCGGTCATACTATGCGCATTTGCGTTCGTGATTTTGTACGGATCATCAATAAAACACTTTGTGCATCTGGACGTTATGTTGGCCGGACATTAGCAGTGTCTGACATCTCCAATTCACGCACACACGCCGCTAGCGGACGCAGCGCACTCTGTACAACCGTACTAGCGGTTTTACGTTCTTGACAAAATGCGTTCGTTTGCCACTTGCATTGCGCGGCCGGACTTTTGTGCGACCGTACTTCGTATATTGGCCGTCATTGCCCGGCATTTGCTGCTACTGTGGCCGTGATTAAGTGCGCCTGCACGCGCGTTCGCACTGCCTCAGTCTGACCCTAGCCTAAAAGTGCGCTGGTCTGACCCCAGCCTTATTACGCATCAATCCGTCTAAAACAGAAGCTCTGCTGCGAGGAGCCCGGAATTTTGGTTGCTCTGGGCCCAAATCCGAGCATCACTTTCCATTGGATAGGCTTAGAAATTAGGGTTCTGGTCAGGTTACTATTTCTGCTTGTTTAACCCGAGCCCTAACATTCTGCTTCATTTTTACATAACTTTAAGGCTACTTCTTCTGATAATGAAAACAGCCTAAAACCGGTTTTCAGTTGTTTAAAATTTTTATTTTTTAAAATTCTTTTTTTAGTTTCCCCAAAACAAAAATAAAAAAATATTTATTTTTTTGGGGGGGGGGGGGGTGCTCCAGATTTCTGCCTGTGGGCTCCTGAGATGTAAATCTGGCCCTGTGCGTAGCGTAGGAATCACAATTTGCTCAGCACTACGGGACTTGTGCGCCTTATGCAACTTCCGTAACTCCTGCACAGAGGGATGGATGGAAGCTGCATGTGCATGTTTAGAATCAGACAATATTTTATAATTAGAATATACAGTATGTGGATAAAGGATACATTTATAATAGAGCCTACTGCAACAGCAGCGACATTGCTGACCAGATCCATTCCTATGGTGTATGAGGCCAAGAGAACACCTGTGCTGCATTCCTTTACATTGCCTGTTAATTGCAGGTTAATTGCCTGTTAATTTTGGGTGAGGACCTGTTTTTTGTGTCTTTTTGGAGCTAGCACCAGGGATGAGCATTAGGTAAATATTTGCGATTACCGTGATCTGAGTCAGAATCATAGACAGTCGCCGATGGAGAAACACAGGTTATCGATCTATTTCTTCATATCAGCGCCATGGATAACGACAGGCTTGTTACTATCCATGGTGCTGATACTGACAAAATGTATTGCATCAGAAGTCCTTGCCGAACAGAACACATACAGTCGGACTGTGAGAAGATAATCCAGCTGTATGTGTTCTGCACAGAAAAAAAACAGACCTCGTTATACATGTAGCGCTGTGGTAAAATCTTGCTGTGGCAGTACCTATTTTTGGCCACAAAATGGAGATACTGGATATTGGGACTACAATGCCCGGCATGCTTTGCAAGAAGACAGGAAGTGGGTGGGGACTGGAGACTTACATCCTCTGCCTCGTGGAGAAAGTTCGAGAGCGCGCCAGGGAAGGGAAGAGAGCAGACGCATCGAAGAGATCACGAGAGGGCCTAGGCCAGAGACCAACAGAGACCAAGAGAGACCGAGAGAGAGACCTGTTAAATCTACAGAGAGGATCACCCCAGCTGAGGAGAAGAAGACCCGCCGGGATCCAGGCATTGCTGCAGACCGGAGGAATCGAACGGAGAGCAGGCGGTGAGCTGGAAAAGCTGTGTGGAGTCAGACAACGGATCGGGCCGCTAGTATCCCCAGTCAAAATCGGGTGGAGAGACGTCCTGGGTCAGCGGAGCCTAAAGAAATCGTCGGATGGGTGAGAGGCCTCCAAGGCTGTTTTATGATTAAAGGACGCTCTGCTGTTTTCTCTTTAAAGTCCACAGGGCCCCAACTGACTAGTCGAAGACCTTCCTTTAATAAACTCACTGGCCAGTTGAACAGTACCCGGGTACCACACACACACACAGATACACTTTTCACATTCTGGGACTTAACCTGTGCAGGACTCATTTCCTTTTGCGAATCGGAACGGGGGTTAAAGCCAAAGATACGTTCCGAATACATTTTTCTCTTTTTCCGCTGCGCGTTTGCCGTAATACGAAGGGATTGTATGTTTGGGGTTTTGCTACGTGTCCCTTTTTTCTGAACTATCGGGAAATTGCATTGCTTTTATGTTCGGTTGCGAATATTTTATTTTCCGAAATACGAAGCCTCGTGTTTCGTTTCTTTTCCGCTACGCATTTTACCGGGATACGAAAATACTGTAATAATACTTGTGAATACCGTGTCTCAACATCTGCTCAAATATTTTAGTAAACTATATAAATATAAAAACTCACAACTGTGTTGGAGTATATTTATTCCCTAGTGCGGGGAGACTGACCCGTGGTTCATTTTCAGCGGCTCCTCCGGGAGTGAGCGCTACATACATTTAAAATAAGTTAGGAAGAACCCTAAATATTAACCCAAAAATTCCCAAAAAATGCAAAAATAATCCTAAAAAAATAAATAAATGCAGACACTTCTTGCTGTAAGTAAAAAAAAAAAATGCTTTAAGATACATTTAACCACTTGGCTGCTATGGACGCGCTCAGCGCGTCCAGCCAAGTGGTTCTCCCGTGCTATGGACGCGCTCAGCGCGTCCGAGCACAGGAGGCAGCAATCCGCCGGATTCCGGCGGATTGCTGCGCCCCCCGGTGCGGGCTGACATCTTGGATGTCAGCCCGTCAATCCGGGACCCCGGCGGGGACATTAGATGTCATTGCGGCGACGCGATGACATCTAATGCAGGCGCCCCCCCCGCATGTGCAGAGGAGGCGCCTGAAAGGGAGGGGGGAAAGTCCTTCGGACCTCTCTCCCTCCCGATCGCCGGGGAGTAGGGAGTTAATACAGACACCGCTTGGAAGGGCACAGCCTGCCCTTCCAAACGGTGGCTGTCATTAACCCCTGGGGAGCCGGATCACGAATCGGCGCTGAAAAGCGCCGGTTCGTGATCCTTTCCCGGAGCTGGCCGACATCTTGGATGTCGGCCAAGCCTCCGGGAACTCCCCCTGAGACTGGCGTCATCGTGCATAGCACGATGACGCCAGTCCTGGAGTTAACCCCTAGCTGCCACCAACGGTGGAGATAGGGGGTTCCAATGAACCCCCTATCTCCCGATCCGTGGCAGCTAGGGGTTAATGTTTGGTACTGTTGGATCGGCCAGAGCATGGCCGTTCCAACGATACCAAACACCACTGTGAATTTTTTTTTAAAAAAAATAAAAATTAAAAATAAAAATCAAAACATATTTTAAAAACAAAATTCTAAAAAAAAAAAAAAAAACAATTTATTTTATTTTTTTTGGTTTGTTAATGCAGCCATATTGTTCCCATTTCAATTATAATGTGAACAATGATGCTGCACTAACGATTTTTGTATGCGGTGCGTTTGTTAAAAATCGTGTAATTTCCCCCAAAAAAAAATGTAACGAGACCCCATTTCTAATTTTTTTAACAAGCGCACCCCATACAAAATATAACCGCAATTGCTCGCATGTTAAAATGTGAAAAAAAACACTTTACACGTTGTAAATTATTGAAAATTCATATTTTATTGCATTTTTTGTTATAATATACAGACAGGTCATGACGTATACATATAATAATGACATATTATGAATCTGCCGAGTCTGACGGAAAGAACGATATATAATATGTCTGGGTCATATACTAAAATAAGCCTTCAAAACACGTTTAAACATGATGAGCAAAACCGGTAAAAATAACCCTTTCGCTGCTGAGGCGTTTCACGCCTCTGTGCTGAGGTCAAGAAAAAAGGGGATTTTGCACTGGAACAAGTGAAAAAAGTGATGGACGATACGAAATTACGAAATCAGCAACGGAACCGAAACGGACTCGAAACGATACGAAAATACGTTGTCTGAAATGAACCGAAACAGAATCGAAATCGCGAATAGAACGAAAATGACTTGCGATTTTACAAATTTCATGTCCATACGAAATAACGATTTTTTTTTGTTTCGTATCGGGAAATATTTGGGATTGTGTGTATTTCGTTGCCGGTCCGGTTCATCGGACGAATATGAAGCACCGAATCGGCCCGTTTCGTGAGAAAAACAAATCGGTACGAAACGAAACGCACATCTCTAGTTATAACATTCTGGTATGGCATGACATATACATATATTAGATATTATGAATCTGCCGAGTCTGCCCTAAAAAATTATATATAATATGTCTGGGTTGTATAATAAAACGTGACTTCAAATCGCGTTTAAACATGATGAGCGAAACCGGTAAAAATGAGCTCAGCACAGAGGCGTGAAATGGCTCAGCAGCCAAAGGGTTAAGTATAAGATGCGATAAGTCCATTGTACAGCGCTGCGGAATATGCTGGCGCTTTATAAATAAATATGAATAATAATAATACAGTAAGCTCGCGCTGCGAATCTCAAATCAACGCAAGTGATTTTTCCCGTTTCTAGCAGGAGGCAATCGATCTGCTTGTCGGGCGCTAGACTCGTTTTACCTGGCGCTAACGCAAAAACATGCAGACACCAGGGTTAGCTCACACCAGGTGATAGGGCCCTTATTGTTTTATTTAAGACGCTGTGTGTATCCATAGCGCTATACATTTCCATTCCTATATTTTGTCAAGCTGCTATTTAGTGAATAAACCCACTGTGCAGTCCAAGACGTCTTGCAATCATTCGTGCAAATGCTCCTTTCCGAGCACCCCTCTGGCACCGCAGCGCGTCTGAAGGACCTGATACTGTATCAAAGGAAGTGTCTGCGGCATGAGAGTGCTGACATTACAGGGTGTCAGGGCGAGCTGTCCGGATTGACAGAATATTGTGTGTCATGGGAATCCGGAAGAATGCAGATGCCGTTAGCCTGAAGAATTCTTCACTTCCTTATCTTTAATTAATCGCGCAGTAATTACCCCTCACTTTAAAAGCAGAGCGTGATTAAAACGTATATAATATATTTATATTCTGTATACATTTATTGATTTCTGTATTCAAAACAGACACATGTTCCATGCACTCAGGGCCGGATTTACACCTCAGGCTAGGGTCAGACGAACGCAGTTTTAACGTGCGTTTAGGCTAGGGTCAGACTGAGGCAGTGCGAACGCGCGTTCTGGCGCACTTAATCACGGCCGTGCTAGCAGCAGATGCCGGGCAATGACGGCCAATATACGAAGTACGGTCGCACAAAAGTCCGGCTGCGCAACGCAAGTGGAAAATGAACGCATTTTTTCGAGAACGTTAAACCACTAGTACTGACGTACAGAGTGCGCTGCGTCCGCTAGCGGCGTGTGTGCGTGAATTGGAGATGTCAGACGCTGCTAATGTCCGGCCAACATAACGTCCAGATGCAAGAAGTGTTTTATTGATGATCCGTACAAAATCACGGATGAAACTGCGCATAGTATGACCGCTATCGCGTATTCCGTGAAAAAATACGTCCATTCTTCGAACGCACATTTTCACGGACAACGTGAAAAATGCGTTAGTCTGACCCTAGCCTTAGCCGCACGAAATCACGGCCGTGCTAGCAGCAAATGACGTCCAATGCCGGGGAACATACGACGAACGGCAGCACGAAAGTTCGGCCGTGCAACGCAAGTGGCAAACGAACGCATTTTTTCGAGAACGTCAAACCGCTACTACTGACGTACAGAGTGCGCTGCGTCCGCATAGCGGCGTGTTTGCGTGATTGGGAGACGTCAGACGCTGCACACGTCCGGCCAACATAACGTCCAGACGCAAAAGGCTTTTATTGATTATCCGTACAAAATCACGGACGAAAATGCGCATCGTATGACCGCTATCGCGTATTCCCTGACAAAATACGTCCATTCGTTCGAACGCACTTTTTCACGGACAACGTGAAAAATGCGTTCGTCTGACCCTAGCCTCAGGAGCCTGTAGGCACAGACATTTGGAGCCCCCCACCCCTGGGGGGGGGGGAGGGAAAATTGGAGGAAGTTCTTTCTCTTTAAATTTAAAAAATTGTGTAAGAAAATTTTTTTTAAAAAAATTACGATTTTTTTTTTTAAAGTTCTGTAGAGAATGGTGCCCACCACAGGAGGTGCCATACTCTATAAAACAGATAAAAAAGGGTGTTTAAAAAAAATATATAAATAAACTTATTTATAATAAATATATATAATATATAAAAAGGTAAAAAAAAATCCGCAACACCGACAAGCAAAGAAAAAAATTAACTAGTTTTATTTAATGTTTGGCGTCATTAGTGAGACGTTTGTGAGAACTGAAACTTCGGTCATTAAATAAATCTAGTTAATTTTTTTTCCTTGCTTGTTGGTGTAGCAGATTTTTGGTTTTTGTATTCTTCTACCTTTTGCAGCACCCGACCTTACTCTTTGTAATATTTTTGTACTGCTGGAGTGCGGGGCGCTTGCTGTTTTATAGGATATATAATAAAAAATCTTTTTAAATTATTTTTTTCTGCTATTTTCGTTATACAGTTTTTAATTCTACAGAGAAATTTGTTTACCCACCCGTGTAAAAAAAAGAGGCAAAAATCGTAAATAAATAAAAAAAAAAATTTTTTGCCTATTGCTTACTTTGCCTAATTGTAAATCTGGCCCTGCCTGAGCTCTGTTATAAATCCCAATGTATAGGGAATGGTGCTTGTTTGATTAATAAATTAATTTAATAACTGACACGGTGGAAGCATCACGTGGTATGGCCATTCGATGCAATGAAATACCCCAAAATGCCAATTTTCAGGTGCTTTTTATTAACCTGTAGTTTGCATGCTCTGTGAGTGAGCTGATTTTTTTATATGTATGTTGCCGAGGAAGGGGTCACTTCAGCAACAACAGCGATAAATCATACATATTCTGTACTGTGCTTCCCAATATTTTGTATTTCTTTCTATCTATAGGGCTTAAACAGTGAATTTCCCCGTACGGTGCATTTTCGTGGCCATTCGACCATTCACAAAGCAGACAGTTCGCCAAATTTTGGTGAATTGCCAGCAAAATGAGGTGCCTGTTCGATAGCAGTGAAATCCCCCATAGAGAAGCAATGGTTAAACCAGGGCTCAAAATTTCAAGCCCCTAGCTACTACCCAGGCAATAAGAGTTACTTGCCACCAGTTGCTCCACCTAACCCCTACCCAGCCCTTAACTCTGCCCCTAAACACACCCCCTTAAATTATCTTATGAAATTACACAGTTAAAGGTTTAATTTAGACTAAAGTTACAAAAATAACATTCATACCCAGACATCAGACCCCAGATACATGTATACCTAGTCATCAGACCCCAGATACATGTATACCCAGACATCAGACTCCAGATACATGTATACCCAGACATCAGACCCCAGATACACGTATACCCAGTCATCAGAGCCCAGTGTGAGCAGAGCGAAGAGGCAGGGAAGCTCCTCTCCACCCCCCTGCCAGTGACAGAGACGAGCTTGGTCAGGTTAGGCAGCTGATCCCTGCCAAGGGGGGCTGCACGGTGGCAATGCTGGAATACGCAGCACGAAATAATTTATTGTGCTGCCTGCGTGTGCATTTTCACTCGCCCTCACTTAATTTCCACTCGCCAAATGCTAGTAGGCGAGTGGAAATTTTGAGCCCTGGTTAATCTATTCACAGACGCCAAACTGCACTGAAATGTCAGTGAAATGCCCTGATTTTCGGTGATTCAGTTCGACAGGTTTGAACAGGCAAATTCCACAGGATTCAATGTAAAAAAAAAAGCAAAAAATAGCATTTTTAATTATTTAAAAAAAAGTTGGTTTATTCTTTTTCTTTTCAGTGAAAACTCTTTTATTTATTTTTGTAACACCTTTTCGTATTTTTTTTTTTTTAGACCAAATTTTTGTTTCCCGATTTTTTTTTTAAAAGGCGGTATTTAAAAAATTCTGTGAGGCCTTTTAATTATTTTTTTAAAGGACCGTTTTAATCACTCAGACGCATTTTAAGATCTTTTTATTGGTTTAAACATCTATTAAAGAATAGGAGAGTTCCGTTTCTTTTTTCTTTTCTGCAGTTCGGCGGTCTCCGGTGCGCTACGGTGACCCTGCGGTGAAGAGTGAATTCACTGAAGTGTCACTGAAATAGAATCTCGCTGAAATTTCGGTGCTTTGTGAATGAATAGCCCCTCAAGCTCCTCGGCAGCACTAAACAGGCAGAACATAACGTCTACCAAAATGCCTACAGTTGCAGTAGCTCAGAGTGGCATCCCCCTCCTAAAGGTGCCCTAGGCAGCTGCCTACTTGGCCTAATGGATGCACCGGCCCTGCTGGGACCTCTGAGCTGACGTTGTCTACGTGTTACTACATTCAGCGCGTTAAAAAATAATATCTAACAATAAAATGTGTTTTAATAGATCCCATTCAAGCAGTAGTGCTGTGTTTGGAATTCTCGGGCTTGTGGATTATTCGTAACCTGGTATTTGTTGTTATTTACGGAGACGAGGCTTATTCAAACATGTTTCCGCGGTTATTAAAACGCCATTAACATCTCCCCTGTTTGTAAAATAACCTTTTACGACGCTAAATAATTACTGTGTAACAAACGACTGTCGTGATGTGACGACCCAGACAGACAAAGCTTTTTTTATTTTCGACGTGAACGCCAAGATACACAGCCTGTATATGTTTTCTGTCTGTATACAGAATATCGCCAGCCAGAAGAGTCTGTGTACACTGGCATTGTGTGAACGCGGTACCAATTGATCTATGATAAAAGTGGTGCTGAGTCTCACAATGGCAATTAGCTGTTGTCATCGCCACCTGTCATTTCGGAATTATTCTGTCTGCTAGCACATAATTAATGAGATTTGTAAAAGCAGGAGAGATGGAAGAAAAAAAAAGCTAAAAAATATGAAGTTGCTGAGGATATTCTGTATCTGCGCACAGAGGCGGATTTTCACGTAATATTTAATTATTTAATTGAGCACTGGCGCAGGATGAGATTGTGACTGCATTTTATTGTGCTGTGTGCCCCCTCTTGTGTGTATATATATATATTATAATATATACAATAATATATATATTATTATATTACATTCATATTATTATATATTATCATATATATATATATATATATAGCAAAATATCTACAGGTTTTCTTTGGTAGAATATCTGTACCAATCCTTTTTTTTCTTTGATATAAAAATATATAAATATACAGTGACAGTGGTAACAATCATATCTCTTTTTATTTTTCAATTGTACATGATTAGCACAGAAGGATCTTTTTTCTATATATATTTTATATTTATATACTTTTATTATATTGTATGTATTATATTATAATTTTATTATTTATAATAATGTTTATATATTGTATTATTATAGTTTTTTTGCTGTTAGTCTCCCTTTAAATCCCCCAAAAATCCAAATGGCACTCGGGGTCTTAAGTAAAACAAGAAAACTTTATTTGGGCTATATTAAAAAAATATAGGAGATGTAAAGTACAGTAAGTTTGCGCAAGCTGAAGCGGAATATCGATGCTAGATGTTAAACTTTCTTCTAGCGCTAACAATTACATATCGATACACAACATTTGCACCAACTGTGTAATAGAGGCATTATTGTTTTAAGTCAGACCCGGAGTGCATCCATATAGATATTTGGATAATTTTTTGGATTTAACCTTTTCCCTCCTTCACCGGAGGATTGAGCGCAGGTTTTTTCACTTTATATAAATATATACTATATATTTTGATTGTTTTCATCGTAACTGTCATCTAAAACAAAAATATATAGTCCTTAGCTGCACAAGGAGCTATGAATTCATGGTCTTCACGTTACACGTTTGGATTGTCCTGTAATAGCTCCTTGATCAGCAAGCCGATCGAGTTGATACTTTTGGAGTTTTGGATGGATACGTGGGAGGGGGACACTGTTGACTTATCTGTGGGGCATCTGGCAATGCGTGCATGTCGACCAGTCCACGCTCGACCCTCAGATTCAGAGGTTGACAAACAACAAACCAGTATCGGGTCGAGAGGTACTAACCTTAGCTAGAGGTGATAACCAGCTGAGGAAGCCTTTGTTGGCGAAACGCGTCCTGGTCTCTGATTTGGTAGATATGATCTATCCATTTTAAAGTGAATAAATGTTTTTATTTTATAATTCAAATCGCTGTCTGCCTCCATAACTCCTGCAAAGAAGGTCTGGGGAACACCTTACGATTCCCTATGCGTATTGTGACGGAGCCAATAGAGGCTCAACTGCTTCATCCCTATTTTGGTGAATTCCAGAGAAGTCGTTTGAAGGTCCTATGGGCACCTAACATAAAGTCCCTGCCCGCCTTATCCCCAAGAGCCGGTCGTAGGCTCCCCAGAATGTGAGTTAAAAACTAATACTAATTACTCTCATCTTGGGTGCTGTCATACTGCGCAATTTTTGGTCCTCTTTTGTGTTTCCTCCCTACAGTGCACACTTCATCTGCATTTTTGAGAAGACCCACTCCGAAAGAGAACGAATACTGTTTATGGACATATTGTGTGTCTACCCCACTATCTTTTTTGGACTCAGGTCTTTTAGAGCGCTGTGTTGTTTTTCTTTTTGTTATATCAAGCAAGGCCTAAATCAGATCTGGCTTAAGGGGACCATCAGCAAAGTCTAAATCAGATCTGTCTTAAAGTGGCAGCCAGCAAGGCCTAAATCAGATTTAGGTTAAGGGGGCAGCCAACAAGGCCTAAATCATCTAAGGTAAGGGGTGGTCAGCAAGGCCTAAGTCAGATCTAGGATAAGGGGGTGACCAGCAAGGCCTAAATCAGATCTATGTTAAGGGAGCAAGGCCTAAATCAGATCTAGGTTAAGGGGGCAGCGAACAAGTCCTAAATCAGATCTAGGTTAAGGGGGCAGCCAGCAAGGCCTAAATCAGATCTAGGTTAAGGGGGCCGCCAGCAAGGCCTAAATCAGATCTAGGTTAAGGGGGCAGCCAGCAAGGCCTAAATCAGATCTAGGTTAAGGTGGCAGCCAGCAAGGCCTAAATAAGATCTAGGTTAAGGGGGCAGCCAGCAAGTCCTAAATCAGATCTAGGTTAAGGGGGCAGCCAGCAAGTCCTAAATCAGATCTAGGTTAAGGGGGCAGCCAGCAAGTCCTAAATCAGATCTAGGTTATGGGCTGGTCAGCAAGGCCTAAATCATCTAGGTTAAGGGGCGGTCAGCAAGGCCTAAATCAGATCTAGGTTATGGAGCAGTCAGCAAGGCCTAAATCATATCTAGGTTAAGGGGACAGGCAGCAAGGCCTAAATCAGCAAGGCCTAAATCATCTAGGTTAAGGGGCAGTCAGCAAGGCCTAAATCAGATCTGGGCTAAGGGTGTGTGTCTGCCAAGGGGCGTGGCTAAGACACAATTTGCCTTGTTGTAGCAGCCATGCCTCCAAAAGGGGCGTCTCTTGTCAGCTCATGAGTGTCAGGGTCACCATCTGCCTTGCTGAACAGCCAATCATGGCTGCTCGTACACTAGCGCTGCTCGCAGTTCTCCGAAGCCCTGACTTTAACCAGTTAAGCACCAGGAGCGCCATAAAACAGGTGCTTTGGTGCGTTTTCCCTGAGGCCTCTTCAAAAAAAGGGTCACAGCCTAGGACTGCTGGGTGATCAGGAGGTCTGAGGTGAAAATTGTGTGATACACGGCCAGAGCTTATACCAACTAAGCCATTATAAGGTTTTTAATGTGGATTCCAGCCCAGATGAAGAAAATTTACCAATATTTAACATGTGTATTAGGGCTTTGTTGTCTTCATCAGTGCTGGATACTGCATAAAACCCTTACCTTGCCTTAGTTTGCTTCCCGGAGGTATAACCATAAGGTAAAGCATTCACAGATCCCACTCATCACCTAATGTCGCCTCGTAAAGCTTCCAGAACTTTCTAGAAATGATCGATCAAAGAGCTGAGCCTGCAGCTTCCTGAAGGTTGTTAAATAACCAAAAATAACATCTTGTAGGGAGAAAATAAGTGAATAGATTCAGTGGCTAAAATGGCTCTTTCACCAGTCTGGCCAAATCCATTTAATACAACCACTGGGATGACCCTTTAGTGTTAATTTTGGGGTCCGTGTGGTGTATGCTTATCCTTAAATAAACTTTATATGTTGATTTTCACCCTGTACACAATGAGATTCTTCATCTCGGCCTGAAAGCCCTGAGGAACGTCCTTAGAACCAACTCTTTCTTGGAAATGGCCATGGGTTAATGATTGCGTAGACCGTCTTCCTGCTTCATTTGGCGTCTGGCTACCGAAGGCCTCGATTTAAGTTTCAGTCAGTGAGTGTTTTACTAAAATGGTGATTTTTTCAGCCTCGTGAGAACATCTCACAGGGATTTGCCATGAAGGTCAGTGAAGTATTGACAGCCGTGAATCGAAAGTCTCTCTTTTTGTGAATTATGCCAGTGGTGTTGAAGGATACGGCAAAGCAAATTGCGAGGGATGATTACAGGCATTGATGATCACCATGGAATAAACACAGGCTTCATATTGAAACCAATGGTACATATCAAGTCATTTCCCTGAATTTCCACGTCCATCAATGGATCTGGGAAGCCAAAGGTGGGCATATTTTCCAGGAGTTATCGATCGTTCTCAAAGCCTGAAAGACCACTGTGAACAGGCAACCCCAAAGATGCATTTATTATGAGTCGGTCTGAAAATCCTCAGACCTTTACAACATGAACGTTCAGAAAGAACATCTAGAAGAACTAGTGTTAACTTCGTCATCTAAAAATTTCCATCAAAGACGTAGTTGATTAAATCAAATCCCCCGAGGGGGAATAAACCTATAACTTAATAGGAACTTTATTAGAGAAATACAATTAAAAATTGATGATAATTAGGATAGTTGTCAATTGAATGTTGACCCACATAAGTTATCAGTGAAGTAAATTGAAAAATATGAATATATAACCAGTTAAAGGTGAAAAGGTGCGTCCACCAATTGCAAAAAACCTCAATTGATTGGTATATAAACATACATATCACATCAGGTAGTATAGTTGAGCAAAAAATTATATATAAATACGCTCACAATCTACCTTCTGACTAATACACTGGAGGCTCAAAAAACGATGAATTAACCAAAAAACACCCAATAAACCAATTGGGCTCAAGGGGTAGCGATTATAAAACCCCAAATGATGGGATATTGGGAAATTCCACAAAAATGAGCACTCAAAAGGGAGGGGTAACAAAAATAATTCAAACCAATTAAGGTAGATACACATAAACAATTGAATGCCTATTCAGGCATAATTATTAACCATCAATTGCCTAAATTGGCTAATTGGTGTACAAGTGCCACAGACACTCAGTTTGTGGGCGATATAATTGTGGCACTTGTACACCAATTAGCCAATTTAGGCAATTGATGGTTAATAATTATGCCTGAATAGGCATTCAATTGTTTATGTGTATCTACCTTAATTGGTTTGAATTATTTTTGTTACCCCTCCCTTTTGAGTGCTCATTTTTGTTGGAATTTCCCAATATCCCATCATTTGGGGTTTATAATCGCTACCCCTTGAGCCCAATTGGTTTATTGGGTGTTTTTGGTTAATTCATCGTTTTTTGAGCCTCCAGTGTATTAGTCAGAAGGTAGATTGTGAGCGTATTTATATATAATTTTTGCTCAACTATACTACCTGATGTGATATGTATGTTTATATACCAATCAATTGAGGTTTTTTTGCAATTGGTGGACGCACCTTTTCACCTTTAACTGGTTATATATTCATATTTTTCAATTTACTTCACTGATAACTTATGTGGGTCAACATTCAATTGACAACTATCCTAATTATCATCAATTTTTAATTGTATTTCTCTAATAAAGTTCCTATTAAGTTATAGGTTTTATTCCCCCTCGGGGGATTTGATTTAATAAATTGTTTGGTGTTCAATCACTATCCTATTCAATTAACCCTTCCCACGGTGGGTCATCCATCGATTCAATAAAGACGTAGTTGACTAAGTTTTTTGTGTGACTAAAACTAGACTAAAACTAAATAAAAACTAAGCTATGACGACTAAAACTATGAAGAAAATCCATTGACATTTTAGTCGACGAATAAAAACTAGACTAAAATGTTAGGGAGGGTCTATTTGGGCTGAGATCCAATCAGAACTGATCTCAAGTAACAGCGAAATGTTGAATATTCTATAGAGTGCGGAAAATTCTAGAGAAATGCTTAAATAATGCAGAATACACTTTAAACACATTCGATTTAACTCGATTAAAATCTTGTGACGTTTAGTCAACTAAAAGTACACAGAAACTAAAACAATCCAGATGACTAAAATATGACTAAAACTAAATGGCATTTTAGTCAGAAGACTACAAATAAAACGAAAATAAAATTTGATGTCAAAAAATAACATTGAGTGGGACATGGATCTCCACTTTTTTCTTCCTACGAGAGGTGGAAGACCAAGTTCTGGTCAAACTGTCCTTTGTGGACGTCCAGTCTATTTAACCTCTGATTGTCTATCGTAATCAAATTGGTGATATTTATATAAAGATGGTTAATCTTTAGAAAGTGCACCAAAAGGAGAAGAAAGACCAGTCACACCAGGCTTGGGTTTTGCAGGAGCGTTATTGTTGGACCAGCCACGTTTCCGTCCAGCACTCAGGACCATTCTCAACTCATCACATAATAAAGCTCCTGTTAAAGCCAAGCCTCGTGTGTGTGACCAGACTTTCCTTCTCCTTTTGTTGTCCATGTAAGGGCTGGTGACCCTGGACCGTCGGACCCTGGTTGGTGCAGTATTTTCAAAACATATGTGCCCTTCTATATGCCTTTGAATCTTTAGAAAGGAAACATTGTATCGGCTTGCAGAGCCACACCGTCACAACCAAGTCTTCAGTGTCATCCCTAGAGCATCGCTTCCCACCCTAATCGCTATGGTTTCCTCTTCTTCAGTTCCAGCTGATGCTTCATTGTTTCGGCTCAAGTATTATCCACTGTATTTCTTGACTATGGGTTATTGCAACTCATGTCCATCCTAGACCTTGAGGTAATTGCTCTTGTACGTTTCTCCGCCATGATCCATAACATGATGATGGAGGTCTATATGACGATGTAGGTCAGAAGTCAGCAGCCTCGGCCCCCCCAAATGTTTTGGAACAACCTCTCCCATGAGGCTCAGTCAACCTAATAAGTGGCTGGGCTTCATGTAAGGTATAGTTCCAAGACGTATGGAGGTCCAAGGTTGCTGTCTGACCCCTGTTGCAGGTGGTAGCCCCAGTCCATTTGGAAGGAATTAGCTTCTGTCCCGGTTTGTAAAAGGAGCCCGTGTCCGCCGCGGTGCCTCCTGTAAATCTAGAAGATACATCCTTCAGATGTCGCTAACAGTCCCAGATATTATTTTTATGAATTATTGATGATGGCTTTCTATAATTAGAGACCTCTGCTAAACACAACCACAGTAATTACCTTTTGGTTTTCTTAGACTTTAGAAACAAAATGTTTTCCTTCTTGGGACACTGTGTCCTTTTTAACACCAAGTAGACTGAGCCAAGTGCGGATTAGGTGGGTCATTGAGAACCCAGTGGGTCAAGGTGGTTGAGATGGGAATTTAATGACAGGGCTATTCCCAGACTTTTTAAATGACACCACGTCCTATCGGGGGCCATTAATGTCAATAAAAATGTCATTTAGGCTGAGAACAAAGTGTCTTATTTACAGAGAGCGATATCTGACAGCATTTAATATAGTTTACAGACTCATTGCTGGGAGTTTTAATATATATATAATCACAGCCTCACCCAAAATAAAGTCACGCCCTGTAATAGGTGGTTGTGTCGCTTTTGCTGTGATTGCGGTACGCATTCGCCGTGGCATCGTGTCGATAAGCTCATGCGATGTCACAGCATTTATTGACGTCCAGAGTGGCATTAATTTGTGGCCAAGATCTTGTATTGATGATGGGAGAGTCGCAGCGCTGTGTAAAGTCTTCTCCAGCACATTATCCCAAAGATTAACCTCAATGGGGTTAAGGTCTGGACTGTGCGGTGGCCAATCCATGTGTGAAAATGATGTCTCATGCTCACTCAACCACTCTTGCACAATGTGAGCTCGATGAATCCTGGCATTGCCATCTTGGAATATGCCCGCTGTGCCATCAGGGGAGAAAAAAAACCATTGATGGAAAAACCTGCTCATTCAATATATTCAGGGAGTCACATGACCTCATTTTATGCTGAAACATATTAATCACTGCAGTAATTATCTAATGGAAGGCGAGCGCCTATTGACTGAGTTACCTCAATGGAATGACTTATTTTTTGGCCAGGCAGTGTATATATATTATTGCCGGTGATCCAGTGATGTACATTCAGGGTCATGGTTTACCAAAAACATTGAAGAGGTTATTCAAAGAGTGCCAGAGTTACAAACACTGGTGGAAATCACCATTGTTGCAGCAGTGACAAACACCAGCATTCCACAAAAGGGAAATCCAACCAGCAGCAGGAGAGTCTTCACTAGGGTCTCCAAATCGGCCATGTTTTTCTAGACACATATAATTTATTCATGCTGATGGGCAGTGAATGAAACATACAGCCCTGTAGCATGTAGAATCCATACACTGCAGGCAAGAAATCAAAAAGGAATGTCAGGTGACATGGCTGCACCATATGAATTATACATGTTGCAGGGCAGCACTTTTCCTTGTGCTTCCCTCTGCATGAAAAGTAATATATGTCAAGGAAAACATGGCCGACCTGGCAACCCTAGTCTTCACTGTGAAGCTTCTCCTGCAGCTGTTGGGATTTCCCTTTGTGGGACACCTGGGCTCCTCGAATAACCCCTTGACGTGGGAGAGAGCATAATGACCTTTGAGGAAATTGACATAATTGTTGATCTGTTTTTGTTAACATGATACGGAGCAATAAAACAGCTCTGCTTTTGGGGAAAAAAAAAAGTAATTGATCCCTCTGGAGGCTGATGCCCTCTTGGGTTGTGTTTCAATAGAAAGTCTTGTTGGAACGGTACAGGATTACATCGTGGAGCGGCGATAATCAATCTCTCTAACAGATTACTCGAGGAGGGGGGGTTATTTGCAAAGTCGAGACCAGTTGTGGTTGATGCATCCAGAGGTCACAAAAAAAAAATCAGAATTTTTTGCACAAGCACCCAACGCGAGGGAATTATATACCTGGTAGCATAGTGCACATTTGCAAATTTGACCAGGGTGCCCACAGCTAGAGTTGAACTGGGAACGTAGTCTGATGTAACCCCAAGGTGTCATGAGAAGGTTGGGACAATAATGGGGGGACCATGACCCACTCACTGGACTAGTGACAGTGTATCACATTATTGCGACTGAGTATATTTATGAATGACTGGAGACGGCTGTTTTCCTTGACGATGAGCAATGACGATGCCTGAGGTCTATGAACCATCAGAAGGTATGTTCTTTAATGGTGATATTGTGAGGATGAGGAAGAAAGGTTGGACCTATTCTGCTATACTTAGGACATAAGGTGCTAGTCTTTAAAGTCTTTTTTATGCTGTAAGCAGATATAGGGGCCTTGCACGTCGTAGAGAGACTTACTCCTCA
Organism: Leptobrachium leishanense; assembly: GCA_009667805.1. Taxonomy (NCBI): domain Eukaryota; kingdom Metazoa; phylum Chordata; class Amphibia; order Anura; family Megophryidae; genus Leptobrachium; species Leptobrachium leishanense. The sequence goes on along the minus strand of CM019067.1, from coordinate 325,982,451 downwards.
GAGCGCACAGTCTCGTGTCTATCACCCTGCATGTAAATATTAGGTATCAGATTTGCGTTAGACCTTGACTGCCCAAATGATGTCATGAAACAAACCTTGTAGGTCGAACTAGAAAAGGGGATTGGGCATTTTTCCCTCTTAGGGCAGATTTTTTGGCATTGCATAGACCGGCAACATTACGTTTTGGCGAGAGCCTATCAAACATCCTCAACTTATAAATATACATAGCAGCATCAAACAGCTAAACGGTCTTCATACATAAGCCATTTAACTCTCTGGTCTGTCAGAGGTTGTCTGTCTGGTTTCAGGGTGGCGCCCATTTGCCCTTTTTTCCCCATTACTGGTCACTATCTGTTTTGGGAGAGGGCCGTTCAACTTGTGGATCTAGTCTACAAACTTTGTAGGACGGGGCTCGGCAACCTTGGCTCTCCATATGTTTTGTACTACAGTTACCTTGAGCCGCAGCCAATCTTAAGAGTGTAAGAGCATCATGGGAGAACTACTATCAAAATCTCTGAAGGTCTACATTCGTTGACCCATGTTGTAGGAGAATATCATGGAAGTCTTCAACTAGAACTCAGCTGATCTGCTGGAGACCTAGAATGTATAATGAAACACACGAACGGGAGAGGTTGGTTTATTGTTGGCTTGGGTTTCCAGTTTAAGGATGCTATCCCTGCAGAGATAACCAGTTGGGTTCTTGTATCTCCATTAGCATATCAATAGGAACCCTTCTCCCAATGTTTCAGCCAGAATGCCATTTCTATTTTGTAATTCCACCTAGAGGAGACCACTGAACACCACCCAAGTCACCCATCAGCCTTATAATGGGAACTCACAACCGAAGAGGTTAAAACGGAGCGCCATAAAAACTGTGGTGTCAAATTTTGAGGTGCCATCTCAGCACCTCAATGACGACACCAATTCACAGGAACCACAGGGATACAGAAGTGGGAAAAGATACACTGTGCACAAGTATGTATAGCAAACCCTTCATTGACCCTTGAGTTATCTCCACCAGTCCCAGATTATCTTATCGAACACCCTTGAATAATGGCAGGCACAGGTCACAGGTCACATTTATAGTCACCACCCTCTAACATAAATAAGTTCAATCTAGTCTTTCTGTGTGTTCTGCGAGACGCTTTCTACATTTTACAAACATTGTTACAGATCTACCTCTTCTATTCTAATCGGTAAATCTAGCAAACGATCCAGGTAGCCGATGGATAACGCCATTTAATTATTCATCGTTAAGTTTATAAAAGCCAGCCGTTAATCGATTTGCTCGCCAAAAACGTTCCCATCCTGCGCTCGACTGGAAACGGGAATCCATGGGTCTTGTCGAACGCGTTGCGGCCCCTTTGATTTGACTTTCCAGACAGATATACTAATGGATGTAAATTGGGATGCCTGTCATACTACAAATTGGTCTTTAAATCCCGGCTTCTGTGTGGCGGATTAAAGAGAGTGCGTTGTCAATCATTGTTCTATTAATTCACGCGACGGAAGCCTCTTCTGAGGAACCCAATGGAGGAAGTGTAAAGTGACAACCATCCTCCGCTAATCTTTACGTCTCAATCTCAAAGTGATTGGGTTTGGAACGAGACGGGAAAGCAGAGCCCGTTCTAAGCATTGAAGACTGTGTCAGTTCTGAGCCTTGTTAACTTTGACAACAAATTTTTATTTAGTTTTAGTCATATTTTAGTTGTCTGAATTGTTTTAGTTTTAGTCGTCTGAATTGTTTTAGTTTTAGTCAACTAAACGTCACAGGACGTGTTAATCTAGAGTATATTTAGTCAACTAAAATCGAATAGGCCCTAATATTCCCTAGTGTGCGCTAAAATGGGGAAAATCAGAGCCTGCAGGTTTCCATGTAGCGTCTTCATTTTAGCGCGACATTCTGGGGCTGGAGCTACCTCAGCACCTTGCCACAGAACGCAGCACTGACCGCTGGGATACCCACGGTAGCACTTACGCGCTGCCGCGAGTATCTCCTCACGGAGTCCATATGACTCCATGGAGGTTTACACATCCAGGTCAACAAGGTGTCACAAATCGACGCTCACCTATCGAGTGCTGGAGTCCTATCACTGTCCCTGATACTCTTTTGGGCGCTGTGCTCCCAGGTCGTCTCTTCTAGATGCCCATACTGGTTTTGCCACTGCTCGTTGAGCATCAGTTTATGATATATCTTTCCTACCATGCATCACAATGTTGCAACCCTGTCTTTTGCGCCATTGGGTTGGTTGAACCGATAAAAAAATCCCTGGGGGAATTATTTTGGTTTGTGTGAGTAGAATTTGCGTGCGCATTGCATTATATTGAGATCAGATGAGCTATGGGGTTATACGAGCTATGGGGTTATACGAGCTATATGAACTATGGCGCTATACAAGCTATGGGGTTATATGAGCTATGGAGCTATACGAGCTTTGGGGCTATGTGAGCTATGGGGTTATATGAGCAATGGGGTTATACGAGCTATGCAGCTATATGAGCTATGGGGTTATGTTGTGAGCTATGGGGTATACGTGCTATGGAGCTATATGAACTATGGCGCTATACGAGCTATGGGGTTATGTGAGCTATGCGGTTATACGAGCTATACAAGTAATGAAGGAATACGACTTAAGAGCGAGGGATTCGAGGAATGGGAGGAATACGAGGTATGAAGTTCTACCAGCCAGAGGCTAGATGAGAAATGGAGGGATACAAAGTATGAAGCTCAGGCATCTATGTTTCAAGGCTACAAACGTCACGTCTACTTTCCTGAACGTAGCTTACAAAAAATGTCAGTCTGAGTAAAGAGGCAATATAGCAGCTTGAGAGATCAAAGCTATGCTAGGTGCCATCTGTGCCGACTGGACCAGATTATCAGCCCAGGCGGGTGACAGGGCTGTGACTGGTTTGGACGGTTCCAGACACCATCGTAATCTTCTTTTCACACAGTTACTGTGACTGTAGACTGGCAGCCCTGGGCCAGTCAGTGGGAACCTTTGGACTTTGGCTCATACAATGCTAGCTGTAGCTGTGGCCTTACATGGGACAGATGGGAGTATCCTTTGTTCCCTCCAGTTGGCCCTTGGCCTTCGTGGCCCACTGTTTTCCTCAATAGCCAATTCAGCCCCAACCAGCGTTCCTCTTGAATTGTTTCACCTTACTGTTCATTTTCATGCACCTCTGCTAGACATCAGGTCTGAAATATCAACAGTAATAGACAAGAAAGGACCACGCCTGAAGATATTTTGGAGTGGCCAATCTGGGGATTGGTCGCACCCTTTTTTCTTGATATCCTGCCTCTGGTGGGGTGAGAGCTGTGTGCCAGGCTTCATCTACTACTATATGATTCCTCTCTAATGACTCCAGACGCTGCTTCACCAAGTGCCACCTGTGGTCCTATAAGCCAGGATCAGAAGATACACAATGCAGCATTGTTTCCTTCTGCAGATATCAGCCCTTTTTGGATGCTTCCACTTTGTGGATCTAGCTGCCCATGTGTTGCACGTTCTTGGTTTCTTCTGTCTTGGGGGCTTGACTAGATATCATTCACACGCAGTGTCTCCGTATCGTTTAGTTATCTTCTTCAGTGACACAGATATAATTATAATACAGGTTGAGCACCCCTAAGGCCAGGGTCAGACGAGTGTTTTTAAGAGCTGAAGGAACGTCCGTGAGAGTGGACGTTCCTTCCACTCTGACGCCCGTCTGGCCACCTCGCTGAGTGCAGTTAGTCCACACGCCTGGAAACACTGTTCAGCCTTTTCTGTGGGACACGCTGCTCACGCCAGCATGTCTCAATGCAGAATGTCCCACGCCAAGGCTGCCCAGAGTCCTCTGAGGAACGCTGGGTTGCAGCACGACCCGTCCGGAGTGTCGGAGTCGAGTAATTCTGAAATTCAGAAGCCACCAATGATGCTGAATTTCAAAGTCTCCTGGTTTTCAAAATGCTGGATACGGGGTACATAACTTGTAACAGTAAATCCTTATTTATACATATGCATGTTTTATTTTTATAGACTTAATTTGCATGTCTTACCCAGAGTTCATTGCTGCATAGAGGGTGGGTAGCAAGTGAGCTCTGTTTGAAAGCAACACCCTGTTTTGATTGGATGTGTAGATGTGTTTATTTTGCATTGATTTATATAATTTCTTGTAATTTGCGACATGGAGGATTTTAATCCCATTTTCTGCCTCCGCCTTAATGCTAACAGTATATAATTTATATATATAATTATAATATACACTGTATATTTAACAGTTTTCAAAAACAGTTTCTATTTTTCATGCTAGCTCTGTGCACACGGTTGCATTTTCCTCCATATTTTATTCTTGATATTTTAGTATATGTTAGGACAATTCCTAGGGCAGGGGTCAGCCCTCCAGGGGCTCTATTACATTCTTCGCGCAAACGTTAACGCGTACGCAAAAACGCATTAACGCGAGGGGCAAAACCCTTTTGCGCTGAACGTCGTATTACCCAAAAAATGCGCGTTAACGTCTACCGCGGGTGAACCTGCGTGAACACTGCGTGAGCGTAATGTCATGCTCGCGTCCTATACTTAACACTGTGAGCGCAAATGCGTTCGTGCGCTGGTACGCGGATGGTATTACAATCTATGCACAAAATTGAATGCACAGCGTTTGCGCGCATAATTTTAATGTCTTTTAAAAGCTGGTGGTAACGGCAAATCTGAACGTTCTGGCTGAACCCAAAAACACCAGCACGAAAAAAAATACAGCACAGTATAGTTACACATTCTACACATACCCAAACAATAAAATGGAGAGGTTGTGCGTGTTTTTATTATTGATGCAGCATATATGCGCAGATTGACTTTGACAGGCGCAAAAACTGAGCGGGAGACAATTGTGGTTCTTAATTCTGCTTGGCTGAATCACGTAAAAAAACAGTCCGCACATGATTTCTGCGCGCAACGTTACTGCGCGCGCGTTTTTGCGCATCCGTTTTAAGCGCGTTATTTTCGGACGGATGAAAAAATGCGCGAGGATTGTAATACCAGCGTTGTTTTACGCCCCAGTTAACATTTAACGCTGGGCGCACAAATTGACGCGTTCTGCGTGCGTTTTTGCGTGAAGAATGTAATAGAGCCCCAGGTGTTTTGGAACTACATATACCAAGATGCTAGGCGACTAAATAGGTTGGCTGCGCCTCCAGGAAAGTGTATTTCCAAAACATCTGCAGGGCTAAGATTCCCGACCCCTGCCTTAAGCTCTAAAAGGGTTAAAAGAAGAATACTACAGTAAGGAGATAATAGTAGAAACCTGACTTAAAACGCAACATCTCAGCTGGCACTGCATTCCAAAACATCATAAAATGCCACAAAACTCACCCATTGTCATCTCTTCCGCTCCCCCTGCATGCAGAGGATCTTGCATTAGTAAAGTTAACACCCCTGTTGTTAAAGGGACAGTACCACGAACATAAACTGTAACTAGATTACTGGTGAATTACAAATAAAACCACATTAGAAAACAAATTATTGAACACTTTATAAAAAACACTTTATAAACACACTTTATAAAAACACTTTAAAAAACACATTATTGAACACTTTATAAAACACATTATTGAACACTTTATAAAACACTTTGTAAAACACATTAGAAATCACATTATTAAACCCTTTATAAAACATATTATTAAACCCTTTATAAAACACAATCTGTTTCTTGTTTTCTTTAGTAATTGCATTTAAAAAGGAAAAATAAAGTTTTGTTTTTATCTCCTGTTTCCATTTTGTGGATATTTCCCATGATGCAACATGTACCAAAATTTTATGGCAAGTCTCACTTTACATCCATGGTATAAGCTAAAGCAGTAGTGAGGAGGCACTGGGGTGGAGAAGGAAATGTATAGACAAGGCTGCAGGGGATCTGTTGTGCTGTTGAACGTGCCAGCTGAATAAGACCTGGTGATGTCATCGACAGCCATCCCACACAATGCAATCCTTTTGAGTCGGATTCCTGGACTTCTTACCCTTCACTCCATTCTATGGCCAAAGCCACACAGTGAGGAGCAAGAGATGGAAAGATACTGTGGGGGGGGGCAGTTTACAACACAAAATATCACACAATGGATGCGCCCTGTGACACATATAGATGAAAATATTTTCTTAACTAAACATACAAGAGAAAAAGAAACACATGTAAGATATCGGCAACATAATGTAAACACAATAAGGACATGTCATGTATGGTGGTCGTGGCCCTTTAAATCGGCTCTTTGAGACATTGTAGCCGGCATATGGAAGCAGAGATATCTACTCATCGATGATATCACAGGTCGAGCCGATCTCACCAAGGAATCTTTGCGCCAAATTGCGTTTGTGTCTAAGAGCACAGGACCGTCAGCTGATGATACTTGGCGAATCGATATCTTCAGACATTCGAGACAGGAAGGGAAGGGGAGTCGGTTTGCTGAAATCATTAGAGCTTGTTTTAGAGGACTGGAAAATTTGACTTTTTATTTATTCGTCCTTTATGTGATCTTGAGCGGGATACATTATACCCTGGAGCTTCCTAGCATCTCATGTATGTTCCCGGGACTGGCACGAGCCCAGCATCCTTATATACAGTATCATTTATCTCCTCACCCCCCCCCCCTGTATCTATCTAATATCGGGGGTATTATTTACCTTCGCTCGTTTGAAAACTGAAGCACAAATCGCAGCTTACCGCCTTGGATTTCCAGGGACAGTACCTAGACTTGGTTTGCTTTTTCGGTAGCTTCTCTCTTGGCATCTGTCCTGGTGTTTCAACCATACCTAAATATGATTTTTTATTATTGTATTTCTTAAAGGGCCAGTACCACCAAAAAATGAAATGTCCTTATTGTGTTTACATTATGTTGCTGATATCTTACATGTGTTTGGTTTTCACTTGTATGTTTAGTTAAGAAAATATTTTCCTCTATATGTGTCAGTGGGTGCATCCATTGTGTGATATTTTCCTCTATATGTGTCACTGGATGCATCCATTGTGTGATATTTTCCTCTATATGCGTCACTGGGTGCATCCATTGTGTGATATTTTCCTCTATATGTGTCACTGGATGCATCCATTGTGTGATATTTTCCTCTATATGTGTCAGTGGGTGCATCCATTGTGTGATATTTTCCTCTATATGCGTCACTGGGTGCATCCATTGTGTGATATTTTCCTCTATATATGTGTCACTGGGTGCATCCATTGTGTGATATTTTCCTCTATATATGTGTCACTGGGTGCATCCATTGTGTGAGTGATATTTTCCTCTATATATGTGTCACTGGGTGCATCCATTGTGTGATATTTCCCTCTATATGTGTCACTGGGTGCATCCATTGTGTGATATTTTCCTCTATATGTGTCACTGGGTGCATCTATTGTGTGATATTTTCCTCTATATGTGTCACTGGGTGCATCCATTGTGTGATATTTTCCTCTATATGTGTCACTGGGTCTATTTGTTTTTATTGGAATGTGCCACATAACAAACATAAATACAATCAAGTGTACATACAGGAAGTAACAGCCAACAGAATGAAATACAGCAAAAGGACACTTGATAATGACAGTACATACGGGGTAGAACATTAGGGGGAACATATATATACAGGGGTAAACATTAATAAGAAGAACAAAGGAATTACCCACTTAGCGGAAGGAAACACAAAATATAGACATGCCGTCACAAAAAAAAGTCCAAAGGGAAAAGAAAACAAGTGACGAACCGCCACATAGAAAAAGAACCCAAAACTAGGACGCCGTCCATCAAACAAATAATAGCTGACTGACCGTCAATACAAGGAAACAATAGGGAAACAATAGGGACAATGGGAATATTTACAAAACAGGACGTATATACAGCGACATTCAAAATCATATATTTTTACCGTCACTTTTAGGACCAGGACCCGCACTCTCCTACACCTCTTAAATTACAAAGAAATACATAAAAAGAACAAAGAACGAAACAAAAAAAATAAATAAATCAGTAAAAGGCAAAAACCAAATCAAACCATATGTGTATGAAAAGAATACATTAGCGTCCTACGCAAAACCCCCCGAACGGTCCCGTAAAGTCTCAAATCGTCTGAGTTCGGCGCTTTTCATGTGCGCTCACCACTTCCCACCCCCCCCCCCCCCCCGACCACCATCAAAGAAACCCAAAGCGAAAAGAAAAATGTCAATTGTGCAAATTGTCCAAAGTCTTTCCCGACCGCTACGTCCCCATCACCACCCCAACATGAAACGTGAACCATTTTCTGTGACCCACCCTCCACCCCTGTGATATACACATAAGTACAATCCCACCCGAGGTTTCAATCCTCCTCCCGTAACCACTTAGGCGAATGTGATGACCACTACACTACAGAAACAACCTTTTGGGCAGCCATCACGGGTGGTTAGCGTGAAGAGACTTTCCCCGTTTACGACTATCTTCCCTCTCGTCCTCCGAGGGGTACCTCTTGACAGACGTGCCCGAGGGCACTATGTCATCGTCGTCAAGGAGGACCTCCTCGTACTCCTCCTCCGCCAGAGTACCGGACCGGTTGGAGCTCTCCCGCTCTGACTCCTCCGCTATGTCAGCCCAAGAAGAACCCGACAAGATGGAATAGCGGTTGGATGTTGGAATGGCGTCCTCCACAGCGGAGGGCGGCTGAGAGAGCTCCCCCACGGCATCGGTGGGTGTTGGAACCGACACGGCCCCGCTCTCCGCAACGGAAGAGGAGGAGGACGATACCGAGGGAGCGGGTGCGGATTTACCAGAGTGCTTGCCTGTATAACCGGGTACCTTTGCAGGTCCCTTCCCTTTCTTAGCGGTGATCTGCCACTCCCCGGCACCACCGGAGGTGGGTTTACTGGGGTCCACTTGTTCCCCAGGGGGATGAACTGTTATCTTGCCGGTGGCAGGGACAGAGCCCCTAATCCCGGAGATGATTCTCCGGGTGGCTGGGGCCTGGGTCTGGGGATGAGGAGACGAGGTGTCCGTGGTGGAAGATCCCCTGGGCGCTGCCCTCTCGCCAGCGTGTCCAGGATCGGCGTCCGTCGTGACCCGGGTAGTGCCCGAGGGAGAGGGTCCTGCGCCCGCCGCCCCACCTCCCGCAGCATCACACTCCCCCGGAGGAGGCATCTCACGGGGTTCGTCCCACCAGAGCTCCTCCAGGTTATGTGCGGCGTACGGGCAGGAGCGGTAAGCGTGCCCCAGCTCTCCGCACAGGTTACACCGGATGTGGCCACACCGGTCCCTCAGGTGCCCCACAGCACCACAGAGCGTGCAGCGTAACACCTCGCAGGCATTACTGAAATGCCTGGGAGAGCCGCATTTGAAACACACTCGGGGCTGACCGGCGTAGAAGCAGGTCACCCGGTCAGCCCCTATGAAAAACGAGGTGGGCAGGTGCTGAGCGACACCCCGGATCTCGCGCAGCTGGAGGGTGAGCATCCAGCCGCCGGTCCAGATCCCGTCCTCATCCAGAATCTTCTGCGGGGTGGTTTTCACCTCCCCGTACCTACGGGCCCAGACCAGGATATCTGCGATGGGGATGGACTCGTTCCCCGTGAGGAACGTGACCCGCTTCACCCCCTGTCGGGAAACGGGCACCGCAGAAAATCCCTCCCATACGGAGTCCTTCACCATCCTCGCCGCGTCCCACCCAGCCCAGAAGCGGTCCAGGAGCTGCGGCGTCAGAAAACTGACGAACTCCCGGGCGCCCCCGAGGTGGATGAGGGCGTAGAGGTCCACCGGGAGGAATCCCATGTCCTTCAGCCAGGCGACCACCGCCCGCCGGTCTGGGACGGGCCCCTCACCGCCCTTGACCAGGCGCACCACGTTCCTCCTCCTCGCCCCCGGGGGGGCAGGGGAGAGAGGCCCTGCGGGCGCCGGCCACTGACGGTTCAGAGGGGGTGGCCCCCGTGCCCAGGCACCGGACGGTGCCCCAACACCCAGAGAGGGCCCTCCCTGTGGTAGGATCTGGACTCCAGGACCAGTCGAGGGGGACCCACCTCCGGATATACTCCCCGTTACCGGGGTAATTACGGGACCGATACCGGGGTTAACCACTGGGGAATGACTGGGGGTACGATGTAAGGCAACCTGGTTGGGGGCGGGGTTAGGAGTGGCGAGGTGAATTAAATCAGAGGGGTGCGGGCCAAAAATAGGGGTAGGGGAAACCTGGGGTCCTGAGGTGGAAGGGGACTTGTGCAAGGTAACAGGTACAGCAGGGCGTGAGGATATCAAGACAGTAGCAGGGCGAAAGCCCTCGCTTTCGATTGCTGCCTCTATTAACAGCGTGTCTGACTGTTGAGAGGCGCTCAACTCCGGCACTGCGTTAATGCCACCTCAGTCCTCGTCCCTAAGGCGGCGCCACCACCTCCGCCACCCGTGGCCCTGCCGCCGGTGGCCGACCCCCCACCACCAGGACCCCCACAGCTAACAGAGGCGCCGCAGCCACCAACAGCCCCGCAGCCAACCGCAGAACCGCCACTAATGACGCCTCCACCACCGGCCCCGGGACCGCCGCCGACCGCAGCACCCCCGCCGACCACAGGTGCGCCCGCAGCCGGGGCCCCCCCCTCGACGACAGCCACACAGCCCGCGGTAGCCGCAGCACCGGCGGCGGCCACACCACCGGCCGCAGACCCACCGCTAGCAACTGCTACATATTGCTCGTCTCTACCAGACATTCCATCCATGGTGGATGGAGGATCACCTAGATTTATCAATGGGCTGACTATATTGCTACCGGGGGTACACGTATATCCAAATTCACCGTCTATTGCGGAGCTCTGTATAACAGTGGCTGAGATGGCGCCTGTAGCAGCAGAGTGTGGTACAGTTGGAATAACATTTATGTTTTGTAACTGAGAGGCGGGTCCTGCGGTGATCTTAGCTGCCGCACTGACATTTTTTTTTGGAAGTTGTACTTTAGGGGTAATTTGGGAGAGAGGAGGAGAGAGAGGAGGAGAGAGAGAGGAGAGAGGAGAGGAGAGAGGAGAGAGGAGAGAGTTTGGAAGAAGGAGGCATGGGAGAGCTTGCCCCATCACGCACGCAGGGCGCTCGACCAGCACCCGCGGGGAGTGTTTCCCTGGCGGGATGGGGACCGGTGGCTGGGCGGGAGGTGGCTGCAGGGGGTCTCTGTCGCGGTGAAGGGCTCCTGGAGGAAGAGGACGTTGCTGCGTACTCACCCCCCGGTCCAGCTCCGCATCTCCTGCTCGAGGTGGGGCTTCCGGCGACGGCTCCTCCGGCGCCCCGCGATGACGTCATCGGGGCACTCGGCGACGGAAAACACCAGGTCCCTGGTGATGTTGCCGCTGGCTTCTTGTGGAACTTTAAGTATCCAGGGGGAGATACTTGCTTCTCCCTATGGCCAAACATCGGTGGGGGGGATGGATCTGGTTAGGGGGGGTGTCAGCAATTCAGGGGTCCTGCGAAGAAGGGGCGTGACCACCCGGATTGGATGACAGGCGTGGGTTAGACCCTTTCTTTCTTTTTTCTTGCACCACCTGCTGCCGGCGTTGTTTGCTGTTTATTTGGTGGGAATTTCCCCCCAAACGCTCCAGCTCTGCGGTCAGGTTCAGCAATGTGGACACCAGTTCGCTCTCGCTTTCCTTCAAGGAGTTGATGTTTTCCCTCATAGCGACTCGCTTAGAAGCGCTGACTTTGCCGGATGCCGCTCTTTGAAGCTTTAAATCCTGGCGCACCTTTTCTAGTTGTTGGTTAGAGACAGACCAACGGCGCCGGACCTTCTCCATCTCCAGCCTCTGGCTCTCCGGGGTACGCTGGCCTGCAGTCCCGGCCACCGCGGCAGCATAGGACACTGGCTGCTTCTCCGGACCGTCGGCAATGATGGGAGTTGTGGTCCCGCCTGAAGCGGTTTCATCAATAGGGGCCTCTACCACCGACTCCTGGACCTCCATGGCATCGACATCTGCAGCGGGGAGCTTCCTGACGGGTACTGCGGTTCCTACCGCTTCCACCGCCTTCTCCACCTCTGCCCGGTCTCCAGAAGGAAGATCTTCCACAAACAGTATGACCTGCTGTCGCAGTGTGGCACACTCTAAACTAGCTTCGGCCAGCGCCTGGAGCTCAGCGCGGGGGTTCTCCGCCACATGCGGGAGTCCCAGGCGCTTCTTGAAATCGGCCCTTTTGGCCGCTATGGTAGTGGCCAGGGTTTCTAATTCATAAAGTTGAGAATCCGCAGTGATGCGGGCATGTTGGACATCGCCCCTGGTATAGGGGGTGTGGGACTCACCTTCCTCATAGAGGTGGATGCTTGCAGATAGTCTGTGCAAAATGCCCCTCCATCCAGGTGCAGGGCTATCAGGTGGTAAGGTAGCAGGGGCCCCAGGTAGTGGATCCATGGATCAAAAATTTAGGCTGTAAGCCCTCCCCAGCCAGGGGAGGCCAAGCTCGGGCGTTGGCTGTGCAGAGAGCTCCAGGAAAAACACAAACCCCTTGCTTGCTATGCACAGAAATTACCATGTGGTTGTTTCACCAAAATTCAGGCTGGAAGCCCTCCCCAGCCAGGGGAGGCCAAGGTCGGGCGTTGGCTGTGCAGAGAGCTCCAGAAAACACAACCTCCTTCACTGATATTTTCCTCTATATGTGTCACTGGGTGCATCCATTGTGTGATATTTCCCTCTATATGTGTCACTGGGTGCATCCATTGTGTGATATTTTCCTCTATATGTGTCGCTGGGTGCATCCATTGTGTGATATTTTCCCCTATATGTGTCACTGGGTGCATCCATTGTGTGATATTTTCCTCTATATGTGTCACTGGGTGCATCCATTGTGTGATATTTTCCTCTATATGTGTCACTGGGTGCATCCATTGTGTGATATTTCCCTCTATATGTGTCACTGGGTGCATCCATTGTGTGATATTTTCCTCTATATGTGTCGCTGGGCGCATCCATTGTGTGATATTTTGTGTTGTAAACCCCCCCCCCAGTATCTTTCCATCACTTGCTCCTCACTGTGTGGCCAGGGGGTACTCGGGCACTGCACTCCATTTTTCCTCTTGCAATCTTTCACCACAAGGGTTATATGGTCCCGTCTCACGGAGACCTATCATTTATTTTTGCGGGTTTTCGGCAGTTTATCTTACTTTTTTTAAGGAGAGTTTTTTAATTAAGTGTCTGAAACCAGATTTATTTATTTATAAAGTATTTTACCAGGAAGGATACATTGAGATTTCTCTCGTTTTCAAGTATGTCCTGGGTTCAGGAAACCACTGAAATACACCTATGATCAACACAGAGATTACTGTATGGAATGAATGCACATAAGAATATGGCACACGGTGTGAATTATTTTATTATTGTGAAATACGTTTATACAGTATGTAACCTATTAAAGGTTTACGATTTTAAGTGTTTTGTTGAATAGTTTTCGGTATTTCCCCCAAGGAGGATGATCTTATCTATATGTGTCTTTTTAGGGGCTCCTCCATATATTCAGGGTGTGCGGGTGTCTTTTTAGGGGTTCCTCCATATATTCAGGGTGTGCGGGTGTCTTTTTAGGGGCTCCTCCATATATTCAGGGTGTGTGGGTGTCTTTTTAGGGGCTCCTCCATATATTCAGGTGGTGGTGGGTGTCTTTTTAGGGGCTCCTCCATATATTCAGGGTGTGCAGGTGTCTTTTTAGGGGCTCCTCCATATATTCAGGGGTGTGGCGGGTGTCTTTTTAGGGGTTCCTCCATATATTCAGGGTGTGCGGGTGTCTTTTTAGGGGCTCCTCCAATATATTCAGGGTGTGTGGGTGTCTTTTTAGGGGCTCCTCCATATATTCAGGGTGTGTGGGTGTCTTTTTAGGGGCTCCTCCATATATTCAGGTGTGTGGGTGTCTTTTTAGGGGCTCCTCCATATATTCAGGGTGTGTGGGTGTCTTTTTAGGGGCTCCTCCATATATTCAGGGTGTGGGTGTCTTTTTAGGTTCCTCCATATATTCAGGTGTGCGGGTGTCTTTTTAGGGGTTCCTCCATATATTCAGGGTGTGCGGTGTCTTTTTAGGGGTTCCTCCATATATTCAGGGTGTGCGGGTGTCTTTTTAGGGGTTCCTCCATATATTCAGGGTGTGTGGGTGTCTTTTTAGGGTCTCCTCCATATATTCAGGGTGTGGGTGTCTTTTTAGGGGCTCCTCATATATTCAGGTGTGGCGGGTGCTTTTTTAGGGTTTCCTCCATATATTCAGGGTGTGTGGGTGTCTTTTTAGGGGCTCCTCCACATATTCAGGGTGTGCGGGTGTCTTTTTAGGGGCTCCTCCATATATTCAGGGTGTGCGGGTGTCTTTTTAGTGCATCCTCCATATATTCAGGGTGTGTGGGTGTGTTTTTAGAGGCTCCTCCACTTATTCAGGGTGTGTGGGTGTCTTTTTAGGGGCTCCTCATATATTCAGGGTGTGTGGGTGTCTTTTTAGGGGCTTCGTCCATATATTTAGGGTGTGTGGGTGTGTTTTTAGGGGCTCCTCCATATATTCAGGGTGTGTGTGGTGTGTGTTTTAGTGGCTCCTCCATATATTCAGGGTGTGCGGGTGTCTTTTTACTGGCTCCTCCATATATTCAGGGTGTGTGGGTGTCTTTTTAGGGGCTCCACCATATATTCAGGGTGTGCGGGTGTCTTTTTAGGGGATCCTCCATATATTCAGGGTGTGCGGGTGTCTTTTTAGGGGCTCCTCCATATATTCAGGGTGTGTGGGTGTCTTTTTAGGGGCTCCTCCATATATTCAGGGTGTGTGGGTGTCTTTTTAGGGGCTCCTCCATATATTCAGGGTGTGCGGGTGTCCTTTTAGGGGCTCCTCCATATATTCAGGGTGTGCGGGTCTTTTTAGGGGTTCCTCCATATATTCAGGGTGTGCGGGTGTCTTTTTAGGGGTTCCTCCATATATTCAGGGTGGTGCGGGTGCTTTTTTAGGGGTTCCTCCATATATTCAGGGTGTGCGGGTGTCTTTTTAGGGTTTCCTCCATATATTCAGGGGTGTGGTGTCTTTTTAGGGGCTCCTCCACATATTCAGGGTGTGCGGGTGTCTTTTTAGGGGCTCCTCCATATATTCAGGGTGTGCGGGTGTCTTTTTAGTGCATCCTCCATATATTCAGGGTGTGTGGGTGTGTTTTTAGAGGCTCCTCCACTTATTCAGGGTGTGTGGGTGTCTTTTTAGGGGCTCCTCCATATATTCAGGGTGTGTGGGTGTCTTTTTTAGGGGCTCGTCCATATATTTAGGGTGTGTGGGTGTGTTTTTAGGGGCTCCTCCATATATTCAGGGTGTGTGTGGGTGTGTTTTAGTGGCTCCTCCATATATTCAGGGTGTGCGGGTGTGTCTTTTTACTGGCTCCTCCATATATTCAGGGGTGTGGGTGTCTTTTTAGGGGCTCCACCATATATTCAGGGTGTGCGGGTGTCTTTTTAGGGGATCCTCCATATATTCAGGGTGTGCGGGTGTCTTTTTAGGGGCTCCTCCATATATTCAGGGTGTGTGGGTGTCTTTTTAGGGGCTCCTCCATATATTCAGGGTGTGTGGGTGTCTTTTTAGGGGCTCCTCCATATATCAGGGTGTGCGGGTGTCTTTTTAGGGGCTCCTCCATATATTCAGGGTGTGCGGGTGTCTTTTTAGGGGTTCCTCCATATATTCAGGTGTGCGGGTGTCTTTTTAGGGGTTCCTCCATATATTCAGGGTGTGCGGGTGTCTTTTTAGGGGTTCCTCCATATATTCAGGGTGTGCGGGTGTCTTTTTAGGGTTTCCTCCATATATTCAGGGTGTGTGGGTGTCTTTTTAGGGGCTCCTCCACATATTCAGGGTGTGCGGGTGTCTTTTTAGGGGCTCCTCCATATATTCAGGGTGTGCGGGTGTCTTTTTAGTGCATCCTCCATATATTCAGGGTGTGTGGGTGTGTTTTTAGTGGCTCCTCCATATATTTAGGGTGTGTGGGTGTGTTTTTAGTGGCTCCTCCATATATTCAGGGTGTGTGGGTGTCTTTTTAGAGGCTCCTCCACTTATTCAGGGTGTGTGGGTGTCTTTTTAGGGGCTCCTCCATATATTCAGGGTGTGTGGGTGTGTTTTTAGGGGCTCCTCCATATATTCAGGGTGTGTGGGTGTGTTTTAGGGGCTCCTCCATATATTCAGGGTGTGTGGGTGTCTTTTTAGGGGCTCCTCCACTTATTCAGGGTGTGCGGGTGTCTTTTTAGGGGCTCCTCCATATATTCAGGGTGTGTGGGTGTCTTTTAGGGGCTCCTCCATATATTCAGGGTGTGTGGGTGTCTTTTTAGGGGTTCCTCCATATATTCAGGGTGTGTGGGTGTCTTTTTAGGGGCTCCTCCATATATTCAGGGTGTGTGGGTGTCTTTTTAGGGGTTCCTCCATATATTCAGGGTGTGTGGGTGTGTTTTTAGGGGTTCCTCCATATAGTCAGGGTGTGCGCGTTTCTTTTTAGGGGCTCCTCCATATAGTCAGGGGTGCGAGTGTATAACAGAGCTGCAAAGTGATAAAGCTCACAGCAATCACACCCTGAATATGCAGAGGAGCACCTAAAATGAGGGACATTAAGGGAGGAATAAGGTGCAGTGGGGTTTGCATAGGGACTGTGCTTCCTGAATAGAGACACTTAGAAGGTTCCCATCGCAGTATTCTTCTGAAGCAGCGCGGTTCTGACACGGCTTCCCCTCTTCTTGTCGGGTTTGCCTGATGATACATTGTTTGGCAGAAGAGGCCTAAGATATTTTAACATGTGCCAGTCAGGTTGAGTTTCGTTGCCTTTCAGGCATCTGATAAGGAGCTATTTATAGGACATCCGTCAAATCGCCAGGGTCTTCATAAATATATAGAATACCAGTTATCTTGTGACGGCTCCTGCTCTGTTACTGGAAAAGCCCGGCCTTATAGTATTTACTATTTATTAACGTGTGGCCTGAATGTGTGTGTGTTTGTATTATCGGTGTTGAAGAATATTCCATATTCCTAATCATACAGGAATATGTGTGTGTGTGTGTGTGTTTGTGTGTGTATATACACTATATTGCCAAAAGTATTCGCTCACCTGCCTTGACTCGCATATGAATTTAAGTGACATCCCATTCCTAATCCATAGGGTTCAATATGACGTCGGTCCACCCTTTGCAGCTATAACAGCTTCAGCTCTTCTGGGAAGACTGTCCACAAGGTTTAGAAGGGTGTTTATGGGAATTTTAGACCATTCTTCCAGAAGCGCATTGTGAGGTCACACACTGATGTTGGACGAGAAGGCCTGGCTCTCAGTCTCCGCTCTAATTCATCCCAAAGGTGTTCTATCGGGTTGAGGTCAGGACTCTGTGCAGGCCAGTCAAGTTCATCCACACCAGACTCTGTCATCCATGTCTTTATGGACCTTGCTTTGTGCACTGGTGCACAGTCATGTTGGAAGAGGAAGAGGCCAGCTCCAAACTGTTCCCACAAAGTTGGGAGCATGGAATTGTCCAAAATGTCTTGGTATGCTGAAGCATTCAGAATTCCTTTCACTGGAACTAAGGGGCCAAGCCCAGCTCCTGAAAAACAACCCCACACCATAATCCCCCCTCCACCAAACTTTACACTTGGCACAATGCAGTCAGACAAGTATCGTTCTCCTGGCAACCGCCAAACCCAGACTTGTCCATCAGATTGCCAGATGGGGAAGCGAGATTCGTTACTCCAGAGAACGCGTCTCCACTGCTCTAGAGTCCAGTGGCGGCGTGCTTTACACCACTGCATCCGACGCTTTGCATTGCACTTGGTGATGTATGGCTTGGATGCAGCTGCTCGGCCATGGAAACCCATTCCATGAAGTTCTCTGCGCACTGTTCTTGAGCTAATCTGAAGGCCACATGAAGTTTGGAGGGCTGTAGCGATTGACTCTGCAGAAAGTTGGTGACCTCTTCGCACTATGCGCCTCAGCATCCGCTGACCCTGCTCTGTCAGTTTATGTGGCCTACCACTTCATGGCTGAGTTACTGTCGTTCCCAAACACTTCCACGTTCTTATAATACAGCTGACAGTTGACTGTGGAATATTTAGGAGCGAGGAAATTTCACGACTGGATTTGTTGCACAGGTGGCATCCTATCACAGCTCCACGCTGGAATTCACTGAACTCCTGAGAGCGACACATTCTTTCACAAATGTTTGTAAAAACAGTCTGCATGCCTAGGTGCTTGATTTTATATACCTGTGGCCATGGAAGTGATTGGAACACCGGATTATGATTATTTGGATGGGTGAGCGAATACTTTTGGCAATATAATGTATAAATATATATATATATATATATTACTGTGTGTGGAAAGAAGCAATTACATTGAATGGAAGATAAACTGGATTTTTATAAGAGGTTACAACCACGACTGCCCAAATTGTATGAACCCCACACCATATAGCCCTCCCCGGATACAATATATATATTAGGGAGACTATCCAGCCACAGTTTTATTATTTCTAAATAATTAATTTATCAAACATGATTCTGTCTGACAGATTGATGGATGATGGGAAGATCTATACGGATAAATAGAAAGATATGCATAGATACATAATGATGGTGGACAGGACAGATATATATATATATTTTTTTGAGAAAGGATTTTACCAGGAAGGATACATTGAGATTTCTCTTGTTTTCAAGTATGTCCTGGGTGGCGAGTATGTACCGTTAGGTGTCTTGCCCAAGGACACTTACTGGAGAGGTGCTCATCGGGATCGAGCCCATGACTCCACAGGCTTTCTTCACGCAGAGCAGTGATGTCACCTCTACTCCACCCAGCCGGTTTTTTGAATAGATACAGTATATGATAGCTAGAGTTAGATAGATAGTTAGACAGATATATTTATCTATCATATCTTTGATATAGATGGATACATAATGATGTGTACAGATGTTTAAATAGATAGATATATTATAATATATATACAGTATAAAGTATTTTACTAGGAAGGATACATTGAGATTTCTCTCGTTTTCAGTACGTCCTGGATTCAAGAGCGTTGAATTGTTACAGAAATACAAAGTAATGAAATGCAAGATATTAAAAAACAAAACACAAATATACAGATTAACCCAGAAAATAAATATGTAGGAAATATAGTTACCGTGTTACATGTTTACAGGTGCATTCTGTATATAGTCACTGTGTTACAGGTTTACAGGTGCATTCTGTATATAGTCACTATGTTACATGTTTACAGGTGCATTCTGTATATAGTCACTGTGTTACATGTTTACAGGTGCATTCTGTATATAGTCACTATGTTACATGTTTACAGGTGCATTCTGTATATAGTCACTGTGTTACATGTTTACAGGTGCATTCTGTATATAGTCACTATGTTACATGTTTACAGGCGCATTCTGTATATAGTCACTGTGTTATATGTTTTCAGGCGCATTCTGTATATAGTCACTGTGTTACATGTTTTCAGGTGCATTCTGTATATAGTCACTGTGTTACATGTTTACAGGTGCATTCTGTATATAGTCACTATGTTACATGTTTACAGGTGCATTCTGTATATAGTCACTATGTTACATGTTTACAGGTGCATTCTGTATATAGTCACTATGTTACATGTTTACAGGTGCACTCTGTATATAGTCACTGTGTTACAAGTTTACAGGCGCATTCTGTATATAGTCACTATGTTACATGTTTACAGGTGCATTCTGTATATAGTCACTGTGTTACATGTTTACAGGTGCATTCTGTATATAGTCACTATGTTACATGTTTACAGGTGCAGTCTGTATATAGTCACTGTGTTACATGTTTACAGATGCATTCTGTATATAGTCACTGTGTTACATGTTTACATGTACATTCTGTATATAGTCACTATGTTACATGTTTACATGTACATTCTGTATATAGTCACTGTGTTACATGTTTACAGGTGCATTATGTATATAGTCACGGTGTTACATGTTTACAGGCGCATTCTGTATATAGTCACTATATTACATGTTTACAAGCGCATTCTGTATATAGTCACTGTGTTACATGTTTACAGGCGCATTCTGTATTGAGGTATGTTAATAGAGATCTCTTGAGTGACTTTAGACTGGGGGAAGATTTGATGGCGTCTGGGAGGTTATTCTATAACTGTGGTGCTCTGTAGAAAAATGAGGATCAAGACACTTTCTTTTTGTATTGTGGTATTGCAAGTAAAGTGCAGGTCCTGGATCGGAGGTTATAGGATGAGGGAACTGCTGGAGGAAGCAGCCTATTCAGGTAGGGTGGCAGCTTCCCAGAAAACCTCTTAAACACCAGGTTGGAAAGATGAAGGGTGCGTCTAGATTCCAGCGACGGCCAGTTTAGCTCTTTTAACATGTCACAATGGTGGGTCATGTAGTTACATTGTAGCACAAAGTGGCAGAATGAGTTATACAATGTAGTAAATTTATGAAGGTGCGTTTGCTGCATACACTACGTCTCCGTATTCAATGATCGAAAGCATTAGTTAGACAGATATATATGATATAGATAGATGATTACAAGAGATAAATACAGATAAATAGATGTATGATTGCGAGGGAGAAATGGATAGGTGGATAATAATGGTGGATGGATATTTAAATAGATATATCTATGATTGCGAGAGTCAGATAGACAGATATAGATAAATACATAGACAGACACAGATACATACATAAATAGATGGATACATAATGATGGATAGGTGAATAAATGGATGGAATGTGTATGGATGATAATGTTTAGATGGAGATACAAATGGGCAGATGGATAGATAGATGAATGGATTGCTCACCCTCTGGATTAATAGATAGAAGCCTGGATGGATACATAAATGGACAGATGGATAGATAGGTGGATGGATTGATGACTGAATGGACCTATAGATGAACTAATAGATGGATAGATAGAACAATGGATGGACAGCCAGGGGCGTCGCTACGTGGGGGCGGGGTGTGTGGCCCGCACCAGGTGACACCCGCCTTTAGGGTGACACCGTCACCCTAAGGGCGGGTGTCTCACCCTGCGCCGTGTGTTCGCTCCCTGCGAGCGTCCAAAGCTATGCAGCTTTGGCACTCGCCTGGGGGAAACACGTCACCAGCCAATCGCGGCTGGTCACGTGGCTCCCCCAGGCGAGCGCCCAAGCTGCACGCCGCCAGACGCTCAGAGGGAGCGAACACGCGGCACAGGAGGTAAGCTGGGGCCATTATCCATGAGCTGGGGCCATTATCCATGAGCTGCTGGGGCCATTATCCATGAGCTGGGGCCATTATCCATGAGCTGCTGGGGCCATTATCCATGAGCTGGGGCCATTATCCATGAGCTGCTGGGGTAAAATCCATCAGCTGGGGCATTATCCATGAGCTGGGGCGTATCCATCAGCTGCTGGGGCATATCCATCAGCTGGGGCAGTATATCCATCAGCTGGGGCAGTATATCCATGAGCTGGGGGCAATATCCATGAGCTGGGACAGTATCCATGAGCTGGGGGCATTATCCATGTGCTGGGGGCATATCCATGTGCTGGGGCATATCCATGAGCTGGGGCATTATCCATGAGCTGGGGCAGTATCCATGAGCTGGGGCATATCCATGAGCTGGAGGCATATCCATGAGCTGGGGCATTATCCATGAGCTGGGGCATATCCATGAGCTGGGGGCAGTATCCATGTGCTGGGGCATATCCATGAGCTGGGGCAATATCCTTGAGCTGGGGCAATATATCCATGTGCTGGGGCATTATCCATGAGCTGGGGCATTATATCCATGAGCTGGGGCATTATCCATGAGCTGGGGCAGTATATCCATGAGCTGGGGCAATATCCATGAGCTGGGGCAGTATATCCATGAGCTGGGGCAATATCCATGAGCTGCTGGGGCAGTATATCCATGAGCTGGGGCAATATCCATGAGCTGCTGGGGCAGTATATGCATGAGCTGCTGGGGCAGTATATCCATGAGCTGGGGCAATATCCATGAGCTGGGGCCATTATCCATGAGCTGGGGGCATATCCATGAGCTGGGGCATTATTCATGAGTTGGGGCATATCCATGAGCTGGGGCATTATCCATGAGCTGGGTAATTATCCATGAGCTGGGGCATATCCATGAGCTGGGGCAATATCAATGAGAGGAGCTGGGGGCATAGCCATGAGAGGAGCTGGGGCAAAATCCATGAGATGAGCTGGGGCAAAATCCATGAGAGGAGCTGGGGCATTATCCATGAGAGGAGCTGGGGCAGTATATCCATGAGAGGAGCTGGGGCAGTATATCCATGAGAGGAGCTGGGGCAGTATATCCATGAGAGGAGCTGGGGCAGTATATCCATGAGAGAAGCTGGGGCAATATCCATGAGAGCTGCTGGGGCAATATCCATGTGAGCTGGGGCAGTATCCATGAGTGCTGGGGGAAGTATCCATGAGTGCTGGGGGCATATCCATGAGAGCTGGGGCAATATCCATGTGTGAGCTGGTCTGGGGCAATATATCCATGTGTGAGCTGAGGCGCAATATACCATGTGTGAGCTGAGGCGCAATATATCCATATGTGAGCTGAGGCGCAATATATCCATATGTGAGCTGGGGCAATATATATCCATGGGTGAGCTGCTGGGGGCAATATATAATTGTGAACTGGGGCAATATATCCATATGTGAGCTGGGGGCAATATATATCCATGGGTGAGCTGCTGGGGGCAATATATCCAGAGCTGCTGGGGGCAATATATATCCATGTGTGCTTTCAGTGCCTTCGAACAGGCACCGTACTTGCTGGCAGTTGGCAAAAAGTTGTATGAGCATATGAGAGAGCTCCACAGCAATAAACCTCACAGTAATGTGCGCTGTGTGAATGAGCATTCAGTGTTATATGGGAGTACTGATTTAGGAGTAAGAGTAGTTAAAAAAAATCCGTAAACCCCGGGGGGGGGGGGTGACACCATAAGTTACCACACCGGGTATCACCAACCCTAGTGACGCCACTGTGGACAGCAATATATATATATATAGATAGTTTGAGATTTCTGTTGTTTCCAAGTATGTCCTGGGATGACCTATAGATGAACTGATAGATGGATGGATACATAGATAGAACAATGGATGGACAGCAAGATATATAGATAAATGGATAGATGGATGGATCAAAGGTTGGATAGATAGATGGATGGTACAATAGATCAATACAGATAGATAGATATAGATAGACACAGATAGATAAAGAAAGAAGTATAGATATTTTAATGGATTAAATAAACATAGATGCATACAGATAAATATGGATAGATTAATAGATAGAAAGAGATAGACATGGGTAGATGTAGATAGATACAGATAGCTTTCTCAGCGGGGGTTCCTGTTGTTGGGGGGGTTTGTTTTCAGGACGCAGTGTCCATTCATGTATTAGTATAAGAATGTCACAGCTCAGTACAGAGGGGGTTCATTTTTCCGGTGTTTCCCCTTTAAGCCGGTGTAAACTGGCAGCGTGAGAAGCTCCTGGTTCCTTTTCCTCGGTGCGTGGACAGGTCTGAGCAGAGCGCGGCTCGGTGTGATTTCTGCTGATAGTACCGGCTCCTGTTTTCTGTCAGTGACAGATCGTACGATGCGCGCTTCTTTCTCGCTATAGGTGAGGAAATGACGGAGCACGGGGGTTTATTAGATATCTATTTTAGGATTCGGGTTTTATCTAGTCAATGATCACATTTTATTTATATTCCACTTTTTTTATTATAACCGGCAGGCACAAGATTAAAGGGGGGGGGGACAACCAGCCGGGTAATACCATGTTGCCTGTGAGTCATAGGATTTCAGTGCTGGGCTCCTGGCCGCACGTAATGCGATGGGCCCATTTACCTGGAACCTAAGCATTTATTCATGACAAAAGCGTAATAAACCTTTCCCATGTATGGGTCCTATTCCAGGTGGCCCGTAAGAGAGAGCTGCTATTGCCAATGTTGGCGCCATTCATTAACCATTGGCGACTTCCTATTACTGGCTGAATTACATGTTCATTATTTTTGTGTTAAGTGATTTTCTGTGTCGCAGCTAAAATCAGGGACATTATGTTTGTAAGGTTACTCGGGCAGCTGCCTCAGGGCGCCACAAGCAAGGGGGTGCAAGAACCCACATCTCACTCAGTGCATCACATAACTATTTCCACCTCAGCCAACCACCACATACTCACTTCCGCGTCACATAGCCAACCACACTCCCATATTAACTGCCATCTCACTCAGCCAAGCATCCACTCACTCTTACATCATGTAGCCAATCGCACTCACATACTAACTTCCATCCCAATCAGCCAATCACTAACTCCTACGTCACTCCTACAATCAGCCAATCACTAACTCACTACGCCAACCACACATGCTAACTCCCATCTCATTCAGCCAACCTCACACTCACTCCTCTGTCACTTAGCCAACTGCACTCACATGCTAACTCCCCTCTCAATCAGCCAACTTCACACTCACTCCTCTGTCACTTAGCCAACCGCACTCACATGCTAACTCCCATCTCATTCAGCCAACCACACTCTCACTCCTACGACACATAGCCAACCACACTCACATGCTAACTCCCATCTCATTCATCCAACCACACTCTCACTCCTACGACACATAGCCAACCACACTCACATGCTAACTCCCATCTCATTCATCCAACCACACTCTCATGCTAACTCCCGTCTCATTCATCCAACCTCACACTCACTCCTACGACACATAGCCATCCACACTCACATGCTAACTCCCATCTCATTCATCCAACCTCACACTCACTCCTTTGTCACTTAGCCAACAACACTCACATGCTAACTCCCATCTCATTCATCCAACCACACTCTAACTCCTATGTCACATAGTCATCCACACTCACATGCTAACTCCCATCTCATTCATCCAACCTCACACTCACCCCTGCGCCACATAGTCAACCACACTCGCATGCTAACTCCCATCTCATTCAGCCATCCTCACATTCACTCCTACAGCACCTGGCCAACCACACTCACATGCTAACTCCCATCTTATTCAGCCATCCTCACACTCACTCCTGCAGCACTTAGCCAACCACACTCACATATTGTCTGAAAACACATCACAATTAACAAGACAACGAACCAGCAAAACATAAACATAAAGGAAACAAATCACAGCTCACGACAGTAGCAGCCAATCGGAATCTGCTATTTCCTGCCCGGTTTCCAACATTTTAATGCCCATTCATGGGATTTGGAGTGTTTAGTGAGATCTGTCTGATGGTATTAATAAATCTCTTATTCAGTTAAACCTTCTATTATTATTATTATTAATTTATGTAAATTTTGTTATTCATTCAGTTAAAAACCCAAAAAATTTAAATAAACCCTCTGGTGAAACGCGCCGCACTCCTGCGCCGTCCTTCTCTTCCCTCCAGTTGAGACAATTGATCATTGTTGGAATCTCACGTCGAACTCTCGTTGAAATAAATATGTGACCAGGAAGATTTGGAATGTCCTGCGTCCCCTGATCCCCAGCCACATGTCATTCCGCATTCATGGTGTTCCATGATGTGACACAGAACAAAATTCCCTTCCTGCGTCTAATTGAAGTGACTCATGCTTTTACCACGGTGCTCTGAAAAACAAATGTAGCGCATATTGGTATGAAGAGCTGCAATCACCTCTTACAGCTAAATGGCATGTTCCCCCCTCGCTCTCGTTTCCTGTGGAGGCTGGAGATATGCATTAAATTAACAGTTTATTTGATACGTTTTTCTGCTACACTGTAAAGAGAATGTAAAAGCCGTCGATTTGACGCGAGCCCTCGGTTTAGCATTTCGTCGTCTATCTGTCCAGCCTGTCCATCTCTCAGATCGGTGGTCGGGTACCACAACGATATTTATAGGGTATTTAAAAATGACTCACAAATTGCCAGTGCTGATGAGGTCAGAAAGGAAACCTGAAGATGAAGGTTGTGGAGGTGGCTGCTAGAGAGACCTTTGGCTGATTCTGTTCTGTATTCTCATATTTTGTTTAGGGCCACCATAAAGCTGGTGTGCGTCTCTGGGCAAAGTGTGGCCTGGCCAGCCTAGCATATGACTGTTGGCCCAGTGGGTTGACGCTGCATGAGGTGGAGAGTGCGAATTCTGTACTATGGAGTCCACTCTCCACCTCACTCACCACAGACCCTTAACTTACCCCATCTCACTGCTCTAGGGTCTTGGTCTCACCAGCCCCTCACTAGGGATTTCCATGTCTCCTTCCCATCACTTTTGAAGACACCTCTGAAAATGGTAAAGCTAGGGCATCACAAAGATGGGTCTCGGTGCCTTGGGGCCGCAGAAAGAGTCCTCCAGTTGAGTCCAGCAGCCGCCATCTTTATCTATAGTATTGCTGCAATGGCTGTGTGGCGTGCATGATGAAGATTGGCAGGGCCTTGGAATTTTTGGGTAAGGAGACGTAGATCAAGGTTCCTTGCTAGAAGAGAAGAGGGTGGGAGTCGGAAGGGGGCGCATCTACCCCTAGGCGCCCTATTTAAACCCTCAAGCCCACAGGTAAGGTGCTAAGATGTTCTGTACTCCTACATGTGATGGTTTCCTAATTGTTGCCTTTTGAATTTGGCTTGTCTCTTGGATTCTGCCACCTGATCTCAACCCTTGGCCTGGCCCTCACTAGACCATTGGATTTGATCCTTATTCCCTTGCCCCACTGGTGGCGTATACCTGATTCCTATCCGCCTCGTATCCTTACATACGGCCATCATTTACTGACTACACAAATAAGTCTAACAGGGTTATTCAGAGAATGGTGAAAACCAGGAGAATTGGCAGGAGAAGAGAACAATCTTGGCCAAATAGCCGATTTGGAAAGCGAGATAAATGGGAGAATTTTTCTTGTTTAGCTATTTTGACCTAGAATTTTCACTTCTCCTGTCATTCTCCTGAGGTTCACCTTTCTTTGAATAGACCTGTTTATGTTGAGTTATCAATGTTGACAATATTTTTTTTATGTTCTGAAGCCTTTTTTGGCATTTTTTATATTTTTTTCCTAATGTTAGAGCTTTTTTTCAGCTGGAAATAGATATTATTTGTGTTGCTGAATATACTATAAAATGGATAAAGATAGAAGAAAAATGTACGTTTCTAGTATGGTCGCAAGAACCCGACTCTGACTGCATGGGTAACAACCGGAAAAGAAAATGACAAGAGGACATCTTGACCGATGGCAGCAGAGAATATCAATGCTTGTACTCGCTGGTAAGAGTATCGAAGGGATATGGAACCCAAGAGGTCAATCAAACTGAATAGAAGACCTTGTTCATTGTATCCACATAAAGGAGAGTGATTGCTGTTTGCGGCTGCCCAGGCTTTTTAACAACGGATCAGAATGTTTGCGTTTGTCGCTGTTTGTTGAGGTGCACCGAAAAGAGGAAAACCTCTGCATCAATGGAAAGACCATTGAGATGCTTTTGTAATAGCAGGATTGCTGAGACACATGAGACACTTTAAACAGAGATATTAAAAGAATAGTAATAGCTTTTCTCAATGGGATGAATGCCACGGGTCTGTGTGCCGATCACATGGAAACTACAGTGGATGAATTTGCTGATGCATTCGTCACATTGGAAAGCGAACGTCTGCAGCCGAAAACGGAAGCAGCTGTAATCTGAAAATGAAAGACTTTAGAATAGGTGATGTGTGTTTTAGGGAATTAATTGCAGGATGTCTACTGTATCAAAAAACCTATTTAATAACTTTGTTGTATAGAACCAATAAACCTGTCGTCTTATATCAATACAAAGGACACCTAAACCATGTGCATATCACTCTGATCCCTCCCATGAGGATACCTATACCATGTGCATATCACTCTGATCCCTCCCATGAGGATACCTATACCATGTGCATATCACTCTGATCCCTCCCATGAGGATACCTATACCATGTGCATATCACTCTGATCCCTCCCATGAGGATACCTAAACCATGTGCATATCACTCTGATCCCTGCCATGAGGATACCTATGCCATGTACATATCAGCCTAATCCCTCCCATGAGGATACCTATACCATGTACATATCACTCTGATCCCTCCCATGAGGATACCTATACCATGTGCATATCACTCTGATCCCTCCCATGATGATACCTATACCATGTGCATATCACTCTGATCCCTCCCATGAGGATACCTATACCATGTACATATCACTCTGATCCCTCCCACGAGGATACCTATACCATGTGCATATCACTCTGATCCCTCCCATGATGATACCTATACCATGTGCATATCACTCTGATCCCTCCCATGAGGATACCTATACCATGTGCATATCAGTCTGATCCCTCCCATGAGGATACCTATACCATGTGCATATCAGTCTGATCCCTCCCACGAGGATACCTATACCATGTGCATATCAGTCTGATCCCTCCCACGAGGATATCTATACCATGTGCATATCACTCTGATCCCTCCCATGAGGATACCTATACCATGTGCTTATCAGTCTGACCCCTCCCATGAGGATACCTATACCATGTGCATATCAGCCTGATCCCTCCCATGAGGATACCTATACCATGGGCTTATCAGTCTGATCCCTCCCACGAGGATACCTATACCATGTGCATATCAGCCTGATCCCTCCCATGAGGATACCTATACCATGGGCTTATCAGTCTGATCCCTCCCATGAGGATACCTATACCATGTGCATATCAGCCTGATCCCTCCCATGAGGATACCTATACCATTTGCTTATCAGTCTGATCCCTCCCACGAGGAAACCTATACCCTGTGCATATCAGCCTGATCCCTCCCATGAGGATACCTATACCATGTGCATATCAGCCTGATCCCTCCCATGAGGATACCTATACCATGTGCATATCAGTCTGATCCCTCCCATGAGGATACCTATACCATGTGCATATCAGTCTGATCCCTCCCATGAGGATACCTATACCATGTGCATATCAGTCTGATCCCTCCCATGAGGATACCTATACCATTTGCTTATCAGTCTGATCCCTCCCACGAGGAAACCTATACCCTGTGCATATCAGCCTGATCCCTCCCATGAGGATACCTATACCATGTGCTTATCAGTCTGTTATCAGTCTGATCCCTCCCTTGAGGAAACCTATACCATGTGCTTATCAGTTTGATTGGCAGAGTGAGGTCCAGACCAGACTCTTTCTGCATGAGCGACACATTCCTGCCTGAGTTGGGCTACATTTGGGAGGTGTACTTGCATTTGTAGGTGGGATGATAAAGGTGTTTTACATATGGTTTTCTCTATAGTCATTAGGAGATCCTAGTAATAGGCAAATAAGCCGACACAGAAAGTGTGAGACCAGGATACTTCTCCAGCTTCATCATCGTCTTGTGTGTTTGCTGTGAGATGTAAATATGGTTTCAAAATGAGAGTAAAATTTAAAAAAATCCCTCTTTTTCTATTTTTTATCAAGGAGAAACATTTTGGTTAAATCCCCTTCTCTTTTTCCATCTTGGTGGTGTTCTGGTATGGCCATAGAAAGGTTTAGTATCCGACCTTCACGTTGACCTTGAATATCTTAACATATGTTCTGTGACAGTGTCTTCCGCTGGAGCCAAACAAGGATAAAGCCCTTTAACGGTCCACGCGGGGCCTTTCATGGCATAATTTAGCAACCGACGCAATAAAGGAGACTTTGCATCGGGTCTCAGTAGTTTTGTGAGCTGTCATAATGTTACTCTCTGTTTCTCCTGGAGGAGGATCTGCCTGACAATCGCCATCAGTTCTGTGTATTAATGCTTCCAGGCTGTCAGACGAGAATCGATCAGAGATAAAAAGTATAAAAACTTTATAGCAAGCCGCTGGTTACTTTCCAAAACTCTCTATTCTTCAAAATTCACACTTTAGGAGTTATCCAAAGAGCAACAAAACTTCGGCGCTCTTTCGTTCGGCGCACTTCGGCGAGTTAAATTTGCTGACCCAGTGGTGAACTCAGCATTCACCGCAGGGTCCCCGTAGTGCAGCGAATGGATCCACCGAACAGTGCTGATAAACCTGCCAAACACATCCGAAAAACCGCCGAACGTAACCAAAAAATTACCGAATGCATCTGATAAACTGCTGAACGCCACCTAAAAGACATTGAAGGTATCTGATAAACCGATAAACCACCAAACAGACAGCAGAACGCAGCCAGAAGCCGTGAATGCCTTCGATAAACCCACCGAACAACGTTGATAAACCACCGAACTCTGTCAAAATCGCCGCAAAACAACCAAACGCAGCCAACGATCCACTGAACAGACCACTAAATGCCTCCAATCAGAGGCTGAACGCTGCCAAAAAAAGCTGACCAGCCGCCAGACAGGGGTAAAAAGAAAAAGAAAAACAGCAAATTTGTAAAAGGCATTTAAAAAAAAAAAATAGTGTATGAAAATGCCTGGAATTAATATATAAGGTTCTATGAATAACAATAAAAAAGGTCTGTTATAGAATTAAAAAAAAAAAAGCCAATTTTAAAAAAATCTGAAACTTTTGCTGAAAAAAAAATCAAGAAAAATGCCAAAAAATTCTAAAAACAACTAATAAAAGGACTTTTTGCTGCAAATGAAAAGCATAAACGTTTGAATAAAAAATTTATAAAAATGGGGGATTTTATTTTACATTGAAGCCTATGGGATTCGCCTGATTAAACCTGTCAAATGAAACCACTGAACATCAAGGCATTTCGCTGACATTTCTCTGCTGTTCGGTGTCTGTGAATAGATTGACCACTGCTCCTCTGGGGGATTTTACTGCCGTCGAACAGGCACCGTATTCCGCTGGCAATTCGCCAATATTTGGTGAATTGCCAGCTTTTTGAATGAGCCAAATGGCCACGAAATTGCATTGTATGTGGAAATTTGGTGGCTAATTCATCTCTCTTTAAATAACCCCTTAAATTTATTCCTGTTTTACCTGGTGATGCTACGATTTAGTGCAGGGCTGTCAGACTCACGGCCCCCCAAACGTTGATGCCCACAATTCCCAGGTCTACTTCAATGCAATAGATAGCCTGGGAATCATGGGAGTTGTAGTTCAGAAGCATCTGGGGGTAGGGTTGCCAGGTCGGCCATGTTTTCCTGGACACCTATTACTATTTCATGCAGAGTGGGCGCACAAGGAAAAGTGCTGCCCTGCAACATGTATAATTCATATGCTGCAGGAAGGAAATTAAGGCGGGTCACCTGGGATTCCCGTTTTGATTTCTTACTATAGATTATACATGCTGCAGGGT
The DNA here is from genome assembly GCA_009667805.1 of Leptobrachium leishanense. Taxonomy (NCBI): domain Eukaryota; kingdom Metazoa; phylum Chordata; class Amphibia; order Anura; family Megophryidae; genus Leptobrachium; species Leptobrachium leishanense. The sequence goes on along the minus strand of CM019067.1, from coordinate 325,951,212 downwards.
GTCATTTTCATGCGCTGCCCATCAGCATGAATAAGTTATGTGAGTCCAGGAAATCATGGCCGACCTGGCACCCCTAATTTACGATCTTGATCAAAAACTCCAAAAACACTGCCCAAAATACTCTGTAATAACACTGGATGATTAAATCCCATTTATTTTATAGCTGTAGCTGTTTTTTTGTGGTTACGTGAGTTTCTTTGTGTGTTAACGATCACGCGGCTCCTCTCTCTGAGGTAAATAAATGAGACGGTTTATACACTAAAGCGAATCTCATGCTGCATGGTAGCATTTTTCATGCGCTGCCCATCAGCAGGAATAAATTATGCGTGTCCAGGAAAACATGGCCGACCTGGCACCCCTAACTTACGATCTTGATCAAAAACTCCAAAAACACTGCCCAAAATACTCTGTAATAACACTGGATGATTAAATCCCCTTTATTTTAGGGTTTTAGCTGTTTTTTTTGTGGTTACGTGAGTTTCTTTGTGTGTTAACGATCACGCGGCTCCTCTCTCTGAGGTAAATAAATGAGACGGTTTATACACTAAAGCGAATCTCATGCTGCAGGGTGGCATTTTTCATGCGCTGCCCATCAGCAGGAATAAATTATGCGTGTCCAGGAAAACATGGCCGACCTGGCACCCCTAACTTACGATCTTGATCAAAAACTCCAAAAACACTGCCCAAAATACTCTGTAATAACACTGGATGATTAAATCCCCTTTATTTTAGGGTTTTAGCTGTTTTTTTGTGGTTACGTGAGTTTCTTTGTGTGTTAACGATCACGCGGCTCCTCTATCTGAGGTAAATAAATGTGACGGTTTATACACTAAAGCGAATCTCATGCTGCAGGGTAGCATTTTACATGCGCTGCCCATCAGCAGGAATAAATTATGCGTGTCCAGGAAAACATGGCCGACCTGGCACCCCTAACTTACGATCTTGATCAAAAACTCCAAAAACACTGCCCAAAATACTCTGTAATAACACTGGATGATTAAATCCCATTTATTTTAGTATTTAAGGCTAGGGTCAGACGAACGCATTTTTCGCGTCGTCCGTGAAAAAGTGCGTTCGAACGAATGGACGTATTTTTTCACGGAATACGCAATAGCGGTCATACGATGCACATTTTCCTCCATGATTTTATACGGATCATCAATACGGATCACCTTTTTGCGTCTGGACGTTATGTTGGCCGGACATTAGCAGCGTCTGACGTCTCCTAATGACCCACCATTGTGACATGTTAAAAGAGCTAAACTGGCCATCGCTGGAATCCAGACGCACCCTTCACCTTTCCAGCCTGGTGTTTAAGAGCATCTCTGGGAAGCTGCCACCCTACCTGAATAGGCTGCTTCCTCCAGCAGTTCCCTCATCCTATAACCTCCGATCCAGGACCAGCACCTTACTTGCAATACCACAATACAAAAAGACAGTGTCTCGATCCTCATTTTCCTACAGAGCACCACAATTATGGAATAACCTCCTAGACGCCATCAAATCTTCCCCCAGTCTTAAGTCACTCAAGAGCTCCTTACTAACATACCTCAATACAGAATGCACCTGTAAACATGTAACATAGTGACTATATACAGAATGCGCCTGTAAACATGTAACACGGTGACTATATACAGAATGCACCTGTAAACATGTAACATAGTGACTATATACAGAATGCACCTGTAAACATGTAACCTAGTGACTATATACAGAATGCACCTGTAAACATGTAACCTAGTGACTATATACAGAATGCACCTGTAAACATGTAACCTAGTGACTATATACAGAATGCACCTGTAAACATGTAACACGGTGACTATATACAGAATGCACCTGTAAACATGTAACATAGTGACTATATACAGAATGCACCTGTAAACATGTAACACGGTGACTATATACAGAATGCACCTGTAAACCTGTAACAGTGACTATATACAGAATGCACCTGTAAACATGTAACCTAGTGACTATATTTCCTATATATTTTTCAGTTAATCTGTATATTTGTGTTGTTTTTTAATATCTTGCATTGTATTACTTTGTATTTCTGTAACTGTAACACTTCAATGTTCTTGAACCCAGGACATACTTGAAAACGAGAGAAATCTCAATGTATCCTTCCTGGTAAAATCCTTTATAAATAAATAAATAAATAAATAAAATCACGCACACACACCTCTAGCGGACGCAGCGCACTCTGTACGTCATTACTAGCGGTATCACGTTCTCGAAAAAATGCGTTCGTTTGCCGCTTGCGTTGCGCGGCCGGACTTTCATGTACTTCGTACATTGCCCGTCATTGGCCGTCATTTGCTGCTACTACGGCCGTGATAAAGTGCGGCTGCACGCGCGTTCACACTGCGTTCGTCTGACCCCAGCCTTAGCTGTTTTTTTGTGGTTTCATGAGATTCTTTGTGTGTTAATGATCACGCTGCTCCTCTCTCTGAGGTAAATAAATGTGACGGTTTATACACTAAAGCGAATCTCATGCTGCAGGGTAGCATTTTTCATGCGCTGCCCATCAGCATGAATAAATTATGTGCGTCCAGGAAAACATGGCCGACCTGGCAACCCTACTGGGGGGGGTGGAGATTGACAGCCCTGATCTAGTGTTTCCTGGCATTCTATCACCTTTTCCCTCTTTTTTCCTCCTTATATTCCCTCCATGATACTAATATCTGCCTCTCGTTTCCTGGAGAGCGCAACGTCACGGAGATCTGCGTCACCTCGCACTTTTTATTGGCTGATTTGTTTATTTCATGCATTTATTTGTGAAGCCGGTGTGGTTCTCCAAGGCCGTTCCTCTCATGTTTAAGATGGTCTATATATATAAAAGTCCGCATTGCCTGTAATCCATACTCGCTCGATAGGTGAATCGGAGGAACCTGGAGGTACTTTGGGATCGGCGGCAGAAGCCTCTGCCATTTGGCAGGAATCCCACTAATGTAAAAATAATCTGGATTTTCCAAAAATAAGCCGGCGGCCCGTTCTTCTCAGGGTTTTCTTCTCTGTGACATTGCGTTGATACATTTCATCCGGCCGTTCTAGAAATTCCTGTTAATTGCTTCCGCGAAGCCTTACCTTTGTCATCAGTGGTCGTTTCTGGCATCTGTAAATGCTCTAAAAATAAACCAAGGTCCTCGTAGAAGACTCTCGCAGCGACAGATCCCATTAGAACGAGGAGATGTCCCTTCAACGTCATGGTCCTCTCTGTTTGTCGACCAGATTTTATAATCATATTCTTTCCGTCTATATTTAAAGGGATAGTCTATTGAAAAATAAAAATAGTTCCCTTTTTTTTGCCCCTGCCGACAGACTCTGCCCAATAATTTTTTCCTTTTATCTCCTCTTTAGGTCATTTTATTCGCCTTTTGTCCCTTGCCCCGCGCTGCTCCCCCTCTTCAGCTCGGTGGCTCACGAACCCGAAGTCCCTGAAGCTTTTCTGCCCAATTTGCTTTCCTGTGCAACTTATGTAGCGCAGGATCTGCAAATCGCGCAGCGCTACGGGACTCGCGCGCTTTCCATACACAAGTTCCGTAGCGCCTGCACAAGGCTGCACGCGCATGCACAGATCTGATCCATCGCTGCCTCTCTGAGAACACTCGCTACAGCAATTGGTCTCAGAGGGTGACGTCGGCCGCTCTCTCTGTGTGTGTGACATCACAAGTGACCGATCTGGTGACCAGAAGCCGGGAGGGGGGAGAAGGGGGCACACATCACATCCTGACCACTTTAACCCCTTCCCGCCGGGTGAGTGGTGCCCAGCGGGAGGGCATTAATGCTGCACACACGTCATTGCCTGCAGGGGGGCGACCTTTGTTCAACCAGCCAGGGGCTGGCGTGAGAGGCTGGTAATAGACGCCAGCGGGGCGTGCTATACCATCCTGTGGCGTTCAGTCCCATCCGTGAAAGAGTTAAACCTATAAAATGGTCAGAATTAGTAGAGCGTCCCTTTTAATAATCACTTTTATCGGGGCGAGTACATACTTTCTGGGGGGGTTGGGTTTATTGCCACAACCTTCATGTGTGACTCTACCTGTGCCTTGATTTAATTTGGCCCGATGGTTGAAATCTGGACCTTTTTTGGGCATTTTTCTGTTCTTGAGATTAAAGCGCGCGTTTTCCGACCGTTCAATGCCTGATAACAATTTGGATCAGATATCTGCTGTCGTGGCTTTTTAATGTATTACATCGACCTCAGCGATTCAGTTTAAATTTGTTTTTTAATGCCAAAAAAAATTGCAAATGCTGAAAGTTGGTAATAAATGGATTTTCAGGAAATAAGACCAAATTTTCTTGACTTGACTTGAATTTTGTAATAGTCATGTTTGAAATCCAAAATGTAAATGATGTTAGCTGAACATAAGAACATACTTTCCTTCTCTGTTGGTGAAACCTCTTTTCTTCAAGTCTCAGTGGATGACCCCATGTTCCATTGCAAAATGTATATGTATATATTCCTCTCCTCGTCTACCCATTTCTGTAACACTAAGGCTAGGGTCAGACGAACGCATTTTTCGCGTTGTCCGTGAAAAAGTGCGTTCGAACGAATGGACGTATTTTTTCACGGAATACGCGATAGCGGTCATACGATGCGCATTTTCATCCGTGATTTTGTACGGGTCATCAATAAAACCCTTTTGCGTCTGGACGTTATGTTGGCCGGACGTGTGCAGCGTCTGACGTCTCCCAATCACGCAAACACGCCGCTATGCGGACGCAGCGCACTCTGTACGTCAGTAGTAGCGGTTTGACGTTCTAGAAAAAATGCGTTCGTTTGCCACTTGCGTTGCACGGACGAACTTTCGTGCGGCCGTTCTTCGTATGTTCCCCGGCATTGGACGTCATTTGCTGCTAGCACGGCCGTGATTTCGTGCGGCTAAACGCACGTTAAAAATGCTTTCGTCTGACCTTAGCCTAATACGCATGATCCTCCTGACGACCAATAAAACTTCTCTTATCCTCCTCCACCCTTATTCCTCTAGATTGTAAGCTCCTCTGAACAAGACCCTCTACTCCTCTTGTGCTTGTGTCTTTGTTTGTTGTAAATTTGTAGAATTCCCATTGGTAATTGCACAGCGCCGCAGAAATGTTTGGCGCTATATAAATGACACTAATAATAATAATAATGTGGGCAAATAGAAATTTCAGGCAAATATCTGTCGTCTTGTCACATAGCTATTTGACCTTTGAAACACCATTCGGTTGGGCAGAAACTGCGTATCTTGCCGACTATCATTTAGTATACGTTGCAGGTGATTGCAGATGGGGAATACATCGATCTATTCCCATTTGTTTTCCACCATAACCATTTCTGGGAACCCACCATGGGCCTCCCACCACCCACAATGGGTTTCTTTCCGTGGAAAACCATGACTTAAAAATGTAAATGGTTGTGAAATAGAACAAATATATGATTATTACAAGAATTGGCTCTGATCCTAAAAAAATTACCAATTCTGTCACTAGATGTTTGTTTTTCAGAATTCTATATAGTGTAATATGTAGAGATGGGTGAGCAGGAACACGTGACACTCATGGGTTCAGTATTTGATTACCACTTCGACCTGAAGACCTAGTAATCACTCAGCGACCAGATGTAGAGCCCCCCTGACCTGTAGTCCTTCGGGTCAAACCCAACATGTTCGGACTTACAAGTCAAGAATGTAAAAACGTATTGTGAATATCTTGGGTAAAGAATAAAAATAACATGATTCACTGACCCGTGTGAAGTTTTAGAATGAGTGACGGACCCAGATGAAGACAAGTCACGACTCACAAGTCACGACATGTGTATAATTTATGTGATGGAACGTCTTGTATCTTGAGGAATTTTGAGGTCAACTTTTCTTTCTGCGATCTCCAAGGATGACTACTCCATGGGCGATATCTCTAAAAATATGAGGTTCCCACCAGGTTCTGTAGATTAAAACAAAGACATGCTAGCTCAATGTGTCTCAACTTTCTTTAATACCTTCAGTGAGGAGGAACGTGAACTTCATGGCTTCAGTCTTTGATTACCACTTGAACCTTAGACATGGTAATCACTCAGCGGCCAGACCTGGAGACCCCAGGGTGAAACACCACATGTTCAGACTTACAAATCAAGAATGTGGTAATTTACTCTAAAAGTCTTGGGTAAAGAAGAAAAAACTTGGTTCCTTCTTCACCGACCCATGTGCAGTATGAGAATGAGTGACAGACCCAGATGAAGCCAAGTCATGACTTAATGTGTATAAGTGATGTGATGAAATGTCCTATAGCTTGAGGAATTTTGCGGTCAACATTTTTTTCCAAGATCTCTCAGGATGACTATTCCATCGGTGATTTCTCAGAAAATATCCGATTCCCACCAGGTTCTGTAGATTAAACCAAAGACGAGTCGGATCTTTATGTTTCTACTTAATAATAACTTCAGCAAAGGTGGAACACGTGAACGTCATGGCTTTAGTCTTTGATTACCATTTGGACCTGAAGACATGGTATAATCACTCAGTGGCCACAACTGCATCCCCCCTTGACCTGGAGACCCTCAGGTCAAACCCAACATCTTCAGACTTACAAATCAAGAATATGGAGATGTATTCTAAATATCTTGGGCAAAGAAGGAAAAAAGACATGATTTCTTCTTCCCTGACCCGTGTGAAGTTTGAGAATTAGTGAGAGACCCAGATTAAGACAAGTCACTACTCAATGTGTATAACAATGTGATGAAATGTCCTAAAAGTTGAAGGATTTTGAGGTCAACGCTTACCGTGTTCCGCCATGAATGAGTATTCCACGGGCGAGTTCTCAGAAAATACCTGTAGATTAAAACAAAGAAATGCCAGCTCTATGCGTTTCTGTTTTCTTTACTATCTTTGAGGAGGAACTCGTGAACTTCATGGCTTCAGTCTTTGATTGCCAGGTATTCCGGTCAATGTGCTATTCAAAGACTGAAGCCATGAAGTTCACGCGTTCCTCCTCACCAAAATATATGAAAGAAAATAGAGCCGGCCCATCTTGGTGTTAATCTATAGAACCTGGTGGGAATCGGATATTTTCAGAGAAATCGTCCACAGAATACTCATCCTAGGACAGATCCGAAAAATGTTAGCTTCAAAATTTCTCAAGGCCCAGGGGGCTCCAGGTCTGGTCACTGAGTGATTACCAGGTCTTCAGGTCCTGGTGGTAATCGAAGACTGTCAGGGTTATTTAAAGAGATCCGAATTGTGGCCAAAAGGTAACCGAACAGTGAAATGCAGTGTACGGTTCCCTTTCCTGGCCATTCGGCTATTCAGAGAGCAGGCAGTTCGCTAAATGTTGGCGAATTGTCTGCACATACGGTGCCTGTTCGTTGCCTGTTCGAGGGCAGTGAATCCCATAGAGAAGCAATGCTTCGGCTATTCAGAGAAAAAAAAACAGCAGTGAAAAGTTGCTGAATTGCCCTGCTGTTCGGTGGTTTCATTCGGCAGATTTATTCAGGCGAATCCCATAGGCTTCAATGTTAAAAATATTCCCATTTTAACCAATATCTAATAAACCCTTTATTATATTATTCTGCAGTAAAAAGTCTCCTTATGTATAGATTTTGTAGGATCTTTTTTTCGGGATTTTTTTGCAAAAATAATTTTTTAGGATTTTTTTTATAAATCGTTTTTTTTCTGTAACAGCCCTTTTTATTATCATTCATTGGACCTTATATGTAAATTTCAGACATTTTCTTTCAGTAGTTTCTTTGCAAACATCGTTTCAAATTTCAAACTTTCAAGCGTACTGTTTTTTGTTTTTTTCACTCCATTCTTTTGCGGTGTCGGTTTTTTCCGGTGGCTGCTCTGCGCTGTGATCGGCGGCTGCTGGGGTTTCTCCGGCATGTTTGGCGGGGTTAATGCAGATGTTTTTGCGGGTTTCGGTGTGTGTTCGCCTGGTTTTGCGGTCAGTGTTCGGCGGGTTTGCGGCGGCTTTTCCCTGGACTACGACGGCCCTGTGGTGCTTGCTGAATACACCGCAGGGTCGCCGAAATGGGATCGCCAAATCGCACCCAATTGAAGAGAACGAAAAAGTCACCGAACGTTCTCTTTGAATAACCCTGTGAGTAGAAAAATGTTGGCTGCAAATTCCTCAAGAAATATGACGTGTTATATATCACATCAAGAATGTGGAGATGTGTTCTAAATATCTTTGGTACCAAAGGGAAAATATGTGGTTCCTTCTTCACCAACCAGTGTGAATTTTGAGAATGAGTGACAGGCCCAGATAGACAAGTTATGATGCAATGTGTATAACTGATGTGATGGAACGTCCTATATCTTCTGGAATTTCCAGATAAATGTTTCTTGGAGCTCTCCCAGGATGAGTATTCCATGGGCGATTTGTCCAAAAATATCCGATTCCCACCAGGTTCTGTAGATTAAAACAAAGACGTGCCGGCTCTTTGTGTTTCTTCTTCCTTCAATAAAAACTGGAAAGTTCTAATGCGTGCTATCTTAATTATATCAGCTTAAAAAGGGCAAATGAATCGGGCGCAACTTCCTGCATAACAAGAATGCAATATTAAGGACGTTGCTATGGATTTTAAATGTATCCAGTGCTTCGAGCTCCTAATGGCAATGTTCCTCGCGATCGCACATCTTTCGCTTCCATCGTCTAGCGTTGAGTTGAGCTGTGATCTCATTTTTCTTCCAAACAACCATTTGGAAACTGTTACTATGGCGTCCTGAGAAAATGTTGCAGGTTTCGTGATGAAGGTTGCCACCTTTTCACAAAGGGAAAGAAAAACATCTAAAATCACAAGCCAAGGCGAAAATACGTTATTTCTTTTCACTCCGCAACACCACAATGGTTTTATACCATGTATGAAGACCTTAGAGGAAACAATGAGGCTGCAACACAGAGAGATAGCATTGATAGGATTCCAGAACTCCCATAAATGATCCCATGCTCTTCCCTGATTTCCAAGCGTAGGACTCGTCGTTGTCTTGGAGGCTGTGGTCCGATGCGTGTTATAATATATGTTTTTGGACTATTTTTTTTAAATGAATTGCATTTTTTCCCCCTTTGGTCTTTTCTTTTTGTCATGGTATACCTGAAACCCTCAATTAAACACTGGATTTTATAACAGTCATGCTTAGTAGAGAAAATCAATATGAAGCTGGCCAAAAATATAACTTTTTGAAGATTTCATCTGCCCATTTTTTTTTTTATAACCACGTTGTTGTTCCTGGCATGCGGATCTCAGGATGCGGAATGGCTATACCGGGGGGGGGGTGTTGAAGCAATGGGACGATCCAATATTCGTGATGAGGTCAGGGCGGGCAGATAAGGTGCGGAGACACGTTAATAACGGTTCCAAGGTTCTTCAGTAATGGTAAGGAAGGAGAGACAGCTCTGGAGTCTTAGCGCTGCGATGGACACAAAACAAATGAGCACTGTCTCACTGGTAGCCAGGGTTTAAATAGAATGCCGGTACTGGCCCAAGCCCATCCATCAACCACGTCCACCCAGTCTCCTTTCCCATAAAGGTATGGCTTCTCCAGCGTCTGCAACTATGGTTACAGACGCGGAAGCTCCGACCCCGCACATCGCACGCATGCTGACGCCTCCCACCCATTCTGGCATGCCTCGGAGGTCCAGGGGACTTCACCGGGACACTCTCACGACACCTGGGCAGGGAAAGAGCAGAAGCCATGCGTCAGTGAGCAGTCTCTGAGAGGCACCGAACGTTCGGCGCTGTGTGTGGCACATCATTATGCGCAAACGCTACAGAACGTTTCCTACGCTAAGCAAATTGTGTAGGAGTGCAAATTCCGTTAGATATTTGTAGCGTCTTCCAGGTTCTCGAGTGCCTGAGCCGAAGAGGAGGAGATTCGTGTGGCGACGGAGAAAAGGGGAGTAAAATCACCTAGAAAATAATAAGTAAACAATAATTAGGCAGAAGAGGTAGGTTGTGACCAGTGGGAGGGGGTTAATGCTGGCGGGGTGTACTAGTATGGCTGCTTAAGCGGGCGCCTCCTTCGGCCCGCCTAGCGTCTGATGCACGTCATTGGCTGCAAGGAGACGGCCTGAGTTCAGGCTGTCCCACAGCAGCCAATGGTGCGTGAGCTGACTGCTGGGTGTGTCCGAGTCGGCCCATAGAAGTCGACGGGGAGTACTAGTACCCCTCGCGTCTTCAAGGCCCACCTGCCGCAAAAACGCTCGCGCAGCGCGTTAATTTGCGCGCGAAGCGTTAAACCTTAACGCGTGTAAATTAACGCCGGTATTACAATCCTGGCGCATTTTTTCATCCGTCCAAAAATAACGCGCGTAAAAAAGACGCGCAAAAACGCGCGCATTAACGCTGCGCGCAGAAATCGGTGTGCGGACTGTTTTTTTCACGCGATTCAGCCAATCAGAATTAAGAACCACAATTGTCTCCCGTTAAGTTTTTGCACCTGTCAAAATCAATCTGAGTATATATGCTGCAGCAATAATAAAAACACGCACAACTTCTCCATTTTATTGTTTGGGTATGTGTAGAATGTGTAACTATACTTTGCTGTATTTTTTTTTGTGCTGGTGTATTTGGTTTCGGCCAGGACGTTCAGATTTGTCGTTACCACCAGCTTTTAAAAGACGTTAAAATTAGGCGCGCAAACGTTGTCCGTTAAAATTCGCGCATCGATTGTAATACCGTCCGCGTACCAGCGCACAAATGCATTTGCGCTCACAATGTTAAGTATAGGACGCGTGATGTACATTTCGCTCGCAAAGGGTTCGCGCAGGTTCACCCGCGTTAGACGTTAATGCACATTTTTTGTGCGGACGTTGTAATACGACGTTCTGCGCAAAGGGTTTTCCCCCTTGCGTTAATGCGTTTTTGCGCATTCGTTAACGTTCGCGCGCAGAATGTAATAGAGCCCTGTGCCTTTAAATAATCAAAGTCTCGTTTTGCGATAATAATATGCCATTAACAGATTAATCCAGGGGTTCCACCACAATATCTCTACTGTACATCAAAACACAACAAAGTACTATACATCAGACTTAAAGACAAACAAAAAAGAACAAAGTGAATAGGGATAATCCTTTTAACTAGTACATTGCCAAAAGCAACATCTCTTAATGTTTCTCGGCCTGTTTTGCATTTTTTTTTTTTAATATCTCCTAAAAACCTGAAAAAAAAAGAGAGAATCAGTAAACCGTGCCCCTGCTGGATGTGAAATAAATTATGAGTGTGCGCCATCTGGGCTCTTTGCTGAGCATCATAAAACCTCGTCTAAATCTTCTAGAAACTTTCTATCAATGATTTTAATCACTCCACCAACCAGCAGGATCACGCGAGAGGCCATGTGACCCGGCAGCACGATCCTATGGACACCATGGAGGAGATGCTGGGGACGGCGCTGTAGCGCTGAACCCAGCATCTGCGAGGTTAGCGATCGCTAAGGCTAGGGTCAGACGAACGCATTTTTCGCGTTGCCCGTGAAAAAGTGCGTTCGAACGAATGGACGTATTTTTTCACGGAATACGCGATAGCGGTCATACGATGCGCATTTTCGTCCGTGATTTTGTACGGATCATCAATAAAACTCTTTTTGCATCTGGACGTTATGTTGGCCGGACATTAGCAGCGTCTGACCTCTCCTAATCACGCAAACACGCCGCTATGCGGACGCAGCGCACTCTGTACGTCAGTACTAGCGGTTTGACGTCCTTGCAAAAATGCGTTCGTTTGCCACTTGCGTTGTGCGGCTGCACTTTTGTGCGGCCGTTCTTCGTATGCTGCCCGGCATTGGACGTCATTTGCTGCTAGCACGGCCGTGATTAAGGCTAGGGTCAGACGAACGCATTTTTCACGTTGTCCGTGAAAAAGTGCGTTCGAACGAATGGACGTATTTTTTCACGGAATACGCGATAGCGGTCATACTATGCGCCTTTTCGTCCGTGATTTTGTACGGATCATCAATAAAACCCTTTTGCGTCTGGACGTTATGTTGGCCGGACGTGTGCAGCGTCTGACGTCTCCCAATCACGCACACACGCCGCTAGCGGACGCAGCGCACTCTGTACGTCAGTAGTAGCGGTTTGACGTTCTCGAAAAAATGCGTTCGTTTGCCACTTGCGTTGCACGGACGAACTTTCGTGCGGCCATTCGTCGTATGTTCCCCGGCATTGGACGTCATTTGCTGCTAGCACGGCCGTGATTTCGTGCGGCTAAACGCACGTTAAAACTGCGCTCGTCTGACCTTAGCCTTAGTGCTGCTAAACGCACGTTAATACTGCGTTAGTCTGACCCTAGTCTAAGGGGCAGACTGCCGGCCTCGACGCCTGCCCCGCGATCTGCTCGAGAAACCAGGACGCAAAGGGGTAGCTAATTTTTCCCCTTTGGTTTTAGCGAGTGGCAGCTGATAGTGCCCCGGGTGTTTTACATTCATTGTGTCCCACCTGGATAGGGTGGTGCCGCTTACAGCTCTGAGCTCTAAATCATTTCTGTATTAAACTCTTTTTTTCTCTGACGAGCTGCTTCGAAATCAGGCGTAACGTTTTTATTTATTACATTTTTTTTTATTAAGATTTTACCGGGAAGGATACATTGAGATTTCTCTCGTTTTCCAGTATGTCCTGGGTGGCGAGTATGTACCGTTAGGTGTCTTGCCCAAGGACACTTACTGGAGAGGTGCTCTTGCCGGGAGTCGAACCTGTGTCTCCACAGTTATAGAGCAGTGATGTTACCTCTACTCCACCCAGCCGCTTCAAAATGCCCCTTTAACACGTCAATATAAACCAGAGAAACAGATTTTCTTTGATTGTTTAGGTTTGCTTGTTCGACAAGCCAGGAATGTTATTGAGTTGATGATTACCTTTGGTGGTACCATTGTTTGCGGCAAATCCTCAGTCGTTGTTGAGTTTTGCTTCTCTGGGTCGTTGAGGTTAATCATAGTTGCACCAACATTGATTTTTACCATTCTTTGGTAACTGCTGTACCAGCCCGTATTGAATTATCAATTTATAGTTTATTGAATAATACCCTAGCAGGAAAATCAGCGTACGGTTACCTTTCTTGGCCATTCGGCTATCCAGAGAGCAGGCAATTTCCCAAATGTTGGCGAATTGCCTGCAAATATGGTGCCTGTTCGGTGCCTGTTTGAGGGCAGTGAAATCCCCATAGAGAAGCAATGCTTCGTCTATTCAGAGAACACAAACCAGCAGTGAAAAGTTGCCGAAATGCCCTGCCATTTGTTGGTTTCATTCGACGGGTTTATTCAGGTGAATCCCATAGGCTTCAATGTTAAAAATATTCCCGTTTTAATTCAATATCTAATAAACCGTTTATTATCTTATTCTGCTGTAAGAAGTCTCTTTATTTATAGATTTTTTAGGATCTTTTATGCATTTTTGTGCACCTGTGGTGCTTGCTGAATACACCGCAGGGTCGGCGAACTAGGATCGCCGAATCGCCCTGAAGTGCGGGGCACGAAAAGTCTCCGCACGTTTGGTCTCTTTGAATAACCTTAGGAGATATTTTGACAGGGGACACTTTATCCACGATTTCCAACGTCATTCTTTCACGTTGATCCTACGCAACCTCAGTGGCAAACTATAAAAACGATAAAAAAATGGCGCCTAAAATACTGAAATCCTGTCTCTCTCTTGTTTTTACAGCTGTTTCAAATGCTATAAGTAAGAATAGTACAGAAAGAGCAGGATGAAAATATGGCAGTCCTGTTGTTACCACCGGGTCCTGATAGCTTCCGCCGGTTCACCCCTGAATCCTTGGCAGCCATCGAGAAGCGCATCGCGGAGGAGCAGGCGAGGAGCGCCAAACAGGAGTACAGAGAAGGCGAGAACGTCGAAGAGCCAAAACCGACGCCGCATCCTGACCTGGAGGCTGGCAAACAGCTGCCTCGTATCTTTGGGGAGTTCCCGTCAAAGCTCACCGGGCAGCCTCTCGAGGACATTGACCCTTACTACAGAAACAAGAAGGTAACAAACAAATGGCTGTCAATGTTACTTGTGTTGAGCTTCATCAGGTGTTCAAAACTCATCAAGGTGCTTTGGGGCTGGGATAACCTCTGAAAAATAATATGATTGGCTTCTAGTGGTACCCTAAGGTTGGGTGATAACTTTGACATCACTGTATACCAGGGCTCAAAATTTCAAGTCCCAAGCTACTAGCCAGGCCTTAAGAATGACTCGCCACTAGTTGCCCCACCTAACCCCTTATCCTGCCCTGCCTCTGCATTCCCACTCGCCCTCATGTAATTTCCACTCGCCAAATGCGAGCAGGCGAGTGGAAATTTTGAGGCCCGCTGTATACTGCTCTTGGCTCTTGCCGGGCCAAATTTGCACCTGAATGTCTAAAGCCATATGCAGCATATGTAGAATAATTTTTGGGTTGCATTAATTTAAGTATCTGTTATTTTTACTAGGGATGTGCGTTTCGGGTTTCGGAATTTCGGAATTTTCACGAAATTTCCCGATTCGTGTTTTCGGATGCGGCCGAATTTCCGAAAATTTTTAGATCCGAAAAGTTCAGATCCGAAATGGTTTCCGAGCCGAAACGAAATATTTTCGGATTTTTCGAATGGGCTTGAAATGTGTCAAACGAGGAGAACAGATGTTCCGAAAAACGAAAATTTTCGGAAAAACGAAAATTTTCGGAAAAACGAAAATTTTGTAAAAACGAAAATTTTCTGAAAAACTAAAATTTTTCGAAAAACGAAAAGTCGATACAAAAAACGGGCAAAATGACACGAAAAATACGAAAAACGGTCGATATCCCGAAAAATGTGCAATTCCGAAAAACGAAAATTTCCGAAATTACGAAAAGTCGATACAAAAACCGAGCACAGACACGAAAATACGAAAAATGGTCGAAATTCCGAAAAAAAAATGTACCCGAAAAACGAGCCGAACCGCATCGAATCGAAACCGAAATCGGTCGAAACGAGCCGAATCGAAAAGTTTAAAAATCCGAAAAATCGAACCGAATCGAACCGAAAAAAAAATCGGTGCACAAGCCTAATTTTTACTACTCCGCATGATCTCCGCATTTTAACTTTATATATTACGTTTTTGGTGATGGATTGGAACTATTTTTGAGCAAATATTGAGAGAGACATTCTGACATTTTATTGCTGAGTAACTTGACTGGCGGCTGAGGTCATCCTGGAGCCATCAGACACTAAATTTTGAAATCTGAACGAATGGAAAGTCTAAGGCGGAGTCTCTTAAAGAGATACACTATTAAAAAACTGAGTTCCTCTTTTGTCCATAAATAAACAAACAGATACTACCCAATTATGGGCTCTATTACATTCTTCACGCAAAAAACGCACGCGCAACGCGTGAATTTTTGCGCGAAGCGTTGAACGTTAACACGCGTAAAACAACGCTGGTATTACAATCCTCGCGCATTTTTTCATCCGTCAAAAAATAATCCGCGTAAAACGGATGCACAAAAACGTTGCGTGCAGAAATCGGTGTGCGGACTGTTTTTTTCACGTGATTCAACCAATCAGAATTAAGAACCACAATTGTCTCCCGTTCAGTTTTCGCGCCTGTCAAAGTCAATCTGCGCATATATGCTGCATCAATAATAAAATCACGCACAACTTCTCCATTTTACTGGTTTGGGTATGTGTAGAATGTGTAACTATACTTTGCTGTGTATTTTTTTTTGGGCTGGTGTATTTGGGTTCGGCAGGTTGATAGAATTTTCCATTAACACCAGCTTTTAGGAGTTGCTAAAATTATGCGCGCAAAGGCTGTGCGTTACAAACTGCGCATAGATTGTAATACCATCCGCGTACCAGCGCACAAACGCTTTTGCGCTCACAATGTTAAGTATAGGACGCGCAAAGTACAGTAAGCTCGCGCAGCGTTTGCGCAGGTTCACCCGCGGTAGACAATTACGCGCGTTTGTTGCGCTGACATTGTAATACGACGTTCAGCGCAAAGGGTTTTGCCCCTCGCGTTAATGCGTTTTTGGGCGTGCGCAAACGTTTGCGTGAAGATTGTAATAGGGCCCTATTTTTTTTACTCTTTGTTATTTTGGGTGATTTTTACTCATCTTTTCTCCCTCTCTAGGTGAATCTTCTCCTCTTCAGCTCAGGTACTCACGAACCCGGAAGTCCCTGCAGCTTTTCTTTGCAATTTGTACTCCTATGCAACTTGAGTAGCGATACAGGATTCGCAGACTTTACGCACGCAAGTTCTGTAGCGCCTGCGCTCTGATGGGTCGGAGCTGCACGCGCATGCACAGATCTGATTGCTGTCTCTCTGAGAACGCTCGCTACAGCGATTGGTCTCAGAAGGTGACGTCGGCTGCTCTCTGTGTGTGACGCCACTAGTGACCGATCCGGGAAATTCTAAATCCCGGCTGCTGGTGATGCTGAGTGAGGTGGAGGAACCTCCTCCACTTCACCCATCGATTTCACCAGATCAGGGCAGGAGTAGGCGGGGGGAAAAGGGAGGGCACTCCTCACATCCTACCCACTTTATAAATGTAACGTAGTCAGGATCACAGACTGTACCTTTAATATTATTTAGGAACATACAGTAGGCTTGTGCACCGATTTTTTATTCGGTTCGATTTGTTCGGATGTTTAAACTTTTCGATTCGGCTCGTTTCGACCGATTTCTGTTTCGATTCGGTTCGGTTCGTTTTTCGTGTACATTTTTTTTTCGGAATATCGACCATTTTTCGTATTTTCGTGTCACTTTGCTCGTTTTTTGTATCGACTTTTCGGAAATTTCGGAAATTTTCGTTTTTTCGGAACGTCTGTTCTCCTCGTTTCAAAGTGTCTACGATAATTCTGGCGATTCTATCGTGTTTTTTTTTATTAAATAAAGATCCTTTTTTTCTTATGAATATACATTTCACAACTTTATTTAATCATATTAAAATGGTATGAAAGCCAAGGAACAAAAAAAATGAACAAAACGATTTAAAAAACGTTAAACTGACCCGAATGCCACAAGAAACAAGTGATACGCATTTACAAATACAAAATTTACAGAATCAGCGATATAACCGATAATAGTTAAATATACGATGTCCAGAATTACCGAAATGGAACCGAAATCATGAATAGAGCAAAAATAAATTTCGATTTGACACATTTCAAGTCCATTCGAAAATTCCGAAAATTTTCGTTTCGGCTCGGAAAACTTTTCGGATCTATCGGTTTTCGGGTCCGACCCGATTCAGAAATTCGGCCGAATCCGAAGACACGAATCGGGAAATTTCGTGAAAATTCTGAAATTCCGAAACCCTAACATACAGTACATGTAAGCCAGGAAGCAGCTGTGGCAGTGAAAGATGATGCCCCAATAACTATGGTCAGAGTTTCTCATGAGAATTTCAATAGGGTTAAAAAACAAAAAACAAACAAAGTGAAGAACACGACAGATGTGCTGTATTCCGCCTCGCATGACATAGACCGGTAACATGTGATTCGCAGTGATGTCTAGTAACATTGTATCAGCGATCAAGCATGGGATTGAGTTCTTTTATCTGGAATTACGATCTAGGGAACGTCTGTATCTGGCCCAATTAATTCACCGCAATGTGTTTAATTTGTATGGTTTTCTTTTTTAACGTTTATTTATCTTTTCTTTGCAGACCTTTGTAGTGCTAAACAAAGGAAAGACAATCTTCCGATTTAGTGCCACACCTGCTTTGTATATAATTAGTCCTTTCAATCCTATCCGAAGAGCTTCAATCAAAATTTTGGTACATTCATATCCTTTCATGCTAAATCTTATTTGAGACTGCGCTAAAATGTTTTGAACCAGATCAGCTGCGGAAACGTGAAAATTAAACAAAATGCAACGGGTGATGATGAGGAGGAGACCCATTCTCTGGGTTTGCTTGTGATACATTTTAACCCTATCCTTTAATTTCTTCAAAGGTTTAGTACAAGGTTGTTAAACTCTGACCCCCCTAGATGTTGATGGCCTACAATCCCCAGAATGCTTCGAATGCAACAGATAGACATAGAATCATGGGAATTGTAGTTCAGAAACACCCGGGAGGTCGGAGTTTGAGATCCCTGGTTTAAAAGGTTGACAGCAGACAATGGATATCAAATAATGTCAGAAATGCATTGAAACTGAGCTTTTTACTTACTTGTTTTGTAAATTGTTCTTCTAATTATGCAACATAATTCTTGCCAAGCATTCCCTGCCGGTCCCCTTGTTGCCCATCCTGTATTTTACTAGTCCTACAAAATGAAACAAATTTATGACGTTCTATTCTGATGGATCTCAGATTAAATATAGAGTAACCCCCTCACTACCAAGTGCTTTAATCCTGGAATATGTAGTTAACATTAAATAAAATATAAACTTTGCAGAAAGATCGTTATTCTGAGATTGGTTAAAGAATAAAACAATGCAAATTTGCTCATTTTTAATTTTTCACACATTTGTTTTCAGAAATATCACTGAGATGAAAGGATCTCTAGATGGCGTCCCTTATCTGTCACAGTGTCACACGAGGTCTGCATTATCAGCATACAGGCAGAAATGGCCTTTGTGTCAGATGCAGTAAATGTGCTGCAGACAGATAATAAAGTGGTGAGATCTCCTGCTTGCACGGGGTCTGCGTTATCAGTAGAAATGGCCACAGAAAAAAAGGTAGAAATGGCCTTTGTGTCAGTAAATGTGCTGCAGACAGATAATAAAATGGTGATCTCCTGCTTACACAGGGTCTGTATTATCAGCATACAGGTAGAAATGACCTTTGTGTCAGTAAATGTGCTGCAGACAGATAATAAAATGGTGAGATCTCCTGTTTATAATTGTAATGATCAGAATGAAATTATTAGCAATGCAATATCTGTATGTGCTGCATAATGCCTGTGTATGGCAATTACAGCAACACCTTGTATCTGTATGTGCTGCATAATGCCTGTGTATGGCAATTACAGCAACACCTTGTATCTGTATGTGCTGTATAATGCCTGTGTATGACAATTACATCAACACCTTGTATCTGTATATGCCGCATAATGCCTGTGTATGGCAATTACAGCGACACCTTGTATCTGTATGTGCTGCATAATGCCTGTGTATGGGAATTACAGCGACACCTTGTATCTGTATGTGCTGCATAATGCCTGTGTATGGCAATTACAGCAACACCTTGTATCTGTATGTGCTGCATAATGCCTGTGTATGGGAATTACAGCGACACCTTGTATCTGTATGTGCCGCATAATGCCTGTGTATGGCAATTACAGCAACACCTTGTATCTGTATGTGCTGCATAATGCCTGTGTGTGGCAATTACAGCAACACCTTGTATCTGTATGTGCTGCATAATGCCTGTGTATGGGAATTACAGCGACACCTTGTATCTGTATGTGCCGCATAATGCCTGTGTATGGCAATTACAGCACACCTTGTATCTGTATGTGCTGCATAATGCCTGTGTATGGGAATTACAGCAACACCTTGTATCTGTATGCGCTGCATAATGCCTGTGTATGGGAATTACAGCGACACCTTGTATCTGTATGTGCCGCATAATGCCTGTGTATGGCAATTACAACGTATCGGATAACTTTTTTCTGTGTTTTTTCAGCGGGATTTTGGCGGGTTTTTGGTGGGGTTGCAGTGGGTTGGCGGCAGGTTTTCCCTGCACTCCGGGAACCCTGCGGTAAATGCCGAATTCATGGCAGGGTGGGGAACTTTGATTCCCCGAAGTGCAGGGAAGTGCGGGAAACGAGAGAGCACCGAAATGTCGGCGACCTTTCATTGCTCTCTGACTAACCCCTTTAGTTTTTCTTCACACTCGATACATTTCCCGTTTCGTGTATACCCGCGCTTGGCAGGGGTAGGATGAAAGCGGGCGTTTATGCCATAGATTGCAAGGTTTGGGCAGGCTCTGGGTTGAGCTGCATGTTGCCACTAACCCCTGGAGAAGAATCATTTTCCCCCAGCACCTCATTATCGAAGCTGGTTTCTCCAGGCAAAATCCTGTGTTTTTTTTCCAGGGATGTAACGAGCGAACGTCACGTGTCTGAGGTGAATTCTCCTGCATTTCCTCCCCATGTCAGGTGCTGCTGACTGGATGGAAAGATAAAGAGCAGGGAGAGAGGACTGGGGGGAAATGAAATACAATGTAATCTCCGAGTCCCAGGGTTCGCCTGATACAAGACAAGGATACATTGTTTTTCTTGCATCATGGCTCCTGTTCTGCAAATGATTTTATAATTAGCGCACCTTTATACCGAGCCCCGGCGCTGCTCTCACACGTATGTGTGGTGGCGGGTATTTGTATAGAGCGTCTAAATGCAGGGAGGGTGAATGGAACACGTTTCTAGGCTCTTAAGCACTTTATTCCCAGTGTGATTAATTAATCAGATCTTCGTTTACTCAGGAGAGCACTTATTTGTGTGTGAGCATCGTCTCTGTGACCAGGATTAGCATCACGAGTGCGAAAAATAATAAATAAAAAGATGTTACAGTACATAAAGAATCAAAAAACAAGGCCCGGTGCCTAAAGGGGAGGCCGAAAGGTAGCCTGAGGCTAGCCGTCCACTGGGTCCGTATTTGTATGATGGTGCGAATGTCCATCGTCGTCCATCATCATCCAATCCCACAGGAGATTCTGCCCTCGTCCGCTGCCTCCGACTTCCATCGTACGACTTCAGATGATTTTTTTGCAAACTACATTAGACTAGTGAATCCCATAGGATTCAATGTAAAATATATATATATATTTTTTATTGTACCGTTTATTCTTTTCATCCGCAGCATAAAGTCTTTTTTATTTATTGATGCTATTCAATTTTTGGATTGTTTTTTGGTATTTTTTTTAGGCGTAACTTTTGATTCCTGTTTTTTTTAAAAAAGCAGTTTTTTTTTTCCATCGCCGCCGAACTGAATTTTTTTAAATAAAATAACACCTGCGAACGCTGTCGAATACAAACAGGGAACTCCATTGCTGTCCCTGGTGCTGAAAGGGTTTAATTAGCCCTTTCAGTGCCAGGCACAGGACGCAGTTCCCTTTAAATGTCTTCGGCAGCGTTCGACTGCAGTTTTTTTTTCTTTTGAGTGCGGCTGCGTTCGGCGGTCCTCCCGTCAGTTGATCTGGGTCGTTCATATTCACTTTCAGTGCACGAGCCAAATCGTACATGATCGAACAAAAAAGTTGTCCGTGGTCGGACAGCCAAGTCAGTTGTCCAACTACGGACCCAGTGGACAGCCAGTCTTAAAAGCACACCTGTCATGCACACTGCTGGGTGCCGCCATTGCTTACCTCCTATAGGTCAGCTCTTCTGACTCACCTGACAGATGGCAGCTCTGATTGGACCTCACAATGCTGTGCCGATTGTGTCACCAAGATGGCGGTGCCCTCTAGGTAAGCGTGACAGGTGCGCTTTAAAGCTGGAGAAACATCACGGGAGCGTTGAACTGTTCTCAAATCCCACCAACAGAAAAGGGGGTCTCAAGGATAACGGCCAAACTCTGCTGTATCTCACCTGTGCTAAAGCTAAAACATGGCCTTAAGGCAATTCTGGTCCCCAAGATATTCATGGCCTACAAGTCCCAGAATTCTTTAAATGCAATAAACGGATGGAGAATTATGGGAGGTGTAGTTCAGAAACACCTGGGGGGGAGGGGGGAGTTTGAGATCCGCGCCTGACAGCCGGCTGATGGGTGATCGGTTTAAGAAAAATAATAAATAAGCACATTGTAAACATTATTGTTTAATATCTTTTATTCAGCAGCATACGCATATCCATTTTCATCGTAGGTTCAAGAAAGTAAAGCTACATTTTCCTAAAAGGAAAAGAACATGGTGATGAAGGGGTTAAGGGGCTCGGTACATTTTTTAAAATGCATGTTACCAGTCCATGTAGCAAACAGCAATCAGTGGAAAATGCAAAACTGCTAAATAAGTAATTTAAATATATATACAGTATATTATAAAAAGCCGAAACGAAGCAGCGCCAAGATAATCAATTAATCAATTCCCATCCCCCCCCGAAAAAACAGGTTTGACCTAAAATGATCTCCGGCACAGTGAACATGTTTGTCAACTCTCACAAACAGCAGCTGCCTATTTTATAATGATTTATACTCACATATTGCCTTTATATACACGCAGGCTGCACACATTCTATCAGGGTTATTCAGAGAGAGGTGAAAAGCAGGAGAATGACTGGAGAATGGAAAATTCTAGGTCAAAATAGCCGATTTGGAAAGTGAGATGAAAGGGAGAATTTTTCTGGTTTGGCTATTTTGACCAAGAAGTTTCCATTCTCCAGTCATTCTCCTGCTTTTCACCGCTCTCTGAATAACCCTATATATTATTATTATTATTATTGTCATCATTTATATAGCGCCAACAGTTTCCGTAGCGCTTTACAATAACCAAAGGGAACAAAATACATATAAACGGACATAGGATGGAAACACTAGCAGGGTTATTCAAAGAGATCCGAATGGCTGGAGAAAGGTGACTGAATGCTGAAAATCAGTGTTCGGTTACCTTTCCTGGCCATTCGACTATTCAGAGAGCAGGCAATTCGCCAAATCCTGACGAATTGCCTGCACATACGGTGCCTGTTCGGTGCCTGATCGAGGGCAGTGAAATCCCCATGAAAAAGCACTGCTTCGTCTATTCAGAGAACACAAACCAGCAGTGAAAGGTTCCCCTAATGCCCTGCCATTCGGTGGTTTAATTCGGCAAATTTATTCAGGAGAATCCCATAGGCTTCAATGTTAAAAATATTCCCGTTTTAATTCAATATCTAATAAACCGTTCATTATAAAATTCTGCAGTAAAGAGTCTCTTTATTTATAGATTTTTTAGGATATTTTAAGCATTTTTCTGAATTTTTAATTTTTTTTTTCAAAAGTCCGATTTTTTTTTTATTTATTTTTTTAAGTTTATTTATTTTTTCTGTAACAGCCCTTTTTATTATCATTCCTTGGATCATATGTAAATTTCAGACATTTTCGCTCAGTAGTTTCTTTGCAAACAGTGTTTCACTTTTCAATCATTCATACAAACTGTTTTGCTAATTTATTCACTTCACTCTGTCTGCGGTCTCAGCTTTTTCTGGCAGCTTCGCTGCGTGTGATCGGCTCCTGCTCGGGTTTTTCTGTTGTTTTCAGCAGGTTAATCCAGATGTTTTTGCGTGTTTTCGGCGTGCATTCGCTGGGTTTTGCGGTTCATTTTCGTCGGGTTTGCGGCAGCTTTTCCCTGCAATTTGGGGACCCTGTGGTGCTTGCTGAATACACCGCAGGGTCACCGAAATGGGATCGGCAAAAGGAACCGAATTGAAGAGAACGAAAAGTCACCGAACGTGCGGTGACTTTTCAAATCTCTTTGAATAACCCTGTAGGTGTAGAGGGTCCTGCTCATAGGAGCTTACAGTCTAGAGGGATTGGGGTTGAGGAAGACAAGAGGAGTTTTACTGGACGGCAGGATCATTAGTGCCAGTGGTTTGGGAATGGTGGGGCCATAGAAGCAGCTTCAATCCTGTGTGAGTGGGTGAGGAGAGGGATGAGTTGCGTCTGTGATGTGGTAATCTGAAGAGATGGGTTTTGAGGGATTTCTTGAAGGACTGAAGATCAGGGGAGAGTTTGATAGGGTGAGGCACAGTGGCGTAGCGTGGGGGGGCTGGGGGGGCCTGGCCCCGGGCGCAGTTTGTTAGGGGCGCATTTGCGCCCTAAAACTGGCCCGGGGTTGAGGGACGCAGATGCGGCAGCGCGGAGCGCCTGCCCGGTCTTTAACAGTCCGTCCTGTTAGGTGATGCGGCTGCGCGGCGTGCGCAGCCGTCACGTGGTCCGGCTAATCAGGTGGTACGGCGTCTCTGTACCACCTGATTGCCGGACCACGTGACCGGCTGCGCGGCATCACCTAACAGGACGGACTGTTAAAGACCGGGCAGGCGCTCCCGCGCTGCCCGGCATCTGGGTCCCGGTCCCCTCAACCCCCGCCGGAGCTGGGGCAATATCCAGGTAAGGGCGGGGGCAAATCCATGAGATGGGGGCAAATCCATGAGTGAGCTGGGGGCAAATCCATGAGGTGAGCTGGGGGGCAAATCCATGAGATGGGGGCAAATCCATGAGTGAGCTGGGGGGCAAATCCATGAGCTGGGGGCAAATCCATGAGCTGGGGCAAACCATGAGATGGGGGCAAATCCATGTGAGAGCTGGGGGGCAAATCCATGAGATGGGGGCAAATCCATGAGTGAGCTGGGGGGCAAATCCATGAGATGGGGCAAATCCATGAGTGAGCTGGGGGCAAATCCATGAGATGGGGGCAAATCCATGAGAGGGCAAATCCATGAGTGAGCTGGGGCAAATCCATGTGAGAGCTGAGGCAAATCCATGTGAGAGCTGAGGCAATCCATGTGAGAGCTGGGGCAAATCTATGAGCTGGGGCAAATCCCCGTGAGCTGGGCAAATCCATGAGTGAGCTGGGGGGCAAATCCATGAGTGAGCTGGGGGCAAATCCATGAGCTTGGCAAATCCATGAGCTGGGGGCAAATCCATGAGCTGGGGGCAAATCCATGAGCTGGGGGCAAATCCATGAGCTGGGGGCAAATCCATGAGCTGGGGCAAATCATGGAGAGCTGGGGCAAATCCATGAGCTGGGGCAAATCCATGTGTGAGCTGGGGGGCAAATCCATGTGTGAGCTGGGGGCAAATCCATGTGTGAGCTGGGCAATATCGATAACGTCCACAGTTGGGGGGGGCGCACAATTCTTTGCTGGCCCCGGGCGCTGACAACCCACGCACGCCACTGGTGAGGCAAGTCATTCTACAGGACCGGAGCTGCCCTTGAGAAGTCTTGGAGGCGAGAGTTGGCCGTGCGTGTGTAGACCGACGACCGGTGGAGATCACCTGGTGAACAGAGTTGTCTAGATGGGACGTTCTTGCGGAGTAATGAAGACCTGTAGGGAGGGGTTGAGTTATTGAGTTATTTGAACGCGAGCGTCAGTATTTTAAACTGTATCCTGAAACGTACAGGAAGCCAATTTAGGGACCGGCAGAGGGGGGAGGTACAGGAAGCCAATAGAGGGACCGGCAGAGGGGGGAGGTACAGGAAGCCAATGGAGGGACCGGCAGGGGGGGGAGGTACAGGAAGCCAATGGAGGGACCGGCAGAGGGGGGAGGTACAGGAAGCCAATAGAGGGACCGGCAGGGGGGAGGTACAGGAAGCCAATAGAGGGACCGGCAGAGGGGGGAGGTACAGGAAGCAATGGAGGGACCGCAGAGGGGGGAGGTACAGGAAGCCAATGGAGGGACCGGCAGAGGGGGGAGGTACAGGAAGCCAATAGAGGGACCGGCAAGGGGGGAGGTACAGGAAGCCAATAGAGGAACCGGCAGAGGGGGAGGTACAGGAGCCAATGGAGGGACCGCAGGGGGGAGGTACAGGAAGCCAATGGAGGGACCGGCAGAGGGGAGGTACAGGAAGCCAATAGAGGGACCGGCAGAGGGGGAGGTACAGGAAGCCAATAGAGAACGGCAGAGGGGGGAGGTACAGGAAGCATGGAGGGACCGGCAGAGGAAGTACGCAAGGTGCATCTGGTGAGAAAAATAAGCCTGGCCCCTGCATTCATTATAGATTGCAAAGGGGCGATACGGGAGTTGGGGCCAATAAGGGGCGAGTTGCAGTAATCAAGCCGTGAAATGACAAGAGCCTGAACCAGCACCTTCCCGGTATCCTGTGTCAGAAAGGGACAGACGAGGGCAATGTTTTTGGGTTGAAAATAACAGGATTTGGTCACTGTCTGGATGTGGGAAGAGAATGTTAGGTCAGAGTCAAAAGTGACTCCAAGGCAGCGAGCTCGGGGTGTTGGGCTAATGGGTGTTTCATTTACTCGTAGAGAGATAGGTTGTATAGGTGGTATATGTCCGGTTCATTGCGAGTGACTTTATAGACTAGATGCATGTTCTTGCAAGCAAAAGAAAAAAAAAAAGAGGAAAATTTGGGGAAATAAACCAGCAAAAAATTGCATCTAGTTAATAAATGTATTTTTAAATATTTTAATATTTTTAAATATTTTTTGCCCAGCCAATTCTTTGCAATAACACCATTCCATTGTTCCATATTATTAAGATTATTATAGAATACATTATATACATACATATTATTATATTCATATTTGTAAATATTTGGTTTTTTTTCATTCTTAAAATAGAAACAAAAGGGAGGGGTAATGATTCTGTGCTGCTGCACTCACCCCGCCAGGTCTGAGGTTGGTTTGGATCATTGCCCACCGTGCATTATGGCAGTTTACTGGCGGATTAGAGAAGCACGGCCTCATTACCTTGTATTCAGGGTTCACTGATCCAGCGATTTTAATCACCTTAAAAATACATTAACACTTTTTTTTATAGAGAAAAAGAAACAACTCCTGAGCTGTGTATCACTATTTAAATAATAATCACAGATTCACCATATGGAATTAAGTCAATGAGCATTAAACCTAATTTTTAATCATTTTTAATATTTTTGCTACACTTCCTTAAAAAATAAAATAATCCACTTGCACTCAGAAAAAAAGGGGAAAAAGTGTCTAGTTTCTTCTGCACATTTATGCCCTATGCTTTTTGTAAATAGGACTACATACAGGGTTATTCAGAGAGAGGTGAAAACCAGGAGAATGACTGGATAAGTGAAAATTTTAGGTCAAAGTAGCCGATTTGGAAAGTGATATAATGGGAGAATTTTTCTGGTTTGGTTATTTTGACCTAGAATTTTCACTTCTCCAGCCATTCTCCTGGTTTTCACCCCTCTCTGAATAACTCTGATAGTGTATTTAACTATAAAAATGCAAGATTTGGAAAGGCAGTATCTAAAGGATAAATATCATTAACCCCTTCACTCCCAAAATCGAGTTAACAGCCCCAAACTGCACCGTAACAAAAAAGTTCAACAAACGTTACTGCAGCATTCCAGCAGCCAGGGATTTGGCAGAATACATGGAGAGCTGTGGGATCAGTCACTGCTGTACAGGGATAAGATTCAG
Source organism: Leptobrachium leishanense (assembly GCA_009667805.1). Taxonomy (NCBI): domain Eukaryota; kingdom Metazoa; phylum Chordata; class Amphibia; order Anura; family Megophryidae; genus Leptobrachium; species Leptobrachium leishanense. Next base: position 325,924,240 of record CM019067.1, on the reverse strand, counting down.
GGGGTTATAATGAGTCCATTTGGCTATTCAAAAAGCTGGCAGTTCCACAAATATTGGCGAATTGCCAGCAAAATACAGTGATCTTCGACGGCATTGAAGTCCCCCATAGAGACGTAAGGGTTAATCTATTCAGAGACACCAAACAGCAGAGAAATGTCAGTGAAATGCCCTGATTTTCGGTGGTTTCATTCAACAGGTTTAATCAAACGGATCTCACAGGTTTCAATGTTAAAAATATTCCCGTTTTTATTAAATATTTATTCAACTGTTTATTCTTTACACTTGCAGCAAAAAGTCTCTTTATTTAATTATTTTTTACTTTTTTAGGCATTTTTCAGAATTTTTTGGGTGAGTTTCTTTTTCAGATTTCTTTTAAACGGTGTTTTTTTTTCTGTAACAGACCTTTCTATTATTATTTATAGGAGCTCATATATTATTTCCAGGCATTTTCCTGCAGTGTTTTTTTTTGCAAACACCTTTTTTTTACCCATTCTCTCTGAATAACCCTTAATGTGTTTCTGTAATTGCTATACACAGGCATTATGCAGCACATACAGATACAAGGTGTTGCTGTGATTGCCACACACAGGCATTATGCAGCACATACAGATACAAGGTGTTGCTGTAATTGCCATACACAGGCATTATGCAGCATATACAGATACAAGGTGCTGCTGTAATTGCCATACACAGGCATTATGCAGCACATACAGATACAAGGTGTTGCTGTAATTGCCATACCCAGGCATTATGCAGCACATACAGATACAAGGTGTTGCTGTAATTGCCATACACAGGCATTATGCAACACATACAAATACATGGCGTTGCTGTAATTGCCATACACAGGCATTATGCAGCACATACAGATACAAGGTGTTGCTGTAATTGCCACACACAGGCATTATGCAGCACATACAGATACAAGGTGCTGCTGTAATTGCCATACACAGGCTTTATGCAGCACATACAGCTACAAGGTGTTGCTGTAATTGCCATACACAGGCATTATGCAGCACATACAGATACAAGGTGTTGCTGTAATTTCCATACACAGGCATTATGCAGCACATACAGATAGAAGGTGTTGCTGTAATTGCCATACACAGGCATTATGCAGCACATACAGATACAAGGTGTTGCTGTGATTGCCACACACAGGCATTATGCAGCACATACAGATACAAGGTGTTGCTGTAATTGCCATACACAGGCATTATGCAGCACATACAGATACAAGGTGTTGCTGTAATTGCCATACACAGGTATTATGCAGCACATACAGATACAAGGTGTTGCTGTAATTGCCATACACAGCAGGCATTATGCGGCACATACAGATACAAGGTGTTGCTGTAATTGCCATACACAGGCATTATGCAGCACATACAGATACAAGGTGTTACTGTAATTGCCATACACAGGCATTATGCAGCACATACAGATACAAGGTGTTGCTGTAATTGCTATACACAGGCATTATGCAGCACATACAGATACAAGGTGTTGCTGTAATTGCCATACACAGGCATTATGCAGCACATACAGATATTGCATTGCTAATAATCTCATTCTGATCTCTACAAACCCCCATAAGCAGGAGATCTCACCATTTTATTATCTGTCTGCAGCACATTTACTGACACAAAGGACATTTCTGCCTGTATGCTGATAATGCAGACCATGTGTGATATTGTGCGAGATAAGGGACGCCATTTAGATTTTAGAGCCTTTCATCCCAGCGAGATTTCTATTAATTGTGAATGAATACATGAAAATTAGAAAAAGGAACAAATTGACATTATTGTAATTTTTAAATCTTATCTCAGAACAACAATTTCTGTGCAAATTTTCTAATTTATCTCATATTTAATTGTTAAATTCTCATCCCATCTTTCAAATAATTTTTTTCCAACAGAAATCACGTGGCAGTGAAGGGGGTTAAAGTTAATAAACTTATATTACTATTATTATTATTATTCTTTATTTATAAAGCGCCAGCATATTCTGGAACACTTAGGCCAATGTTCCCCAACCCTGGTCCTTAGGTTCCCCTAACAGGCCAGATTTTGCAGATCAGCTTGGGGAAAAGCAGACTGAATCCTGCAATCACTGAGCAGCAAATAAATATCACCTGTGTTGAGCTTCACAAGTCTGGAAAACCTGGCCTGTTATAGTGGGCCCTGAGGGCCAGGTTTGGGGACCCCTGACCTGGGCCACGGTTCAGCAACCTTGGCCTTCCAGATCTTTTGGAAATACAATTCCCATGATACTCAGCTCATCTTAATAAAGTCTAAAACCCAGGACATACTTGAAAACGAGAGAAATCTCAATGTATCCTTCCTGGTAAAATCCTTTATAAATAAATAAATAAATAAATCAGTGTTTCTCCACCTGTGGACCCTCAGGACCCACAATTGTCCTTGGTCATTAAGTCACGACCCAAAAATAATTGAATTTCTGAAACATTATAATTTATTCCATAAAACAACGTGTGCAATATTCTACAACGTATGCACTTTGTAAACAATTTTGTAAACAAACAGAGATTCTTTCCAAAAAGGATAGTGCAGTAATCACAGAACCAGTGAAAACTAAAGTGTTTGCTGTAAAATAAATTAATTGAAAAATATGAAATTAATTAGAAGTTATGGGAAAACTGAGGATGCTTCTTGCTCTTAATAAGTGTCTCAAAGTCTGGGGTGATGTTAGACAAAGCAACTCTAATTAAAATCAATACTAAATGAATAATAAAATATAAAAAACTTAAACTCACCTGCTCCGTGCTCCACCGCCGTCTGTCTCTGCGCACATTATTTTTACACAGCATCCTGCCCTCCCTGAGCCTACGCAATTTGTGTAGCTGAAGGCTACGCTAATCGCATAAACTCTAGCTGGCCACGAGATTGAGGTCTGCAGCGCGCATCTGGCGCTGCTTACTTACAGAATCTACGCACTGCAGTGCCTCAGAGAGGGACTGAAGAACAATGGAATTGCTTGGATCACTGGGAAAGCACCATTGGTTCAAGCCATTCAAAGAACGCCTCCATGGGAGGCTGGCCTCCCATTCATTGATTGACGCAGGACAGTCATGTGACTGTCCTCATCTCGCAGTCAGTGGGTGCGGGGCTGTGCTCGGGGTGTCACTGATCGCTGTGTCGGCACCTCCTCCCTGCAAGTGGAGGGTGCAGTGCGCAGCTGCCTGGAGTGGACAATGCAGATCCTGGGGAGCACTGAGAGCAGCCAGTACCTGGGGAGCACTGAGAGCAGCCAGTGCCTGGGGAGCACTGAGAGCAGCCAGTACCTGGGGAGCACTGAGAGCAGCCAGTACCTGGGGAGCACTGAGAGCAGCCAGATCCTGGGGAGCACTGAGAGCAGCCAGATCCTTGGGAGCCCTGAATCTATGTAACCTGTGTATATCTGGCTCTGATACTAGCCAGTGCGTTACCAGCCACTGACCACGCCGCACGTCCCTAGTATATGCAGGGAGGTCGGGATCCGGAAGCCGTGTGTGATTCTGCTGAGAATTCTCAGTGTACATTCTAGTTTTCTGCAGGGATTATCACATCAGGAGGAAGACAGGAAAGGAAGAGGCGTGAGAGATTTATAGAGTAAAAGGGAGAGAGTGATAGAGGGAGAAAGGAGAGAGATGAGGAGAAATGGAGAGGAAGACATAGATACAAGGACAGATGGAAAAATACACAGAAGGACACGCAGATATAGATGGCCAGACCAAATAACAGATATTCAGAAACAAGGGTGCATAAACAGGTAAAAGGAGGGATTAACAAAAGGACAAACAGAAAGGGAAAAACACAATCAAATATACATAGGGAGCCCCCCCCCCTTTACCTAACAGCCTTTTGCTTCACTGAGATGTGTATTGTGCACAGTGGCTCCTGGTGTTGAGAGTACAGAGTTGCTGCCAGTCACTGAGTCCCACCCCACACCTTCCCATTACAGATTCCCCCCCACACCTTGCAATTACAGAGTATCTTACCTGATGCAGCGGCCCCAGGTGGCACGTGGGAACATTCAGAGGTAGCCGCGCCGCCTGGGACCCGCTGCTGCAGGTAAGATGAATCAGCGGGTCCCAGGCATTAGAGAGGCCTGGGGGCATTTGCCCCGCGACCCAGTCCACCCCTGGTCGCGACCCACCACTTGAGAAACACTGGTCTAAAACATGTCTAAAAATGTTGAATTCTTTGTCTCGTGAGTAAAAGCATACAATGTATCTGTTTATAAAGCTCTGTGTGTAAAACCTATTTCCTTAACTCGCTATCCATACATTGTTCAGTATGTTTATAATGTGCACTATTTTAACAAACTGTGTGTTTATGGCCATGTCTGACCCTGGACCATGGGGCAAGTACGTAGAGTAAGTATCACACCTTCTCGATACTATTATTCTTTTCTGTAAAGGTTCCATATTCATTTAAATCCAGTCTTATCACCAATTTGTTTTCTTGTGCTTTTTTTATTTGATTGTGTAACACTATGTAAAGCATTATAGCGCCGTGATACAATGTGTCGCCGATCGCAGGGCAACGACGGGAAAAAGAAAATAGTAACATAATGAAGCTAAGACGCAGAGCTAAGTTTTGGTTGATGCTTTCATAAATATCTGGATTAAATGAAAATCCAGCGTCACACCATAAATCTTTAAGGATAAGTACAATGGCGGATGCCCGCACCGATCCCGGTAACGGCACAAAGCCAATTTTGGCAAAGAGGAGCCGATACGAAAAACGTGAAGCTGTGACGTCGCAATAATAACGATGATAAGAATAATATTACATCATGTCTCAAAAAATGAAAATAATGAATATAATCACATTATAATTACCTCAGCGCCTCGAAGAAAAATGTACATTTAATTACCTCAGTGCCTTAATAATAACGAAATTAAAACGGATGCACAAACACACTGACGGGTACACACAGGCGAACAGATTCACAAAGTCAGACATGTCGAGGGACAAACACAGGGGCGTAATGACAGGTAAACTCACACGGACACACATACTGTATACAGATACAAACCCGGACACACACATACAGATGCACACACACACACACACAGACACACACATACACAGGGCACTATTACAAACCCCGCGCTAAAACGAGGGCAGTAGGGAGCAAAACCTGCGCCCCAGTTTTCCCCCTTGCACCCCCGTTTTAACGGGGGATTACAATGCAGGCGCAAAAAATGCTGCCTGCATTGTTTGCGGCTGCTATGTACCGGGATGCGCGCGGCAGCGCTAAGCGCAGCCGCGCGCATCCTCTCAATGGAGTCCATAGGACTCCATTGAGCTCCCCCCTGCCGGTCACATGACCAGCCGCATCTCTCCTCGCGAGATCCGACTGGTCAGCGTAGGGATACACAGGGAGAGACTGGGGGGACTTTTTCCCCCAGTCTTTCCCTGCTCCCTCCTGCCGGAGGAGGCAAACAGAGCCGCGGGACAGAGGGTAAGTATAGGCTTCCTTTTTTTATTTTTTTAAGCTGGTGTTAATGGATTCTGCAGAAGCGGAATTCGTTAACACCAAGTCCTGGCTCTGGTTAACCTTTCGCTGACCAGAGCCAGGCGTTTAATCAGCGCTGGGAGTTTGTAATCCAGCGCTGATTAACACTTTGTGCTCCCCGTGTTAAACATAGGGAGCGCAAAGTACAGTAACCTCGCGCAGAGGAGCGCAAGATACCAAACGCAAACGGGTTTTTTAACCCGTTTGCGTTTGGATTGTAATATGCGGTAAATACCGCAGCTAACGGTAGTGCTGACGCAGGTGAGTGCTACCGCTAGCGTTAGGAGTGTAATAGAGCCCATATTGTTTTAAGACATAGCTCTAAGAATTCCTCATTCTGTGTTGATTAGTTCTTTGATTAGTCCATTTGGTGCCTTCAAAGGGGAGCTATATAGCGTGAAACACATCCTACAATACACAACCAACAGACGATTATGAGTTCATCAACCAAAGCAAGGTTATTACATTAGATTACTGCACCGTTATGAAGTTAGATGATATGATAATGGCAGACATGTTCCTGGTGGCAGCAATGCACTTCCTTTTTATCGATATGTATTATAAAGCTTATTACTGTGCATTTTTTTTAACAAAGTTGACCTGGGTTCACATTTTAATGATCCATTTTGAGATACTTAACATGAAATTATCCTCCTGCGCGTGTTTCTGTCACTGTAACGTCGTTTCCCGGTTTTCCTGCACATGTCTAATGCTAGAATGGACCGGTTTGCAAGTTGAATGCTCAATGCTGTGTGACTGTCCTCTTTTTGTATCTTATACTTGTTTCTAATGGAATAATTTGCCAGGGTTTACTTGTCTTGCGAGCCACACTTTACACGTAAGTATGTCTATCGCTCTATCATGCTGTTTGCCCGACTCACCGGTTAACCAGGGCCGGAACCAACACCGCCTTCCTTCATTTCAGACATCTGATGATGGGCTTCACTTGGGCTTTGTCTCCGAGAGGGCTTCACTTGAAGTCTACAAACCCCCATGATCATTGCATCGTTATAATCCATGACTCTAAAAGGGTTTATTTATTACGCTGTGAATTGACGGGGAACTGCAAATTGTGGGCCAAAATAATGGAACTGTTGTCTACCGGAATCACTATTACTCGTTCCCACTGATTCTCTGCTTAGTAAATAACTTCTTTAGGTTTTACTAAATAATCCGGGTCAAGATTAGCCTTACAGTTAATTGTATCCGATGGGTCTCCTTCCCTCAAACAATGGACGCCATTTTTAAATTGCTGCTAGCGCTGTTTTGTTAATGCAAGCCTTGCTTTACACAATATAAAGGAATCCTGCATGTTTCAAGATGTCATATATCATCTATTATTCATTCATTCAAAATCATAGGATTTGTTGCTCATGCAGTGGTTTGGCACGCAGCCTTGGTTGGTAATGCCTTGGAATTATTGTTCCAGAGACTGTGCCCATGGCAATGTTGGACGTTCAATGTCGTATGCATCTGCAATGTATGTATTGCTTCCATATGGGTTGGGAAGCACCTTTGGAGTTGGGCATTGGTAAATTAAGGACTCGATTTTTAATTGAGCCCGATAACCATAATCGGGGGCCTTTTCGGACGATGTTCAGCCATTTTTCAGTTCGGGTGATGTAAATAAAAGTTTACCGACATTTCGATTCCCGATAAAAACTCATCTTAGACTTCGGCTCTCGTGGTTATACCTCTTAATGGAAATATCGGCTCTATCGGCTCATTTTCAAAATAATTACAAATGCTGAAAAGTGCTGATAAATGGATTTTCAGGCAGAGAAAAAGACAGAATAAGACTGAAATCTGTTTTGAAAGACCAGATTTTTCTATTAGCCGTGTTCAAAGAGAAAAATCTGTGTAATCCTTGACGAAAATAAGCTTTTTCTGCCACTTTACCAGCAGGTTTCTTTCCGACCAGCAGCGTTTTCCCAGTATCGGTTCCGGACAAAATATTCCAACTGAATCAACCGATATTTTGAAAGCAAGTCCACCAGCAGTTTATATTTTTTTCCAAAATGTCCAAAACAATTAAATCTAGCCCTAAATTGGAGGTTGTGGATACTGGCTAGACATTGGAGGTTATATCTAATGTTGGCAACCCAGGTGTTTTCATGTACCATGAATGATGTCCAGCTAGTCTTAAGGTTGGCTGAACATCATTGACCATACAGTTCTGAGAAGCTCTGGGGAGCCAAGGTTTGTCACCAGTGAGCTGGGATTTGGTAAAAGTTGGGAGTTAGAGTTCTAGGTAATAGATTAGGATTTAGTTTGTACTTAAGGTTAGATGTTCTTGTTGAAAGTTAGGGTGGAGGATTAAATTGTAGGTGAAAAAATAGATATGATAGATATAGCAGAGAGAACAAAGATAATGAAAAGTTATGGTTTAGGAGTCAGTGGTACCAGACAATATCCACCATTTAGAGGTTGGATGTTAAGATTAGAAGGAGACATGTGCACAGCAGAAAAATTAGTCTCAATTCAGATTATTTTGGAATGCAAATATATCGAATTCCAAAATAATTGGAATCAGCAGACACAGAATATCGGAAGCTTCTGAAATTTTGTTATCAGTCCAAATCGAAATATCAGAAATGTCCAATATATTTGCAAGGCTTAGGGCTATGGTTAGGGCTAAGGTTAGGTTTGGGCTTGCACTTTCTGTGTGTCTTTTGATTAAAGTTAGGGTTAGCACAGTGACCGCCATATTTCTCAAATGGAAGAAGTTTTTGAACAACCAGGACATTTTTGAGAGCTGGCCACTAGGGATGAGCCGAACACTCCCCGAGTTCGGTTCGAAGCCGAACCCGAACTTTCCAAATGTTCGGATCCGAACCCGAACCCGAACTCGAACTCCATACAAGTCAATGGGGCTGAAAATTCAGTTTTTAGAGTGCCCTCCAAGAGGGCATATATGCTAGATATTTGCCATAAAAAGTGTATGGGGGTCCGGGTAGTGCCCCGGGGGACAGGAAACAAGGATAAAAAGTAAAAAAAAAATTTTTAAAGGGACAGTGAGTATTCCATGAAATAAGGGTTAAAAATAAAAACAAAAAATTCCTTCAAATATCGTGCCTAGGAGGTCCCCATAACCTGCCCGTGAAGTGGCGGATTTCTAGGATGTATAGAAATATGTAAAAAACAAAAAATGACATTTCAAATGACGGTAAATGCTTTTCCTTTAATATATCCATAAACAACTGCTTGGGGCGGCAGTCTGTATGAAAAGAGGAGACATTTTCGGACACGCAGAAAAAGTTTACTGATTTTTTGGCGGGGAAAAGCAGGAGAATGACTGGAGAATGGAAAATTCTAGGTCAAAATAGCTGATTTGGAAAGTGAGATAAATGGGAGAATTTTCTGGTTCGGCTATTTTGACCTAGAATTTTCTCTTCAGTCATTCTCCTGAGTTTCACCTTTCTCTGAATAACCCTGTCAGGGTTATTCAGAGAGCGGTGAAGAGCAGGAGAATGACTGGAGAATGGAAAATTCTAGGTCAAAATAGCCAAACCAAAAAAATTCTCCCATTTAGGCTGGGGTCAGACTAGCGAATTTTTAACGTGCGTTTAGGCGCACTTAATCACGGCCGCACTAGCAGCAAATGACGGGCAATGACGGCCAATATACGAAGTACGGTCGCACGAAAGTCCGGCTGCGCAACGCAAGTGGAAAATGAACGCATTTTTTCGAGAATGCAGAACCGCTAGTACGGACGTACAGAGTGCGCTGCGTCCACTAGCGGGGTGTGTGCGTGATTTGGAGATGTCAGACCCTGCTCATGTCCGGCCAACATAATGTCCAAACACCCAAAGTTTCCTGGTTTGGATCCGTAAAAAATCACGCACAAAAATGCGCATCGTATGGCCGTTTTCGCGCATTCCGTGAAAAAATAAGGCAATGCGTTTGGACGCACTTTTTGACGGTCGCTGTGAAAAATGCGTTAGTCTGACCCTAGCCTTATCTCACTTTCCAAATCGGCTATTTGTTCCAGATTGTTCTCTTTTCCTGCCATTCTCCTGGTTTTCACCTTTCTCTGAACAACCCTGAGAGAGAGGTGAAAGCCAGGAGAACTGGCAGGAGAAAAGAACAATCTAGACCAAATAGCCGATTAGGGAAAGTGAGATAAATGGGAGAATTTTTCTGGTTTGGCTATTTTGACCTAGAATTTTCACTTCTCCAGTTATTCTCCTGCTTTTCACCGCTCTCTGAATAACCCTGTGAATGTTTAATCCCGAGGTGAAAAATAACATTGCTTAAGGCTGGGGTCAGACGAGCGCAGTTATCACGTCCTTGTTGCTGCACATTTGTACGTCCGTGGCAGCATAGCATTCTGACCAATGGAGCCCCACACATGAAGTACGTCCGCACAGAAGTGCGGATGCATGGCGGACGCGGCAAACGGATGCAGGATAGGCAAGAACGTAATACTGCTAGAACGGACGTGCGGAGTGCGCCACGTCCACAACGTACGTGTAGCTTTGTGTGTGAGTGATGAAACGAGGTCAGATGGACTGCATTTATACGTCCAGCATTTTTGACGGACAGAATGTTTTTTCATTGTAATTTATTTTCCCTGCTACATCAGTCAAAAAATACGTCAGTGAAAAAAATGGACTGTTTGGCCACTACCTTGTCGTCAGTCAGTAAGTACAAAATGCGCTCATCTGACCCTAGCCTTAGATGTTATTTTGATTTTTTTTCCAACACCAGTTAACCACTTGGCATGTGCGGAGGAAGTGCCTGAAAGGGAGGGGGGGAGGTCCTTTGGACCTCTCTCCCTCCTGATCGCCGGGGGGCAGAGGGTTAATCCAGGCACCGTTTGGAAGGGCACAGCCTGCCCTTCCAAACGGTGGCTATGATTAGCCCCTGGGGAGCCTGATCACGAATCGGCGCTGAAAAGCGCCGGATCGTGATCCTCTCCTGGAGCTGGCAGACATCTTGGATGTCGGCCAAGCCTCCAGGAACTCCCCCTGAGGACTGGCGTTATCGTGCATAGCATGATGTCGCCAGTCCTGGAGTTAACCCCTAGCTGCCACCAATGGTGGAGATAGGGGGTTCGTTGGAACCCACCTATCTCCCGATCCGTGGCAGCTAGGGGTTAATGTTTGATATTGTTGGATCGGCCAGAGCATGGCCTTTCCAAGGATACCAAACATGAGCATGAAAAATGTTTTTTAAAAGAATAAAAAAATAAAAATAAAAAAATAAAAATATTTAAAAAAATTCTAAAAAAAAAATAAACAAGTTTTTTTCTTTGTTTTGGTTTTGTTAATGCAGCAATATTGTTCCCATTTCAATTATAATGTGAACAATAATGCTGCACTAACAATTTTTGTATGCGGTGCGTTTGTTAAAAACAGCAAAATTTTCCCCAAAAAAAATGTAACGAGACCCCATTTCTAATTTTTTTAACAAGCGCACCCCATACAAAATATAACCGCAAATGATCGCATGTTAAAATGTGAAAAAAAACACTTTACACATAATAAATGATTGAAAATTCAAATTTTATTGCATTTTTTGTTATAATATACAAACATGACATAACGTATACATATAATAATGACATATTATGAATCTGCCAAGTCTGCCGGAAAGAACGATATATAATATGTCTGGGTCATATATCAAAATATGGCTACAAAATGCGGTTAAACATGATGAGCGAAAGCGGTAAAAATGACCTCAGCACAGAGGTGTGAAAAGCCTCAGCAGCGAAAGGGTTAAATGCAGCATATTAGGATGTTTTAGGAGGGAAATAAATTCTCAAATCTCAATCAGAAGCAGACACCACCCCACCCCCTCAGTATAGTGTACAATGTATCAAATTGATTACCAGACTAAAAACACCTGGTGTTATGCCCGTTTGTGAACAGAGGTCATTTAGAGTTGATAATCTTTCCACGTAAACATTAGTTTTTAATTCAATATCTAATAAACCGTTGCTTATAATATTCTGCAGTAAAGAGTCTCTTTTTTTCTAGATTTTTTATTATTTTTTTAAGCATTTTCAATACTTTTTTCAAAATTTATTTTTTTCGAACTCGAATCAAACACACCCAAAAAGTTTGAAGTTCACGGACTTTCAAACTGCCAAAGTTCGGGTCGAACTCCGAACCATCCGAATCCGAACAGCTCATCCCTACTGGCCACCTGGCCAAACTGAGCAAATGAGAGATAAGGACTTTGGTAAGAGAGGTAACCACGAACTTGATGGCTTCCATGGGTTGTAACTACCAGGGGTGCAGAGAGTGCCACTGCATCTGGCCCCTGAGTTCAGGGGGGGCCACACACATCCAGTCGTGGCCTCACCTGAGCTGCTTGGCAAGGGCCAGGGCCTCACCTATGATTCGCTCATATACAGCACACATTACTATGAGTTTTATTGCTGTGGAGCTCTTAGATATACATGATTCACATTACATTAAAAATGGGATGGACTAAAGTGATCGTAGTGGACCTGGATAAAAATGGGACAATGATTGTTTGGAGTCGACATGGTGGACCTAAAGGGGTCCAGTGCATAGGGATGACGGGGGGAATTGATTTTGCCAAGGGTGGGGGGGTCCCTTCACGGATTCACGCACCTGGCCCCAGGGGTTTCTAGTTACGCTTCAGATGGCTTCCCTGGGTTAGCTCCAAAGATCATGCGGGGAGATGGGAGAAACTTATAGAAGGTCAATCATCACTGTATTGCACCTCTGATCTGGCCTTTATGGCAGACTGGCCAGATGCAAACTTCTCCTCACTGCAAGAAACATGAAAGTCGCTTGGAATTTGCAAAAAAAGCCCCTAAAGGACTCTCAGACTGTGAGAAACCAAACTGTCTGGTCTGATGAAATGAAGATTGACCTATTTGGCCTCAATTCAAAGTTTCATGTCTGGAGGAAACCAGTCACCACTCATCACCTGCGCAATATCATGACAATGGTGAAGCATGGTGATGACAGCATCATGCTTTGGAGTTCTTTTTCCACGACATGGAGGCAAAGTGTAATGGAGTAAAATGCAGAAGATATCCTTAATGAAAACCAGGTTCATAGCACTCAGTACCTCAGGCTGGACAGAAGGTTCACCATCCAACAATGACCCAAGAACACAGCCAAGAGTGTATTAGGGCCAATTTTGTGAATGTCCCTGATCGTGTTCCAAGCCGGTCTCTGACTGAGCCAAACAGCATCTCTGGACCTAAAAATGTCTGTTCACCGATGACCCGCATCCAACCTGGCAGAGCATTTGAGGACCTGCAGAGATGAATGTCAGAAACTCCTCAAATCCAGCTGTGGAAACTTTGTTCCGTCGAGCCCAAAAAGACCAGAGGCTGTAATCGTTGCCAAATGTTCTTCAGCTATGTCCTGAGCTATGGATCTGGATACTTGTTGTCGATGTGCTGTTTAGTTTTCCTCTTTTTTAATAAATGCACTAATAGATACATAACCCCTCCCCTTAAAAGAGTTGCACTCTCCAGTCAGGCGCTGCTGGTGTCATACATTTCTTTGTCTCTATCCATATGAGCGAAAGGGGTTAACATTTTGCATTGGGTTTTATTAACAGTTTCTGATGATGTTGAAATTGGTCGAAAATGATGACTTTTAACTGGAACGAAACAGGAAATGGACTGATATGCTTAGGAAAGCATCAGTCCCAGGAGGCGAAATGCGTCGCTGAATGTCACTGCGATCATTCCACCCAATAAGTCTGATCATTTTAGCAGTAGGAGTCACGAAGCCACGATGGTAGGATGCTGGAAGACTGAGGATGGACGTGTATAGGGCATTTTTTGGGAAGAGTTGCTGAAGAAGCCTTCTGGAGACCCAACACGCTGAGGATTTCTTCAATTGGAGTACTTATACAGCTACCCATAGCTTGTGAGTGCGATTCTTAAAGAGGGATGATATACAATAATTTTTACTATATATATGTATTATTTATTATGGGTTTTATTTATTTTTTGGATACCCTTCTGTATTGATATGTATAGAAGACACAGGTTTCTGGGCTGTAAAGTGATGCGCTATACTTTATTCGTTTTTGCTGTACATAATAGAGCACTACTTATTGATTTGATCAATTCATTCGTTGTTTGTTTTGTTTTTTTAACTGTTTCAGAGCTGGGATTGACGTAAATAGACTTAGAGGGAACAGTATAGTTGGGTCAAGTCCTATAAATATTAATGTGGGAACTCACCAAGGTTCCTGTCACCCAATTAGCAATTATCAACAACATATACACACACACACAAATGTTATACTGTATGTATATATATATATATTGATTTTAGCAAACAGGTATGATAAGTAACAATAAATATATGATTGATTAAACACTTAAATGCAAGCTTTATAGTGTATGTAACCAATGGGACCTCAGTTCACTCTGCAAAAATTAGGCTTGTGCACCGATTTTTTTTCCGTTCGATTCGGTTCAATTTTTCGGATTGTTAAACTTTTTGATTCGGCTCGTTTCGACCGATTTCTGTTTCGATTTGGTTCGGATCGATTCGTTTTTCGTGTACTTTTTTTTCGGAATATCGACCATTTTTCGTATTTTCGTGTCACTTTGCTCGTTTTTTGTATCGACTTTTCGTGATTTCGGAAATTTTCGTTTTTCGGAATTGTACATGTTTTCGGAATTTCAACCATTTTTCGTATTTTCGTGTCACTTTGCTCGTTTTTTGTATCGACTTTTCGTAAGTTCGGAAATTTTCGTTTTTTTCGGAACGTCTGTTCTCGTTTCAAAGCAATAAATTTCGATTTGACACATTTCAAGTACATTCGAAAATTACGAAAATATTTCGTTTCGGCTCGGAAAACTTTTCGGATCTGCCAATTTCGGATCTAAAAATTTTCGGAAATTCGGCCGCATCCGAAAACACGAATCGGGAAATTTCGTGAAAATTCCAAAACCCGAAACGCACATCCCTAGCAAAAATAGTGGAGGAACTGCGTTCTCATGTGTCTGCTTCGACTTGACCCCTGGATATTCTAATCCCAGGCAGTTCATGCTCTTTCTTTGGAATAATTCTGGGATTAAATATCAGCTTGGTTTTTATAGACTGGAGGCACAGAAGAGATAAAGCAGGGATCAGCAGCCTTTGCCCTCCCGGATGTTTTGGAACTACATCTCCCATGATGCTTAGCTGCTGATTGGCAAAGCCTCAAGGGAAATGTAGTTCAAAAACATCCAGAGTGTCGATATTGAACCCTGCTTTAACTCATCGGTGCCTCCAGTTTATAGGAACCGAGCTGATGTTTAGCCCCAGAATTGTTCCTGCAACAAAAGCATGAACTGCATGGGAGTAGAATTGGGTGGGAAGAAGGTTTTTGCCCATTTTGCTCATTCTGTTGCTGAGCCCTGGTTTAAAGCATGAGGGTACTTATTAACATTTTATTGTTTTCAAAACTTTGGGGGTTATTCAGAGGGCACATTTCGGTGCTCTCTCGTTCCCTGCACTTCGGGGACTCAAAGTTCCCGACGCTGCGGCTAATTCAGCATTTACCACAGGGTACACGAAGTGCAGGGAATCGCCGCCAAATGCCACCGCCAACCCGCTGCAAACACGCTGCAAACACGCCGCAAACCCGTCCCATGCCGCTGCCAACACGCCAAACATCTGCCACAAACCCAAAGAACATCCTCCGCAAACCCGCCGGAGGGCTGCCAACCTGCACGTACGTTGCCTGTTCGAGGGCAGTGAAATCCCCATAGAGAAGCAATGCTTCATCTATTCAGAGACACCGAACAGCTGAGAAAAGTTGCCGAAGTGCCCTGCTGTTCGGTGGTTTAATTTGGCAGGTTTATTCAGAAGAATCCCATAGGCTTCAATGTTAAAAATATTTCCGTTTTTATCCAATATCTAATAAACAGTTTATTATTTTATTCGACATTAAAAAGTCTCTTCATTTATAGGTTTTTTTAGAATATTTTAGGCATTTTAGGGGATTTTTTCGGCAAATTCTTTTTCCCTTTTCTTCTTTTTAAATAGTTTTTTCTTTTTTCTGTAACAGACCTGTTTATTATCATTCATTGTATCTTATATGTAAATTCCAGGCATTTTCAATCAGTAGTTTTTTTGCAAACAGCGTTTCAAATTTCAAACTTTTAAAAGTAATGTTTTTTTTTTTTTCACCTCGTTCGTCTGCGTGTCGGCTTTTTCCGGCGGTTGCTCTGCGCTGTGATCAGTGGCTTGTCGGGTTTCTCCGGTGTGTTCGGCGGGGTTAGTCCAGCTGTTTTCTGCGGGTGTCAGTGAGTGTTCGGTGAGTGTTCGTCGGGTTTTCGGTAAGTGTTCGTCGGGTTTGCGGTGGGTTTTCCCTGCACTACGGGGCCATGTGGTTCTTGCTGAATACACCGCAGGGTCGGCGAAATAGTATCACCGAATAGTCCCAAAGTGCAGGGAAGGAAATGTCACCGAACATACGGTTACTTTCCGATTCTCTTTGAATAACCCTGAGTGTGATATTGTATAAATAATATTAAATTGTCTCTAAAGTGGTGAAAATTCACTCACACTTTATAGAGCCTATAATCCGGCTCTGATTGTGTTCGCCCGTGGATGGTATAACACCACCCAATCAGGACACAATCAGAGCCGGATTATAGGCTCTATAAAGTGTGTGATTGAATTTTCACCACTTTAGAGAAAATGTAGTATTGTTTACACAGTATCACACTATGTGCTGTAATTTTCTCTTTTGAGGTATAATTCTGTTGAAATACGCAACTCCTGAAGAGTTATCTCTTATTGTTCATTGCAATGGGTATCGCCGCACCCCTCACTTTTTATTTGCATGCTAATCACTGAGTGTCGATTGTAGGGACGGCACATTTATTTATTTATAAAGTATTTTACCAGGAAGGATACATTGCGATTTCTCTCGTTTTCCAGTATGTAGATGTAGAGGCGATCGTGCTATTTCGGGGTTGTTTCTGTAAACCACATTCACAAAGTACTGCGCCTTTTGCTCGTCATTTACTTTTGAATCTATTGTTAAATCCGTGGCTGCACGCGTTATGGAGTTATTGTTGGTTCCGTTAAAGGATATTATCTATTCCCAATCTCCGTAAAACAAATATATTTATGTTTTGACTGTTCTGAGATGTGGACGGGCGTCCGGCACGCCAGTGAAAACAGAAACGATAGCAACAACAACGACGAAAAGAAAAAAAGAATAAATAAAGAAAAAGAATTGGCTTGTTTTACTGGTTACAACAAAGGTTTGTTTCAGAGCGGCAATATGATAATGGTAACCATCTGGTGCTTTGAAGCGCTGCGGCTTATCTCGTCACTGTCAACAGACAGAAAGAAAACGGCCCTAGGTTACGCTTAGCATCGAATGTCTTTTTCCTCCTGTGTGTCCAAAATCACAGCCAGAAAACGACGATCCGGCTGCCAGTTGGGAGGAATTAAAAGACGTGATTGAAATCGAGATCTGTTCCAAATCAACAAGGTTTATGAACTCCATTTCCCAAGATACATCGGCTTCATGCTTGCTGAGCATTATGGGAAATGTAGCCCACAAACACGTGGTTACCCGTCACTCTCCTGAAAAGGGCCGGACTTACAATGAGGAGCCTATAGGTGTGGATTCCTTCCCATTATGGGCAGTGGATTTAGGCTGGCAGGATTTAACCCTGTGTGTTCTGTCCTGTCTGAAGTAGAGGGGACTATGTGATAGAAATAAACATGCATATGGTTTTAAAACAGCAGATATAGGCCCCCCCTACTGCCCAGCTGGCCAGGCACCTACAGGCATGTGCCTACTTTGCCTAATGGGCAATCCGTCCTCCGTCCTGAAGAGACAGAATGGCCAGATGGATCATTAAAGACTACTTGGAAAGTATGTGCAAGACTTTCAAGAACATAGTGCTCTCCTCCATTGGAAAGCAAGTTGATGGTGTTGGTGGAGTGATGGAGATGACACAGTGTGCTTCTCGGCCAGCTGAGCATCGTGGCAGGTGTAGTTCCTAAATATCTCCATCACCATGGTTGCCCGTCGCTGCCCTTAAGGATTGACAAGCCCGAATACCTGAAGTCAATTCACTTGGACTGTTTTTTCAACATTTGCGGAAGGTATTGGTGGCAGAAGTGGGATTTCAGGCTTGAGATAAGCCAACGTTTGACTCTGGACACCTGAGTGTTTCCCTGCCCTTAACTGCTGCTGTTGGAGCTCATTTCGGAGTTCCTGAACTTTCAGCTTGTAACTGACTCTGTCATTTCATTGTCATGTGAGTAAGGAGCGATCACATCACTCGTGTTCAGAGCTGGAGATGGACAGGAAATGATAATGCCTTCATTTGTCTGATTATTTATACCGACAAGAAAGCGAGGTTGGGGTGGAGGTTCTTGTGTCATCTCAGGAGTCATATTTAAAACGGATTTCGCTATTAGATCATGCACGCGTCGGAGTATATAGCTGTGCTTCTGTGATATAGGCTACCGTACATCTACGTGTTGTGCATTTTGTGCTTCGTGCCATGTGCGCAATATTACGGATATTTTATTGTTATGTAATGCAAAATTAATTACAGAAATAACGACTGTATTTGTCATTCTGCACAAGCAGTCAGAAAACCTGCGCTCAGGCAAAATATTCAGTTTGGAATATTTTGAACCCCAAAAATTTTGGCTATAACCATCCAATATGAATTATCAGAAGCTTCTAGTATATTGGATCACACTGGTTTGCAATATCAAAAGTGTCCAAGCATTTCCGGCCATTTCTGAAAATTGTGTGAAAGTGTTAGAAAATATAGAAACCTGTTGAATGATGCACTGAAGAATATTCTCCAAAATGATGCACTGAATTAAGCATATGCTGCAAAAATGATGCACTGGATTAAGCATATGCTGCAAAAATGATGCACAGAATGAAGCATATGCTGCAAAAATGATGCACAGAATGAAGCATGTGCTCCAAAAATTATGCACAGGATGAAGCATATGCTCCAAAAATGATGCACAGAATGAAGCATATGCTCCAAAAATGATGCACAAGATGAAGCATATGCTCCAAAAATAATGCACAGAATGAAGCATATGCTGCAAAAATGAAGCACAAGGACAAAGCATATGCTCCAAAAATGATGCACAGCATGAAGAATATGCTCCAAAAAATGATGCACAGAATGAAGCATATGCTCTAAAAATGATGCACAGAATGAAGCATATGCTGCAAAAATTATGCACAGGACAAGCACATGCTCCAAAAATGATACACAGGATGAAGCATATGCTCCAAAAATGATGCACAGGACAAAGCATATGCTCCAAAAAATGATGCACAGAATGAAGCATATGCTCTAAAAATGATGCACAGAATGAAGCATATGCTGCAAAAATTATACACCGGATGAAGCATATGCTCCAAAAATGACGCAGCGGATTGGGTATATGTTCCAAAAATGATGCACAGAATGAGGCATATGCTGCAAAAATGATGCACAGAATGAAGCATATGCTCCAGAAATGATGCACAGAATGAAGCATATGCTCCAAAAATGATGCACAGAATGAAGCATATGCTCCAAAAATGATACACAGGATAAAACATGTGTTCCAAAAATGATGCACAGAATGAAGCATGCTGCAAAATATATGCACAGGATGAAGCATAGGCATTAATAAAGCTGTGGAGCATTCTGAATTAAAAGGAATTTATTTGATTATATTTGGATCTTGATATTAATCCGATTGGTTTGGATCAATTCAGGATGTTTTTATTTGAAGAGTATTTTTGTTTGGATATCGACAATTTGGATTGAACTGATTTGCTGTTTATTCGTCCAAGTTCTGAAATGATCCGAACTAAATCACACGTGTCTGTCTAGTCAGTACCAAAGTTTATAGTTAAATCCTCTTGTCTGCGCGTACATTGCACAGAAGGTCATTATGGAAGTTTCCCATGTTGGTCTTGGTCCTTTAAACTTATGCTTTGCTTCAAATGACTTTTTCTTTGGAGCTGAAAACCACAGGGAAGCTGGGAAGAATGACCAGTCTGGTCGCACATTCCAAATACCTTCCTACTACTCTCAGCTTTATCTCACTTCATCGAGACCCAACAAACACTCAGAGAAGCTCCGAGGCGCCAAGTACCGAATAAGTGCACACTTTCAAAAACACAGGCAATAATTCTTGCCACGCATAGTGAATACTTACGGAAGATGCACTCTGTGTGCACCTTTCCCGGCCGGCGTGCTCTCTGATCTGTCCTGAACAGCACTTACATGCCTTCTCGTGCCAGATAGACTCCAGCCTACTCCATGTCCTGCACCGTACGGGTTAAGTATTGACCTGCCGGATACATATGTAGCAGGAACTCGAATAAATCAATTGCAATTATCCCTTAATTTGTTGGACTGCCATCGGCAGCCATAGCGTTACAGCAGAATTGTGGGAACTGTAGTTCTGTAACAGTTACAGATTCAAGGTTAGCTAGGCCAAGATTCACATCTGGGGCCCTAGTCCACAGTTGTCATTAAGATTTGTTGTTCGAGGCGAACAACATGACAGCAGTCGTTAATTTTTTCGCATCCTATTCCAACCTTGCCGTTTAAGGAGATGTTCCGACCTTAGCGTCTCGCAGCTTGCGAGCGCTTACTGTACTGGGCGTCTCCTATACTTAACCTGGGACGCGCAAGTCCTTAAGAAACGCAAGGATAGGGACCTATTCCAAGGTGCTGAATAAATGTAACGTCTAGGTGCAAACCAGGGAAATGTAACCCCTCTTAAAAGCTGGTGTGACGCTCATAACGACATGTAACTTCCCTGAGCAGGTGGAGTCTATGGAGCTGTTACGGCTCTGGTTAAGTTTACGTCAGGGCTGAAATACACACACAGGGGGTTAATTAGCGTTAGCTGCGCGCGCATCCACTCTCAGTAGCGCCAGCCGGTAATGTCTCTGCTCCACATGCTTTTTAACGACTCACCTAGAAATGTTAACGTCACCAGCCGACTTTAGCGTCTTGGTTGCAAAACGGACGTTAAAGGCGAGACGCTAATGGTTAACGTCTGGCGCACAACATTTCCATTCGAGGCTGACTTTTAACAACAATCATGGATATAGGTCCCCTGGAGTTCTGCTGTTTTATTATTGTTATTATTGTTTATTTATATAGAGCCAGCAGATACTGCAACGCTGCACAAGGCAAACGCGTAGGGGATGGTACATCGGTTGTACATACGTACATCTGAACAACACCAAACCTAACAAAGGTGATACGGCAGGACCGGAGGACGCTGTTACAATCGATATGGTTCCGTCTGAGATTTATGTTTTTTATGTGTGTTTTTAATTATTCTCACGCTCTGTTTCGCTCCCATCCCCTCGCGTTTTGTGCGTGGCTCTATTGAGACGTATGTTCGTTCGCTGAGATCCGAGATAAGAGGCAGTTCTCTCCTGTTACTTAGTGCTGCTAATGAGAGCCTCCATTGATCGCAGTTTACCGTCCATTTAGAGGAAGACTGAGGGCTGCGCGCATGAGAGTCGTACACTCATTAACCAGGGAGCAAACAATTACTGGTCCCACCGCTGTACTGTGCAGGGGAGAGCGCTGAAGGCCGACGTCCTCAATCTGTGACAGAATAGCCTTAACCAGGGGCAGACTGACAAGACGTGCGGCCCACGTGCAGTAGGAGATAATGGGGACCCTCATTATGGGGCTCTGGCACGCAAGGGGCCCTCCGCCTCATTTCCACATTGCTAGCGTAGAGCAGGCATGTCCAAGTCTTAGGGGATCGCTCATGGGGCCCCCTCTTAGGCCAGGGCAGTGCCCTAATGGTCAGTCCGCCCCTGGCCTTAATTAGTGATGACTTGCCTTGGTTGTCTCAGTACTAAATGGCCTATGATGTTCCACCAACCATAAAGCCTGGGGCTGACCGGCATTGGAGGAAGTGAGGCAGCTACCCCATGGCCACCAGCATCCACCAGCATCCAGGGGTTGTAGGGTCCACTCTTGTGCTGATTAAATGCACTATTAGGTCTATGCACACAGCCGAGACCTCCACGAGGTTAGCTTACTCATTAGTCATAATTATAAGCTGTGTATTTGCACCCGTTGTATTTTATTATAAATTATATTATAGTATTGTTTGATATTAAATAATTGACATATAGGTCTATTAAAGGGATGGAATGGGGATTAAATGTTTGGTTACTTCTGGGCATGTGTTCTTGCCCCTCCAGGTCAGGGTTAGGCTTGTGCACCGATTTTTTTTTTTTCGGTTCGATTCGGTTCGATTTTTCGGATTTTTAAACTTTTCGATTCGGCTCGTTTCGACCGATTTCGGATTCGATTCGATTCGATTCGGCCCGTTTTTCGGGTACATTTTTTTTCAGAATTTCGACCGTTTTTCGTATTTTCGTGTCACTGTGCTCGGTTTTTGTATCGACTTTTCGTAATTTCGGAAAATTTCCGTTTTTCGGAATTGCACATTTTTCTGAATATCGACCATTTTTCGTATTTTTAGTGTCATTTTGCCCGTTTTTTGTATCGACTTTTCGTTTTTTCGAAAATTTTTCGTTTTTCAGAAAATTTTCGTTTTTACAAAATTTTCGTTTTTCGGAAAATTTTCGTTTTTCGGAAAATTTTCGTTTTTCGGAACATCTGTTCTCCTCGTTTGACACATTTCAAGTCCATTCGAAAAATCCGAAAATATTTCGTTTCGGCTCGGAAAACATTTCGGATCTGAAATTTTCGGATCTAAAATTTTTCGGAAATTCGGCCGCATCCGAAAACACGAATCGGGAAATTTCGTGAAAATTCCGAAATTCCGAAACCCGAAACGCACATCCCTAGTCAGGGTTTGCCGACCTTCTCGTGGGTCATGGGACGTGTGTTGTACGTAGCTTCGATCCATTGGCCGCCTCTCTGAGAACGCTCGCTACAGCCATTGGTTACAGAGGGTGACGTCGGACGCTCTCTGTGTATGACATCACTAGTGACCAATCTGGTGACAGGTGGGAAATTAAGAAATCCCGGCTGCTGGCGACACTGGGTGGGGTGAAGGAAACTCCTTCAGTTCACCTACTGATTCTGTCAGATCGTTGTCGGGAGGGAGGGGGTGAAGTGGTCACTATAAAGTGGTCACGATGAGTAGAGCGTCCCTTTAATAACTCCACAGTTCCCGTGGAAGAGCGTAGAGTTATGATTGGTGTTCTCCGCATTGCACTGCGCGATAAAAGGCCAGAATTTGCCACGCGGCATCCAGGCACCCTTTTCCAATGTAGGCTAAGCTCGTTAATTAATTGATTTTTCAGGATGCAGCGCTCGCGCTTGATCTAATTATTGCCAGCCCGTACGGAGATGTCGTATCGGAGCTTTTATTTATTTGGAAATTAATGAACTCAACAGATTCTGAGCACATCGGACAGACACGCTTTAACCCCCGCGTTGCATGTGCATGATCCACCGGGGCTGCACCACGTGCATGGGTCTGCTGAACCGCCGCGCAGTGCTCTGCCACACAACATGTGTATCCAGATTTACAGACGTTATTATCTAACCCTACGTGAAAAAATGATCGAGGTATGTTAATATATCCTTAATGAATCCAAAAACTGTTAAAAATGAACCAGGGGATTTCACATTTTAGGCCAAAATAACTCAATCCAGGTTTGAATTTGGGCAATTTTTGGACTAAATTTACTATTTTTATTTTTTTCTGCAATTATACACAAGTTAATTTGTCTGTAACATTATATTGTATATATACAGGGTTATTCAAAGAGCTCCGAATTGCTTGAGAAAGGTAACCAAACGCTGAAAATCAGCGTTCGGCTACCTTTCCTGGCCATTCGGCTATCCAGAGAGCAGACAATTCGCCAAATCCTGGCGAATTGCCTGCACATACGGTGCCTGTTCGGTGCCTGTTCGAGGGAAGTGAAATCCCCATAGAGAAGCACTGCTTCGTCTATTCAGAGAACACAAACCAGCAGTGAAAGGTTCCCCTAATGCCCTGCCATTCGGTGGTTTAATTCGGCAAATTCATTCGGGAGAATCCCATAGGCTTCAATGTTAAAAATATTCCCATTTTAATTCAATATCTAATAAACCGTTCATTATAAAATTCTGCAGTAACGAGTCTCTTTATTTATCGATTTTTTAGGATATTTTAAGCATTTTTCTGGATTTTTTTTTTTTAAAGTCCGATTTTGTTTTTTGAAGTTTACTTATTTTTTCTGTAACAGCCCTTTTTATTGGATCTTATATTCAAATTTCAGACATTTTCACTCAGTAGTTTCTTTGCAAACAGCGTTTCACTTTTCAAACATTCATGAAAACTGTTTTCCTAACTTATTCACTGCCTCTTCTGCTGTGTCGGCTTTTTCCGGCGGCTTCGCTGCATGTGATCGGCTCCTGCTCAGGTTTTTCCATGGTTTTCGGCAGGTTAATCCAGATGTTTTTGCGTGTTTTCGGCGTGCATTCGCCTGGTTTTGCGGTTAGTTTTTGTCGGGTTTGCGGCAGCTTTTCCCTTTAATTCGGGGACCCTGTGGTGTTTGCTGAATACACCGCAGGGTCACCGAAATGGGATCGGCAAAAGGAACCGAATTAAAGAGAACGAAAAGTCACCGAATGTGCGGTGACTTTTCGAATCTCTTTGAATTACCCTGTTAGGGATTTATTCTTTTAGAAAACCACCACCACGAGACAAAGATTGACGTTTTTAAATTGCAAAAAAATATAAGTTCTATTGTCTGAAAATTCATTTGTAAAGGAATACAAAGGGTTCTGTCTACGATCGTTTTATTGTTTATGTTTCTCTAAAAACATTCAATGACTCTTACGTTGTAGTCTTGCAATCCCGGCAAGTAAAAGATACAAATATTCCAAATGATTAAGAATTAAAGTAGATTCTCACATTTGATACACGATAAATTGGTTTTAATTTAGCCTAATAATCAAAATTTAGACCTTTTTGGGTCATTTTTCGGTTCGGAAGATTCAACTTTGGGCATCTCCATTCTCAAAACAATAAATTACAGACATCGACTCTCGCGGCTATACTTTTAATGAAAATATATTTCTTTAAGGATTCAATTTGAATTTATCGGCATGCCGGTGTCTGAAAAAGTATCAAGTGCTGAACGGTGTTGGTAAATGGATTTTCAGATGCTTGTAATGCCGTTTAACGGATTGGTACAATTCTTAATGTACAGACATTGCTTGTTCGTGATTTACTGTAAATCACTGTATTGCGAGTTTTACTGTAAGTCACTGACTTGCGGGTTTTACTGTAAATATGATAATATCAAAGTACAGACATGTGTCTTAGCTATAGCTGTAAAATACTAAAGCATTGTATTGATGCTCGTCATGGTTATAACAGTCAAATCTTATTATACAGACTTTTGCGTTATAATATGACAGTGTAAATAATAACGTGTGGACTTGTATTTTTTAAATTCTCAATACAAAGATTGCAGATTTACTGTAAATGAGGGTCTTAATGCACAGAGGTTGCCTTTGCGTGTTTCGTTCTTAAAATTAGGCTTGTGCACCGATTTTTTTTCGGTTCGACTCGGTTCGATTTTTCGGATTTTTAAACTTTTCAATTCGGCTCGTTTCGACCAATTTCGGTTTCGATTCGATTCGGTTCGGCTCGTTTTTCGGGTACATTTTTTTTCGGAATATCGACAATTTTTTGTTTTTTCGTGTCACTGCTCGGTTTTTGTATCGACTTTTCGTGATTTCGAAAATTTTCGTTTTTCGGAATTGTACATTTTTCGGAATATCGACCATTTTTCGTATTTTTCGTGTCATTTTGCTCGTTTTTGTATCGACTTTTGTTTTTTTCGGAAAATTTTCGTTTTCAAAATAATTTTCGCTTTTCAGAAAACTTTCGTTTTTTCGGAAAATTTTAGTTTTTTCGGAAAATTTTCGTTTTTCGGAACGTCTGTTCTCCTCGTTTGACACATTTCAAGTCCATTCGAAAAATCCGAAAATATTTCGTTTCGGCTCGGAAAACGTTTCGGATCTGACATTTTCGGATCTAAAAATTTTCGGAAATTCGGCCGCATCCGAAAACACGAATCGGGAAATTTCGTGAAAATTCCGAAATTCCGAAACCCGAAACGCACATCCCTACTTAAAATACAAACTTACGCATTTACTGTAAACCAGAGACTTGCAAGTTATACTGTAAATGTGTTAATGTTAAAGTACAGACTGGTGCGTCATAGCTATAACTGTAAAATATTATAGAATGGAATTGCGCGTCCTGATTATAACAGTCATATCTTAATTTACCGACTTTTTGCTATAATATGACCGAGTAAATCTTAATTTGCTGACTTGCATGTTTCAAATTTACAGTACGGCGGTTGCGGATTTACTTTAAAAGAGAACTCAATGCATGAGATTACCGTCGCGTGTTCTAATCTTAAAATACAGATTTGCACGTTTTGCTGTAAATCATAGACTTGCGAGTTATACTGCAAATGTGTGAATTTTCTGTTAAGTACGGGCTTGAGAGTCACTCATAACCATAACTGTAAAATACTAAAGTATGGAGTTGAGCGTCCTGATTATAACAGTCAAATCTTAATTTACGGACTTTGGCATTATAATATGACAGTGTAACAGTGTAACTGTTATTGTGCGGACTTGCGTGTTTTAAATTTACAGTACGGAAGTTGCGCATTTACTGTACATGAGAATTAATGTACTGAGGTTGCTTTTCCATCTTTAATGTATTGGTGCGGCAAGGACCTGATGACAGTTAACTAATAACTGAAACGATGCCTCGACTGACTGAGTAAACTTTGACTGTTAGGTTTGCGTGAAGTCCCTGGAGCGCCCTTTTTTCTTGCTGGCCGATTTACATAGATATATGTTTTGATTAATTCATATTTTTTTAGTTTTTCAAACTTAATGAAGATGTTTTGAAACGCCACCTTTAAGTTGCCTGATGTTTCATCACCCTCGATTTTACGGAATCTCAGGGCTGTCAAACTCCGCCCCCCCAGATGTTTCTGAATTGCAACTCCCATGATTCCCTTGTCCTCTAGTGCGTTCAAAGAATTCTGGGAATCGTATGCCTTAACATCTTGGATTGTGAGTTTGACAGGCCTGCTTTAGGGGTGCTGTTAACATTTTCAAAGGATGTAAATAAAATGTAACTTCTAATGCCTGATATCTCTCTTGCCCCGCCCCTCTCAGGTATACGTTCACCGGTATTTACACTTTCGAATCATTGATAAAGATTCTGGCGCGTGGCTTCTGCCTGAAAGAATTCACTTTCCTCCGGGACCCGTGGAACTGGCTGGATTTCAGTGTTATAGTGATGGCGTGAGTATAATTCCCGCTGATTGCGGCGTGTTGTGACTTTCATTACACCTGTCACAGCCAGGCTGTTTGCTGTAATCATGACACACTGTATATTTTCTTCCCCTTTTGTCTGGGATTGATTTCTTTAATTTTTTATTTTTTTTTCAGTTTTCGTTTGATTGATTCACGAGTGATTGCATTAGTTTATTTTTGGGATTTCTTTTAACGACAAATGGATATCCAAGCTTTGGAAAATACCATTTGTCAATTTGCTGAAACTCTTAAACTAATTAACCCGTTGGGGGAAATAATCCCACTATTTGCACTTGCTCACAAGTTTTCCAATATAATTTGACAATAATTTTTTTTTTTTGTTGAGTCGCAAAGTTAAGATTGTAAGAATGAATTAAAAGAAGTCATATTGGGTAAAAAAAAAAAAAAAAACTCAATAGAGTAGGATTATATATCCATCCATTAAACTTACATTTGTTGATAACTCGCCGTGGGATTTCAGTAAATTTCTGCCAATATTGCAAGAGTTGGTAAATTCTGTTTTTCAGGCCCAATAGTTTGGCATATATTGTACAAATATGCAGTCAGTTGCCCATAATTCCATAATCTATATCTGAATAAGCCTCGGCTGTTTTTAAACTTCACTCTTAAAATACGTTGAATTCAATGCATTTTTGGACATACATCTCCCCGTACAAACAGAAAAATGGACAAAAGCTGTATATTACAGCCTATGATAGTCGAGATGGACATTTTTAGTTGTTTCTTTCAAAGTTTGGTTTTTAAAAATATGCAATAGCATTAAAAAAATCTTTCTACAAGATCAGGTCTGTGACATTATCTCCACGGAAGCGAAACGCGTGAGACAATTTAGTTATGCCTTCAGGAGCAGTGAAACAAAAAAATAACAGTCATGGTGAATGTATGTAATGTGCCATTTCCCCAATTAAAATAGTAATATCTAAGATTGATTATAACAATTCAGTGTGCCTCTTACTATAAGTCATTGACTGGCGGAGTGCAAGGTTTGGTCCTTCATTTGCTGGAAGGTGATGGAGAACGTTCATTGACTATCACTGCGAAACCAAAAACTAATAAACATTGTTACTGTTTGATAATCGGATGAAGGAGACACAAGACCCAGCCTAGAGATGCTCACTACTGCCTACGGAGTGGGTTTATTGTTAACTGTTTAATTACCTGAAGGTTCGTCCATGGTGAATGACGCATTGCTCATGTCATCCATTGGGAAAACGTAGGTGAAACTTGGTTTCTCGTTGCTTGTCTACAAATTAATCTAATAATTCGATGTGTAGGCTGACTCGGAAAAGCAGAAGAGAAGCAATCCACGAATGCATAGCCTTTATTGTACGAGTGGAGGGATTGAAAGAAATGCAAAGATAGTACAAAGCCAATGTCATGCTTGTTGCGTTTGAGTTCTTCGATCAAGTCTGGCTGTACAGTAGATGCCAGTGAGGTGTTGAACTCCCATAGTAGAGCTGACAGATGTAGTGCTGCGACTGAGTTTATTAGGATAGTGAACCACTTCACAATGGACGTCTCAGAGAGAGGAACTACACTATATGTCTACTAGCATCCAAAGCATAAGAACCAAGGTCTATATATATATGAGGTGCCAGAAACAACTAATAAGATTCTTGGTGTTACCATGGTAGCTACTCAACATTTAGGTGTCTCCCCAACCACTGTTTAAGTAAAAAGGCCAAAAATGGACAATATGGTTCAGTGCATTCACAATAGTGACTAGATTTGTTTGTTACACCTCAGTATTGGAAAAATACATACATAGGCTAGGTATAAACTAGCTTCTGAGTCTGTAGTACACTCACATGATACAGAAAACAAAGTTAGATGTTTCCTCTCTACAGGCAAAGTTCCACTCTTTAATTTTCCAAGAAAATCCTTACGTGCTTAGCAGAGAGCCATGGACAGCTCTGGAAAACGTGAGTGGCCTGTATGCTACAGCATCATTCCTGGTTCCCTATATTTTGGGTTCTCACTTTTGAGGAATGCTTGGTGTGATCAGGATAGAGACGCAATCAATGATGGGTATTGAGGGTCGCGTGGGTACCCTGAATTCAAGAACTCCCAATGAAAGAGAGCCAATTCGGGCTCTGTATCATGTGAGCGTCCTACAGTTTCTGAAGCTGATTTATACCTGTTCTTATACTATACTACACTACATTTCTTTTTGTTTTTCTTCTTTTATGTATCCTACTGATAAAATGCAGAATTTTGCCTTCAGAGGAAGCATGTAACACCGTATGTATGTATTTTTCCAACACACTGTGGTGTAACATTCACATCTAGTCAGTATTGTGACTGCGCTGAGCTACATGTGCATTTTTGGCCAACGCATTAGAACCACCCAGCACTGGTCCAGTATCGTCAGCCAAAACCACTTTCTATTATTTAAACTGCAAGTAAACCTTAAAAAACACCACAACTGGTCGAAATGTTGCGCAAATGCAAGAGGTTGTCGTTTTACAATAGCTGGATATGTACTTTTTGACGAATCCAGACAAATACGCTCTGTTTACCCAGCTTTTGCGTATCTTCATGTTCATATGGATAGACGTACACAGCATTGGTAAATTTTAGACCTAGGTGATGGAATTGCTGGGCTAGAGCTATCTTTTCTGCAAATCTCCCTGGTTCCCTACCTTTCCACGCGGTTACTGATTGGAGGAGCCAGTTGATGATATCCTTCCTTACCCAGTGCCGTAAACCAAGTGCAGTGAAGGAGCTGGGCAAGAGAGATATGCTCCACAATGATGCCATTTTTTAAGCTATCTCTGCAGCTTTTATGCAATTCCAGAAGATATCTGTTGCTTCTGTCCTCTAGTGATTGACTGTTCTTGGTCACTGAGTGTCTTCACTTTTTCATTGTGCGCTGTGTTATTACAGATACGCGACAGAGTTTGTGGACCTGGGCAACGTCTCCGCGCTTAGAACGTTCCGAGTACTTCGGGCATTGAAAACCATTTCAGTCATTCCAGGTGAGGTTCTGTTTCTGTAACATGTACTCTTAGATCACTGAGAAAATTTAGGATAAAGATTGTAGTTTGTGTTATATGTTCTCCAGAAATGACCCCCAGAACCTTATTACATACATAACACATAATAGAAATAATCAGTATCATGGAACTGGATATAAATAAAGTGCAGAGTAGGTCGTGGATAAAAACAGCTGACTTTCCCTCCCATTACCTTGTGTTTGACAGCAAAATTGATTTTGCATGTTGTTTCAGTCCCCGGAGAAAACCATGTTTTGACACAGAAGTAAAAATAAATAAATAAATAATGGGAAATTGCCATGCTTGCAGATATATAGACCTGATCTAGCCAACTTACAGGTAGCGAGTGAGAGCTTACATGTGCCATATAATTGCAGAATGCACCAGTAATACCAAGGCTGCTCATAGGACTCTATATGCTTGGCATTGAAGTAGGGTCTTACTGAAAGGTACTGGTCGGGTATTTACGTCCCTGTGAGAAATATTCCATGGCAAGGTTATATGTTATGATAAATATGGTTCCTTCATCTCCTGCACACCGAGACATTTCACAGTCTCCTAATAAGAAAGTCCAGGCCTATGATGCATTAAGTAATTGCCTTCACCTGGGACACTTACATCAGCTATTGTATCCTAGGTCAGAGCTGTCAAACTTACGGACCCCCAGATTTTGATGCCTACAATTTCCAAAGTTCTTTGAATGTGATAGTTGGCCAGGAAATCATGGGAGTTGTGATTCAGAAACATCTGGGGGGGGGGCTGGAGTTTGACAGCCCTTCCCTAGGTACTGCAGTAGGCTGAACTCACACCTGCTAGCCTTCCTAGGCCAGGGGGAGCTCAACAATGGGTCAGCATTGCAATGGATCATAGAAGATATGTTCCCAATTATCTGAAGTGCCAATAATGACCTAGATCTATTCTTAGAAATGTTTGACCTTGCAGGCTGCGTGGGTCCCCTCGATCTCATTTCTAAACCAAGAGAACTATAGACCATGCACAGACTGGCCATCAGGGAAATCGGTGAAATGACAATGGGACGGTTATCCCCTAAGTTAAGTTACTGACCAACTGGGAAGATCCCCCCCCTTCATCTGTTCATGAAAGACTGACATAACCACACTATGGGCTGGCATGACGGTCAGAAGATCTCCTTGAGTGGCACAGCATTCCAAAATAGCTTAGTTCTGTTGGCCTCTAAACTGCAATTCGGCACACGGCAAGACATAGGCAACGGCAGGACTTGGAACATACCCCCTATGCCAAATTGCCTCTGGTCAACAATAGCAGGTTATGGAACTTGCTGCTGTTGACTGGAGGCATTTTGTCATTGAGTGTGTATGTTCCGAGTCTTGCCGTTGCCCATGTGTTGCTGTGTAGCTAATCGTCCTTGTAGCATTCTCTACATCCTCCTGTTATGTTTTGACCCTGGATTTGCAATAATACTGCTTAAAGCACCATTAGTATTGATTTTACTGATGATGGTAAATGTATTTCAGAGATATTGTAGAAACAACATAAAGCAAAGACCCTCTCCAGATTGAGCAGGACAAAACAAACGGGAAGAATACGGCGTCGGCATTTTAAAGCCACAGCCAGGAGATACATTGCACATGACCCAGTGCCGCCGATTATTAGCTTCTGAATTTTATTCATCTTAAATATGCATTACGACACATATTCAGCCATAAATCCAAGCCCTGTCCTGATATTCCAAATAGTAAGATACACTCACATTAAGGGGATGTCGCTGAGGTAGACCCAGACATGAGACTGGCCCTAGACATTTAGATGACATCAAAAGCTCTGGCGGGTCGTAAAAAGCTCTGGTGGGTCATAAGGAGTGTCTCTTAACACAACCAAAAAAAGGAATATAAAACTTACCTCTGGTCCCTGGGTGAAGAGAAGGAGATGATCCAGCTCTATTGGACCTAGTGATTGGTCAGATATGTGTATAAATGTATGTCAACTAATTTTGTATGATTAAGGCCATTACAGCCGAAATGTCACCTACGTTTGTTACAGGATTAGCTTGATCTGTCCCTTAATAATTCACTTATTATCCCAGCTTTAAGTCCTGCCTTATTCTTCTGCGGTAATCAAAAATAGTGGGCTTGGTAGGGATACAGTGGGTACCTTGACAGAAGCACAAAAGGTGGGACTTGGTAAGCATGGTAGGAACTTGTCAGGAACACAAGGAGCTCAAGAATCAGATGCACATAGCCAGACTTCGTTGTTGAAGCAAAGCAGGAAGGGTGGAGCACGCCTATATGGAAGTATATAAATCTTCAATTTATTGTTAACTGCCATATACTCGTGAAAACATTAACAAAATAAATATATCCAATGCGTTTCGCCTTATAAAGGGACAAGACTTTATCAGGACTATATAGAATACATGTACACACTTAGAAATACCTGACCTTTCGGGGATTTTTCCTTCTGCAAGGACACTGTGCGTCTGTTCTGTGGAAGATCGGATTGCGGCATCCCTTGCCCTTTGGCTTCCTGGCCCTTCTGAATGACACAAGTCCAGCATGTGTTCCCCAGCTCTCCACCAAAATGTATAATACCTTAATTATTAATTTTTTAAAATACAGTCAGGTCGATAAATATTAGGACATCAACACAATTCTAACATCTTTCGCTCTATACACCACCACAATGGAGTTGGAATGAAACAAACACAATGCGCTTTAACTGCAGACTGTCAGCTTTAATTTGAGGGTATGTACATCCAACTCAGGTGAACGGTGTAGGACCTACAGCAGTTTGCAGATGTGCCTCCCACTTGTTAAGGGACCAAAAGTAATGGGACAGAATAATAATCATAAATCAAACTTTCCCTTCTTAATACTTGGTTGCAAATCCTTTGCAGTCAATCACAGCCTGAAGTCTGGAACGCATTGACATCACCAGACGCTGGGTTTCATCCCTGGTGATGCTCTGCCAGGCCTCTACTGAAACTGTCTTCAGTTCCTGCTTGTTCTTGGGGCATTTTCCCTTCAGTTTTGTCTTCAGCAAGTGAAATGCAAGCTCAATGGGATTCAGGTCAGGTGATTGACTTGGCCATTGCATAACATTCCACTTCTGTCCCTTCGAAAACTCTTTGTTTGCTTTTGCAGTATGCTTTGGGTCATTGTCCATCTGCACTGTGAAGCGCCGTCCAAAGAGTTCTGCAGCATTTGGTTGAATGTGAGCAGATAATATTGCCCAAAACACTTCAGAATTCATCCTGCTGCTTTTGTCAGCAGTCACATCATCAATAAATACAAGAGAACCAGTTCCATTGGCAGCCATACATGCCCATGCCATGACACTACCACCACCATGCTTCACTGATGAGGTGGTATGCTTCGGATCATGAGCAGTTCCTTTCCTTCTCCATACTCTTCTCTTCCCATCACTCTGGTACAAGTTGACCTTGGTCTCATCTGTCCATAGGATCTTGTTCCAGAACTGTGAAGGCTTTGTTAGGTGTTGTTTGGCAAACTCTAATCTGGCCTTCCTGTTTTTGAGGCTCACCAATGGTTTACATCTTGTGGTGAACCCTCTGTATTTACTCTGGTGAAGTCTTCTCTTGATTGTTGACTTTGACACACATACACCTACCTCCTGGAGAGTGTTCTTGATCTGGCCAACTGTTGTGAGGGTTGTTTTCTTCACCAGGGAAAGAATTCTTCATTTATCCATCATAGTTGTTTTCCGTGGTCTCCCGGGTCTTTTGGTGTTGCTGAGCTCACCAATGCGTTCCTTCTTTTTGAGAATGTACCAAACAGTTGTTTTGGCCATGCCTAATGTTCTTGCTATCTCTCTGATGGGTTTGTTTTGTTTCTTCAGCCTAATGATGGCTTGCTTCACTGATAGTGAAGGCTCTTTGGATCTCATCTTGAGAGTTGACAGAAACAGATTCCAAATGCAAATAGCACACTTGAAATGAACTCTGGGCCTTTTATCTGCACATTGTAATTGGGGTAATGAGTGAATATCACACACCTGGCCATGGAACTGCTGAGAAGCCAATTGTCCCATTACTTTTGGTCCCTTAACAAGTGGGAGGCACATCTGCAAACTGCTGTAAATCCTACACCTGAGTTTGCTGTACATACCCTCAAATTAAAGCTGACAGTCTGCAGTTAAAGCACATTGTGTTTGTTTCATTCCAACTCCATTTGGTGGTGTATAGAGTCAAAGATGTTAGAATTGTGTCGATGTCCCAATATTTCAAGGACCTGACTGTAATATTTAAGATTTGAATTTCCCTTCTCAGTTTGTGTGTGTGTTTTGTGTGTGTTGTGTAGTGTGTGTGTGTTGGTGTGTGCCATCTAGTTTCCTTCCTGGTATGAGAGTAAATTTACCATTATCTTAGGTCAATTTTCCTTCATTTTTTTGGTTTTAAAGCAGTTGTTGTTGTGATACATTGTGCCCCTTCAGAGGCAGACACTGACTCCTTGCGTCGTTTTCCCACAGGACTGAAGACCATTGTCGGTGCGCTCATACAATCTGTGAAAAAGCTGGGAGACGTGATGATCCTGACCGTTTTCTGCCTGAGCGTCTTTGCCCTCATCGGACTCCAACTCTTTATGGGCCATCTGAAACAAAAGTGCGTCCGAGACTTCGAGTACTTCAACAATTCACTGTCCGGCACCTTGGACTGGAGCAATGACACATGGGAGTCCTACGAGAAGTTTATCACCGATGACTGTAAGTTCGATTTCTCCCAGATCGCTCAAGCCATACGACTCGCATGTCCCATTTCTTGTTTCCGTCGGAGATATTCTAAAGTATGTCCACTGCCGTCTGCATCGTGATTCTCTATAAATACTGTATGTTCATACACGTATCTAAATCAGGGATCTCAAGCTCTGGCTTCCCCAGACGATTCTGAAGTACACCTCCCATGGTTCTTCTCTCCATCTATTGCGGTCAGAGAATTCTGGGAATTATAAGCAATAAACATCTGGATTGCCGGAGTTTCGGATCCCTGATCTAAATGAAGATATCTGTCCGTCATTGCAAAAGCTCATATGGAGAAAAATAAGTTGAGAAATTTCCTAGAAGAATGTGAACCCATGGGCGTAGCAACTGGAGGGCATAAAGGGTGCACATCATCCCCCCTGGTTTTCTTGCAGAAATGGCAGCATGGGATTAAGAATGCATTGTTTTGATGGAGTTTATGCTTCATTTAACCCCCATGAATTCCCCCAATAAACTGGTCGTGAGGGTTATAAAAAGAATTATCTTTTAATGCTTCTTTTTAGGCTACAGAAAGGCCACTTGTTTATATAAATTCTCCCTTCCCCCTTTTTGTATGTTACTCCAAAAGTTAAAATGTAAACCAGATGTGTTTAAGTTTACCCATTTCAGACATGGCAAAATGTATCCGCGCCATTTTAACGCTGACGTGATCTGTTTCATGATTGGCTATTACATCACATTCTTGTTGCGGGGCAGAGATGAACTATCTAATTGCTTATAAATGTGTCTGAGTTGTATTAAAAGGCCTGGCTGAACAAAGACACGCCAAATACATTTGAAGCACCACATTCTGTGTGATTGACTTCAGTTATCTCCGCTATAGTGTAGCGCTGCTTTTGTGTCTTTCTTGGTTATATGAGGGAAATAACAGTTTTCTGGGATTCATGCTTTGGTAACTATGAATAGGAATATTGATGTGATTTTTTCTTACAGGTTAAGGATTGTAAACGAATAAATCTAATTTGCTAGTCTGTATTGGCTTATTTATGGTTTAGAGTTGAAAATGCGCCCCCATCCCAAATGGTTTGAGTTTCCTTCACCGATGGGTAACCTCCCTCCCAAAGAAAACAAAACAAAAAGCAGCTTCAAACTACAAGTTAAAGGGAAGCTCTACTCATCCTGACCACTTTACAACTATAAAATGGTCTGAATGTGACGAGTGCCCCCCTTCTCTTCCCTCTCGTCCAGCTTCACCTATCTGGTGAAATAGTGTGGTGAAGCAGAGAAGTTTCCTTCACCCCACTCAATGTCACCAGCAGCCAGAATCTTTGAATTCCCTGGCTCCCGGCCACCAGATCGGTCACTAGTGATGTCACACACAGAGAGCGGGCGAAGTCACCCTCTGAGACCAATCGCTGTAGCGAAAGTTCCCTGAGAGGCAGCGATGGATCAGATCTGTGCATGCGCATACAGCTCTGATCCATCGCTCTGCACAGGCGCTACGGAGCTTGCGCACGTAAAGCGAGTGAGTCCCGTAGCAGAGGTCAATTTGCAGTTCCTACGCTACACAAGTTGTATAGTAGCACAAATTGGCCAGAAATTGTGCGGTGAGGGACAAAAGGGTGAGTAAAATACCTAAAAAGAGAAAAAAAAATAATAATAATAATAATCAGGCAGACGATGTCAGCAGCCTTTGCCCAACTGATTAAGGGCAAAGAAAGGAACTCTATTTTCAATAGAGCATCACTTTAAGACAAATTGCTTTTGCTTTCCTTCTTGTTTGTTGTCTTTTTTTCGTCTCACTGTAATTGGAGGTGCGTGCTCTATGATTGCATCTCCACCTCCTGATATCTTGTTGACATTTATTGTTTCATGGCCCGGCTGTGCTGGCGGTGCCAAAAAGACATGCCTTATCTTTCATATCTGTGTTTATGATTTATATAAAATTATGAAACATTCATCACCTGGGAATATCCCCATGGCCCTATTAGAGATAGAGGAAGCCCTCGGGGCGAGAACATTGTAGATATCCTACATATTGTGCACCAGAATGTGCATACATTGGCAGGGTTATTCAGAGAGCACTGAAATGTCAGACATTTCAGTGCTCTCTGATTCGCCACACTTCGCCGAGTCTGATTCACTGCCGCCAACCTGCCGGACATCTGCCGCAAACCCACCGGCTGCCACCACCTCAGCTAACTCTTTGGACAGCCAAGGCCAACCCGCCGGCCGCCACCACCACCGCCAACTCTCTGGACAGCCAACGGCAACCTGCCGGCCGCTGCTGCAAACCCACCAGCCACCACCGCAAACCCGCCGCTGCCAACCCACCGGACAGCTGTCACAAACCCGCCGGACATCCGCCAAACACAGCCGACGAGCTGCCGAACACAACGCCGACCAGCAGCAGTAAAAAGCCAACAAGCCGCCGGACAGGTCAAATTTGAAACACTGTTTGCAGAAAAACTACCTGGCTGAAAGAATCCTGAAAAATGCCTAAAAAAATCCTAAAAATGTATTAAATAGACTTTTTGCTGCAGATTTAAAGAATAAACGGTTTATTGAATAAATTATTGAATAATTTAGCGATTCAGATCTTGCGCTTTTCAGCGCGAGCTTACTGTACTTTGCACTCCCTATGCTTAACATGGGGAGTGCAAAGAGTTAACTAGCGTTAGGATTACAAAGTCCTAGCGCTAATTACGCCAAGCTGCGGTTGCTGAAAAGTTACTCACAGCTAGGAGCTGGTGCTAACTGATACGGCTTTTCACCTCTCATCCTGCTGCAAGAACGATGGCTCAACCTGCCTTTTCTGGCCGCCGGGAGGAGAGGGAGACTGGGGGGAAAAAAGTCCCGCAGTCTCCCTCTGCAGAACACTATGCCGACCTGCAGGATCTCGTGAGGCAAGATCCTGCAGGTCATGTGACTGGCAGCGGAAGCCTCAATGAAGTCTTGTGGACGTCATGGGGGGGATGCTCGCTGTGGCGCTTAGCGCTGCTGCGAGCATCCCGAGGCTTAGCGCCATGTTCCGGTGCAGGCTGCTGGATTAGCACCTTCACCGTAATATCGCGCAGGTTTTTCTCCTTAGCGTCCCCGTTTTAGCGTGATGAATGTAATATAGCCCAATATTGTTATATTTAACATCTTTATCCCTGCTCTTTTTCTGTATGAATGATCAGATGGTACAAACGGGTAAAATATGATACAATATTAGCTTCAAAATAGAAATACTATGTGCATATAGATATGTGCATAGGATGTTGGTTTGTGTTCTCCTGCGCTGATGAAGCGGTGCTAATTTTGGAATCATAAACTGTTTGTATAAAATATTTAGGGGACAAGGACTCCTGTGCCGCTCTTAAGGATGCGCACAGTCAAAATTACCCAAAAGTCACACTTCTTTCCGTTTCTATTGTAGCGACATTTTTTCTTATAACAATAATTGACCAAACTAAAGTTATTTTCTGTAAAAGGAGGGTCTCCTGAAAAAAACACAGGTATAAGTGCGGGT
This sequence comes from Leptobrachium leishanense, assembly GCA_009667805.1. Classification (NCBI taxonomy): domain Eukaryota; kingdom Metazoa; phylum Chordata; class Amphibia; order Anura; family Megophryidae; genus Leptobrachium; species Leptobrachium leishanense. The sequence goes on along the minus strand of CM019067.1, from coordinate 325,886,190 downwards.
ATCTTAACGATAGGTGGCTGAAATTAGTGATTATACAGAGGGCACTATTTTGGCGCTAACAATGTTCGATGTGTAAGTGTTAACGCCAGGATAAGTGACTTTAATGTGTGCCCCCCAATATTACCTTCCTGCCGCTAAACTAGGGATGTGCGTTTCGGGTTTCGGAATTTCGGAATTTTCACGAAATTTCCCGATTCGCGTTTTCGGATGCGGCCGATTTTCCGAAAATTTTTAGATCCGAAAATGGCAGATCCGAAAAGTTTTCCGAGCCGAAACGAAATATTTTCGGAATTTTCGAATGGACTTGAAATGTGTCAAATCGAAATTTATTTTTGCTCTATTCATGATTTGATCTTTATTTAATAAAAAAAAACATGATAGAATCGCCAGAATTATCATAGACACTTTGAAACGAGGAGAACAGAAGTTCCGAAAAAAACAAAAATTTCCGAAATTTCCGAAAAGTCGATACAAAAAACGAACAAAGTGACACGAAAATACGAAAAATGGTCGATATTCCGAAAAAACATGTACACGAAAAACGAACCAAACCGAATCGAAACAGAAATCGGTCGAAACAGAAATCGGTCGAAACGAGCCGAATCGAAAAGTTTAAACATCCGAACAAATCGAACCGAAAAAAAAATCAGTGCACAAGCCTACACTAAACCCGTAAGAAATCACTTACTAGGGATATGCATGGCTGAAAAATTTGTTTCGTTTAGTTTCGTTATGTTTTTAAATCATTTCGATTTCGGAATTTCATAACTAATTTTGTTTCGTATTTCGTTTCATTTCGTATCGATTTGAAATTTCAAATCCATTCGAATTTCATATATCAATTCAATAGTTGATATCAATTTGAATTTTGGATCACTAGATAAAACCCCAATTAATCAAATTTTGTTGTTAAAAGAAAAGTTAGGGTTAAATTAAGCTGTGTCACAGATTTAGTATTTGAGTCAAATTAAACAGTGAAACAAAATTAATTTGTTTCATAAAGTCCTTTGCTGACTATTGTATTGTAATTTAAGATCAATTCAATAGTTGATATCAACTTGATAGTTCATTTCAAATTCAATAGTTGATATCAATTTGATAGTTCATTTCAAATTCCATAGTTGATATCAATTTGATAGCTCATTTCAAACTCAATAGTTGATATCAATTTGATAGTTAATTTCAAATTCGATAGTTGATATCAATTTGATAATTCATTTCAAATTCAATAGTTGATATCAATTTGATAGTTTATTTCAAATTCAATAGTTGATATCAATTTGATAGTTCATTTCAAATTCCATAGTTGATATCAATTTGATAGCTCATTTCAAACTCAATAGTTGATATCAATTTGATAGTTAATTTCAAATTCGATAGTTGATATCAATTTGATAATTCATTTCAAATTCAATAGTCGATATCAATTTGATAGTTTATTTCAAATTAGATAGTTGATATCAATTTGATAGTTCATTTCAAACTCGATAGTTGATATCAATTTGATAGTTCATTTCAAACTCGATAGTGGATATCAATTTGATAGTTCATTTCAAACTCGATAGTTGATATCAATTTGATAGTTCATTTCAAACTCGATAGTGGATATCAATTTGATAGTTCATTTCAAACTCGATAGTTGATATCAATTTGATAGTTAATTTCAAACTCGATAGTTGATATCAATTTGATAGTTCATTTCAAACTCGATAGTTGATATCAATTTGATAGTTCATTTCAAATTCCATAGTTGATATCAATTTGATAGTTCATTTCAAATTCCATAGTTGATATCAGTTATTCAAATTTTTCTTTGATGATCATGACAGAGTGTAAAACTAAATAAATTCATTATATACCGTTTTGTTTCGAATTCGTATCATATTGATTCGTTATTCGGAAGTACTTCCGAATACGAATTATCAAATTTCGTTCCAAATTCTGAATTTTTCCAAAACAAATGCACATCTCTATCACTTACCACATCGGTGATTGCGAGAGCTTGCGTGAGCTTACTGTACTTTGCGCATCCTATACTTAACATGGGGAGCGCACACAGTAATTAGCGTTAGGATAAGTAAGGTATTACAGAGTGCTAGAGCTAATTACCGCACCGATGCGCAAACCTAAAATTTTAGCAACACCTAAGGCTGAGGTAACACGAGCCTTTTTGAGAGCGGAAGGAACGTCCATGAGACTGGACATTCCTTTCACTCTGATGCATGTCTGGCAGCCTCACTGAGTGCAGTTAGTGCGCTCAGTGCTAGTTCGATCCTCCTATGGTTGGATCGCGCTTTGTAGCCCCTTTCTATGTCCGTCGTAACTTTTGACAGGGCAGCTGAAAGCTAGGCTTGTGCACTGATTTTTTTTTCGGTTCGATTCGGTTCGATTTGTTCGGATGTTTAAACTTTTCGATTCGGCTCGTTTCGACCGATTGCTGTTTCGATTCGGTTCGGTTCGGATCGTTTTTCGTGTACAATTTTTTTTCCGAATATCGACCATTTTTCGTATTTTCGGGTCACTTTGCTCTTTTTTTGTATCGACATTTCTGAAATTTCGGAAATTTTCATTTTTTCGGAATGTCTGTTTTCCTCGTTTCAAAGTGTCTACGATAATTCTGGAGATTCTATCGTGTTTTTTTTTATTAATTAAAGATCCTTTTTTTCTTATGAATAATTGAATATACATTTCACAACTTTATTTAATCATATTAAAATGGTATGAAAGCCAAGGAACAAAAAAAATGAACAAAACGATTTAAAAAACGCTAAACTGACCCGAATGCCACAAGAAACAAGTGATACGCATTTACAAATACAAAATATACAGAATCAGCGATATAACCGATAATAGTTAAATATACGATTTCCAGAATTACCGAAATGGAACCGAAATCACGAATGGAACCAAAATCATGAATAGAGCGAAAACAAATTTCGATTTGACACATTTCAAGTCCATTCGAAAATTCCGAAAATATTTCGTTTCGGCTCGGAAAACTTTTCGGATCTGCCATTTTCGGATCTAAAAATTTTCGGAAAATCGTCCGGATCCGAAAACACGAATCGGGAAATTTCGTGAAAATTCCGAAATCCCGAAACGCACATCCCTACTGAAAGCACGTTCGTTGGTAGTACACTGTGTGGTACACTGGTACACTGTGTGGCCCTGCCCACCGAGCCGTCTCAAAGCTGGGAAGGACGTAGGGAAGAGTGGTCACACGGACGCACTGAGTGCACTAATGTGATTTCAGCCTAAAAGCTGGTGTTAAGTTAACCGATACCACATTTGCAAAATCATTTAGCACCCCCTAAAAACTCCCCGATAAATCCCATACTCACCTCTCATCCCATGGGGAGAACAGTGGCCTGATCTGCTGCTTCTCCTGGCCGGAGAAGAGTGAGACCGGGGACAAATAGTTCCTATTCTCCCTCCGCCATCACTTCACGAGAGCTTGCGAGAGGGAGATCGCGCAGGGCTCGCGGCCCAGAAGCGTAAACCTCTATGGAGTCCTATGGACTCCAGGAGGTTATACTTGCGGTGGCGCGGAATCCAAGCGGTTATCGATAAGATCCGGGGCAAGGTGCTGAGTTAGCGTCCAAATTTTAGCATTCAGTAGAGAATAGAGCGTGGAACTATGGCTCAGCAGCGATGGGGTTAATCCTGAAAGTTCTGGCCTTCAGAGACTGGTTTCGGACAGCACTGTCCTCAGATCAGTCGCACGTCACAACACACGACTGTATAAATGATTGGAAATGGCATTAGCAGACAGCAGAGCGTTGTTGAGGGAGAGCAGCTCCCCGGCCGTGCCTCGCTTAGTGCTCGGTAATAAACACCGAGACGACTTAATTATCCTGTAATTAGAGGGATCCTAAATCTCCGGCAGCGTAATTACTAACAGTTCCCGCGGTCCTCGTTGGGCGATCCCAGGCCTTTTAATAAGCAATGGATTATCTTTCTCATTTCGTCACAAGATATTTTGCGGAATATCTGCCATTAACCCATTGTGTGCAGTGTATTTACACCCAAGTCACATAAGCCTCCGTGTGTGTGTGTGATCTGTGTGTGTATACAGTATATATACCTAGAACTGTGCCAGGAAGATCAATAGGGAGGGCTTCGAGGAACACTTTGTATCCGTCTGATTTGGCCTTTGTCTTCTTGCTGTGATTGCTTCTCATTGTGCGCCGTTCTTTTGTCTCCCTTAAATCTCCCTCCAGGCAGCGCTGCATGTCCCAACAGAGATTGCTTTACAAGCAGAGAATAATAGAGGGCACGGGATCCAGACGAGATCGCTATTACTTATCAGGATGTTCTAGCACTGTGTGTGTAATCACATCTCTGCTGCCTGGTCTTTTTTACCGGGAAGCCGGCAACGTTTCCTGGACAGGACAGATAGAGAGCGCAGCGCAGCGCGGCGCGGCGCGGCGTGCGGGCTTCAGTACGTTGTATATTATGCACAATCATACCCGTACGCGGTGACGTTTCATACGTCCCCATAGTGACACTCATATGGTAGGACATGGCGTTGGAGGTGGCATCAGAGACCCCTTAAAGTAAGTTACACTTCTACAAACAATCCCCTATATATATATTGAATTGCTGTGATGTGCAAGTGGCTTTTGCAATAATTAACACACTAAATATATATATATATATACACTGCCTGGTCATAAAAACTCACCCCCTGTAATATGTGGTTGTGTCGCTTTTGCTGTGATTGCGGCATGCATTCGCCGCGGCATCGTGTCAAATAAGCTCATGCGATGTCACAGCATTTATTTGAGTCCAGAGTGTCATTAATTTGTGGCAAGATCTTGTATTGATGATGGGAGAGTCGCGGCGCTGCGTAAAGTCTTCTCCAGCACATTATCCCAAAGATTAACCTCAATGGGGTTAAGGTCTGGACTGTGCGGTGGCCAATCCATGTGTGAAAATGATGTCTCATGCTCCCTCAACCGCTCTTGCACAATTTGAGCCCGATGAATCCTGGCATTGCCATCTTGGAATATGCCCGCTGTGCCATCAGGGGAGAAAAAACCCATTGATGGAAAAACCTGCTCATTCAGTATATTCAGGGAGTCACAGGACCTCATTTTATGCTGAAACATGTTAATCACTGCAGTAATTATCCAATGGAAGGCGAGCACCAATTGGCTTTTACTTCCAGGGGGAGTTACATCCAGGGGGGACTTTTTTTTTTGGCCAGGCAGTGCATTTTTTCATCTGAACCTGATTTAATTTGTGCAAGTCACTTCATACATTATTAATATAATAATTTTTTTTACAGTCTAAATGTGACTTAAATTGTTCAGCTTGATGTTGCACTTTTATAAATACAAAATATAAACTATAGTTACAATAAAAAGTCACAATTTCAATTATTGTTAGCATTATAATATATAATATAACAATTATAATATGTAATTTATGTGTTGTTATATGTAATATAATAATTATAATATGTAAAATATAATGTATTATAATATTTATAATATATAATATGTAATATATAATGTATTGTAATATATAATAATTATAATATGTAATAATATATAATGTATTATAATATAAAATATAATAATAAAATATGTAATATATAATATAAAATTGTATATATGTAATATATAATTTATTGTAATATATAATAATTATAATATGTAAAATAGAATGTATTATAATAATTATAATATATAATATGTAAGCTATAATGTATTATAATACAAAATATAATAATTATAATATATAAAATATAATGTAGTATAATAATTTTAATATATAATAAGTAATATATAATGTATTGTAATATATAATATAATAATTATAATATGTAATAATATGAAATAAATCAGGTATTATATATAATATGTAATAATATATACTGTAATGTATAATAATTATCATATATAATATGTAATATATAATGTATTATAATATAAAATATAATAATTAAAATATTTAATATAGAATATAAAATTTTATATAATATGTAATATATAATGTATTATAAAATATAATATAATGTGTAATATATAATGTATTGTAATATATAATATGTCAAATATAATGTATAATAATAATTATAATATATAATATGTAATATATAATGTCAAAAAACTAATTGGGCTGCACATCAGGATTTAGATAAAAACGAGAAAACTTTATTGATGCATAGTTAAAAATAGTACCTGTCCGTTGACTGACGTTTCGGCCCCAAATCGAGCCTTTATCAAGGTAATATATAATGTATTATAATAAAAATATAATAATTATATGTAAAATATAATGTAGTATAATAATTATAATATGTAATATATAATAAAATAATTATAATATGTAAAATATAATGTATTATAATAATTATAATATATAATGTATTATAATACAAAATACAACAATTATAATATGTACTACATAATGTGTTACAATAGTTATAATTATTATAAGCAGGTTGGGTAACATAAGCATAAAATTAACACGTAAGTGAAACACATGGATAACGATAGGAAACAGAGGATGTTGCTCAAGAGCTTGCAATCTAAGTTTGTGCTGACTTAAATTTTGCCGCTTTACTGCTGCGCAGTAACGAGCCTCAGATCATCCCAGCGAGCAGCGAGTCTGGCCCCAGCATGGGAGCTCTAAACAATTTCCACTAGCCCTGTTTGTTCTACCTCTCGTTCGCTCCCTTTGGTGAGAGTGACAGCACCCTGGTATCAGTGTCAGGTGAATCTTTAACACGGGTCCCCATAGAGCGCATCGAGTTTTCTTGATCCACCACGCATGACAGATCATCTGCCTTCCTGTCACTGGGATTTAATAAGGGAAGCCTCTATCTCTGTCCTCCGGGGTGATGCTTGTACCCGCTTCTGCAGCTGTTTCTCCATCAGACGTATAAGTCTATTTATTTGCGTTTCCATCCAAAGCCTATGTATTTTTTTTAATACAATAAATCTAATAAATAAGTGTAGTGGTGTCTGAATGCGTCAACGGGTAACGGGATGAAGTGGCTCGATGAGACTTGCCCATGGCGGCCAGACTAAAGAGGACGAATGATACCTTAAAATAAGTGGAGATGGATCGGCGGAGCGATGAGTCGTATCAGCGCGTTGTTTTCGCTTCTTTAAAGAATTTGCAACATTGAAAAAAAAAAAGTGAAAGACAGAAAATTCTTTAGCTGGGTTGAATTGTTTTCTTTTACACAACAGTCCGTCAATTCCAGGTGGGACTAAAAGATCCACCACTTTATTCAGAATGTAAACCATTTTCTATGTGCTTGAAAAGTGTTGCGATATAGAAGGGAAAATCCCTATTGTAAGTTTAAGTCTCTGTGCCTTCTTTCCTGCTTTTTCATTCAGGGTGTGTGGGTGTCTTTTTAGGGGCTCCTCCATATATTCAGGGTGCGCGGGTGTCTTTTTAGGGGCTCCTCCATATATTCAGGGTGTGCGGGTGTCTTTTTAGGGGCTCCTCCATATATTCAGGGTGTGTGGGTGTCTTTTTAGGGGCTCCTCCATATATTCAGGGTGTGCGGGTGTCTTTTTAGGGGCTCCTCCATACAGTGGCATAACGAGGGGGCAGGGGGCACGTGCCCATGGTGCCTTACAGCCAGGGGGCCCGGCGCGCAGCCTTCCTGCCGCTCGCGTGAGTTCCACCAGCCAGCTGCGATAATGCCAGTGGCTGCCTGCCTCATGGGGAGAAGAGAGAAGAATGCCAGCGGAGCCTGGGGCCAGCAGAGCACCGAGGTGAGAGCTGGGGGCAATATATACCCATGAGAGCTGGGGGCAATATATAACCATGAGAGCTGGGGGCAATATATACCCATGTGAGCTGGGGGCAATATATACCCATGAGAGCTGGGGGCAATATATACCCATGTGAGCTGGGGACAATATATACCCATGAGAGCTGGGGGCAAATATATCCCTGAGAGCTGGGGGACAATATATACCCATGTGAGCTGGGGGACAATATATACCCATGAGAGCTTGAGGCAATATATACCCATGTGAGCTGGGGGCAATATATAACTATGTGTGAGCTGCTGGGGCAATATATATCCACTTGTGAGCTGCAGGGGGCAATATATATCCATGTGTGAGCTGCTGGGGGCAATATATATATCCATGTGTGAGCTTCTGGGGCAATATATATCCATGTGTGAGCTAGGGCACTATATCCATGTTTGAGCTGGGGGCAATATATCCATATGTGAGCTGGGAGCGATATATCCATGTGAGCTGGGGACAATATGTGCGGTGTGTATGAGTGTGAGTTTTATTGCTCTGGAGCTCTGTGATACACTCATACACACCGCACATTACTGTGAGTTTTATTGCTGTGGAGCGCTGTAATACGCGCATACACACTGCACATTACTGTGAGTTTTATTGCTGTGGAGCGCTGTAATACGCGCATACACACTGCACATTACTGTGAGTTTTATTGCTGTGTAGCGCTGTAATACACGCATATACACTGCACATTACTGTGAGTTTTATTGCTGTGGAGCTCTGTGATACGCTCATACACACCATATGCAGCCAAGGAGGCAAGTGGCACGTTGGCTAGTCTTGGCAAAACCTGCCCGTCAGTAAGAGGTTAATGATGCTCTCCTGTTAACCTGTTTTATGTGTTGCACTTTCCAATTGTTATTGAAAAAAATAGTTATTATATTTTGGGGTGGTTTAAATATTTGTAAAATTTGTATGCTTTAGTGATTATTTTTGGTTGGGGGGGCACTAATGAAAGACTTGCCCCATGACACCACATGATCTCGCTACGCCTCTTTTTAGGGGTTCCGCGGCGTAGCGTGGGTGGTCAGCGCCCGGGGCAAGGCAAGAATTGTGCACCCCCCAACCTGTGGACACAGTAAGACACCCTTATTCCCTTCTACCAGTAGAGTATTGACCCCCTTACCCCACAAGCTCATGTATTGTATATTAACAAAATACTGATATAATAAAAAAATTAAACACACATGCCCCCCCACGTTACGCCACTGTTACCAGTCACCCTGTCCCAGTATACCCTAGTATAGATCCACTCTCACACTATACTCAGTCACTCTCTCCCAGTACCCCAGTCACTCTCTCCCTCCCAGTACCCCAGTCACTCTCTCCCTCCTAGTACCCAACCAAGTCACTCTCTCCCAGTACCCCCACTTTCAGCCAGTACCCCCGCGTTCTCCCAGTACCCCAGTCACTCTCTCTCCTCTCCTCTCTCACTCTACTATCTATCCAAATACCCCCAGTCACTCTCAAACAGTATCCCCAGTCATTCTCTCCATGAACCTCCAGTCACCCTCTCCCTGTACCCCCTCACTGTGTGTTGGTCATGCAGCTCTGGTGTCACACAGTGTCGCCTACCTGCGTGGAGTTGCTGGTGGCCTGAGGGGGGGGCTGTCCAGGGGGCTTAGTGGAGAATGGATTTTAAATGTGCTGCAGGGCAGGCACCTCCCCCCCTCCTTCCTGTTCAGCGGCTGCAGGGCTGCCAGCGTCGGGGCCTGGCACAGGGCTTCAAGAGGGCCTGACAAGCATGGAACAGGGTGTTCCATTGGATAATGCTGCGCTGCTTCACGTGACTCATGTCAGCATTAAGGAGGAGTTAGGACAGAATTTTCTGTCCTGATCCTCCCTTCCGGACGCTGAGTGCTAAGTCACTGCCGGCACTGTAAAACTGGCAGCTGCCCGTACAAGGGCCTCTCATGGAACCAGTGTCCGTGAGCATACACCTTGCTAATCCCTGCTGGAAAATATTAGTGGTTCAAATTTCTTTTGAAATTTTGCGCCCCTTAAGAAAATTGCGCCCGGGTCGACCGCCCCCGAGCCCCCCCACGCTACGCCACTGCCTCCATATATTCAGGGTGTGTGGGTGTCTTTTTAGGGGCTCCTCCATATATTCAGGGTGTCTTTTTAGGGGCTCCTCGATATATTCAGGGTGTGCGGGTGTGTTTTTAGGGGCTCCTCCATATATTCAGGGTGTGCGGGTGTCTTTTTAGGGGCTCCTCCATATATTCAGGGTGTGTGGGTGTCTTTTTAGGGGCTCCTCCATATATTCAGGGTGTGTGGGTGTCTTTTTAGGGGCTCCTCCATATATTCAGGGTGTGTGGGTGTCTTTTTAGGGGCTCCTCCATATATTCAGGGTGTGTGGGTGTCTTTTTAGGGGCTCCTCCATATATTCAGGGTGTGTGGGTGTCTTTTTAGGGGCTCCTCCATATATTCAGGGTGTGTGGGTGTCTTTTTAGGGGCTCCTCCATATTTTCAGGGTGTGCGGGTGTCTTTTTAGGGGCTCCTCCATGTATTTGGTGAGTGGGTTTATAACAGAGTTGCATAGAAATAAAACTTCCAGTAATGAGTCTCTAAAGCAGTGATGGTGAACCTAGGCACTCCATTTATTTCAGAACTACATGCCCCATGATGCTTAGTCATGGTAATTCTGTCTGAGCATCATGGGACATGTAGTTCAAAAACTTCTGGGGTGCCGTGGTTCACCTTCACTGATCTAAACTATCAAATAAATGCTGTTAGAAATCACTCACCGTAAATAATATACTCTACTCTTGTTCTAAATGACATTTTTATTAACAAGGAGGTGTCAAACACAAACCTCCTATGGAAACTTAAAATGCCCTGGTGAGTGAGGCATATTAATAGTGACCTAATGGAGACTATCAAATCAAATCCCTTTTCCTCCTCCTCTTTTGACGTTTGGGCTGGAAGGAGACCATCCAATACAAACCGGTAAAAATAAAAACCATTTATGTCTACCTAAAACTGGGCAGAACCAGTCTGTAAGGCATAACGTTTTCACTGGAGTTTGATAGGCCAGGATTTAGGATTAGGAACGGGGTGGAACATCATCAAGTCACTTCCTGGTTACAGAAGGGGTGGAACCTCATGTCACTTCCTGGTTACAGAAGAGGTGATTGAACTCATGGCAAGAAAATAAGGTGGCAAACCAAGAGGCTCTAGGTCACAGCAGATAAGGTTGTTAGATGGTCCAGCCATCTGGCAAATAAGGTCATTGACTGGTTTTCCAAAATGGTCAACATCAGATCAGAGGATCCCCCAAATTGCCTATAAAAGGATGTCCCCAACTGTCCAATTGAAAGAACTGTGCTACTACTCAAAGTGACCACTTTTATCTACTCTACGGGTCAGTGGTGAGATCAAAATATTCCCTTGATTGGTCTTGCAACCCCTTTATTGGCTCAGGTAGTCTGCATCATTTGTGGACTGGCTGCTCCTGTATATCTCAACATTGCTGTAGTGGCTTTCAACATTGTCCGGACAAGAAAGGTTTTCATAAATTTATAAGTGTCGGAAATCGTGGTGATCATTCAAGATCCACCAGACCAGTTGTGCCATCCTACACTAGACCAAGGGTTAGTTTCTAGTACAGAGTATCTTCTTTCTCTAAGCCTCCTCTGTGCAATGACATTCTCTTTAACGAAAAGTACCTCTACATCTAGTCAAGGGTGGTACAACCGGTCTGGTGAATCTTGAATGATTACCACGATTTCCGACACTTCTCAATGTCATTGGCTCAGGTGGTTTGCATCATTGGTGGGCAGGCTGCTCCTATATATTTCAGCATCGCCCGAGCGGGTTTCAACATTGTCCAGACCGGAAGGTTTTCATAAGTGTCGGAAATTCTGAATTCTGTCTCTATCCTTAGTTCTGTGTATACTATAGTCAGCCCCTTTCCTGTCCTGATTGTTCCTCTGTGTTCCTATTTAACCTTATTTCTAGCCTCCCTGTCTTTAATCTGTGTTTATTACTTATCCATTGCACATTACTTGACCATTGCACATTGTGCTAGAACCTGCAACCCCGTACGCTGATTATTATAACAGAGGGTGACGAGTAGGCTTGTGCACCGATTTTTTTTTCGGTTCGGTTCGTTCGGATTTTGTAAATTTTCGTTTCGGCCGATTTTCGTTTTGGTTCGGTTCGTTTCATTTTGTTTTTCGTATCCACTTTTTTTCGTGATTTCGGAAATTTTCGTGTTTTTCTGAACCTCTGTTCTCCTCGTTTCAAAGTGTCTATTCGTTTTGAGGTAAACTAATGGTTTTTCGGATACGATAATTATACGATACGATAATTCTGCCGATACGATAATTCTGCCGATACGATAATTCTGCCATTGAGATTTCTCATGTTTTACAAGAAGGATACATTGAGATTTTTCATGTTTTACAAGAAGGATACATTGAGATTTCTCTGGTTTCCCGGGAAGGATACATTGAGATTTCTCATGTTTTACAAGAAGGATACATTGAGATTTCGCATGTTTTCCAGGAAGGAAACATTGAGATGGGAATGATACAAAATTTAATTACAGAATCAGCGATATAAATATAATGTCCGAAATTACTGAAATGGAACCAAAATCAGGAATGGAGCCGAAATCACGAATGGAACGAAAATGAATTTCGATTTTACACATTTCTAGTCCATTCGAAAATTCCAAAAAGTTTTCGTTTCGGCACGAAAATTTGTTCGGATCTGCCGTTTTAGGATCTGAAATAACCGGTGACAACCAATCGTGGCCACTTCCAGTAGAGGAATTTGTATCCTGGCCATAGCCACTTCCCCTGATTGTACCAGGTTTCCAGGTGTGAAACAGAGAGGTTGGTGAGGGTCCTCGATGTGCCGAGAGAGTGTCAGCATTACCCTCTTGGCAAGGCCTAACAAGACCGAAACGATTGTCGGGGGTTGCTGTACCTCTTGCACAGGGATGACGTCGTTGGCATTTCAGTACTGGCCACCCTTTCTGGATGATACCATCTGATTTGCATATGGAGCAGTTGTCCCTCTAATGGCACAATCGAGCTAAAACCTTGTGAGACCTGAGCGGGCCCCACCGTAGAGCAGGTCACTATTGTCGTTGCTTGTTCTCAGGACCCTCAGAAACCTCCCTGTTTCTCACTTTAAGTCTACTGGCTAATCCAGACCTGGACCCCTTGCTTGATGTGCCTAGAGAGTGTCAGCTATACCCTCCTGACGAGGCCTAACAAGACCGAAACGATCGTTGGGGGTTGCTGTACCTCTCGTACAGGGATGACGTCGTTGGCATTTTAGTACTGGCCACCCTTTCTAGGTGATAGCGTCTGATTTGCATATGGAGCAGTTGACCCTCTAATGGCACAATCAAGCTAAAACCTTGTGAGACCTGAGCGGGCCCCACCGTAGAGCAGGTCACTAGTGCCGCTGCTCGTTCAATCTCAAGACCCTCACAAACCTCTCTGTTTCTCAGGTTTCCAGGTGTAATCGTGAAAACCTGGTGGCTAAAACCAGAAGACTCAGGCCATACTAATAAATCCATATCACCTAATGACTGGGCCCACAGCAATGTCAACACGGGATTTGGAAAGTTGAGATAAGTCTTATCCTAAATCGACCCTTGCATGACTTATTCAGGGGTCAGCGACAGCCTCGTCTTTTCTAGTTCTCTTTTCTAGTGGTTCGCCATCTGCTCCCTGGGATGAGGTATAATGGTTCAGTCAGTGGGTCTCCGCGGACTACCAGCATCAATCAATGCGTTTCTTGGAAAATGTAAGCCTGTTGAGTTTCGACGGGGGACACTTTGTCTGCCGTCTAATATCCGTACTGCTGCCTGCTGGGTTGTTGATGTCTTTGCTATGTAACGTAGAAACATAGAATTTGACGGCAGATAAGAACCAATTGACACGTCCAGTCTGACCCATGTCCTGTCTGCATTGAAAGCCGCGCACCTTAAAAACACATTGAAATTTAAAGGGACAACGTGCCGCCGGCTTGTATCTATCGCTCAACGTAAAGTAAATCAGTCACAAGGCTGTTTTTTCTGTGATCTTTGCGGGATTACACGTGACATAATACTTTACCCATTGACAATCCAATGCCGCGTATTTATACCGAATTATGGGATTTTTGTCAAACCCGATAATTACCTTATTACTGCTGGCAGAACGGACACCATCCTTACAGTCTATGAGCTGGCGTCGGTGTAATGACTTTGCCACGGCCTGTATGGGGGAATCAGAAAAGTCATTAATTATTGCTCTGGAAATTATTAAATGCATTTATTAACATTTCGTATTGCAATAAAGTCTCCTTTGTAGTTATTTATATGTAATTCCTCGTGGTTCAGTGGACCAAAGCCAAAATATGGTGGACAATGAACCAATGTGTGTTATGTTATGTTAAATTTTTTTTTGTTTGTTTTGTTTTTTTGATTTTATTTTTTTTGGATGTTTTATTTATTGTATGTTTTATTTATTGCATGTTTTATTTTAGTAGGTTTTTTTTGTATGTTTATTATTTTTTGCATTGGGAATTGTGCATCAATTATATAATAGGTTTATTGTTTGGGAAGAATTCAGGACAGATATAAAATTTAAAAGACAATATATAATTTTTTTTAACCTATATAAAAACCCAAGTAAGTGAAGAGAACTCATAAGAACGTTAGAAATAATATAATAAAAAATGTCTTCCCTGTTTAAAGCAGATACAGTCAGGGTTATTCAAAGAGGTCCGAATTGCTTGAGAAAGGTAACCGAACGCTGAAAATCAGCGTTCGGTTACCTTTCCTTGCCATTCGGCTATCCAGAGAGCAGGCAATTCGCCAAATCCTGGCGAATTGCCTGCACATACGGTGCCTGTTCGGTGCCTGTTCGAGGGCAGTGAAATCCCCATAGAGAAGCAATGCTTCGGCTATTCAGAGAACACAAACCAGCAGTGAAAGGTTCCCGAAATGCCCTGCCATTCGGTGGTTTAATTCGACAGGTTCATTCAGACGAATCCCATAGGCTTCAATGTTAAAAATATTCCCGTTTTAATTCAATATCTAATAAACCGTTTATTATAAAATTCTGCAGTAAAAAGTCTCTTTATTTATAGATTTTTTAGGATATTTTAAGCATTTTTCTGAATTTTTTTTTATTTTTAAAAGTCCGATTTTTTTTTTTAAAGTTTTCTTCTTTTTTCTGTAACAGCCCTTTTTATTATCATTCCCTGGACCTCAGGGACATTTTCGCTCAGTAGTTTCTTTGCAAACAGCGTTTCACTTTTCACACCTTCATACAAACTGTTTTCCTAATTTATTCACTGCCTCTTCTGCTGTGTCGGAGGCTGCGATCGGCTCCTGTTCGGGTTTTTCTGTGATTTTCGGCAGGTTAATCCAGATGTTTTTGTGGGTTGTCGGCGTGCATTCGCTGGGTTTTGCGGTTAGTTTTCGTCAGGTTTGCGGCAGCTTTTCCCTGCAATTCGGGGACCCTGTGGTGTTTTCTGAATACACCGCAGGGTCACCGAAATGGGATCGGCAAAAGGAACCGAATTGACGAGAACGAAAAGTCACCGAACGTGCAGTGACTTTTCGAATCTCTTTGAATAACCCTGAGT
Source organism: Leptobrachium leishanense (assembly GCA_009667805.1). NCBI lineage: Eukaryota > Metazoa > Chordata > Amphibia > Anura > Megophryidae > Leptobrachium > Leptobrachium leishanense. The sequence continues at coordinate 325,870,807 of CM019067.1, read as the reverse complement.
ATATATTTTTTGGAACCAGCATTTTCCTGTGCATGTGTATATATATATATATATATATACTGTATATATCCAAGAAAAGGCTCTGAAAGGGCCAAAATGTCGGCTTCTGAATACAGCAACTTTTTAATGCATTATTGTTTTATTTTTTAAATCCCTGAGTGCGTCCATCTAATGTTTTTATTATATATATATATATATATATATATATATAATATATATATATATATATATATAATCTCTTAATTACTATGTAAAATAGACAAAAGTAAATCAAAGTTTATTTTCTGTTGGATAAACAAAAAAAATATATGTATATATTTTATTTCAGTGAAGAATTATGAAAATCATACGGGGCTACAGTAATTAAAGATGTGAACTGTAATGTGAAATGTAAATGTAAGGTAAATAAAATAAATATGCACACACCTATATAAGGTCTAATTTAACAAAATATACAAAATATATTATTATTATTTTAATATTATTATGTATTAAAAATATAATAAAAGCAAACATAACAAAACAGTAGTAATTAATGCACAAGGTACAGGTACTTGTATAATAAAAAAATAATAAACAAAAATAGAAAAAAAACAGGACTTAAAATGGTATTCCTGGAATTGTGAAAATAGAATGTTTAGAACGGGAACTTGATTTTTTATTTTTCTTATTGCTGTGATTGTTTTTTTTCTGGGATGCGCACTGAGAATTCCCTCGCTGTGATATACACGTAATATCATTAAGATCTAGGGTCGTGTATTGAAGCACGTAAGAATCCGTGCTGGAGTTCAGTTTATTGTGTGTCCGGTGTGATTGTAGATATGGAGAAGTGGCCGTCGCGGTGTCCGCAGGTCCTCCTTCACAATAAGAGGACCCTTCCCTGTCTCGATTTCCTGCTCGTTTTGTTGTCACCCGTCTTACTTGCACGGGGCACAGATTTCCAGGTAGCGATGCAGAAACGGTTGGCCTTGGCACATCGTTTGGAGAGCTTCGTGCGCCACTTGACTTCTGACATCTGCTCACGGGCTTCACCCGCCTGTGACGCTCGACTCAGATAGAGCGGCACTGGGGTTGATTAGTAGGTTGGAGGAAAAACAGATTCTGTACACGGTGATCCATGGCCAAACAGAGAACGCTCGTCCAGAGGGATATCTGCTGCCTTCCTTATCGCTCTCGTGCTGACTGCTGACCTGTCTCTGTCAGAAAATTCCTCTGCGGGCGATAACGCCATGTGCTGCGTTACACGCTGATCCTGTCAACATGGTGACACCGGGACGGAGCAACACACTGCGCAAGCTCGCCACTTCATGGAACGAACCGGGAGAGGAAAAACACATACACAACTTGGTTCCCTTCCCATTATGAAAAGCCCCTTCCCTTCCAGAGGACCCAGGCCGCATATATGGGTTTCAGAGGAAACGGGTTCCTCGTGTGGGTATCGCCACCAGGTCATACCACTCTTTCCTTTGTACTCTGCCTTAGATAAGGTCTGCCGGGGTAGAACACACACACACAGTGCCTGGGCCTCCTGTCCTGGGCCGTTCCGTGGGCCTTGACTGGCTCTGGGCGCCTTGTAGGGTTGCCAGTTTTCAGATTCCGGTGCAATTCACCACAATTCACAGCTCAGTTGCTCTATCCCCTCCTCATAGGGTTGCCAGGTCGGCCATGTTTTCCTGGACACATATAATTTATTCATACTGATGAGCAGAGTAGAAACAAATGCAACCCTGCAGTATGTATAACTCATACGCTGCAGGTAACAAATCAAAATGGAATCCCAGGTGACCTGCCTTGATTCCTTCCTGGAGCATATGAATTATACATGTTGCAGAGCAGCACTTTCCCTGTGCTCCCCACTGCAAGAAATAGTTATAGTTGTCTAGGAAAACATGGCCGACCTGGCAACCCTATTCCCTTATCCTGGGCATTAGTGCCCTGTGCTAGGTTTGAGGCCCTGACTTTGACCCAGAGCCCCCCTATCTGCCTGCCTGGGTTCTGTATAAATCTATTCTATGAGGAGGTCAGGTCGGCCATATTTTCCCAGACACATATTACTATTTCATGCAGAGGGGAGAACAGGGAAAGTGCTGCCCTGCAACATGTATAATTCCTATGCTGCAGGAAGGAACTTGGGATTCCTTTTTGATTTCTTACCTGCAGCAGATGGTTTATACATGCTGCGGGGTGGCATTTTTCATGCACTGCCCGTCAGCATGAATAGGTTATATGTGTCCAGGAAAACATGGCTGCCCTGGCAGCCCTATATGGAGGGTATAGGTTGACCGAACGGTGAATTGGACGGGAATCACACATTTTATTCTAAACCAATATAATCAAATTTGACGTTTGTTCCAAATCTGGTATTTCTGCAGCTTGAATATTTCGGTCATGTGACTAGCCGTACTGCCAGACGCTTCCCATGGAACGCCCGGAATATATTGCTACATTGAAACAAAGTCATGGATCTGCCATTCAGTCATCGTATCCATAGATGGGCGACCGCCGGGGGACTGAAAACCAGACGCTTTATCTAATAATCACAAGACGGATATTCCACGCGTATCCGGCTTCATGTCATCCCCCGCTGGTTATCGGCATACACAGAAAATTAAATCCCCATTTGCGGTATATACCGGGGGGGGGGCAATAAACGGGAGATACTGCTCAGATAGTAAAGACCACCCGTCACGATAAATCAAAAAGGGATCATTCGCTAAACAGCTCTGCGCAGGAAAATAAGATGAGTTAAGAGTTAAGACTAAAGGGGTTATTCAATAAGTGCCGAACTTGCTACCGAATTTCCCTGTACGGTAGAATTTTATGGCAGTTCAGCTATTCAAAAAGCTGGCAATTCATCTTGCTGCTCATATACTGTATCTGTTACCCTTTATTGTATAGATGGTATTTTCAAAATAAAAGTTGTCAATATATAAAAAAAAAGGGGAAAATTCGACAAATATTGGCAAATTGCCAGCTAAATACAGTGCAGTTCGCCACAATTCGGCGACCATCGACGACAGAGAAATTATCCCATAGAAAAGTAATGGTTAATCTATTCAGAGGACACCGAGCTGCACCGAACTGTCAGTGAAATGCCCAGAATTTCGGTGGTTCAATTCGACAAGTTTAATCAGGCGAATCCTATAGGATTCAATGTAAACAAATTCCAAGTTTTTATTAAATTTTTATTCAACCGTTTATTCTTTTCATTTGCAGCAAAAAGTCTCTTTATTTATTTTTTAGGATTTTATAGGCTTAATGTTTAATTCTGATTTTTTTTTTTTACATTTTTTAATTTGTAACAGACCTTTTTATTGTTATTCATAGGACTTTATAAATTAATCCCAGGCATTTTCATGCTCTTATTTTTTTTTCAACGCATTTTAAAAGTTAAGACATTTATTATTTTCATTTGCAGCAAAAAGTCTTTTTATTAATTTATTTCTTAGATATTTTTCTGGATCTTTTTGGCAAAATTTTTGATTCCCATTTTTTTAAAATGGCTTTTCTTTTATTTTGTAACAGACCTTTTTATTATTAGTCACCTTTTTTATTATTATTTCCACACTTTTTCAGTAATTTTTATTGTTTTAAAATCCTTTTAAAAATAGTTTTTTTTTCTTCTTTACTCCCAGTTCGGCAGCTGGACGGATTTTTTCAGTGGCGTTCGGCAGCTGAACAGCAGCATTCATCGACCTGTTCAGTGAATTTTGGCAGATCGTCTGCTGCTTTCGGCGATCTGTTCGGTGGATTGTCGTCTGCGTACGGCGATCTGTTCGGTGGATCGTCAGCTGCTTTCGGCAGGCTGCGGCTGCATTTGGCGGTCTGTTCAGCAGATTGTAGGCTGTATTCGGTGGGCTGCGGCTGCATCGGCGGTGTGTTCAGCGGATTGTCGGCTGCGTTCGACGGGTGGCAGCTGCATTCACCGATCCGTTCGGCGGGCTGCGGCTACATTCACCGATCCGTTCAGCGGATCATTGACTGCATTCAGCGGATCCCGTTTGACACACTTCGGAGACTCTGCGATAAAGGCTAAATTCACCGCAGGGTCAGCGAACTGAACTTGCCGAAGTGCGCCGAATGAGAGAGCACTGAAATTTCGGTGAAATTTCAGTGCTCTCTTGATATCCCTTTATATGTCCTGCTTCGGGAAGTAGCAATACTTAATTTTTCTGGCAAGTTGCAATTTTTGGCCCACGTTTGCAAATGTAAAGGTCGTATTTTCCAGTCTTCTCTATTGAATTCAAGGGGTTAAATAAGTCTAGTTATAAAGTGTGATATGTGTGGATATTGGTGTTTTCACCCAAATGTTATCGTTTCTTGGAAATCTCTTTTTTTCAAGGAGTGTGTGTGACTCAAAATTAAATCCACTGCACTTGCTGTACAGAGAAGAATAACAGCATAGCCTTAACCCCTTCACTACCAAACATTTTTTGTAGCAAAATAATATCCTAGCATTTGTTTGAAACATGGGATGTGAAGATAACAATAAAATACAGGGTAAAAAAGATTCTTCTACCAATTTTTTTTTCATTTTTTGATTTTTTTCCTGTATTGGTTTCTCCTTTACAGAAATATCACTGGGATGAAAGGTTCTAAACTCGAGATGGCGTCCCTTATCTGTCACAATGTCACACTGGGGTCTGCATTATCAGCATACAGACAGAAATGGTCTTTGTGTCAGTAAATGTGATGCAGACAGATAATAAAATGGTGAGATCTCCTGCTTATGGGGGTTTTTAGTGATCAGAATGAGATTATTAGCAATGCAATATCTGTATGTGCTGCATAATGCCTGTGTATGGCAATTACAGCAACACCTTGTATCTGTATGTGCTGCATAATGCCTGTGTATGGCAATTACAGCAACACCTTGTATCTGTATGTGCTGCATAATGCCTGTGTACGGCAATTACAGCAACACCTTGTATCTGTATGTGCTGCATAATGCCTGTGTATGGCAATTACAGCAACACCTTGTATCTGTATGTGCTGCATAATGCCTGTGTATGGCAATTACAGCAACACCTTGTATCTGTATGTGCTGCATAATGCCTGTGTATGGCAATTACAGTAACACCTTGTATCTGTATGTGCTGCATAATGCCTGTGTATGGCAATTACAGCAACACCTTGTATCTGTATGTGCTGTATAATGCCTGTGTATGGCAATTACAGCAACACCTTGTATCTGTATGTGCTGCATAATGCCTGTGTATGGCAATTACAGCAACACCTTGTATCTGTATTGTACAGGGACTTACACTCATTATAACCTCCTGAATCTTATCCCTGTACAGCAGCTCTCCCTGTATTCTGACAAATCCCTGGCTGCTGGAATGCTGCAGTAAAGTTTGTTGAGCTTTTTGTTACAGTGAGGGTGGGGACTGCTCCTTGTAACTTTTTTACAGTAATACAGGGTGACAGGAGTGAGATTTCCCTGGGAATGCAGTCGCTCCCCAGGAACAAAGGGGTATTTTTCACTCATATTTGTAATTTTTGTTGTACCATACAAATTTGAGTTTATTTTTGGTATTTATAGGGTTAAATAAAGATAAGTGCAATATAACACAGACTTGAATAAAGCAAGGGTTGCATTGATTTTCAGACCCAGGCACATTGATTAGAGCTGTTTTAAACTTCTGGCACTCAATGCTAACTTGTAATAAAGTGGATGAGAAAATATATAATGAAATCTCAATATATTCACACTAAGCATAAAAAAGTGTTAGGGAATATTAAATATAATAAACTTGTATCACACAAAACACACAGAAGAACATGGATATAAAGACGAGATTATTTGCAGTAATTCGGGGACAGCAGAGAACTAGTTTGGAAATTTACAAATTTTTGACCAAAATCCTTCCCTGAAGGAATACCTTTAACAATTACCTGACGAAGGAAATTAAAACTGATCTGGACAAGATTTTTCTTCCTTTTTTTTAAAATCTGATTTTGTGATAAAATTTGAGCTTCCCACATTCAGGCCTGCCCTTTGGGAGGGGCAAAACGGGGGAACGCCCTGGGCCCTGCCCCACTTCTAACACCCCCCAAAAAAAACATGGAGCTGTGTATCAGCATATCACAGAGTTCCACAGCAATAAAACTCATAGTAATTTGCAGTGTGTATGAGCGTATCACAGAACTCCACAGCAATAAAACTCACAGTAATGTACAGTGTGTATGAGTGTATCACAGAGCTCCACAGCAATAAAACTAACAGTAATGTGCAGTGTGTATGAGCGTACCACAGAACTCCACAGCAATAAAACTCACAGTAATGTGCGGTTTGTATGAGCGTATCACAGAGCTCTGCATCAATAAAACTCACAGTAATGTGCAGTGTGTAGGAGCGTATCACAGTGCTCCACAGCAATAAAACTCACAGTAATGTGCGGTGTGTATGAGTGTATCACAAAGCTCCACAGCAATAAAACTCACAGTAATGTGCGGTTTGTATGAGCGTAACACAGAGCTCCACAGCAATAAAACTCACAGTAATGTGCGGTTTGTATGAGCGTATCACAGAGCTCTGCAGCAATAAAACTCAAAGTAATGTGCAGTGTGTAGGAGCGCACTCCATAGATCCACAGCAATAAAACTCACATTAAAGGGCGATGTGTAGACTTAAACATTACTTCGCTATGGGGGGGGGGGATTTCACTGCCCCCAAAGGTCACCGTATTTATTTCAATATTTGGCAAATTGAAAGCTTTTGAATAGCCGAATGGCCACGAAATTGCACCGTAAGGGGAAATTCACTGTTCGGTGCCATTCAGCTCTTTTTGAATAACCTTTTTAGTTGCCTTCACTCAGAGTGTTCCTGGTAGGTTCCTCTGTTAGTGCTCGGAGTTCCATGGGTTACTTGTCCCCTATTTCTAACCTTAACTCATCCACTGCCAGACTCATATCCTGGGACAAATAAAGCACAGGACCCCGAGCACAAACCCAGGATGTCCCAGGAAAACTGTGACTCTTGGCAGCTATGCTTCTCTCAAGCGCTGTGGGCTGTCTGCACTAGTGATGAGCCGAACACCCTGTGTTCGGTTCGCATTCGAACTCGAACAATTTCAAAAGTTTGAGTTTGAACTCGAACACGAACCGAACACATTGCAAGTCAATGGGACTCGAAAGTTCGATTTCTAGAGTGCCCTGCAAGAGGGCATATGTGCAAGATATTTGCCATAAAAGGTGTATGGGGTCTGGGTAGTGCCCTGGGGGACAGGAAACAAGGACAAAACGTTTTAAAAAAAAACGTTTTTAAAGGAACAGTGAGTTTTCCATGAAATAAAGGTTAATAATAAAAACGAAAAATTCCTTCAAATATCGTGTCTAAGAGGTCCCCATAACCTGCCCGTGAAGTGGCGGATTGGTAGGATGTATAGAAACATTTAAAAAAAAAAAAAGACATTTCAAATGACGGTAAATGGTTTTCTTTCAATCTATTCATAAACAACTGCTTGGGGCGGCAGCCTGTATGAAAAGAGGAGACATTTTCGGACACACAGAACAAGTTTAGTGATTTTTTTGGTTAAATTATGGTGAAACTTATGCAGGCTTTGGATGAAAATAACAATAGGTGCTTTAAAATCGGGCCTTTAGGGTACGGCAACAGTTCCGTCACACCGTAACCCCTCTGTGGTATTGTTGTGGAAGAGTGCAGGGTTGGACCCTGCGGTCCAATATTAAAATGATATGAATCTGTTACAGGCGTCAGTGGCAGTGCACCCAAATATTGTTTTGCTTTGGTGGCAGCAAGTGCCTTCACACCGTAACCCCTCTGAGGTATTGTGGAAGAGTGCAGTGGTGGAGGTTTTGGTAATGCAGAAGAGATCCCCGATCTATTCAGTTACATCAGCAGCTATAACAAAACCGGGTCAGCAATGTTTAGGCACTTGTACTGCGCTACTGTATATGGTGAGAGTCTGCGCACACCAGTAGCAACAGGAAGCAAACAGAACAGGCAGGCAATACACAGAGAGAATAGTCAAATGGCAGGCAAAGTCGGCAACAGATCGGGTCCTCAGAACAAGCAGGGTCAGTAACAAGTATACAAACTGATTCGGTAAGCTAGCGATGTGGGAATAAAGGCTCAGACACACTGAACGTGTAGTGATGCACAGCGTAGCGAAGCGAAGAGAAGCAAACATTTTGCAGGCTTGACTTCATTCCGCTCCGCCTCGCAGCGTGTCTACACTGCATTATGTTTGCTTCTCACCGCACTGGACAGGAATCCACTAACTAAATTAAAATGTACACACAAAACCGTTTTATTTTCACAAAGCACATGTTATATAGGCAAAGAAAAGTTTCTAATGAATAAAATACATCAAAAATTACTGTTAATTTAATAGGAATAGTATAAAAATATAAAAAAGGTAACCCCTGATCATATATATTATAGGGACACGGAGCGCTGTGTATAGAGCAGGGATGCATTGATACCACACACAGACATATACGTATATATCAACACGCAGACCTATATATACATATATATCAACAGGCAGATATATATATATACACCCACCCACAGACCTCAGACCATATATACACATATGCACATGGGGATGGGGGGGCTGGCATGTGGACAATCTCAACTAAATGCGACCCCCCCCCATTTGGCTGATCCCTCCAGAAGAAATGTTGAACCGACAGAGCAGAGAATATATATATTATTCTCTGCTCTATCGGGTTCAACATTTCTTCTGGAGGGATCAGCCAAATGGGGGGGGGCAATTAGTTTCCAAAATGTGTGTGTAATACAAGTCTGGATATATATATTTATAACAATATAGATATATTCTTATCTATATATATATCATACCTGCCCTTACCTTCCCCTATAAATTTGCTAAAAATATACACACAAAAAAACCAAACCACTGCCTGAGACCCCGCGCAGCCCACATGCCTCCCCCCCTCTACCTGGCTGAATGTATCTAATATATATAATTAAATACATTCAGCCAGGTAGAGAAAGAAAAAAAAAAAGGTTTTATTTTATGTTCCCAGGGACATTTAAAAATGTCCTCGGATTTTATTTTTTTTAGAAATGTGTCGCCTTACCTTAGCCTGGTGGTCAGTGGGGGCTCCCTGGATCCTAGTTGTGGGGGGGGGGGGTCTGCCGTGGCCGCAGGTGCAATGGCTCCCTCCCTGCGCTGCCTGTCTCTGCCACATGCACCCGGGCGGCTAGCCCGCACAGTCGCAGTTTTGTCATCCAGCGGCCGCATGCTCCTCAAGGGGATCCTTGGGAGGCCCCGGCAGGCTGCCCTCTAGAGTGCCTGATTAGAGGGCCGTGTCTGCCTGATGTTTTAGTAACAAGAATGTTTTATCCCATAGGCTTCAATGTTAAAAATATTCCCGTTTTAATTCAATATCTAATTAACCGTTGCTTATAATATTCTGAAGTAAAGAGTCTCTTTATTTCTAAATTTTTTAGTTTTTTTTAGTTTTTTCGAACTTTTGGCGAACGTCCCAAAAAGTTCGAAGTTCGCGAACTGTTGAACGGCCGATGTTCGATGCGAACTCCGAACAGATCGAACCGAACAGCTCATCCTTAGTCTACACCACAGCAGAGTATTAGATACAAAAGAAGGGAGACATCATTTGCATGTCCTACCCAGAATTCCTTGCTTCAAAAGGGAAATGTAGCAAGATGGCTCGGGAAATAAAGCAATTCTCCGGTTTTAGGTGTGCAAATGTTTTTCGCAGCGATTTATTTTCTTTCTGGAATTTTTAGCTAAAGCAGGATTTAAATCTCACTTAATCTAATTAGTTGCTGACTCTTATAAAATAACTTGTTTAAAGTATGAGATATATAATGGCTGTATATTAGGAATTGGAAGGATTGATTTAGGTAAGGGAAAAAAAAATTCCAGTGGAATGTCCTGGTAATACATTGTAGCGAGAGCTTGTACGAATCATCGAAGACATAATATACTGATTTTTAGATTCACTGCCGTAACCTACTTTGTGGACAGACGGAAATTATATTTTAATGTAAAAACCCACTGTCTGTGAATTAGATTTGCGAATGAATAAGCGCACCGATGATCTAATGAACGCCAGAGCAAGATGTACATGTCATAATAATCTAATAATCAATTATGTACTTTATAGGGTCAATAAATCACAATATTCCGTGCACTTTGTTACGGCGGCAGAAGGGAAACATGGGTATGCTGTAACAGGCAAACCAAGAGATAGGTTGGGAGGATTGGTCTGTATGCTTAAAAAAAAATCCTTTACCTTTTTTTATGATTTAACTGTTGAAGCTGAAGCAAAAAAAGGAATAATGATAAAAAAATGTTAGTTTCCATGTCCTAAATATCATACTTTAAAGGGATACTATAGGGTTACTAAAAAAAAAAGTAGGGGTAAGAGACAGAGGGGTTAAACATTAACCCCTCCTGAAACCTTCTGCACTCCCCTGCCCATTTTTAACCCATTAGTCTCCATTAAAACCTCCCCTGAATCCAGCACTGGTCTCCGACTGATCTCTGCAGGATATGACATACCTGTTTCCAGCTCAACATGTCATGTGACTGCAGGGGTTGGGGCTGGATGCTCCAACCAATCCTGTGGCTCTCATGCAGAAACGCTTTGATCCCATTGGATGGGGCTGGTGCAGGAAGTACTCCATGCCCTGGAAACCTAAGCTGAGTGCTCCCTGAGGTGAGGGTGTGGGTGGGGCTAAGACCCTGCATCTGGATGGCTAAATCAGCCCTCTGGTATAAAGAAACTGACCTCACCTTGTTTTTGAGTTATCTCTGCCATATTTAACTTTTTTTTCCCGTCCATGGTCTAAGATTCCCATATCTCAATGTCAATGCGATAGCTCAGTGGTTAATGCTCCACCTGTGGTATCTCAGCCTTCCATCCTAATGAGTATTAGGTTCCTCAATATTCATCGGGGACCAAGAGAGGCTAGTAAATCCCTTCGTTTTTGTATTTTTTCTATCACTATTATCATTCTTCGCTTTCGGCTGACTGGAGGTTGTGGGACTTGTAGTCCAGGGTCACGAGAACGCCGTCTAAAGCATTGGATCCTTCTAAATATGGATCTTGGCTCTTTTTTTTTTTTTTTTGGTGCCCCTATACCACGGCTGTCAAACTCACTGCCCCCTCAGACGTTGATCCTTACAATTCCCAGAATTCCTTCAATTCAATAGAGGGCCAGGGAGTCATGGGAGTTGTAGTTCAGAAACATCTGGGGCGGATGGAGATTGACAGCCCGGGGCTATACCTTTTCAACGTACATCTGTATCCTCGTCCCTCGTTCACGGGACGCCTGTTTACATTGCTGAGCAAACAGGACGCGGTGATGCATTGATCCTCATTGGCCGAGCCACGCGATCGCCTCTGCAAGGTAACCAGGCGATGCGGCTGCCATTGCCAGGTGGGGAGCCGCGCTTTGCAAGGAGAGACGGCCTGATGGCAGCGGCACTTGTTGACTTTTTCCAGTCCGGATTAAAGTATTACTCTCCCTCGGGGGGAGCAGCACTTCCGACTTATCCCGAGTCATAGAGTGGCAGCTTACTGCAGGATCACGTAGCAGATCGCTTTCAGCTTGACACAGGCTTACGACGGCAAATCCTGCGATACAATAAACTGCGGTGGCTATTATCCCTCGCGTCCTCCGTACGCACGTTTACTCGTAAAAACAACACCTCAAGAGGGTCCGCCGTCCTTCCCAAAGCAAATTCGACCCGTAGGAGTCATTCAGGGGTGTCGAGTTCCAGGGCCGGAGGCCGCATACCACTCGCAGGGAATTAACAGTAATTCCTGCTACTTTATTCAGTATTAACTCTTTAATCACATCTTAGTTAGGGATGTGTTCAACCACCGGCAGGATCACAATACCCGAGGTACCCGAGGTCCTGAAATTGACAGCTTTTTGGTTAACCGGATCCTATGAAGCAGGGATTTCAGACCCCAGCCCCCTCAGATGTTTCTGAGCTACAAGTCCCTTGGTCCCCATGCCATCTGCTGCATTGAAGGAATTCTGGGAATTGTAGGCATCAGCATCTGGGGGGGGCGTGAAGTTGACAGCTCTGCTCTTAAGGGTTAAAATATGAGCTAATTTTTGTGTTTTAACTTCAGAAGAGCACAGCAAACTAAATAAACGGCACCGTAGCTTTATCGCAGGTGGTGGCAGCGGTGGGACATAAATCCGCAAATTGGATACAATCCAATCCTCTCTATTTTTCTGATGTTTAATCTCGTTTAACGGGAATATTCCCTAACGACTGGCGGAAACAATGTATTATAAGGACATACATGTAGCAAACAAATTTGGACAAAGTAGGCTCAGGCTGTCTCTCACCTTCCTGGATTTAGTTGTACTGCCCTTAATGATAATTTCTATTCACGTCATGGTATTTAGAAATCCAAAGCAAAGGCGATAGCCTCATACCTGTAGGTGTGACCTGTTCAGCGTTGTCCCTTTTCTTGGACGAGCCTACTAAACACATGTATACACTTAATTTAGTCTGTAAAAAAACCTCATGTGTACCTGTTAATATTCTCCCTAGTGAACACACTTAATGTAAGAAAAAGCTCAACAAACTTTACTGCTGCATTACAGCAGCCGGTGATTTGGCAGAATACAGGGAGAGCTGTGGGGTCAGTCAATGCTGTACAGGGATAAGAGTCAGGGGGTTATAATAATGAGTGAAAATCCCTGTACAGTACAGATACAAGGTGTTGCTGTAGTTGCCATACACAGGCATTATGCAGCACATACAGATACAAGGTGTTACTGTAATTGCCATACACAGGCATTATGCAGCACATACAGATACAAGGTGTTGCTGTAATTGCCATACACAGGCATTATGCAGCACATACAGATACAAGGTGTTGCTGTATTTGCCATACACAGGCATTATGCAGCACATACAGATACAAAGTGTTGCTGTAATTGCCATACACAGGCATTATGCAGCACATACAGATACAAGGTGTTGCTGTAATTGCCATACACAGGCATTATGCAGCACATACAGATACAAGGTGTTGCTGTAATTGCTATACACAGGCATTATGCAGCACATACAGATACAAGGTGTTGCTGTAATTGCCATACACAGGCATTATGCAGCACATACAGATACAAGGTGTTGCTGTAATTGCCATACACAGGCATTATGCGGCACATACAGATAGAAGGTGTTGCTGTAATCCCCATACACAGGCATTATGCAGCACATACAGATACAAGGTGTTGCTGTAGTTGCCATACACAGGCATTATGCGGCACATACAGATACAAGGTGTTGCTGTAATTGCCATACACAGGCATTATGCAGCACATACAGATACAAGGTGTTACTGTAATTGCCATACACAGGCATTATGCAGCACATACAGATACAAGGTGTTACTGTAATTGCCATACACAGGCATTATGCAGCACATACAGATACAAGGTGTTACTGTAATTGCCATACACAGGCATTATGCAGCACATACAGATACAAGGTGTTACTGTAATTGCCATACCCAGGCATTATGCAGCACATACAGATACAAGGTGTTGCTGTAATTGCCATACACAGGCATTATGCGGCACATACAGATACAAGGTGTTACTGTAATTGCCATACACAGGCATTATGCAGCACATACAGATACAAGGTGTTGCTGTAATTCCCATACACAGGCATTATGCGGCACATACAGATACAAGGTGTTACTGTAATTGCCATACACAGGCATTATGCAGCACATACAGATATTTCATTGCTAATAATCTCATTCTGATCACTACAAACTCCCATAAGAATTAGATCTCGCCATTTTATTATCTGTCTGCAGCACATTTACTGACACAAAGGCCATTTCTGCCTGTTTGCTAATAAAACAGACCCTGTAATGACATTGTGCCAGATAAGGAACACCATCTACAGCTTAGAACCTTTCACCCCAGCGATATTTCTATAAAGGCTAAATAAATACATGAAAAATTAAAAATGACCAGATCTATATTATTTCTCTCTTATAACTACGTCTGAATCTATCGAGAAAATTGCTGTTTTAACCTGCATTTAAGTGTTAATTGCACATCCTGAATAAATATTCTGATAATACAATTTTTTTATCAAACAATCCTTCATACAAAGATCCGAACTTGCCCCGAAAATGCACCGAACAGTGAATTTCCCCATGTGGAGCAATTTTCTGGCCATTCGGCTATTCACAAAACAGGCAGTTGTCAAATTTTGGCGAATTTCCAGCAAATGCGGTGCCTTTTCGACAGCAGTGAAATCCCCATAGAGAAGCAATGGTTAATCTAGTCAGAGACACCGAACAGCAGAGAAATGTCAGTGAAATTCCCTGCTGTTCGGTGTTTTCATTCGGCAGGTTTAATCAGGAGAATCCCAATGTAATAAATATTCCCGTTTTAATTCAATATCTAATAAACCTTTATTATTTAAATTTGCAACAAAAAGTCTCTTCACTTACTTATTTTTTAGGATCTTTTGACTTTTAGGCATTTTTTGAGATTTTTTTCGGCACAATATTTTTTTCTAAATAGCGTTTTTTCTTTTTTCCGTAACAGCCCTTTTTATTATCATTCATTGGATCTTATGTGTAAATTTCAGACATTTTCGTTCAGTAGTTTTTTTGCAAACAGCGTTTCAATTTTGACACTTTCAAGCGTACTGTTTTATTTTTTTTAACCCTGTTTGTCAGCTTGTCGGCTTTTTACGGTGGCAAAACTGCCGAAATCGATCCGAAAAAAGACAATGTTCGTTGCTGTGTTCGGCGAATTGTCGGGTTTTTCCGGAAGGGTTCGAAGGGTTGCAGCGGATTAACGAATCGGATCCGATATTTTCTGCAGATTCTTTTTTTAAATAAACCCACAAAACCACCGAAATGTTCAAATCCGATAATTTCAGCGTGTTCCCGGCGCTTTATCAAACCAAATTTGAATCGATAGTCCGCTGGAACCACCGAAATTATTGGATCTGATCATTTTGGTGGTTTGCGGCTTTTTTTTCTTCATTCGTCGGTTTTGCGGCGGCTTTTCCCCACAGGGTTGCCAGCGCCCGGGGCAAGGCAAGAATTGTGCGCCCCCCAACCTGTGGACACGGTAACACACCCTGATTCCCATAACCAGTAGAGTATTGACCCCCGTTATCCCACAAGCACATGTATTGTATATTAACAAAATACTGATATAATAAAAAAACACACATGGCCCCCACGCTACGCCACTGCTACCAGTCATCCTGTCCCAGTATATCCTATCATAGCTCCACTCTCACACTATACCCAGTCACTCTCTCCCAGTTCCCCCAGTCACTCTCTCCCAGTACCCCAGTCACTCTCTCCCAGTACTCCAGTCATTCTCTCCCTGAACCTCCAGTCACCCTCTCCCTGTACCCCCTCACTGTGTTTTGGTCATGCTGCTCTGGTGTCACACAGTGTCGTTTACCTATGTGGAGCTGCTGGTGGCCTGGGGGGAGCTGTCCAGGGGGCTTAGTGGAGACCGGATTTTAAATGTGCTGCAGGGCAGGCACCTACCCCCCTCCTTCCTCTACAGCGGCTGCAGGGCTGCCAGCGGCGGGGACTGGCACAGGGCTGCAAGGGGGGCTGACAAGCATGGAACAGGGTGTCCCGTCGGATAATGCTGCGCTGCTTCACGTAACTCATGTCAGCGTTAAGGAGGACTCAGGACAGAATTTTCTGTCCTGGTCCTCCCTTCTGGACACTGAGTGCTAAGTCACTGCCGGCACCGTGCAAGGGCCTCTCATGGGACCAGTGTCCGTGAGCATACACCTTGCTGATTCCTGCTGGAAAATATTAGTGGTTCAAATTTCTTTTGGAATTTTGCGCCCCTTAAGAAAATTGCGCCCGGGGCGAACCGCCCCCCAAGGCCCCCCTCACGCTACGCCACTGAGTGAAGGGGTTAAAATGATGAAGTGAAAATAATAAATGGATCTATATAAGTTTATGAAGAATTTAATTAGACAGCGTGCAGAATGCTGTCACACACACTGCGCTAATCCTGGGACTGGAGTCTGGATACTGTGTCGTGATTGCTATCATTTGTAAAATGCCTATTACAATGCGCTTTTGTTCGTTTTCAGGGAACATCTGTTTTCGACAACATATCATCATCTGTGTGTAACGCTCTCATTTTAGGCAAAATTAAAGACTGCGGGTTTTTTATTCTGTAACAGACCTTTTTATTATTATTCATAGGAACTTATGTACTCAGGGTTATTCAAAGAGAACCGAAAAATGACTGCACGTTCGGTGACTTTTCTTTCTCTTCAATTCAGTACGATATGGTGATCCCATTTCGGCGACCCTGCGGTGTATTCAGCGAGCACCACAGGGCTGTCGTAGTGCAGGGAAAAGCCGTCGCAAACCCGACGAACACTCACCGCAAAACCCAGCGAATGCACACCGAAACCCGCAAAAACATCTGGATCAACCCCACCGAACATGCCGGAGAAACCCGAGCAGCCGCCGATCACAGCGCAGAGCAGCCGCCGGGAAAAACCCATCACTGCAGACGAATGGAGTGAACAAAAAAAAACAACAGTACGCTTGAATGTTTGGAAAGTGAAACGCTGTTTGCAAAGAAACTACTGAGCGAAAATGTCTGGAATTTACATATAAAATCCAATGAATGATAATAAAAAGGGCTGTTACAGAAAAAAGAAAAAATGATTTAAGGCTGGGGTCAGACGAACGCAGTGTTCACGTGCGTTTAGCCGCACTTTAGTATGTCCGTGGTAGCAGCAAATAACATCCAACAAAGGCCCACACACGAAGTACGGCCGCGCGACGCAAGCGGCATAAGGACGTAGGTTAGCAAGTACGTCGAACCGCTAGTACTGAAGCACAGAGTGTGCTGCGTCGGCATAGCGGCGTGTGTACTTGATTAGGAGATGTCAGACGCTGCACATGTTTGGCCTACATCACGTCCATTTTTTTTATAGCTCCGTCAAAAATCACGGCCGTAATTGCGCACCGTGTGACCGCTATCGCGTCTTCTGTCAAAAAGTGCGTCTGGACGCACGGACGCATAGTCTGTGAAAAATGCGTTTGTCTGACCCTAGCCTTAAAAAAATTGCCTAAAAGATCCTAAAAAATCTATAAATAAAGAGACTCTTTACTGCAGAATATTATAATGAACGGTTTATTAGATATTGGATTAAAACGGGAATATTTTTAACATTGAAACCTATGGGATTATTATTATTCTTTATTTATAAAGCACCAGCATATTCCGCAGCGCTGGGATTCGCCTGAATAAACCTGTCGAATGAAACCACCGAATGGCAGGGCAATTCGCAACTTTTCCCTGCTGGTTCTTGTTCTCTGAATAGACGAAGCATTGCTTCTCTATGGGGATTTCACTGCCCTCGAACAGGCACCGAACAGGCACCGTATGTGCAGGCAATTCGCCAAGATTTGGCGAACTGCCTGCTCTCTGAATAGCCGAATGGCCAGGAAAGGTAACTGAACGCTGAATTTCACTGGTTGGTTTCCTTTCGGCCACAATTCGGATCTCTTTGAATAACCCTGATTATTTACAGGCATTTTTCGTGCTGTAGGCCTTTTCCGGCGGCCGGTCGGCGCTCTGTTTGGCGGGTTGTCGGCTTTTCATGGATCGATTCAGCGGTTTAGCGGCAGATCATTGGATGCATTCAGTTGTTTTTCGATGGTTTTTCAGATCGATTCGGCGGTTTTGCGGCAGATCATCTGATGCATTTGGTGGGTTTTCAGTGGGTTTTCGGATCGATTCAGCGATTTTGTGGTGGTTTTTCAGAGGCATTCGGTGGCTTGTTCCCTGCTCTTTGTGGACCCTACGGTGAATGTTGAATTCAACGCAGGGTTGGCGAATCAGAATAGCCAAAGTGCGGTAACGGGAGGTTCTCTCTGAATAACCCTGTTACTGGATCTGACACATAGGTCATTTGTGCCTGTGTGCTGATAATGCAGACCCTGTGTTAAACTGTGCCAGATGAAGGACGTCATCTAGAGTTTAGAACCTTTCATCCCAGTAATATTTCTGTAAAGGACAAACTAATTCATGAAAAATTAAAAATGAGAACATTTACATTATTGCAATCATAGAAACCTAGAAAAATGTCGGCAGATAAGAACCTTTCGGTCCATCTAGTCTGCCCAATTACATGGATACTTTACCTGGATTTATCTTTTGTTTAGGATAACCTTATGCCTATCCCATGCCTGCTTAAATTCAATCACTGTTTTGGCCTCTACCACTTCAACTGGAAGACTGTTCCATGTATCCACCACCCTCTCAGTAAAATAATGCTTCCTGATGTTACTTTTAAACCTTTGCCCCTCTAATCTAAGACTATGTCCTCTTGTTTTGCTACTTTGTTTCCTTTTAAATATACTCCCTTCCTCTACCTTGTGGATTCCCTTTACGTATTTAAATGTTTCTATCATATCTCCTCTGTCTCGTCTTTTTTCCAAGCTGTACATGTTAAGATCATTAAGCCTTTCCTGGTAACTTTTCTCCTTCAAGCCGTACACCATTTTAGTAGCCCTTCTCTGAACTCTCACTAAGATGTCTATATCCTTCTGGAGATACGGTCTCCAGTACTGCACACAGTACTCCAAGTGAGGTCTCACCAGTGCTCTGTACAGTGGCATGAGCACTTCCCTTTTCCTACTGCTAATACCTCTCCCTACACAACCAAGTATTCTGCCAGCATTTCCAAGCATTCTGCCAGCATTTCCTGCTGCTCTATTACATTGACTACTTACCCTTAGATCCTCTGAAATAATAACCCCTAAATCCCAACCCTCAGATGTTGAGGTTAGGACTGTATCAAATATTCTATATTCAGCCCTTGGGTTTTTACGTCCCAGGTGCATTATCTTGCACTTATCCACATTAAAACTCAATTGCCACAGCTCCCACCATTTGTTTAGTTTACCTAAATCATTTGTCATTTGGCTGATCCCTCCAGGAACGTCAACCCTGTTGCAAGAACAATCTTTTAACTATTTTTTAACGTCCTGTGTTTCAGATAAATGTTATATTATTTTTTCAATACATGCACTTGGTAGTGAAGGGGTTAACATCTTGAACCTTACATTTGCTGCAAATTAGCCCTTGGCTTCCAACAAGTGTTATTTTAAAACTAAATATGTTACAATTTTTTTATCGTTTCTATAAAATAAGATGCATTAACAAATTATTGGGTTTTTAAACTTTTTTAACCCTAAATTGTGATATATTTCTCCTGGCACGCCAATGAAAGGCAAGCGGACGCACTCCTTTTTAGTCCTTTGTAACTGCATGTGTTATGTTTAATGCATTTTTTTTTTAAATTTCACTTAAGGTTTTGTTATGCACAAAATGTAACATTGTTTCCCTGTTTCTTTCCTTTTCTTCTACAAAGCAAACATCTTCAAAAAGCCTGGAACAAATCAACCCTTACTGTGCGGCAACAGCAGCGACGCTGGGTACGTTCATTGAAAAAAAATTAATTTGCTTTTTGTAGCCGGCATGAACGTGTTGTTCTAAAATGTTTCAAAAATATGTTTTTTTGTTTTTAAACCCGGGGATCTTTTCAATAAATAGTGCGTCATAGTGCCCTTATAAAGGTTCACGGCCATAGGTTAATAACCCTTTCCTCTGCTTTGGGAAAAATCGAATTTTTCAGGTCTCAATGGATGACCTCTACATTTTGCTGTACAGTCCTGTTACTGAATAGGTCACAAGAGATCATTATATATACATATATATATATACATATATATATATGTATATATATATATGTATTGTATATATACCCTCACCGGCCACTTTATTAGGTACACCGTGCTAGTACCGAGTTGGACCCCTTTTACTTTCAGAACTGCCTTAAGTCTTCGCGGCATAGATTCAACAAGGTGTTGGAAACATTGCTCAGAGATGTTGCTCCGTATTGTCATGATGGCGTCACGCAGCTGCTGGAGGTTTGTTGGCTGCACATCCATGATGCGAATCTCCCGTCCCACCACATCTTAAAAGGTGCTCTATTGGATTGAGATGTGGTGGCTGCGGAGGCCATTGGAGCACAGGGACCTCATTGTCACATTCAAGAATCCAGTGTGAGATGATTTGAGCTTTGTGACATGGTGCATTATCCTGCTGGAAGGAGCCATCAGAAGATACAGGGGACACTGTGGTCATAAAGGGATGGACATGGTGCATTGTCCTGCTGGAAGGAGCCATCAGAAGATACAGGGGACACTGTGGTCATAGAGGGATGGACATGGTGCATTATCCTGCTGGAAGGAGCCATCAGAAGATACAGGGGACACTGTGGACATAAAGGGATGGACATGGTGCATTATCCTGCTGGAAGGAGCCATCAGAAGATACAGGGGACACTGTGGTCATAGAGGGATGGACATGGTCAGTAACAATACTCAGGTAGGCCGTGGTGTTTAAACGATGCTCAATTGGTGCTCAGAGGCCCAAAGTGTGCCAAGAAAATATCCCCCACACCGTTACACCACCAGCCTGACCCGCTGATACAAGGCAGGATGGATCCATGCTTTCATGGTATCTGCGCCAAATTCTGACCCTTCCATCTGAATATAGAAAGTGCCGCAGCCTACCTCAGTGGGAGCCGTTTACAAAGTGCCATAAATCTCTGCGAGGCTTCCTACTGCAGGGACGCCAATGTCCCAGTGTGATACCAATGAGAAAAAGAATCAAGCCTCAAGCGGAGTGGAGTGCCGAAAGACTTTAATTCAGGGGAACAAAAACCCCCACTAGACGTGACATTTCGGCCAAATGGCCTTAATCATACTTAAACATAATCATATCAATGATTAAGGCCATTTGGCCGAAACGTCACGTCTAGTGGGGGTTTTTTTTCCCCTGAATTAAAGTCTTTCGGCACTCCACTCCGCTTGAGTCTTGATTCTTTTTCTCATTGCCTTCCATCTGTATGTCGCAGCTGAAATCGAGACTGTTGTGCGTTCAGAGATGGTAAATCTGCAGACCTTGGATGTATCGAGGGGTTATTTGAGTTACTGTTGCCTTTCTATCATCTCGATCCAGTCTGCCCATTCTCCTCTGACATCACAATGCATTTTCGTCCTCACAGCTGCTGCTCGCTGGATATTTTCTCTTTTTCGGGTCATTCTTTGTAAACCCAAGAGATGTTGTGCGTGAAAATCCCAGCAGATCAGCAGTTTGTGAAATACTCAGACTAGCCCGTCTGGCACCATCAACCCCATGTCACGTTCAAAGTCACTTAAATCCCCTTTCTTCCCCCATTCTGATGCTCGGTTTGAACTTCGGCAAGTCGTCTTCACCGCATCTAGATGCCGAAATGCATTGAGCTGCTGCCGTGTGATTGGCTGATTAGCAATTTGTGTTAACAAGCAATTGAACAGGTGTACCTAATAATAAAGTGACCGGTGAGTGTATTTATCCTTTGTGTAATTGTATCTCCCACTTTGACATCTTAAAGTAAATGCCATTCTTCTAGTCCAGTATCTAGTCTACGGGTTCTTGTCTACTGACTCAGTGAGCAGATCTTGATTGTGATGACAGGTGGGGTTGCATCGCAAAGCAAATGCTCAGGGATTTAAATGCTTGATTGAATATATAATGACCGCTGCAATTGTCAATTACAATGATGTTTGATACATCGACTTAACGGTTCTGTGGCCACACATGTATATGTACTTAGCAGAGCTCGGCGCTGTCAATCAACATAAAACTATACGAAGAGAGTTGTCTCCCTATAGCCGGCTAAATACTTTTCACCGGATCGACCCAACTCAATGTCTTGTGCTAAAAGCTTTTGCTTTTAGTGCTTACCTGCATCTCGAGGAAGCCGTTTGGGTTTCACGGCCCTCTGGCGGCAGACTGGAAGGGGAGCAGTGTTTGTTTTTCCTAAAGTCCTTTCATTTAGATATCTAATATATTTAGGGTGTGCGGGTGTCTTGTTAGGGGCTCCTCCATATAGTCAGGGTGTGTGGGTGTCTTTTTAGGGGCTCCTCCATATATTCAGGGTGTGCGGGTGTCTTTTTAGGGTCTCCTCCATATATTCAGGGTGTGTGGGTGTCTTTAGGGGCTCCTCCATATATTCAGGGTGTGTGGGTGTCTTTTTAGGGGCTCCTCCATATATTCATGGTGTGCGGGTGTCTTTTTAGGGGCTCCTCCATATATTCATGGTGTGCGGGTGTCTTTTTAGGGGCTCCTCCATATATTCAGGGTGTGCGGGTGTCTTTTTAGGGGCTCCTCCATATATTCAGGGTGTGCGGGTGTCTTTTTAGGGGCTCCTCCATATATTCAGGGTGTGTGGGTGTCTTTTTAGGGGTTCCTCCATATATTCAGGGTGTGCAGGTGTCTTTTTAGGGGTTCCTCCATATATTCAGGGTGTGTGGGTGTCTTTTTAGGGGTTCCTTCATATATTCAGGGTGTGCGGGTGTCTTTTTAGGGGCTCCTCCATATATTAAGGGTGTGTGGGTGTCTTTTTAGGGGCTCCTCTATATATTCAGGGTGTGCAGGTGTCTTGTTAGGGGCTCCTCCATATATTCAGGGTGTGCGGGTGTCTTTTTAGGGGCTCCTCTATATATTTGGGGTGTGTGGGTGTCTTTTTAGGGTCTCCTCCATATATTCAGGGTGTGTGGGTGTGTTTTTAGGGGCTCCTCTATATATTCAGGGTGTGTGGGTGTGTTTTTAGGGGCTCCTCCATATATTCAGGGTGTGTGGGTGTCTTTTTAGGGATTCCTCCATATATTCAGGGTGTGCGGGTGTCTTTTTAGGGGCTACTCTATATATTTGGGGTGTGTGGGTGTCTTTTTAGGGTCTCCTCCATATATTCAGGGTGTGTGTATGTCTTTTTAGGGGCTCCTCCATATATTCAGGGTGTGCGGGTGTCTTTTTAGGGGCTCCTCTATATATTCAGGGTGTGCGGGTGTCTTTTTAGGGGCTCCTCCATATATTCAGGGTGTGTGGGTGTGTTTTTAGGGGCTCCTCTATATATTCAGGGTGTGTGGGTGTGTTTTTAGGGGCTCCTCTATATATTTGGGGTGTGCGGGTGTCTTTTTAGGGGTTCCTCCATATATTCAGGGTGTGTGGGTGTCTTTTTAGGGGCTCCTCCATATATTCAGGGTGTGCGGGTGTCTTTTTAGGGGCTCCTCCATATATTCAGGGTGTGCGGGTGTCTTTTTAGGGGCTCCTCCATATATTCAGGGTGTGCGGGTGTCTTTTTAGGTGCTCCTACATATATTTGGGGTGTATGGGTGTATGGAGCTCCTGTAGCATCGGTACCCCTAGCGAATATCCTTCACACAGTTCTGAAATGCAGAGAGCCATTGGGTTGCAGAATGATAGGAATGAAGAGTTGCTGCATATGGAGGTAAAACAAGCTGGACCCTTGCGACATTGTTGCGTGTAGCATGTGGAATATGCTCCTCCAGCCGCCGTGCAGACTCTCAGCAGAGGAGCTCTTGATTGCAGCGCAGTTATCCCTTTCTCTGGAGCTTGGACGAGCATTTACGTGTTTGTTTTGCTTTATAACTCTCGCATTGTCTTTGTGATACATACATTGCCGGATTAATTCCTTGGCAACTAAAGGTCAGCTTTTATAAAGCAGTTATACAAGGAGCGTCATGCCAGGCAACTCGCTTCTAATGCAAGTCAGGGCAATAAACCGCTCCAGAAAATATCGGAAAGCAAATATCGGCTGTACATTATCCTGTCTGTGTACGTACACTATGTACAGTGACGATACACTAACCCCTTCCCTGCCGATAATGTCCACATGCACGGCTCAAGCTATAAAATTCTTTCTGTATTATTATCTTGGAAGCTGGTTTTGCACCAGGGACGGACTGACAAGTCATGTGGCCCCCAGCAGAAGGAGATCATGTGTCCCTTCGTTTGTGCCAGTCCACATACACGTCAGATCTTCATACAAGCAACACTTTCATGTGCATTGTTGTATTGTAAAATTTATTTAAAAATGAAAATATAGCTTCTTTTCCACTGCTGCAGCAGCCGTCACCCTCTCACTAAAGTTCTGGGGGCCCCTCCTAGGCCCAGGCCCTCTGGCAGCACAAGGCTACGAGTAGAGACAGGCCCGGACACAAGGCTACAAGTAGAGACAGGCCCGGACACAAGGCTACGAGTAGAGACAGGCATGGACACAAGGTTACAAGTAGAGACAGGCCCCGGACACAAGGCTACAAGTAGAGACAGGCCCCGGACACAAGGCTACGAGTAGAGACAGGCCCCGGACACAAGGCTACAAGTAGAGACAGGCCCCGGACACAAGGCTACAAGTAGAGACAGGCCCCGGACACAAGGCTACAAGTAGAGACAGGCCCTGGACACAAGGCTACAAGTAGAGACAGGCCCGGACACAAGGCTACAAGTAGAGACAGGCCCGGACACAAGGCTACAAGTAGAGACAGGCCCGAACACAAGGCTACAAGTAGAGACAGGCCCCGGACACAAGGCTACAAGTAGAGACAGGCATGGACACAAGGCTACAAGTAGAGACAGGCCCGGACACAAGGCTACAAGTAGAGACAGGCCCGGACACAAGGCTACAAGTAGAGACAGGCATGGACACAAGGCTACAAGTAGAGACAGGCCCGGACACAAGGCTACAAGTAGAGACAGACCCGGACACAAGGCTACAAGTAGAGACAGGCCCGTACACAAGGCTACAAGTAGAGACAGACCCGGACACAAGGCTACAAGTAGAGACAGGCCCGGACACAAGGCTACAAGTAGAGACAGACCCGGACACAAGGCTACAAGTAGAGACAGGCCCGGACACAAGGCTACAAGTAGAGACAGGCCCGGACACAAGGCTACAAGTAGAGACAGGCCCGGACACAAGGCTACAAGTAGAGACAGGCCCGGACACAAGGCTACAAGTAGAGACAGGCCCCGGACACAAGGCTACAAGTAGAGACAGGCCCTGACATGAGATGACAAGAAGAGACAGGCCCAGACCGAAGGCTTCAAGTAGAGACAGGCCCAGACATGAGGTGACAAGTAGAAACAAGTATGGACACCAGACTTCAATGGCCAGACACAAGTCTGCAAGTAGAGACAGGCCCAGACATGAGGTGACAAGTATAGACAGGTCCAAACACATGACTTCAATGCCCAGACACAAGGTTACAAGTAGAGACAGTCCGGGACACGAGGCTTCAATGCCCAGACACAAGGTTACAAGTAGAGACAGTCCGGGACACGAGGCTTCAATGCCCAGACACAAGGTTACAAGTAGAGACAGTCCGGGACACGAGGCTTCACTTTTTATCCCACTGCCAGACCACCGGGGATTTAGCAGAAGGCTGACGGAAGTGGAGTCCAACCAGCTTTTCAGTAAAGTGCCCCGAGGTTTCTGGCAGCAGCCGTGAGCGTATTTGCAAGTCTTCTTCTCAACGGAAGGAGGCTTATTCTGTAGTCTGGAAATGCACGGTTTAGGCCAGATTAGCCGAGCCGGATAACAGAGGAAGAAAAATTGTAAGAAACGTATAAACATGTTTTTGGTTCCCTGCGAAACACAGTTTGGTGATAAACCTACACCTTTGAGTTCAACAGAGACACATTATCTAACGGGCCTCCTCTCTGATTTTCATAGGAAATGTCCGGAGGGTTTTATCTGTGTGAAAACCGGCAAAAACCCTGATTACGGCTACACCAGTTTCGACACTTTCGGATGGGCGTTCCTCTCCCTCTTCCGCCTTATGACTCAAGATTACTGGGAGAACCTATATCAGCAGGTAGTTATGGACTCACTCCAGAGAAACAGTAGCAGGTTACCATAACACTTCACATGAGATATACAGTGACCTCTTCATATCAATAATGTCTCAAAAACAGACTTATATCTCATATCCTGACCTGCAAAACCGTCCGAAGATGGACCATGACAAGGTGCAGTGATATAAGGAATGAAGAACAGGTCACACCATGGTTCAAAAAAATGACAGACGCTGTTTTAGTCAGAGCAATGTTTTGGCTCCAACAGGGGGCTTTGTCAAGCTCCTGTTGATGCTTGACAAAGGCCCCTGTTGGAGCCGAAACGTTACCATGAATGAAACAGCTCCTGTCATTTTCTGAACCATGGTATGACCGCTGCTCAGTCCTTGCATCACTGAGCTGTTGGGTTGGCTGCCTGATTTGCCTGAAACTCATGAGTTAACCCCTGGTGGATGGGTAAACAATGTGTGCTATATCGAACAGAAATTCTCCTGACGAGATGCAGGAGTCACCAGACGCTCCTAAATCCCTGCCCTGTGAAATGTATGGGAGGATATTTTGTAAAAGAGTGGAAAAAACCCAAAACAAACAAGTCAAGTATAAATTTTTTTTATTACATTTTATTTATTTAAACTATAAATGCATTTTATAAAATATTTTTTAATAGCGCAGGTTTAGACCCACTTAGATCTCACTTAGTTTTCCAGTAGATCCAGGGTCCTTCGGGGCCGAGCGTGACGGGATTCCACCACCTGTCATTGGGAAATGTGCTGAATGATAACGGAGCTTGTTTTTATTAAAACGTTACTTTTTTAACGTTTTGGCCTTCTTGTGGTTTCAGACTCTTCGAGCGTCCGGGAAGACGTACATGATCTTCTTCGTGTTCGTCATATTCCTGGGCTCTTTCTACTTGGTGAACTTGATTTTAGCTGTCGTTGCTATGGCCTACGAGGAACAAAACCAGGCCACCATCGCGGAGGCCGAAGCGAAGGAGAAGGAGTTCCAGCAAGCCATGGAGCAGCTTAAAAAGGAGCAGGAGGTTGGTGGGGAGCTGCAGTACTTTATATCGTCAGATTGGATTGAATACAATGTATTAATTATTGATTTATTTGGATATATAATAATTTTGCTTGTTAATTTGTTAATTTTTCATGGTATTTAAATTATTGTCTGAGATAACAACATTGAAGTGATATGTTTGTTGTCATCACTACAGCCACACTGTGCGCAATGCTTGCAGTGTTATCTCTATCTATCTATCTCTTTTTATCTCTATCTATCTCTATCTGTATCTATCTATCTATCTATCTATCTATCTATCTCTGTATCTATCTATCTATTTGTATCTATCTATCTGTCTGTCTGTCTGTCGATCCATCTATCTCTATCTGTATCTATCTATCTATCTATCTATCTATCTATCTATCTATCTATCTCTTTTTATCTCTATCTATCTATCTATCTCTGTATCTATCTATCTATTTCTATCTATCTATCTATCTATCTATCTATCTATCTATCTATCTATCTCTCTGTCTGTCTGTTTATCCATCTATCTCTATCTGTATCTATCTATCTATCTATCTATCTATCTGTCTGTATCTATCTATCTATCTATCTCTGTATCTATCTATCTATTTGTATCTATCTATCTGTCTGTCTGTCTATCATCTATCTCTATCTGTATCTATCTATCTTTTCTATCTATCTATCTATCTATCTATCTATCTGTCTGTCTGTCTGTCTGTCTGTCTGTCTGTCTGTCTGTCTGTCTGTCTGTCTGTCTGTCTCTCTGTCTGCCTGCCTATCTATCTATCTATCTATCTATCTATCTATCTATCTATCTATCTATCTATCTATCTGTCTGTCTGTCTGTCTGTCTGTCTGTCTGTCTGTCTGTCTGTCTGTCTGTCTGTCTGTCTCTCTGTCTGCCTGCCTATCTATCTATCTATCTATCTATCTATCTATCTATCTATCTATCTATCTATCTATCTATCTATCTATCTATCTATCTCTGTATCTATCTATCTATTTGTATCTATCTATCTGTCTGTCTGTCTATCATCTATCTCTATCTGTATCTATCTATCTATCTATCTATCTATCTATCTATCTATCTATCTGTCTGTCTGTCTGTCTGTCTGTCTGTCTGTCTGTCTGTCTGTCTCTCTGTCTGCCTGCCTATCTATCTATCTATCTATCTATCTATCTATCTATCTATCTCAATCTGTCTCTGTATCTATCTATCTATCCCTTTTAATCCATATCTTTCTATCTGTATCCATATGCACTGCAATATCTCCGGGGCTCCGGAGCTATCCATGGTGCTGATTCAGAACCAAGGACAGCAGCCCGCGGGGCTCCGGGGCTATCCATGGTGCTGAAACATAGTATTCATTGCAGAAGGCAGCTGGGCTGAAAGAAAATAATACAGCTGCATTCAGCAAAGAAAAAAAGCCTCGTTGCTTTAAAATAAATTAGGAAACCTAAAATTTAACCAAAATATCCTGAAAAATGCCTAATAAGACTCTTTAAAAAGAAATAAAGACTTTTTGCTTTTTGCACATGTCTACTATCTACATTCCATGCAGCAATTAACTATAGAAATTGGCAGAATTATTAGCGTCAACGTATCTACATTTTGCTTTATATTTATTCCTAAACTGCTTGTGGTTAGATGGGGGTAAAGGCACCTGTCAGCTTTGCGATATTTGCCTTCAACAATGTGGTTTTTTTAACCGTATCACTACATCGAGTTTGGATGGGTGGTGTGTTCATGTTGGCCCCCCCTACATCAAGCATCTTTTTCATTTTCTGCATGTGGTGCACTTCATGTTTTCTTTATAGTCTCCCTTTTTGGTTTAAAACCAGGCCATGGCCGCGCGAGGACCCGATGCCGGATCTCACAGCTCCTGCGAGATGTCGCCTTTTAGCTCCAAGTACGCCAAAGAAAGACGCAACCGACGGAAGAAGAAGAAGTCGTCGGAAGTGGACGAGTACTGCGAAGACATGAAAAACAGAGGGGAATCGGATGAAGAAAGCATCAGGAAGATGGTAAGGTCATGGATTTGAAGGGACAGTACCACTAGCACAAGCTGTAACTAGATTCCTTGTGCGTTACAAAAGCATTATAAAACACATTATAAAACACATGCATTTTTTTTTCTCTATTTGAAGTAATTGCATGTAAAAAGGAAAAATAAAGTTAGGTTTTGATCTCCATTTTGTGGATTTTTTCCATGATTTGATGCAACATTTACCAAGATCTTATCGGAAGTCTCACTTTACAGCTGTAATGTAGTTTCTACAGTATTTAAAAGTTAATGAGGTGGAGGAGGGAATGTTTAGATAAGGCATCAGGGGGTGTATTGTGTTCTCCAGGCAGCTGAATGAGATACATCAGGGAGCTTAAAAGACTTCTAATCAACCCCCTGGTGATGTCCTTCGGTTATTAAACGGTTGTTGTGGTGAAAGTGAAAGACTTGGCTGACAAAGTAGAAAACTCCATCTTTATTGAGAAAAAGATAATAAATCCGCTCAAAATGTAGATAAATCCCCTTTATGTTCCTTTTTATACTCTGCTTTATGATTTTCATTTTCTCATTGTTTTTCTGTTGTGCAGCACCTGAAATTGTTTACATATCTACAGGGTTATCCAAAGAGATCCGAATTGCTTGAGAAAGGTAACCGAATGCTGAAAATCAGCGTTCGGTTACCTTTCCTGGCCATTCGGCTATCCAGAGAGCAGGCAATTCGCCAAATCCTGGCGAATTGCCTGCACATACGGTGCCTGTTCGGTGCCTGTTCGAGGGCAGTGAAATCCCCATGAAAAAGCACTGCTTCGTCTATTCAGAGAACACAAACCAGCAGTGAAAGGTTCCCCTAATGCCCTGCCATTCGGTGGTTTAAGGCTAGGGTCAGACTGAGGCAGTGCGAACGCGCGTGCAGCCGCACTTAATCACGGCCGCACTAGCAGCAGATGCCGGGCAATGACGGCCAATATACGAAGTACGGTCGCACAAAAGTCCGGCTGCGCAACGCAAGTGGAAAATGAACGCATTTTTTCGAGAACGTGAAACCGCAGGTACTGACGTACAGAGTGCGCTGCGTCCGCTAGCGGCGTGTGTGTGTGATTAGGAGACGTCAGACGCTGCTAATGTCCGGCCAACATAACGTCCAGACACAAAAAGTGTTTTATTGATGATCCGTACAAAATCACGGACGAAAATGCGCATAGTATGACCGCTATCACGTATTCTGTGAAAAAATGCGTCCATTCGTTCGACCGCACTTTTTCACAGACAACATAAAAATGCGTTCGTCTGACCCTAGCCTAATTCGGCAGGTTTATTCAGGAGAATCCCATAGGCTTCAATGTTAAAAATATTCCCGTTTTAATTCAATATCTAATAAACCGTTCATTGTAAAATTCTGCAGCAAAAAGTCTCTTTATTTATAGATTTTTTAGGATATTTTAAGCATTTTTCAGATTTTTTTTTTTTTTAAGTTTACTTTTTTTTTATGTAACAGCCCTTTTTATTATCATTCCCTGGACCTCATATGTAAATTTCAGACATTTTCGCTCAGTAGTTTCTTTGCAAACAGCTTTTTACTTTCACATTCATACAAACTGTTTTGCTAATTTATTCACCTCCCTCTGTCTGCGGTGTCGGCTTTTTCTCGGCTATTTCCGGCGGCTTCGCTGCGTGTGATCGGCTCCTGCTCGGGTTTTTCCGGCGTCTTCGACGGGTTAATCCAGATGTTTTTGCGGGTTTTCGGCATGTATTCGCCGGGTTTTGCGGTTAGTTTTCGTCGGGTTTGCGGTGGCTTTTCCCTGCAATTCGGGGATCCTGTGGTGCTTGCTGAATACACCGCAGGGTCACCGAAATAGGATCGGCAACACGAACCGAATTGAAGAGAACGAAAAGTCACCGAACGTGCAGTGACTTTTCGAATCTCTTTGGATAACCCTGTTAGTTTTCAGTCTATTTTTCATTATATGGTGTTTTTGCACGCTTTATCCATTTTAATATAGTTTGTGTGCTCGATACATTTTATGGGCAGTAAACCAGGTGCTAATATAAAATGTAATCATGGGTGGTCTCAGAGAGGTTGCGGGTTGATGTCACTAGTGACCGATCTGGTGTCTGGCAGCCGGGAATTTTAAAAATCTCGGTTGTTGGTGGCACTGGGTGGGTGGAGGAGGTCTTCATAAATTTTTACTTGTTCTTCCTTGAGTTTCTTTGAAGCGAGGTTTCCGTATGCAGAGGAATATAGTAGCGTGTCTAAAGGTCACACAAACGTTTTTCCCCTGTTCGTGGTTATGAGATGTTTTACCTTCAGGACCAAAAAGGGACACGTTAGCCGTACATTTGGCACGCAAAACCATCAACAACACTTAAACTTCCCTTTGGTGTCCTCTTTAGTCTATAAATCCCTTATCCTGGCAAATTAATATGTCCTATTGCACCTGTTAGGGAGGAAGCAGCCACTGTGCGAGCAATCCCAGAGCAGCAAATGGCACTTCTTTCTGCACCAGTGGCGTAACTAGAAACTTGAGGGCCCCGGTGCAAGAATCCACGAAGGCCCCCCCCCCAAAAAAATCGATTATTTTTACTTATTTTTCACTGCAAAATAAAACAAAGATAGTATTGCCTAGGGATGCACCGATACCACTTTAAGACCGAGTACGAGTACCGATACTTTTTAAAAGTACTCACCGATACCGAGTACCGATACTTTTCTTTAATGTCATGTGACGCTTTCCAATAAGAACAGACCATATAAAAATGCCCCCAGCTCACATGTATATCCCCCCGATATATATATATATATATTCATACTGCCCTAGCTCATGGATATTGCCCCAGCTCACACATGGATATTGCCCCAGCTCACACATGGATTTGCCCCAGCTCACACATGGATTTGCCCCAGCTCATGGATATGCCCCAGCTCACACATGGATATTGCCCCCCAGATTATGGATTTGCCCCCCAGCTCACACATGGTTATGCCCCCCAGCTCACACATGGATATGCCCCCCAGCTCTCTCATGGATATGCCCCCCAGCTCATGGATATGCCCCCCAGCTCTCACATGGGTATGCCCCCCAGCTCATGGATATGCCCCCCGCTCATGGATATGCACCCCCAGCTCATGGATATGCACCCCCAGCTCTCACATGGTATGCCCCCCAGCTCTCACATGGTATGCCCCCCAGCTCATGGATATGCCCCCCAGCTCATGGATATGCACCCCCAGCTCTCACATGGGTATGCCCCCCAGCTCATGGATATGCCCCCCCAGCTCATGGATATGCACCCCCAGCTCTCACATGGGTATGCCCCCAGCTCATGGATATGCACCCCCAGCTCTCACATGGGTATGCCCCCCACCTCATGGATATGCACCCCCAGCTCTCACATGGGTATGCCCCCCCCAGCTCATGGATATGCACCCCCAGCTCTCACATGGGTATGCCCCCCAGCTCATGGATATGCACCCCCAGCTCTCACATGGGTATGCCCCCCAGCTCATGGATATGCACCCCCAGCTCTCACATGGGTATGCCCCCCCAGCTCATGGATATGCCCCCAGCTCATGGATATGCACCCCCAGCTCTCACATGGGTATGCCCCCCAGCTCATGGATATGTCCCCCAGCTCATGGATATGCCCCCCAGCTCTCACATGGGTATGCCCCCCAGCTCATGGGTATAAGGGCCCCCCAGCTCATGGGTATAAGGGCCCCCCAGCTCATGGGTATTTGGGTCCCCCAGCTCTTACCTTTGCTGGCCCCAGGGCAGGCTCCGCCGGCGTTGTTCTTCTCCTTGGCGAGCGGCCGCTGGAAACATGCGTCTTGGCCGCTCGCCGGAAACCACCTGATCAGCGCAGAGGTCTCGCGAGAGGATCTCGTGCGCTGGTCAGGTGCTTCCTATCCCACTTGAGCGGCCAAGCTGCATGTCAGTGGGCGCTCGCAGGGAGAGGGGCGGCCAGCGCGCGGCTCCCAGATTCCGGCGCTGATTGCCGGAATCTGGCGGCGGCGCTGGGCCCCCCTCCAGTGGTGGAATGCCAGGGCCCGGTCGCAACTGCGACCGCTGCGACCCTGGTACTTCCGCCACTGTTCTGCACCTATATGTTGCAGCTAATTTGGATCAGAATAAAAAGGACTTTCGCAGAACTTAGCAGCTGTCTCAGCACTTTCATGGCATCTGCTCCTTAAAACAACACTGTCACTGGCGTGCCGTGTTAATGATATACCTTTCAATCCTGATCCAGGTCTCCTAGTGCTGCACAGAGAACTTTCAATGACCTTTAAATTAATGAATTATTGATACAATATACAACTTATGATAAAAAGGTAGATATAAAAAGATAGGTAGAAAGATATATATATATAGATACAGATAGATAGATACAGATAGATACAGATAGATAGATAGATACAGATAGATAGATGTGGATATAGATAGATAGAAAGAAAGATATGGATACAGATAGATAGATAGATAGCTACACGGATAGATAGATAGATAGATAGATAGATAGATAGCTACAAGGATAGATAGATAGATAGATAGATAGATAGCTACAAGGATAGATAGCTACAAGGATAGATAGCTACAAGGATAGATAGATAGCTACAAGGATAGATAGATAGATAGATAGATAGATAGATAGATAGATAGATAGATAGCTACAAGGATAGATAGATAGATAGATAGATAGATAGCTAGAAGGATAGATAGATAGATAGCTACAAGGATAGATAGATAGATAGATAGATAGATAGATAGATAGATAGATAGATAGCTACAAGGATAGATAGATAGCTACAAGGATAGATAGATAGATAGATAGATAGATAGATAGATAGATAGATAGATAGATAGATAGATAGATAGATAGATAGATAGATAGCTACAAGGATAGATAGATAGATAGATAGATAGATAGATAGATAGATAGATAGATAGATAGATAGATAGATAGATAGCTACAAGGATAGATAGATAGATAGATAGATAGATAGATAGCTACAAGGATAGATAGATAGATAGATAGATAGATAGATAGATAGATAGCTACAAGGATAGATAGATAGATAGATAGATAGATAGCTACAAGGATAGATAGATAGATAGATAGATAGATAGATAGATAGATAGATAGATAGATAGATAGCTACAAGGATAGATAGATAGATAGATAGCTACAAGGATAGATAGATAGATAGATAGATAGATAGATAGATAGATAGATAGATAGATAGCTACAAGGATAGATAGATAGATAGATAGATAGATAGATAGGTACATGTATATATAGATGATAGATAGATTAGTTAATTTAAACTAGTTTTTTCTTATAATTAACAGATATGTCTTTCTATGATGTAAAATATCTTTTAAAACAAATGATAGATTTCTCTAATATTATTTTGTAATATGGCATTTTTAATCAGATATTATCTTTTTATTAATAGCTGTTTATCTTTTGCTTCTTTCATACAAGGTTTATTTTTTTAGGATTTTTTGCCATTTTTCAGGATTTTTTTGGTTAACTTTTAGGTTTCCTAATATAATTTAAAACAACAAGGCTTTTTTTCTTTGCTGAATGCAGCTGTATTACTTTCTTTCAGTCCAGCTGCCTTCTGCAATGAATACTATGTTTCAGCACCATGGATAGCTCCGGAGCCCCGCGGGCTGCTGTCCTTGGTTCTGAATCAGCACCATGGATAGCTCCAGAGCCCCAGAGATATTGCAGTGCATATGAATACAGGTAGATATGGATAAAAATGGATAGATAGATAGGTACAAAGATAGATTGATAGATAGATAGATAGATAGATAGATAGATAGATAGATAGATAGATGATAGGTACATGTATATATAGATGATAGATAGATTAGTTAGTTTAAACTAGTTGTTTCTTATAATTAACAGATATGTCTTTGTATGATGTAAAATATCTTTTAAAACAAATGATAGATTTCTCTAATATTATTTAGTAATATGGCATTTTTAATCAGATATTATCTTTATATTAATAGCTGTTTATCTTTTGCTTCTTTCATATAAGGTAAAGCGTAAAATGCAAAATTAAAAATTACACATCTGTCAAAAGAAAATGTTTAAAAATAGAATAGTCTATAATGTAATTTATTTCAATGAAATCGATTATATCTGATTCCCTTTAATAGCTGGTAACTATTACTCTATCCATCATATCTGTAACATCATTTCTACCCACATATATTTTTCAATTTAGAGATCTTCACTTATTATTTGATAGGGGAATTTAATGGATTGCAGATACATCTCATTGGACACTTTGGATGCACGTAGTGGTTGGTTCCGCGTCGTGTTGACTTTGCTCTTTGCTTTTTCTTGCAGTCTCTGCTCGGCATTGGGTTCGGACCAAGTTCTGCAATGCGGAGGATAAGCCAGGGCAGCATATTTAATTTCCGGTTTCGCGGACGAGACATTTGCTCAGAGACTGATTTTGCCGACGACGAGGTGAGCAATGCAAGCGATGGACACAGAGGGTCCCTGCTGGTTCCCCGTCTCGGAAGACGCCAGAGCACCCAGAGTCAAACCAGTCCTACATCCCATCCCAACACGCCTGGTTTCACGCAGAACGGCAAGAGGAACAGCTCGGTGGATTGTAATGGAGTTGTGTCTTTGGTTGGTGGAACTGGGACTTTTTCTAACCCGTCGTCTCCGGGAGGATTACTGCTGCCCTCTGTCATTCTGGAAAAAACTGGAGCGGAGGAAAACGTGAGTGTCATTCCCTTAATTCTGTTCTTTTACGTATATGTTATTTTTTGAGGTCAAGGATGAAATGTCAAAGTTGACATTTTTAAATGAACATGTTATAAAAATGTACCCCCCCCTTTTTTCCCCCCTAAATAATTGGGCCGATGTTGCATATATGTTATATATTTTTTCTCTAGTTTTGCTGTAAATATTCACCTTTTCTCCCTCGGCACGCAATACTCTTCCCTTACAGCTCAGAGCTTTGGAATTCTGGAAGACCCTGTAGCTTCTTATGCAATTTGCATATCTTACGTAACTTTCGTATCTACACTACGTAACTTGAGTATCTCACGGAACCAGTGTGCTTTCGTATGCAAGTTATGCAGTGCCTGCTCAGAATGATCAATTGGTGATATGCCCAGGGCCAGATTTATAATTAGGCAGAGTAGGCATGTGCCTATAGTAGGCCCCTACCACAGGGGCGGGGAGGCCTTGCTCTGTGAAAAGATTTTTTTTAATTTACAATCATTTAGACCCATGTATCTCCAAAACCCTACATGCTAGAAGACCATATCAGGTATCACTGGAAAGGCCAGGATCCCAATAATCATCACAGAATAATTATCTCACAAAAACTTAAGAAGTATTTCCTCCAGTCGTGGTCCTTTTTTTGGGGGGGGGGTGCACTCCAGCAGATTTCTGTGCCTGCAAATTCAAATCTGGCCCTGGGCATTTGCCCCCCTCCCCCCGTGAGCAGCAAACCCATTGTAAATGATACGGGGGAACCCTTGTATCTCCAATTCTATAAAATGTAAATGGTCAAATAAGGTGTCATTGGAAAGATCAGATTCTGACCTTTCCAATGATGCCAATTATGACCATGTAAAATGTGCAGAGAGCAGTAAAAATAATTCTCAGTGAGCATCTGCCTGAATGCAGGCTACAGAACATTACTGTGCAGGGTCTGTCAGGCATCACCTGAGCAGCTGTAAGCTGTAAGACAGACACTGTGCAGTAATGTACTGGACGGAGTGAGTATGATGAACATACCCTGCGATCTGGCACCCGCTCTGTCTGTCACTGTCACTGTGAACCGAAAACCAGCCAAAATAGATTGGTGCACAGCATCGATTCTCTGCAGAACGCTCACTGCTGCGGCTTGCCTGCTGACATCATTGGTCCCTGAGTTTGATCCCAGTGGGTGAAATGTTCAAAGTCCTGTCTGCTGAAATGACAGCTGTGTGGGCAGAGGGAACTCTTCCACTTCTCACATTGCTATTAGCCAAAGGGGGCTGGGGGAGGGGGGGTCTATCCAGCCTGACCACTTTAATAAAACGCTACATGCAATTACTTCAAACAAAGAAAAAACCAGCAGCAGCATGTGTTTTATAGTGTGTTTTATAAAGTGGTTTTGTTTGTAATGTACAAGTAATCTAGTTACAGCTTGTGTTTGTGGTAACGTCCCTTTAAATCTAGTGGACGGGAAGCCTAACATTTTCACCTTTAGCTCCTAACATTTTGGAATATTGTGAAGAAAGAAATATATGCATTAAATATCCATTTCTTGGCTGCTATAAATGTATACATTTTTATTTATACCTTATTTATTATCCACACATATTTTTTACTTGATACAAAACATTGGGCTTGATTACATTCATAACGCAAAAATGGGGACGCTATGACTCCATGGACCCTTATGGCAAGTCTCACTTTACATCTGTGGTATAGGATAGAACAGTTGTGAAGAGGGTGGGGGAGGGAATGGTTAGGCAAGGCTGCAGGGGATCTGTTGTGTTTTCTAGGCTAGTGAAGATAAGAGGTGGCAGCTGAATGAGATCTGCTAGTGGGCTTTCAAAGCTTTGAACTACCCCATGGTGATGTCATTTGCCTAAATCCCAGACAATACAATCCATAGGAGTCATATTTTTGGCAATATGACCCATTCACTCCATTCTATGGCCAAAGCCACACAGTGAGGAGCAAGTGATGGAAAGATAATGGGGGGGGGGGGCAGTTTACAACACAAAATATCACACAATGGATGCACCCAGTGACACATATAGAGGGAAATATCACACAATGGATGCACCCAGTGACACATATAGAGGGAAATATCACACAATGGATGCGCCCAGTGACACGAGTACCGGCTGGGTGGAGTAGAGGTAACATCACTGCTCTGCGTGGAGAGAGCCTGTGGAGTCATGGGTTCGATCCTGACGAGCACCTCTCCAGTAACTGTCCTTGGGCAAGACTCCTAAAGGTACATACTCGCCACCCAGGACATACTTGAAAACGAGATAAATCTCAATGTATCCTTCCTGGGAAAATACTTTCACAAAAAAAAATTATAGACACACAATGGATGCACCCAGTGACACATATAGAGGAAAATATCACACACTGGATGCACCCAGTGACACATATAGAGGAAAATATCACACAATGGATGCACCCAGTGACACATAGAGGAAAATATCACACAATGGATGCACCCAGTGACACATATAGAGGAAAATATCACACAATGGATGCACCCAGTGACACATATAGAGGAAAATATCACACAATGGATGCACCCAGTGACACATATAGAGGGAAATATCACACAATGGATGCACCCAGTGACACGTATAGAGGAAAATATCACACAATGGATGCAGCCAGTGACACATATAGAGGAAAATATCACACAATGGATGCAGCCAGTGACACATATAGAGGAAAATATCACACAATGGATGCAGCCAGTGACACATATAGAGGAAAATATTTTCTTAACTAAACATAGAAGAGAAAAAACAAACACATGTAAGATATCAGCAACATCAAATAAACACAATAAGGACATTTCATTTTTTGAAGGTACTGGCCCTTTAAATAAGCCTTGTCGTAGACCCCAGGTTAATGCTAGACTCTGTATTAGCCCTTTGGATTTTATATGGATGGGGCGGATCAAGTTACATAATACAGTCTTTAGCCCTGGTTCTTGGGCTTTCTCAGGTCCTGGTGCATGGTCAGTGTGTTCACCCATGGTCAGGCATGTACTGGCCATAGGGACTACAGGGAGATTCCCGGTGAACCGATGGCTCAGTGGGCCAGTGTGAATGCTGGTTATTCCAACCAATAGTCTATAAAGATGCAGCGAGTGTTGATGATGTTCATGATGAGCTGGATAAGGAATCTCCGAAATTGCTGGTATAGAAATAAATAAGGAATGTGTAGTGCGTGTTCACCTCGTATTAGGGTCTTCTGGGCACACCTGGCATCCCTCCTGGTACATACCTATTATTCTAGTAGTATAGTTGGTTTTTAGGATGAAGAAATGGTTTAGTTCCTCTTCCGGACGACAGAGGACACTGTTGCGCAGAAATATGAGTTATAAACAGATTAATATCATAATAATCATCCTCCTTATCACTGTCTATATTCACCGTATAATTATACAGAAGCTTCTGATTTATTGGACACTTTGTGCACGAAATGCTCTTAGCGAACTTTACCTGTCACTGTCTGAGTATCTTGTGATGTGTGCTGGTACGCCGGACGTTTTAGGGGTGTCTAGCGTCCCACGTCATTAATTACTCTGAAAAGGAAATAATAACCTGACGTGGCCTGGTCTCTGTTATATCCCTGCTGATCTGTTTCCATGTATCTTTTTTCATGCAGTGTATATGTATTTGCCCTCTAGTAATGCGCCCATGCGTGTGAATGCTCTTCTCTATGTTATTGTGTACAGGGTGCGTACGAGTGAATGCAGGGGTGTATTTGTATGTAGGGTCAGTGTATGAATTTCTCGTCGTAGTTGCATCTTTTCCTCTTTTCGTGTTATTGCTACAACATTTTTCTGCATTGGTTTTCTCCGGGGGTCAAGACTTAAAAAAAATAAGTGTGGGAATTAGACATGCGCACAGCCAAAACAATTAGTTTAGCTTTGGATAATTTTGTTCCGTTTTTTTTTTCCATTTCGGATAATTTCGTTCTGGTTTTTTTTTTCATTTCGGATCATTTTGTTCCGTTTTTTTCTCAGTTTTGGTTCGTTCGACTTGCTACCGCTATAGTTATCGGAATGAGAAACAGATTAATTAATTAGATTAGGGTAAAATAAAAAAATAATCCCCCTGCTCCGGAGCCCCACGGGGCTGCTGTCTTTGGTTCTGAATAGGTTTCAGCACCATGGATAGCCCCCACGGAATGCAGCCAGACTGTAAGAAAGAAAAAAAAAACTGCTTTCAGCAAAGAAAAAAAAGCCTCCAAAAGAAATCCTAAAATTCACAAAAAAATCACGTAAAATGCCTAAAAAAATCCTAAAAACCAAATATATAAAGAGGCTTTTTGCTGCAATTGAAAATAATAAATGGTTGAATAAATATTTAATTGGTTTAATAGGGTTTTCATTGAAACCTATGGGATTTGTGTGAATAAACCTGCCGAATGAAACCACCAAAAATCAGGGCATTTCACTGACATTTTGTTGCTGTTCGGTGTCTCATAATAGATTAACCATTGCTTCTCTATGGGGTGTTCACTGCTGCCGAAGGTCACCATATTTTGCTGGCAATTTGCCAATATTTGGCGAATTGCCTGCTTTTTGAATAGCTGAATGGCCACGAAATTGCACCATACGGTATACGGTACGGAATTAGAATTTCTAACCCTGATTTTCGGTGATTAGTTCGACAGGTTTAATCAGGTGCATCCTATAGGTTTCAATGTAAAAAAAATCCCAGTTTTTATTAGTTTTGGATCATTTTCAGTTAATTT
The DNA here is from genome assembly GCA_009667805.1 of Leptobrachium leishanense. Lineage (NCBI taxonomy): Eukaryota > Metazoa > Chordata > Amphibia > Anura > Megophryidae > Leptobrachium > Leptobrachium leishanense. The sequence goes on along the minus strand of CM019067.1, from coordinate 325,830,535 downwards.
TCGTTCCGATTTTTCGTTTTGGTTTTTGTTATGTTACCGCGGTTTGTAATTTCGGACCGATCCGAAAATTCAGACGTTTGATTTTCGTATTTCAGAAGGGCTTCCAAAATACGAAAGTGCTAGTTTTCGTCTGTATTTTGATTCAGAACGAAACGAAACGCATATGTCTAGTGGGAACTCAACAATATTTTTGCCCCCCCCCCATTAAAGGGATTCTCTTCTGGAAAACGTCTCCATTTTTGCCCTTAAATAATTGGGCAGATGCTGCCGACGGTATGTTTGTATGGTTACACCCCTATCAGTTTAGGTTTCCCTGTGGAGGACCCTCAACCCTTATTGTCAGAGACCACACTGAGCAGAACTTCAACTCGTAAACTTTCACTCAGCATCGTTTTTCCTTACCTGCTGTGGTTGTAGTAGTGTGACATTATATATATATATATATATCCATATAGCTTGAGCCAGTAAACTGTCCTTTGCTGTTGCCAAAGTCCCTTCTTGTCGATGTTGAGCTCCTTGAACCATCAAGAAATCGCAAGACTCTTCCAGTCTTTGTCTTCCCTGGTGTGCCCTGAAAATCTGTCCTGAAAATGAAGCCATCTGCTGCACAATAGCTGAGAAGTGTCTTCATTTAACCCTTTCCGTGGAGGAAAAGCTCTTTCCAACGCTCCTTATTTTCTTCTTGATCCGTGCTATTCGGCAGCGTTTGACTTTATATTTCTCCTCTAGAAGCGGTTAACCTTGGCCCCCTCTTCATGTTGGAATACATTTTTTTTACCAGGTTGTGCTGATTTCGTCTTGATTTTCATTTTTTCGTTAGTTGCTTCCTGCGTCGATTAGACTCATTTTACGGTATGACCACAGCTGTTGTTTTCCTGGAGGTTCCACATGTAGACAGAGAGATGTCGGCACAATAGAAGAAAACCAGGTGAAGGTCAGCTGTGGTCAACTCCGATCCAGATGAGCCGATGTCATAATACTGCATGAGTTCAGATATACGTTATTTGTCCTATCGACACAATTTACTTTGATTATCACATAAATCGTGTGTTCGGAATGTGGCTACATTGACCATAAAAATAGGGACGTGTCCACAATTAATTAGCAGACCCCCATTATCGACCCAGAGAAGTCTACATTTTGAGGTCTATGAAATTTTACAAAAATCACCATAATTACAAAGACTGATTTTTGGATGCAAGCGATGGACACCTTCCTGGTTCCCTTTAGTGGAAGATGCCGAGGCTTATACACATAACAAATTGTAGCTCCTGGTAAAGACGTATAAGTGTAATGTCTCCGCTGCTTACCATTCATGCTCAGACAGCACATGTAAAGTGCTGCCCCATGCTCAGCACTGACATCTGGTACTCAAACAGTTAAGCACAACAAACATACACCACACCTTCCTGCCAAAATAAAGGTCTACCCCCTCCCTCCCAGCAATGCTTCAGCATTAACGTTCCTAACTGTGTTCCAAACCAGTCTGACTCCCCTGAAGCTCCCCGATTTACTACGGACCTCCTGTGTACCAGACCCCCTGCCTTGCCCATCGATTACCGCCTTCTACCAGCCTCTGACCAACGGACCGTCCTGACCATTCTTTTGTCCTTTTGTCCTGTCTTCCACCCCAAGGTACATACCCAGTGTCTCCCAAGAATCCTGGTCCCTCCTGTCTGTATACCTGTGAATCCCTGCAATACTGGGCTCAGACCACCATCCAACCGTTACAATAAGGGGGAATTATGACCCAGCAGAAAATGTCTTACATAAAGACGGACACTTGGATTTATAATTTGAGACCAGGACCATGCTTTGTTCTGAAGAAAGAAGAGGTTTGTGAGGGTCCTGAGGACGAGCAACGGCACTAGTGGCCTGCTCTACGGTGGGGTCCGCTCAGGTCTGATAGGGTTTTCGCTCGATTGTGCCATTACAGGGACGAATGCTCCATATGTAAAGCAGCCTGCTCTCACCCAGAAAGGGCGGCCAGTACTGATTGCCAATGACGTCATTCCTGCACGAGATATGCAAGAACCCCCGACGATCGTTTCGGCCTTGTTAGGCTTCATTTGTTCTGAAGAACCCTTGCCGAACGTTCCTCTAAACGTGCTACCAATCTCTCTACATTTCCTGCACCATTTAGAGAAACCGATGAGGATGAATATTGCGTGAGGGTTAAATGAAGACACTTCTCAGCTATTGTGGAACAAATGGCTTCATTTTCAGGACAGATTGCCTTCGGGGTCTGAGCAGATTAACCAAGAGTGTCTTAATACAGAAACAGCTCTTCGTAAGTAAACTCATCAATCAACTGTTTCTCTCTCGACTCCCGTGACGATTCCTGGATTCCGGTGGAACAATCCAAAGCAATTGGCAACGAAACGTGCAAGCCAACCAAAACCATTTGTTCCCAATAATGTAGCAAGATTGAAGAACCCGATCCTGACAAGTTTTTCTCGTCTCATCCCAGGTCGTCCGTTTGATTTTTGGCTGCTCTTCCCTCCCTGAGGTTTCTCAGGCTGTCTATTTTAGGCATTATTGAACTGTTTACAAGTATTTGTCTTTATGCTCCAACAAGATAGTTACCAATGCAGATATTAAGCCTCATGGATCGTAATGCTCAAATTACTCAGTACACAGCCAGGAAGTCCTTGGAGGAAAAGCTCTTTCCAACGCTATTATTTTCTGCTTGATCTGTGCTGTTGTTCAGCAGTGTTTGACTTTATATTTCTGCTCTAGAAGTGGTTAACCTTGACCCTCTGTTCATGTTGGACTACATTTCTTTACCGGGTTGTGCTGATTCCGTCTTGATTTTCATTTTTTCGCTCTTTGCTTTCTGCCCCGATTAGACTCGTTTTACGGTATGACCACAAATATTGTTTTCCTGGAGGTTCCACATGTAGACAGTGATTGTTGGCGCAGAAGAAAAAAACCAGGTGAAGGTCATCTGTGGTCAACTCCGATCCAGATGAGCCGAAGTCTTAATACTGCATAAGTTCAGCTATACATTATTTGTCCTATTGACACAATAAATTGTAACGTGAAGGTTCTGGAGCTTCTCTCGATATATTTTAAAGGGATATTCTTTTGAAAAATAGTTCCCTTTTTGGCGGTTAAATAATTGAGCAGATCCTGCTGACAACATGTGCCGAATTATTTTAAAAAAATCCTATTTTTAGGTGATTTTACTCACCTTTTCTCCCTCGCCACGAGCTGCTTCTCCTCGTCGGCTCAGGGACTCCCGAACCCCTAAGGCCTTGAAGCCTTTCTGTGCAATTCGTGCTCCTATACAAATTGTTTAGGATATGATCCACAAATTGTGCATGAAACGGAACTTGAGCACTTTACGTATGTAGTTCTGTTGTAGCACCTGCTCAGAGCGATGGATCGGAGCTGCACGCACATGCACAGATCCATAGGATAACTCTCTGAGACCATTTGCTAATAGGGATGTGCGTTTCGGGTTTCGGAATTTCGGAATTTTCACGAAATTTCCCGATTCGTGTTTTCGGATGCGGCCGAATTTCCGAAAATTTTTAGATCCGAAAATGGCAGATCCGAAAAGTTTTCCGAGCCGAAACGAAATATTTTCGGAATTTTCGAATGGACTTGAAATGTGTCAAATCGAAATTTATTGCTTTGAAACGAGGAGAACAGACTTTCCGAAAAAACGAAAATTTCCGAACTTACGAAAAGTCGATACAAAAAACGAGGTAAGTGACACGAAAATACGAAAATTGGTCGAAATTCCGAAAACATGTACAATTCCGAAAAACGAAAATTTCCGAAATCACGAAAAGTCGATACAAAAAACGGGCTAAGTGACACGAAAATACGAAAAATGGTCGATATTCCGAAAAAAAAAAGTATACGAAAAACGAATCGAGCCGAACCGAATCGAAACAGAAATCGGTCGAAACGAGCCGAATCGAAAAGTTTAAAAATCTGAAAAATCGAACTGAATCAAAACGAAAAAAAAATCGGTGCACAAGCCTATTCGCTAATGCAGTCGGTCTCAGAGAGGGTTATGTTGGGATGCTCTCTGTGTGTGACATCACTAGTGACCGATCTGGTGACCAGCAGCCTTGTGACGCTGGATAGGGTGAAGGAAACTCCTCCGCTACACCCATCTATTTCACCAGATTGGAGGAGGGGAAGGAGAGAAGGGAGGCACTCCACACATCCTGACCACTTTATAACTATGGCAGGAGGAGTAGAGTGTCCCTTTGAAGGTCATAAATTGGACCACATTTTTCACAAGTGAACAAGTTATCAGGAACTTTAATGGAGTCAGAACTTTCACAAATTGGGTCTCTTGAACATAATTCACATGTATTATTATCCTTTATTTATGTAGCGCCACAGATTCTGCAGGACTTCACAAGGTCAGTTTTTAGAAGTGGATGCTACATTAGAACACCGCATAGATGATACAACCTGATTCAGGAGGACCCTGTCCCCAAGGGAACTACAATCTATGTATGAGAATTTTACACGTACTGTGAGGTAGACACATACATATCTCTAGGTGTCTTACTCTTGCCTAAGGACACTTGCTGGTGTGGTCTTCTGAGTCTGCTTTCCATGATTGTAGATAAGTAACATGGTGGTGAGGATGAATCTGCTTCTCCATGGTCGTAAAGTCAAGGCTTGCATCTCTGCGGTTGTAGAGGAGAGATGTGCCGGTCGGGCATTCTGATCTGGATTTTAACTTGCTTCTCCATGATTAAAGAGCAGAGACATTACCAGTAGGCTACGCAGCCGATTTTGCGTGGTAGGCAAGTATGTACTGTTGGGTGTCTTGCCCAAGGACATGTATTGGAGAGAGTACATGAAATATCGGCACCAATGGGATCAATCAATTATTTGAATTATTCTAAATTTCCCTGATGGTACCAGGTAGACATGTGCACAGCACAAAATTTTGTTTTGAACTAATGGATTAGTCCTAAAATGTAATTTATTTAGTTACTAAAGAAATTAGTTTTCAGTTCTTTAGTATGAAAACTAATTTCATTCATCCGAAAACCAGTGGATACAATTACTATTGTAGTGGCTCCTCAGAGGGCTGAGATCGCTGCTTGTTACAGTATCTCTCACTCTCAGCACAATGTGTCAGGCAAAGCTGTTACAGTAACTGACTGCTGCTCATCACAGTGCTCAGAGTTTCAGTATAACTAGTAAATAATATTTTTATATATAAGAGGTTAGAACAATATTATTTCCTTATTTTACTGAAACTCTGAGTGCTGTTACAGTCAGTTACTGTAACAGCTGAGCCTGATACATTGAACTGAGAGATAATATAACAAGCAGCCGATCTCAGCGCTCACAGCCACTGGATTTAAAGGGCTAAAAAAAAACCTTTTCTCTGTATAATGTATAGAACATCCTCCTGCATTAATTAAAACCCCTCTCTGTATAATGTATACAACAACCACCTGCATTAAAAATGCCCCTCTCTGTATAGAACATCCTACTGCATTGGCATGTGGAGGGTGCAGAACTTTGGAATGCAATGCTTATCCAACACAGGAGAGGGAACGTTTACTTAAACTTTGTATCTCTGTGGGGGAGACACAGGAATATAAAAGCAGGGGAGAGGGAAAATATGAACGTAAATCGGTCTGAAAGCTCAGAGAAGAGATGACTGGTGCAAATTGATTTTTAAAATAAGATAAAGCACTTTAAATCCAGGGAAAACATTCAAATAAATCACACTGAAGGCTCATAATGACAGAGTAACTGTGAGAGCTGGATACTAAATGTATCAGACGTTAAAAAAAACCTTTATAACAAGCCGCACTGGGAGAGGAGAGGGACTTTATATAAAACGTGTATTATAGATGAGGAAAGCGGGATAGTGCTCCTGGATAATATAAAATGTATCAGACCTAAGCCCCTATTATGCAGAGCAGGAGGGGAGATAACACACGTTTTATAAAGTCCCGCTCTTCTCCCAGCGCTGCTTGTTGTTAAGGGGTTTTTACTATCCAGCCCTCCTCTCTCATTAGCTTTCAGTGTGATTTATTTGAATATTTTCCTTCTCCAGCTGCTTTTATCATCTTGTCTGCCTCATAGACATGCAAGGGTTAAGTAAAGGTTTCCTCTCCTGTGCTGGCTGTCTGTGCTGCGAGTGAGTATTCTGGAGCTCTATCACTGTCAGATTTTCGGGTAGGGGTCGGGAAGGATTACGCATACAAACCTTTTCTGTAGCTTTGCGATGTTGCACTTCATTACTGGTCTCCTTCGCTCATCAATGTAATATCACAAAAAGGACTGAAACTAAAATATAGTGCATTTTATTTTAGTTTCTTTCGTTTTTTGTACTGAGCAGTTTCGTATCTCTTGAGTCACACTAAAACTAAATTATCCCAAAATTTGGACTAAATCGTTTTAGTACTAAAACGAATGCACATGTCTAGTACCAGGAGCTTCTCTTCATCTGGGGAAATGCAGTAACTGAAATGCAGGCTGTTTATCCCAATGAGGAGATGGTCGTTATCTATTAATTTGGATCGGGAATTAAGGTCTGTAATACAATGGCTGTTTCGTGTTGGACCAGAGTTGTTAGTGCAACCAAGAGTATTTTTCATCTTAATATACTACTGGATCGTTCAAATCCCACCACTGTAAACTGTGAACCCTTGATATTGACTACCTTGATTGACTCTTTATGTCTCTGGTTAGAATTCTTTCCATTAACTCTCCATCCATGCTTTGACCAAATGTCATCCTTATGTCTATTTGACGTACGACTTACCTTGATACTGGAGTTAAATGCAAAACTTTCAGTAGGTCTAAAGCTAGGGTCAGACGAATGCATTTTTCGCATTGTCCGTAAAAAAGTGCCTCCGAACGCATTGACGTATTTTTTCACAGAATATGCGATAGCGGTCATACGATGCACAATTACGGCCGTGATTTGTTACGGATCCAAACCAGGAAACTTTGGGTGTCTGGACGTTATGTTGGCCGGACATGAGCAGCGACTGACGTCTCCTAATCACGCACACACACCGCTATGCGGACGCAGCGCACTCTGTACGTCAGTACTAGCGGTTCGACGTTCTTGCAAAAATGCGTTCGTTTGCCGCTTGCGTTGCCCAGCCGAACTTTCGTGCAGCCGTACTTCATGGTTGGGCCTGCGTTGGACGTCATTTGCTGCTACCACGGCCGTAATAAAGTGCGGCTAAACGCACGTTCGCACTGCGTTCGTCTGACCCCAGCCTTAAATGTCCAATTTCCCGAGAGAACTCTAGCTCTGAAAAATAATCTCAAACGTTTTTATAAATTGACCCAAGTGCTGTCAAGGTCCTCCTTAGAGGAAGTACAATAAATGACACTTATGTAGTGGTTCGATCACGGACAACCATTATGCTTTGGTTTGTATTGAGTCTCCAGATGGTATCCTCTTATGGTTGTTGACTGATGTGACTGAGAGTTCCCTCCACATCTCTCGATCTTCCAAACCCTATCAAGACCCTACTGAAAGAGTCGTATTCTCCGGAATCTTTCCCTATTCTTTGGTGTATTTTGTGAGGTCAACCACCTTATCCTGGCCTAACACCTTCACCTGGTTTCTCTCCTACCATATATTATCCATGGTTTTACCTTTTCACACGAGATAAGCGCAAATGAATGCATAAGAGGAATAGCTCCAACCTTCCAAGGCAAAGCTATTTTGGAATTCTTATTTCTAAATTTCCCCCCGATGGAACCAGTCGGATTCCAAGCCACGCCAAGGTGGTTCTGTTCTGAGCCGAAGCAATGAATGATGTTTAGATAATTCTTTGATGATGGTTTATTTCGTTGATAAGCTTTTATGCAGTAGTTACAGAACCTCAGAGATTTCAGCTCGGGCAACAAAGACATAGGTGCCATGTACGTAGATGGACGCCAAACAACCACCAGTGGGAAAATTAAGCAACACCTAAAAGGAACATGTGACTGTGTGTAGATAATGGTGTTATTATCCCCTTAATCTTATTTATGGCTTGGCATTTGTAAGTTTAGAAGTGCCTGAGCGGGCTTTATGCCCGTGAACAATAAAGACATAATTTCATTTTTCGTTTCATATATTTGTTTGCGATGTGACTCCTTACTCCACGTTGTGTGGAACGCCTCGGTATTACGGCAGAGAATGGCAGGGCAATCAAGTGATCTAGCAAATTGTTGCATTTCTGTGACATTTCTATATGGCTTCTCACGATCACGGATAGTGATTAGGGGGGTTTTCAGTTGTGCTGCAGGTGATGGTCCTTTGTTCTGGCTTCAGTCATTTTTTCTATACCGTATGTTTAAATGTGAGTTTGATGTAAAATTACGGTTTTTATCACAGTCACACTTTCTGATATTTCTCCTAATTCATTCTCATAATTCCGTTGGTAACGCTGGGTCTGCCGGTTCCAGAGGCACACGGTGTCCTGGCGGTGCACATCCCAAGAGGAGTTGGCTTGGAGTTTGGCAGAGTATTGATGGTGATTCCTTACTGCTAAAAGCATTGTTCATATAATGAACGTTAAGTTTTCAAGCGGTGGCCGCGCATTAAGGGATAGATCTGTCCTGCCTCGATGGATAGTTTGTTCCTCACTTTCCTTACAAATTTATGGATTTATGGATGCATCTGTTTAATGAGAAAATGCAAGAAAATTGACTCTATCAATTATCTATGTGTATCTATATCTATCTGTATCTATCTATCTGTATCTATCTATCTATCTGTATCTATCTATCTATCTATCTATCTATCTGTATCTATCTATCTGTATCTATCTATCTATCTGTATCTATCTATCTATCTATCTGTATCTATCTATCTATCTGTATCTATCTATCTGTATCTATCTATCTATCTATCTATCTGTATCTATCTATCTGTATCTATCTATCTATCTATCTGTATCTATCTATCTATCTATCTATCTATCTATCTATCTATCTGTATCTATCTATCTATCTATCTGTATCTATCTATCTGTATCTATCTATCTATCTATCTATCTATCTATCTATCTATCTATCTGTATCTATCTATCTTATCTATCTATCTATCTATCTATCTATCTGTATCTATCTATCTATCTGTATCTATCTATCTGTATCTATCTATCTATCTATCTGTATCTATCTATCTATCTATCTATCTATCTGTATCTATCTATCTCTATCTATCTATCTATCTATCTATCTATCTATCTATCTGTATCTATCTATCTATCTATCTATCTATCTATCTATCTGTATCTATCTATCTGTATCTATCTATCTATCTGTATCTATCTATCTATCTATCTATCTATCTATCTGTATCTATCTATCTATCTGTATCTATCTATCTATCTATCTATCTATCTGTATCTATCTATCTGTATCTATCTATCTATCTATCTATCTATCTATCTGTATCTATCTATCTATCTGTATCTATCTATCTGTATCTATCTATCTATCTATCTATCTGTATCTATCTATCTATCTATCTATCTATCTGTATCTATCTATCTGTATCTATCTATCTGTATCTATCGATCTATCTGTATCTATCTATCTATCTATCTGTATCTATCTATCTGTATCTATCTATCTATCTATCTGTATTTATCTATCTGTATCTATCTATCTGTATCTATCTATCTATCTATCTATCTATCTATCTGTATCTATCTATTTATCTGTATCTATCTATCTGTATCTATCTGTATCTATCTATCTATCTATCTATCTATCTGTATCTATCTATCTATCTGTATCTATCTATCTGTATCTATCTATCTGTATCTATCTATCTATCTATCTATCTGTATTTATCTATCTGTATCTATCTATCTATCTGTATCTATCTATCTGTATCTATCTATCTATCTATCTATCTATCTGTATCTATCTATTTAACTGTATCTATCTATCTGTATCTATCTATCTATCTATCTATCTATCTGTATCTATCTATCTATCTATCTATCTATCTATCTATCTATCTGTATCTATCTATCTATCTGTATCTATCTATCTGTATCTATCTATCTATCTATCTATCTATCTATCTATCTATCTGTATCTATCTATCTGTATCTATCTATCTATCTATATCTATCTATATCTATCTGTATCTATCTATATCTATCTGTTTCTATCTTTATTTATCTTTCTAACTATCTATCTCCAGGGGTGTCGTAACGTGGGGGCGGGGGGTGCGGCCTGCACCAGGTGACACCCACCCTTAGGGTGACACCGTCACCCTATGGGCGGGTGTCTCACCCTGCGCCGCGTGTTCGCTCCCTGCGAGCGTCCGAAGCTATGCAGCTTTGGCGCTCGCCTGGTGGAAACACGTCATCAGCCGAGTTCTCGCGAGATCGCGGCTGGTCACGTGGCTCCCACAGGCGAGCGCCCAAGCTCCATGTCGCCGGACGCTCAGAGGGAGCAGAACACGCGGCGCAGGAGGTGAGCTGGGGGCATATCCATGAGCTGGGGCATTATCCATGAGCTGGGGGCATTATCCATGAGCTGGGGCATTATCCATGAGCTGGGGGCATTATCCATGAGCTGGGGCATTATCCATGAGCTGGGGCATATCCATGAGCTGGGGCATTATCCATGAGCTGGGACATATCCATGAGCTGGGGCATTATCCATGAGCTGGGGCATATCCATGAGCTGGGGCATATCCATGAGCTGAGGCAATATCCATGAGCTGGGGCATATCCATGAGCTGAGGCAATATCCATGAGCTGGGGGCATTATCCATGAGCTGGGGGCATATCCATGAGCTGGGGCATTATCCATGAGCTGGGGCATTATCCATGAGCTGGGGCAATATCCATGAGAGCTGCTGGGGCAATATCCATGAGAGCTGCTGGGGCAATATCCATGACAGCTGCTGGGGCAATATCCATGACAGCTGCTGGGGCATATCCATGAGAGCTGCTGGGGCATATCCATGAGAGCTCCTGGGGCAATATCCATGAGAGCTGGGGCAGTATCCATGTGTGCTGGGGGCAGTATCCATGTGTGCTTGGGGCAGTATCCATATGTGCTGCGGGCATATCCATGAGAGCTGGGGCAATATCCATGTGTGAGCTGGTCTAGGGGCAATATTTCCATGTGTGAGCTGGTCTGGGGCAATATATCCATGTGTGAGCTGGTCTGGGGCAATATATCCATATGTGAGCTGAGGCGCAATATATCCATATGTGAGCTGGGTCAATGTATATCCATGGGTGAGCTGCTGGGGGCAATATATAATTGTGAACTGGGGCAATATATCCATATGTGAGCTGGGGCAATATATATCCATGGGTGAGCTGCTGGGGGCAATATATCCAGAGCTGCTGGGGGCAATATATATCCATGTGTGAGAGAGCTCCACAGCAATAAACCTCACAGTAATGTGCGCTGTGTGTATGAGCATTCAGTGTTATATGGGAGTACTGATTTAGGAGTAAGAGTAGTTAAAAAAAATCCGTAAACCTCGGGGGGGGGTGACACACCAACCCTAGTGACGCCACTGATATCTTTCAGTTTATCTCTCTGCCATCTATGTATCTGTTTATCTATTTTTATCTATCTCTATTTCTATCTATGTCTGTCTATCTATTTGTACCCTTATCTGTGCCTATATCTATCCATATCCATTATCTTTCTTTCTTTCTTTCTTTCTCTCTTTTTCTAAATCTATCTTCCAAAAGTGGCTGCAGTCAAGAAAAGGATTGTATGACACGTTTTTAATTTTTTGAAATCTATCTATCCATCTATATCTAACTCTAATTATCACATCTATCCTTATCTTTATCTCTATCTATCTATCTATCTATCTATCTATCTATCTAGATCTCTACCTCTATCCTTATCTTATCTACGTATCTCCATCTAAATCTCAATCTATCTCTTCCTCAACCTGTTTTTCTATCTCTCTATCCGTCTGTCCATCCATAGACTGGAGCTTCTAAAAGTGGCAGCATTCATCAAAAGGTTTGTATAAATCATATTGTGTGGTTTTTTTTCGTCTTCCATTTTCCTAAGTTTCCTTCCCACTCTCCGCAGGCGATCTCCCAATGACAGGGTTGAAAATTCGATATTTCTTTTCAAAACTGTACAGAGAAACAAGTGAGTCATACAGTATGGCAAAAAGGAAAAAAAAGCACGACAGCTCGGCCGCGCTGCTGGATTAATCAGACCTGGTCACCAATCTACAAAACAAAAAATAATATCTTTTAATGTTAATATAAAGCTATTAAAACACAATCTGCCCTGACAATCCCAGTAACATGATGATATGATGCAGGATTATACAGTGTTGGGAAGCAATCAAAACACCTGCACGTAATAAGTTAAATTTCATGATGTCAGGAAGTACCAGATTCCAGTTCTGTGATCTCATGGACATTTATCAAGCCCCCTGCTGCTGGTTATTTACAGTTTGATGGGCGTCAAACAAACCTGACCAAAGTAAGCTCATCTGAGGCTTGAATTTAAATTGTATCTGCTTCACATGCCAGGTGCCTGCCTTAACCTCTTAATAACAGAAAATGCACAGCCACATAGAAACATAGAAACATACAAGATTATTCAAAGAGCATTGAAGAGCTCTTTCATTCCTTGCACTTCGAGGAATCCAATTCCCTGACCCTGCGGTAAATTCAACATTCACTGCAGGGTCCCCAAAGTGCAAGGAAAAGACGCCGACAACATCTGAAAAAAGGCAGCAAAACCGCAGATTTGAATGCAAGAAAAGCCGCAAAACCGATGAAAATAAATTGGAGTGATCTGAAATATCGCCTAAAATAAGCCGAACGCACCCGACAATCTGTCGCAAAACTGCCGACCGCTTCCTAAAAAAGCCATTGATCTGCCAAACACAGCACTGACCAGCCGCTGGGAAAAAACAACAAGCTGACGAATGGGGTAAAAAAAGCCACTGTGACGTTGAAAAGTTGTTTGCAAATAAAGTACTGCATGAAAATGTCTGGAATTAATATATTACTTTGTCTACTTAGTGAGTAGGCGAATTGTCCCGAAATTGCAGACACGGTGAAATTCACCATTCGTCGGTGCTTAGTGAATAACCTTCATAGGATTATTTTATGTAGATATAGCCTGAGTTTGACAGACAGGCATATGAATGAAGTAACTTTGTATCACAATCAAGTACTCATGTGCATGTTCAAAAAGTAAGATTGTATCAACTTGAGCTGCCATACAACGTCTAAGACCACTGGTCTGATAGGTGTAAGCTCTAGACTTATAGGGCTCTATTCTATAGTTGCCGCTAACGGTTGTGCCTCGTTATGTAAGCTTTAGCACCAGGATAAGTGTGTTTAACTCATGCCACCCATATTACATTCCTGACGCCACCTCTGCTGGTAATCCGATAGCGCATCATTTTTTGCACGAGCTTACTGTACTTTGCGCATCCTATACTTAACATGGGGAGAGCAACCATACATTAGCGTTTCGATAAGTAAGGTATTACAAAGTGCTGGCACAATTTCCCTTTGGGATGTGCAAGCCATAATTTTACCACCTTCTAAGAGTTGGTGCTGTATAAATCTGCGTTTGATAAATAATTTAGCGCCCCCAATAAGTCCCATACTCCACTCTCATCCCGTGGTGAGAAGGGTGGCCCGATCCGCCACTTCTTCTGGCCGCGAGCAGAGTGCGACTGGTGACAAATAGTTCCCAGTCTCCCTCCGAGATCACTCCGCGGCATCACACTGCACTGTTTTGCGAGAGCGAGATCGCACAGGGCCGCAGCGCAACCCTCCATGGAGTCTTATGGACTCCAGGAGGTGATACTCGCGGTGGCGCGGGAGCCCTTCCATGAGTATCTCTTCGGTTATCGCTGCGGTCTGAGGCAAGGTGCTGAGGTAGCGCCTGCCCCAGAATCAATGGCGTGCGCAGCCCATTATATTTGGGTGTGTACCCATGGAACATTTATTAATTGGAAACTTATATCTAGAAGATTTTAGGTATAAAATCACTTTTTTTTCGTTAAAAATAACAAGCCTGTAATCAGAGCTACAGTCAGTTCTTATGTTATTCTTCATGAATTAGATACAGGACATCTAAGGCTAGGGTCAGACGAACGCATTTTCACGTTGTCTGTGAAAAAGTGCGTTCGAACGAATGGACGCATTTTTTCACGGAGTACGCGATAGCGGTCATACTATGCGCATTTGCGTCCGTGATTTTGTACGGATCATCAATAAAACACTTTTTGCATCTGGACGTTATGTTGGCCGGACATTAGCAGTGTCTGACATCTCCAATTCACGCACACACGCCGCTAGCGGACGCAGCGCACTCTGTACGACCGTACTAGCGGTTTTACGTTCTCGACAAAATGCGTTCGTTTGCCACTTGCGTTGCGCGGCCGGACTTTTGTGCGACCGTACTTCGTATATTGGCCGTCATTGCCCGGCATTTGCTGCTACTACGGCCGTGATTAAGTGCGCCAGAACGCACGTTCGCACTGCCTCAGTCTGACCCTAGCCTAAAAGGTCAATGTAAGTGGCGAAAGAGCACCTCTTCACCCAACATCAGGGTGTGCCTGGGCACACCAAGCACACCCCCTGCACACACCTATGTCCGGAATATCACATTATCATGGGAACACTACAGGTGCAGGTGCAGATTATCCCCTTAGCGTCCCCATGTTAGTGTTACGTATGGAATAGAGCCCAAAGATTTTATGATTGACAGATGTCAATATAAAAGGATGAGAGAATCCACCCTGGGGCGTCACTTTAAGTCTCAGGTCGCTGTGATCGTTATCTCGAGGCTCAGAATAAACTAAATGAGCGTCACCCCCCTCGCTGCAATCATCCCCGTACCGATCGGCGGCGGCATCCTGAGCGCAGCTATCCGGGAATTCGTAGATGGGTCGGTGCCAGTGTGGTCATGGGAGGCGACAGATACGTCTCATTGTCATCCTAATTCGATGTCGCATTATGCATCCGCCCATTAATATGTCTTATATATAATGCCGGCAATAAACATTATAGTAAATCATGAATTTTTAATAAAGAATTCCTGTCAGAAATTGCTTTCTATTTGAAAGATTATGAATAGACGCTGCGCGCAGTGAAGCTTTCAGAAACGTGTCACAAACACTGTGCCCGTACAGAGTCGGGGAGTTCATACAATTCAAGAATTTACTACAATATTCATGTTTTAATTTTCAGTAATTCATTCATAGAATAGAAGCCCTCCCATGTCAGATTTATCCACTCAATTTTATATACTGAGCATAATGATACCTCGCCTAGCAGTCCTTATTTAGGCCTAAACTCCTCTCTTCCTCATTTTCCTTCCTAATGTAGGGGCTCCTTCATATATTCAGGGTGTGCGGGTGTCTTTTTAGGGGTTCCTCCATATATTCAGGGTGTGGGTGTCTTTTTAGGGGTTCCTCCATATATTCAGGGTGTGCGGGTGTCTTTTTAGGGGCTCCTCCATATATTCAGGGTGTGCGGGTGTTTTTAGGGTCTCCTCCATATATTCAGGGTGTGCGGGTGTCTTTTTAGGGGCTCCTCCATATATTCAGGGTGTGCGGGTGTTTTTAGGGTCTCCTCCATATATTCAGGGTGTGCGGGTGTCTTTTTAGGGGCTCCTCCATATATTCAGGGTGTGTGGGTGTCTATTTAGGGGCTCCTCCATATATTCAGGGTGTGTGGGTGTTTTTAGGGTCTCCTCCATATATTCAGGGTGTGTGGGTGTCTTTTTAGGGGCTCCTCCATATATTCAGGGTGTGTGGGTGTATTTTTAGGGGCTCCTCCATATATTCAGGGTGTGTGGGTGTCTTTTTAGGGGCTCCTCCATATATTCACAGTGTACGGGTGTCTTTTTAGGGGTTCCTCCATATATTCAGGGTGTGCGGGTGTCTTTATAGGGTCTCCTTCATATATTCAGGGTGTGCGGGTGTCTTTTTAGGGGCTCCTTCGTATATTCAGGGTGTGCGGGTGTCTTTATAGGGTCTCCTTCATATATTCAGGGTGTGTGGATGTCTTTTTAGGGGCTCCTCCATATATTCAGGGTGTGTGGGTGTCTTTTTAGGGGCTCCTCCATATATTCAGGGTGTGAGGGTGTCTTTTTAGGGGCTCCTCCATATATTCAGGGTGTGTGGGTGTCTTTTTAGAGGCTCCTCCATATATTCAGGGTGTGAGGGTGTCTTTTTAGGGGATCCTCCATATATTCAGGGTGTGCGGGTGTCTTTTTAGGGTCTCCTCCATATATTCAGGGTGTGCGGGTGTCTTTTTAGGGGCTCCTTCATATATTCAGGGTGTGTGGGTGTCTTTTTAGGGGTTCCTCCATATATTCACGGTGGACGGGTGTCTTTTTAGGGGTTCCTCCATATATTCAGGGTGTGCGGGTGTCTTTATAGGGTCTCCTTCATATATTCAGGGTGTGCGGGTGTCTTTTTAGGGGCTCCTTCGTATATTCAGGATGTGTGGGTGTCTTTATATGGGCTCCTCCATATATTCAGGGTGTGTGGGTGTCTTATTAGTGGTTCCTTCTTATATTCAGGGTGTGCGGGTGTCTTTTTAGGGGTTCCTCCATATATTCAGGGTGTGTGGGTGTCTTTTTAGGGGCTCCTCCATATATTCAGGGTGTGTGGGTGTCTTTTTAGGGGTTCCTCCATATATTCAGGGTGTGTGGATGTCTTTTTAGGGGCTCCTCCATATATTCAGGATGTGTGGGTGTCTTATTAGGGGTTCCTTCATATATTCAGGGTGTGCGGGTGTCTTTTTAGGGACTCCTTCATATATTCAGGGTGTGCGGGTGTCTTTTTAGGGGCTCCTCCATATATTCGGGGTGTGCGGGTGTCTTTTTAGGGGTTCCTCTATATATTCAGGGTGTTTTGTTGTCTCTTTAGGGGTTGCTCCATATATTCAGGGTGTGTGTGTGTCTTTTTAGGGGCTCCTCCATATATTCAGGGTGTGCGGGTGTCTTTTTAGGGGTTCCTCTATATATTCAGGGTGTGCGGGTGTCTTTTTAGCGGTTCCTCCATATATTCTGGGTGTGCGGGTGTCTTTTTAGGGGCTCCTCCATATATTCAGGGTGTGCGGGTGTCTTTAGGTTCCTCCATATATTCAGGGTGTGCGGGTGTCTTTTTAGGGGCTCCTCCATATATTCAGGGTGTGCGGGTGTCTTTTTAGGGGCTCCTCATATATTTAGCGTGTTTTGTTGTCTTTTTAGGGGCTCCTCTATATATTTAGCGTGTTTTGTTGTCTTTTTAGGGGCTCCTCCATATATTCAGGGTGTGCGGTGTCTTTTTAGGGGCTCCTCCATATATTCAGGGTGTGCGGGTGTCTTTTTAGGGACTCCTTCATATATTCAGGGTGTGCGGGTGTCTTTTTAGGGGCTCCTCCATATATTCGGGTGTGCGGGTGTCTTTTTAGGGGTTCCTCTATATATTCAGGTGTTTTGTTGTCTCTTTAGGGGTTGCTCCATATATTCAGGGTGTGTGTGTGTCTTTAGGGGCTTCCATATATTCAGGGTGTGCGGGTGTCTTTTTAGGGGTTCCTCTATATATTCAGGGTGTGCGGGTGTCTTTTTAGGGGTTCCTCCATATATTCTGGGTGTGCGGGTGTCTTTTTAGGGGCTCCTCCATATATTCAGGGTGTGCGGGTGTCTTTTTAGGGGCTCCTCCATATATTCAGGGTGTGCGGGTGTCTTTTTAGGGGCTCCTCTATATATTTAGCGTGTTTTGTTGTCTTTTTAGGGGCTCCTCCATATATTCAGGGTGTGTGGGTATCTTTTATGGGGCTTCAAGGTGTGCAGGTGTATAACAGAGCTGAACAAAACATTCTTAGAAGTCATTATACATTCTTTATGTGGTTATATTTATCTACTTGTCAATTTGTATGTATAGTTTATTAAAGGTGTACAATTGTATATGCACTGCGGACATAGATCCTTTCACTCCTGTTTGTATCATAATGGATGCATAGGTGTTTTTTTCTTGTTTGGGTATAACAGAGCTGCACAGCAGTAAACCTCCTAGCAATGAGTCTGTAAACTATTTAGATATGACATGTGAAAGTGCGTTGTGTCATTTGGTGCTGATGTGAAAAATTCATCAGGTGTCTCTGTGCAAAAAAGAAACTGTGACATCATCAGATTCCCATTGATGTATTATGAGGTGAATATTTGAAGCTGGCCTCATTACACACATGCCACATGATGACCTCATCATTTCGTGCAGCTGAAAGGTGTGCAGTGGGTTATGGGTTAAAAGAACAAAAAAAAACCAAACAACAAAGAAAGACCAAACAAACAAAAAAAGAGGCTTTTACTTTGAATCTGACCCATTTTAATTGATTTAAAAAACATGAACATTTTTAAGCTAATAAATACTAAGGGCTCTATTAACTGCACGCAGTTTTTGCGCGCAGCGTTAAGCATTAACGCTCGTAAATTAACGCTGGTATTACAATCCGAGCGCATTTTTTCATCCATTAAAAAATAACGTGCGTAAAAAAGACACGCAAAAACGCACGTGCATTAACGCTCCGCGCAGTAATCGGTGGGAGGACTGTTTTTTCACGCGATTCAGCCATCTGAATTAAGAACCACAATTGTCTCCCGTTCAGTTTTTGCGCCTGTCAAAATCAATCCAGGAAAGGGTTAATGATCTTAACATGTACAGCTTGGAAAAAAGACGAGACAGAGGAGATATGATAGAAACATTTAAATACGTAAAGGGAATCCACAAGGTAGAGGAAGGGAGTATATTTAAACGGAAACAAAGTAGCAAAACAAGAGGACATAGTCTTAGATTAGAGGGGCAAAGGTTTAAAAGTAACATCAGGAAGCATTATTTTACTGAGAGGGTGGTGGATACATGGAACAGCCTTCCAGTTGAAGTGGTAGAGGCCAAAACAGTAATTGAATTTAAGCAGGCATGGGATAGGCATAAGGCTATCCTAAACAAAAGATAAATCCAGGTAAAGTATCCATGTAATTGGGCGACTAGATGGGCCGAAAGGTTCTTATCTGCCGACATTTTCTATGTTTCTATGTTTCTATGTATACATGCTGCAGCAATAATAAAAACACGCACAACTTGTCAATTTTATTGTTTGGGAATGTGTAGAATGTGTAACTATACTGTGCTGTAGTTTTTTTTCGTGCTGGTGTATTTGGTTTCGGCGAGGACGTTCAGATTTGCCGTTACCACCAGCTTTTAAAAGACGTTAAAATTATGCGCGCAAACGTTGCCCGTTAAAATCTGCGCATAGATTGTAATACCATCCTCGTACCAGCGCAGAAACGCATTTGCGCTCACAATGTTAAGTACATTACGCTCGCAAAGGGTTCGCGCAGGTTCACCAGCGGTAGACGTTAACGCGCATTTTTTGCGCAGACATTGTACTACGACGTTCAGCGCAAAGGGTTTTACCCCTCGTGTTAATGCGTTTTTGTGCACGCGTTAACGTTTGCGCAAAGTATTTAATAGAGCCCAGTGTGCTGAGTAATTGTGATTTAAATGATTATTTTCATTGTTTAAGCTGCGTTGGGAGATTTCAGTGAAGAGTTAACGTCACTTCTTCCATTCTTACATAAGTGTAGCTTTCAAGCTCCGAGCGCGGGCATGACTTGCCGGCTGCGCGTGGAACAAAAACATGGCCGCTGTCAGCTTCTTCTATAAAAATAGAAACAATCTTTATTAGTCACTGAACGTTTCAGTTTGGCTGTAAGTCCAGCTTGACATTTTCAGTTTAAAATGTGCAAATCCACGGTCATCTCCCGGCTAGTCCCGGTTTAGCGAGTAATCCAGACTAACGAGGGGCCAACACGTAATCCACGGAGTGCACTGATTACAGGACACGTGCGCCAACAGCGGTCACTGGATAAGCCTGAAAAAGACAGAAATACACCCGGAGTAATGTCAACGTGCCGGCTGTAGGTAGGGTGCATAAAGTAGGTGTGTGCTGCCCATATCGTTAGTGCGGGCAACCATGGAACATTAATTAGTTCCATTACAGAAACCGTAAATAAATACGGATAGGTTTCCTGATTTTTTTCGAATAATTAACCAAATAAGGAACATTCATAAAAGTGAATGTCAGGATCTAAAAGGTGGAGATATGATCTACAAAGAGCTGCCTGGTAAACTGTTCTTTAACAGGACTTCACAATGAACGGACACAAGGTCACCCACTCAACATCTGGAGACCGTGAGTCTGGCATCCCTGGTGCAGATACTGTCTTGGTAAAATACGAATTAAACAGATACAGTCAGGTCCAGAAATATTGGGACATTGACACAATTGTAACATCTTTGGCTCTATACACCACCACAATGGAGTTGGAATGAAACAAACACAATGTGCTTTAACTGCAGACTGACCGCTTTAATTTGAGGGTATGTACATCCAACTCAGGTGAACGGTGTAGGACTTACAGCAGTTTGTAGATGTGCCTCCCACTTGTTAAGGGACCAAAAGAAATGGGACAATTGGCTTCTCAGCTGTTCCATGGCCAGGTGTGTGATATTCCCTCATTACCCCAATTACAATGTGCAGATAAAAGGCCCAGAGTTCATTTCAAGTGTGCTATTTGCATTTGGAATCTGTTGCTGTCAACTCTCAAGATGAGATCCAAAGAGCTGTCACTATCAGTGAAGCAAGCCATCATTAGGCTGAAGAAACAAAACAAACCCATCAGAGAGATAGCAAGAACATTAGGCGTGGCCAAAACTACTGTTTGGAACATTCTCAAAAAGAAGGAACGCACCGGTGAGCTCAACAACACCAAAAGACCCGGGAGACCACGGAAAACAACTGTGGTGGATGACCGAAGAATTCTTTCCCTGGTGAAGAAAACATCCTTCGCAACAGTTGGCCAGATCAGAACACTCTCCAGGAGGTAGGTGTATGTGTGTCAAAGTCAACAATCAAGAGAGGACTTCACCAGAGTAAATACAGAGGGTTCACCACAAGATGTAAACCATTGGTGAACCTCAAAAACAGGAAGGCCAGATTAGAGTTTGCCAAACAGCACCTAACAAAGCCTTCACAGTTCTGGAACAAGATCCTATGGACAGATGAGACCAAGATCAACTTGTACCAGAATGATGGGAAGAGAAGAGTATGGAGAAGGAAAGGAACTGCTCATGATCCTAAGCATACCACCTCATCAGTGAAGCATGGTAGTGGTAGTGTCATGGCGTGGGCATGTATGGCTGCCAATGGAACTGGTTCTCTTGTATTTATTGATGATGTGACGCTGACAAAAGCAGCAGGATGAATTCTGAAGTGTTTGGGGCAATATTATCTGCTCACATTCAGCCAACTGCTGCAGAACTCATTGGACGGCGCTTCACAGTGCAGATGGACAATGACCCAAAGCATACTGCAAAAGTAACCAAAGAGTTTTTGAAGGGACAGAAGTGGAATGTTATGCAATGGCCAAGTCAATCACCTGACCTGAATCCCATTGAGCATGCATTTCACTTGCTGAAGACAAAACTGAAGGGAAAATGCCCCAAGAACAAGCAGGAACTGAAGACAGTTGCAGTAGAGGCCTGGCAGAGCATCACCAGGGATGAAACCCAGCGTCTGGTGATGTCTATGCGTTCCAGACTTCAGGCTGTGATTGACTGCAAAGGATTTGCAACCAAGTATTAAGAAGGGAAAGTTTGATTTATGATTATTATTCTGTCCCATTACCTTTGGTCCCTTAACAAGTGGGAGGCACATCTGCAAACTGCTGTAAGTCCTACACTGTTCACCTGAGTTGGATGTACATACCCTCAAATTAAAGCTGACAGTCTGCAGTTAAAGCACATTGTGTTTGTTTCATTCCAACTCCATTGTGGTGGTGTATAGAGCCAAAGATGTTAGAATTGTGTCCATGTCCCAATGTTTCTGGACCTGACTGTATAAGAATTGGAATCATATAGGAAGTTGGGGCGCCACTTACTCTCCATGTAAGGCTAGGGTCAGACGAACGCATTTTTCGCGTCTACCGTCAAAAAGTGCATCGATGCGTCCAAATGCATTTTTTCACGGAAAATGCGATAGCGGTCATACGATGCGCAATTTTGGCCTTGATATTACGGATCCAAACCAGGAAACTTTGGGTGTCTGGACGTTATGTTGGCCGGACATGAGCAGCGTCTGACGTCTCCTAATCACGCACACACACCGCTATGCCGACGCAGCGCACTCTGTACGTCAGTACTAGCGGTTCGACGTTCTTGCAAAAATGCGTTCGTTTGCCGCTTGCATTGCGCGGCTGAAACGTTCGTGCGGCCGTACTTCGTGTGTGGGGCTGCGTTGGACGTCATTTGCTGCTACCAAGGCCGTAATAAGGTGCGGCTAAACGCATGTTCGCACTGCGTTCGTCTGACCCCAGCCTAAGTGAACCGAAAAACACACTGAACTTTGGGGGTGGGGATTTAAAAGACGGATAGTACAAGCTATGGTTAGATCACCAGATACCGTACAGCAGGATCTGCAATTATTTTTTAACTCTTGAAGGGAAGGTTAGGATGCCAACTCCTCTGAACTTGGACTTACTGTAAATGGGTTGGACATACGTAGTGGTATCTGTGAGGCTGAGAGCTTGCAAGATTCAGCCAAAATCCAGTGGGTTTCTTGTAAACAGGGCAATAGCTGGTTTAAGTAGTTGAACAATCTTGGTTGCTTGATGGGTGTATTCAGTTGTCTAGTCTTCCAATAGACCAGTGGTCAGCAACCTTGGCTCCTTGATGTTTTGGGAACCACATTTCCCATGTGGCTCAGTCAGCCTAATGGGTGACTGAGCATCGTGGGAGATGTAGTTCCCGAAACATCAGGGAGCCAAGGTTGCTGACCCCTGCGGAATAGACCATGGTTAAGTCTGTGAGGCCTTTAACATACAATGGAAAAGGTACACTGCCTGGCCATTTCAGCAGGGCCCTGTTATGAGGGTCAATCTGCTGCCTGTGATTCTGCCTATTATTTTGTTCCTGCTCCTAGTATTTCTCTCTGTTGTTTGCCCTTTGTTTATTTGGTTCAGTTTATTTCGGATTAACGGTTTCCCTTGTCTGTTTGTATTTTTTTGGTTTATCCTGATCTGTGTGTTTCTGTGTTATCTGATATACTGTGTATGACCCCTGGCTCTGTATGACTAACCTTCTGGCTCTGATTCTGAAGGCCTGAAGCAACTCAGGCGTAGGGCCCTTTAGTTGCCCCTGATGCCAGGACGCAAGGAGGATTTCTTGGTGAGCAGGGGTTTAGCTCGTTTAGGAGTTTGAGCGGGAATTTTAGGGGCGGGGTTTCCAGGAGGGTATAAAAGGCGCATGCTCTGTGGCTCTGCGCGTCTTTTTCTCCTGAGGTAAACTCGTTAAAGAAATCCCCACCCTCCCTCCTTTTATTTTTGCTTTATATGGGGGTGTTGGGTTCTAGGTTTTTTAATTTTTCCCCTTTGTCACAGCGGGGGCTGGTAGGCCGTGCTGAGGTAGGGTTCCTTGATTTAAGGTGGTATTTGGTGGATTAGATGTATGGGATATGGGGGCGGAGTTTAGTTGTTTTGGTTTAGGTGCGGTATGGTGGAAGTGTGGAGTTCCCTGTCAGCACTGTCTATTATTGGTTATTGTTATATGTTATCTTACATTTTTTTTTATAGCTGTGGCCGATAATAAATATACAGTATATCATTCCACAGTACAGTATTGGTGTTTTTATTGTGTTTTGTTTATTTATCTCATTGCGTAGGTACGACCGGTCATCAGTGGGCGATTTACTTGCTTCATCTGACTGTGTATTCTGGCTCTGACCTCCTGGCTTTGTATGAGTACCCGCTCTGGTTTCTGACTTTGGCTCTTGTTTATTTTCTACGCCTCTGGATTTGCCCCTCTGGTTCTGTGTTTGGTTTTGTGTTTCACCCAGCAGTATTGTACCCACCCTTAGAACAGACAGCCATTTAAGGACCGTATTCTAGATTAGGGTTCCCTTTTGTGTGCTGCTGGGTGTGTAAGTGTCTGTCTATTGGGTTATTCCTTTAACCCTTGCCCTTCCTGCTGATCTGTGTTTCTTGTTTCCCTGCCCGCTGTGTGGTGTCTTCACCTCCTGCTCTGCGTGTTATGCAGCCAGCGGCAAGCTTGCATATTGGGCTATTAAATCAAAATATGGGGCCCACCTTGGCTCACGCCGGGTGCCCCGTGACAGTATCTCACTGTGGTTATGATAGTCGTTTCGTCTTGGTAGCGATCGAGCTTTATGATTATTGGACAGGGATTAGATTTCGCAAATTTCTGAAGTCTGTTTAACCCCTTCGCTGTGGAGGACGCGCTCAGCGCGTCCACCCGCAGGTAGCGTTCCTTGCGGAGGACGCGCTGAGCGCATCCTCCCTTTGGGGCCAGCGATCGGCCGGGTTCCGGCCGATCGCTGTGCCCCCCGGTGCGGGCTTACATCCTCGATGTCAGCCCAGCACCCGGAACCACCGCTGGCCTAATTAGATGTCATCGCTGCGGCACGATGACATCTAATTCAGGCGCCCCCCCGCATGTGCGGAGGAGGCGCCTGAAAGGGAGGGGGGAGGTCCTTCGGACCTCTCTCCCTCCCGATCGCTGGCGTTGCAGGGGTTAATCCAAACGGTACCTGGAATTAACCCCATGGGGGCTGGATCACGAATCGGCACCGAAAAGCGCCGGTTCGTTATCCTTTCCCGGAGCTGGCCGACATCTTGGATGTCGGCCAAGCTTCCGGGAATGCCCCCTGAGGACTGGCATCATCGTGCATTGCACGATGACGCCAGTCCTGGAGTTAACCCCTAGCTGCCACCAATGGTGGAGATAGTGGGTTCCAATGAACCCCCTATCTCCCGATCCGTGGCAGTTAGGGGTTAATGTTTGATATTGTTGGATCGGCCAGAGCATGGCCGTTCCAACGATACCAAACATGAGTATGAAAAAAGTTGTTACAAACAAAAATTAAAAATAAAAATAAAAAAATATTTAAAAAAAATTATAACAAAAAAATAGACAATTTTTTTTCCTTTTTTTTGGTTTGTTAATGCAGCAATATTGTTCCCATTTCAATTATAATGTGAACAATGATGCTGCACTAACGATTTTTGTATGCGGTCCGTTTGTTAAAAATCGCGTAATTTCCACCAAAAAAAATGTAACGAGACCCCATCTCTAATTTTTTTAACAAGCGCACCCCATACAAAATATAACCGCAATTGCTCGCATGTTAAAATGTGAAAAAAAACACTTTACACGTTGTAAATTATTGAAAATTCATATTTTATTGCATTTTTTGTTATAATATACAGACAGGACATGATGTATACATATAATAATGACATATTATGAATCTGCCGAGTCTGACGGAAAGAACAATATATAATATGTCTGGGTCATATACTAAAATAAGCCTTCAAAACACGTTTAAACATGATGAGCAAAATCGGTAAAAATGACCTCAGCACAGAGGCGGGAAATGCCTCAGCAGCGAAAGGGTTAAGTCTGTATTGACGCTTACCATCTATAAAGGAGGCCGACATCAGACTTTATGTGACAGAGGACTTTGGGAAGCCTTGTTTGTAGTGTATGAGGTAATAGCCATGGTGTAAGTGATTCAGAACAGCCAATTAAATGCAAATTATTTCTTCTACTACTATGGTTTTCTAGGTGGTCTGCCTTCTCGAGCAGGGTCACAACAATTAGATCATCGTTCATTCAAAGGTCAGTTTGGAGGAATGCAGTGTCATGTTCTGCGGCAGAATAGAATCCAAAGAAGGGATCTGCC
The DNA here is from genome assembly GCA_009667805.1 of Leptobrachium leishanense. Lineage (NCBI taxonomy): Eukaryota > Metazoa > Chordata > Amphibia > Anura > Megophryidae > Leptobrachium > Leptobrachium leishanense. The sequence goes on along the minus strand of CM019067.1, from coordinate 325,804,793 downwards.
TGTATTTATTTATTTATTTATAAAGGATTTTACCAGGAAGGATACATTGAGATTCCTCTCGTTTTCAAGTATGTCCTGGGTTCAAGAACATTGAAGTGTTACAGTTACAGAAATACAAAGTAATACAATGCAAGATATTAAAAAAAAAAACAACACAAATATACAGATTAACAGAAAATAAATATGTAGAAAAATAATCATTATGTTACATGTTTACAGGTGCATTCCGTATTGAGGTATGTTAGTAAGGAGCTCTTGAGTGACATAAGACTGGAAGATTTGATGGTATCTGGGAGGTTATTCCATAATTGTGGTGCTCTGTAGGAAAACGAGGATCGAGCCACTGTCTTTTTGTATTGTGGTATTGCAAGTAAGGTGCTGGTCCTGGATCGGAGGTTATAGGATGAGGGAGCTGCTGGGGGAAGCATCCTATTCAGATAGGGTGGCAGCTTCCCAGAAAAGCTCTTAAACACCAGGCTGGAAAGGTGAAGGGTGCGTCTAGATTCCAGCGATGGCCAGTTTAGCTCTTTTAACATGTCACAATGGTGGGTCATGTAGTTACATTGTAATGCAAAGCGGCAGAATGAGATATACAATGTAGTAAGTTTCTCAAGATGTGTTTGTGGGGTGGCTGCGTACACTACATCTCCGTAATCAATAGCCGGCATAAGCATTTGTTGTACAATCTGCTTTCTTACCGCGGGGCTCAGGCAGGATTTGTTTCTGTACAGGGCGCCTAGTTTGGGGTAAAGTTTAGATGAGAGTTTTTCGATGTGAGGGCCAAAGGATAGATTAGGATCCAACCACATACCTAGATATTTGAGAGAAGTGACTGTGGTCAGCGTGCCATTTGATTTTGTCCCCACACATAGATGGGGATTTTGCAATTTGTGTAGTTTAGGTTTTGTTCCAAAGAGCATCGTTACAGTTTTGTCATTATTTAAAAAAAGTTTGTTGTGTTTGATCCACTTTTCTACCTCTGTGAATTGTTCTTGCAGCACGGCTTCCAGCTGCGGGAGATTTGGTTTGCTGGTATAGATCACAGTGTCGTCTGCGTACATGTGTACAGTTGAGGCTTTGCAGACGTTGGGCAGATCATTTATGAATATAGTGAATAGCAGGGGGCCGAGTATTGAGCCTTGGGGTACACCGCAAGTGACAGGGAGGGGGAGGGAGGAGCTGCCAGAAATGGACACATATTGTGATCGGTCGGATACATATGATTGAAACCAGGTTAACGTGCGATCACCAATGCCAGAGTTTTTAAGTTTTTCTAACAAGATGCCATGGTCTACTGTGTCAAAGGCCTTGGCAAAATCAAGGAAGATGGCTCCAGTTAGGTTTCCTTGTTCCATCCCAGCTTGGATATCATTGCAGACTTTTAAAAGGGCGGTTGTAGTTGAGTGATTTGGACGAAAGCTGGATTGATCCGGGGATAAGTAGTTCCAATATTGATAATAATCACGTAATTGTGTGTAGACGCATTTTTCCAAAATTTTTGACATTACAGGGAGTAACGATATCGGACGGTAGTTGGATACCAAAGTACTGTCACCACTTTTATGGATAGGTACCACTCTTGCAGTCTTCCAGAGTTTGGGTATGTATCCAGTCGCCAGTGATTCATTGATTAGGGTTGCGACAGGATTTGCAATTGCCGGTGCACTGATTTTCAGCAGCATTGCTGGTATTTGATCAGGTCCAGACTGGTATTTCATTTTTTGCTTATGGAGAAGTTTAGTAACAACACTGACAGGCACTGGTCTAAAACTGAATTCCTGTCTGATACAGGGACTTTGCACAGTTGGAGGGGCCTGACCTGCATGAGGCCTTTCTGATTGCATGTCATTTCCTAGCTTGGCAATCAAAGTGGTGGCGCATCCAACAAAATAACCATTAAAGGCATTTGCTACATCTAGGGGGTGTTGCAGGGTTTTGCTGTTTACTTTGACAGCAGCCGGCTGGGAGTGGACTGGGGGTGCTTGTATGTTATTTATGGTTCTCCAAAAGTTTCTAGGGTTTGATATGTTATTGTTTAGATTTTCATTGAAGTAATGGGCTTTAGCCATTTTTGTTTGGTTTGTGCATTCATTCCGGCATTTTCGGTATTCGCAGTGATCGTTCATGGAACCAGTACTCTTGACATTTGACCACAGTGAATCTCTAAGACGGTACATTAGTGTAAGATCAGCTGTAACCCAGGGGAGATGGGTTCCTTTTACTCGCACTTTACGCAGCGGGGCATGGGAATTCCAGACTTTCAGGAGCTCAGACTGAAAGTATTCAATTGCACAGTCTAGGTCTGGGATTAGGTTTAGTCTGTACCAGGGGAGCTGTTTGAGATCACTTAGGAAGGATTCAAGAATAAATTTCTTGAAAGTCATGGTGGTTATTACCTTTGGGGGAGATTTCATGGCCTTTATTTTGCGCACGCAGTACACTAAACAATGGTCACTAAAGCTATTAGCGAGAACACCTGCCTCCTGTATTCGATCAGGAGATGAGGAGAGAATCCAGTCCAGCAAGGTATGGTTAGGGCTTTTCATATTAATGCGAGTGGGGGAGGAGATTAATTGAGTTAGCTGCAAAGTTTTAAACAGTGAGCAGTGTTTATTGTTTTTAGGATTTAGCTAATCTGTATTAAAATCGCCGAGGACCCGCATTTCACTTTTTTGGTTTTGGGCAAGTAGGTTATTAAGGATTTGAGATATGTCAGAGAGGGAGTGCACTGGAGAGCTCGGATTTGCTATAGAGTAGATATTATCTGCAGCTTTATAGCTTTAAACGGTTCTCTCAAAGAGAAGGATATTAAATTATCAGGTTGTGGCAGTTACTGGTTGTGAGATTAGCTTATGGGACGATTGAGGGGAATGGATTGTGAGTCCTCAATTATGGAATCACATTGGGGAGAGGGACAGGTGGTGAACAAGAGGTTTGAGAGCTGTGATCATTAAAGGCGTCTAGACAAAATAACACGACTTGGCTTTCTTTGCTGAAACGATGGCAATGTATCATTTCATATTTGAAGAAGTCGTTAGGACGCCAGCGAACGACAATAGAAAATTAACGAACTTGCCTCATTTAATAAATTGCTTTATGGAGCAATATAAGAGTAGCGTTCAGACAAGTGGCAACTTCTGTTACGGCTTGACTTATCCAGCAGCTTACTGTGCATTTACACCTCCCCTTACTTTTAGGGATAGGGTTACTTCTAGGGTCAGGTTTAGGGTTACTATTTCTGTTTTATGATAAGGGTTAGGATTATTGCTATGGTTAGGTTTAGAGCTACTTTATGTTTACGGTTAGAGTTTGTCACAGTGTCCCCCTCACCGGGCTGCGTTGAGGGTCGCTGTGGGTGTCCGGTGTGGTCTCGTGGTCCCGGCCCGGGGTCGTGTTCCCTTGGGTCCTCCTCTGTCTCGTGGGTTGCCTCGGCGTCTCCTGGCAGTGCGGGGGGCCTGGGGTGTTCGGGTTGCCATGCGGGCTCGGCAGCTCCGGCACGGCCTGGTGTTCCTCTGCTCTGCTGACGTGTCGGGGGGCAGAGCATGGCTGCGGGCATGCGCGCGCGATCCGGGTCTGCGCTTAAAGGGAAAGGTACCGGATCCATCCTGGGCACATACCAAACACCTGCAATTAGGAGGTACATACATTCCTTGCTGGATAGTTGAGTGTTCCCTTGTTGGTTAAATATTCCTCTGCTGTGTTATATCCCGTTCCCGACCTTGGCTATCTCCCCAACTACGTTGTCTTCAGTTATCCTGACCACTGGGCTGGCTTACACACTCGTCTATTCTACCTTCTGATATTCCGACCTTTGGCATACTCCCGACTGGCTTTCTATCTTTGCATCCTGAGGTCCTGTTCCCGGTGACAGAGTTAGGATTACTTTTAGGGTTAGGGTTACTAATTTTGCTTGAACGATTAGGGTTATGATTAAGCTTAGGTTAATTTTTAGAGTTAAGGCTAGGATTAGTATACTTGTATGCTAATCCTAACCATAGCCCTAAAAGTAAACCTAAGCTTAATCATAACCCTAATCGTTCAAGCACAAATAGTAACCCTAAAAGTAATCCTAACTCTTACCTTAAACATGAAAGTCAAAATATCCCTAACCCTAAAAGTAATCCTAACTTTAACCCTAAACATGAAAGCCAACCTAACCCTGACCCTAAAAGTAATCCTAACTCTAACCCTAAACATAAAGTAACTCTAAACCTAACCATAGAAATAATCCTAACCCTTATCATAAAACAGAAATAGTAACCCTAAACCTGACCCTAAAAGTAAACCTAAACCTAAAAATACCCCAAAACTAATCATAAACATAGAATTAAACCCAACCTTAAAAATAACCATAACCCTAATTGTAAAACAAGCAGAAAACAGCAAACCTAGCATTAGTCATAAAACAAGCAGGAAAAGTAACCCTGACTGTAAAAGTAACCCTAACCTTAAACTTAACCCAAACCTCAAAAAAGCAAGCATAAATAGTAACTCTAAAAGTAAGCCTTACCGTAACCGTAACACTGACGTAACCCTAACCTAACCCTAAAAGTAATCCTAACCCTGAGCATGACAGTAAACCTAACCTGACCTTGAACCTAAATGTAACCCAAAAGCTAACCCTAACCCTAAAAGTGACCCTAAACCTAAGCAGGACATTAATCTTAACTCAAACCCTAACAGTAACTCTAACCTTAACATTAACCCTATTCATAACCAACATTGATATGGGGGGTATAGAGGGGGTTTCGGGGGGAATTATAGAGGGAAGGGGTAGAGAAAGTGAAGAGGGGTATGGAGGGGGTATGGGGGGGTTAATATCTGTGCCTCTGAATTCTCCAAACCAATATGATCAGCATAGCGTTATGTGATAGGCAACCCCAGGTGTGACCCGATGATTTGTGTGACGTTATCAGCTGTAACGAGCTAACTAATTACCTTCCTATGTTGGGTTTAGCTCAGATCCTCATGGTCGATTGAACAAAAAAGACAGGATTAGGCACCTTGATGGATATTAACCTTTTCTTTTCAAAAATTTGGAGTAAGCGCCCGGTACACGAAAAAAAATAAAGGGTTAAAAAAAATGCTCGCTATGCTTTTGGTAAAACGTGCCACTATATTGTACGTGGCTCCCCGGCGCTCTCTCCGGCTCAATCACCGCGTAAGTACTTTATTCTCGTTAGTGTGCCAGAATGCGGACTATTGTACGGCAGCGCCGGGGGCTAATCGCCGGCCTTTGTACGGGGTAAAATAGATGCAAGCAGAAGTGGCTTCGAATAAAGTCAAGTCTCCCACCTGTAATTGTTTGAACCGCTCCGCAAAAAGGCGATGTTTACTTATTATAAGGCGCTGCTTGGAAGAAAAGGAAACGCTTTGAGATCTCGCCTCCCGCTAGGATAACCTGAATCCGGATAGAAAGGCAAAATAAAGCCATTGAACTGGGGGAACGCTTCGCGCCCCGGCTAATGCTCCTTTGTCATTGTGTTTCTTAAGCACGGATTAACGATGGCAGAAGGTGAAATAATTATTGCTTATATAGATTCCCCCCCCCCACGCCACACGATACTTTTGTCGACACGGAACGCGCGCACGTGAAGCGGAGCAAGAAAAATAAAGCCGTAAAATTAAAATAATAAATTAATAAACACTCTTGTTTTTTTTTGTTTTGTTTTTTTCTCCCTGATTTATCATAAATAAATAAATACACGGACTGGAATGGCGGGGGCAGGGAGGGCTGGGAGGAGGGACGCGCAAACTTTTATCTCTTGTTCGTGCATCCTGCCTTTACAGCTTATTGTAATGGATAGTTTACATGAATCAACTTAGGTCAGAGGGAGAGGAGGGAGGCTGGTACGGCGCTAATGGCAGCATTACCGTTGTCTAGGAAATATATCTACAGCACCATGGCAACATATGTTCATTTGGTGATGCAATGACAAGGATGCACTGTGAACCAGGTCTGGTATCTAATGTATCCCGAAAATGCGTAGAGGATTCGAAAAGTCAAATGGCAGAGAGCTGTTTATCTCGGGCTGGACACGCCGCCGAATGACAGACGGGCCAGGGCACAAGTTAGCTGAAGTATGCAAAGTAAATATAGAAATGTTTAGCGGACTCCTGCTTCCGCCTGTGCGTTTCGACGTATATCGACGATGGTCACCAGTTTTGATGAATGAAAGCCATTAAAGTGGCGGTATAAACAGAAAATCATTCACAACTTCATATACAAAGTTGCAACCAGGGTCGCCATCTGGGGGGGGGGGTGACAGCCCATGATATGTTCAGGGGCCATTTGGGTCCAGTGGGCCCCAGTCCGTGCCAAACCCCATGCAGCTTGTGACACATGTGTAAAGGTCCCATCTATGTAACCCATAACTTGCCCAACGGGATAGCGGGAAACTTCCTGGTGGGCTGTATCATCTGTGATTGGTCAGGACACTTTGACTCATTACTAAGGGAGCAGTTAGTATGGTCTGCTTCAGGTAGAGGCGCAGAGCATGTGCTAGGCCACCAGGGAATACTTTTTACCCCTTTCTGGACGACCATGGATTTAAAACACTGTGGGCTCTATTACATTCTTCACGCAAACATGCACGGTAAACGCGTGAATTTCTGATGGCAGCCCTCGTTGCAACAGTGTGAATATGTTATACGTTACTGGCACAATTTGGACAGCAAAAGAGGATGACAGACCGGTCACTGTGAGGCACAGAGTTAGTAGGAGCTTTATTAGAGGAGCAGCAATCTTTCAGGCCTTATATACTCGTGGGCTTGCCAGCCCTGCCCTGTCAAGGCCCTTTCTCAAGCCTCAAGGAAGGTCCTAAAATTAGGACTGAAATGTTGCTGCTCCTCTAATAAAGCTCCTACTGATGCTAAGCCTCATGTGGCTGGTCCTCCTTCCACTTCTACTGTCCGTGTCAGGACTGGTGTTTCTGGTCCCCAGAACCCTGGCTGGTGCCGTATATCTTTATATCACATGTGCCCTTATATATGTATCTGAACTGTTCCAATTTGGAACGCTGAGCATCCAATAAGAAGTAAGGAGGGTTTCCGTTGGATTTCCTGCTGGCTGCGCACAATTTGAATGATGAATACATTTTATACAATGACTTGCTCCCAGCATCTCACTTGTGTAACTATATCCATATACACTGAGAGGCCTAAAAATAAGTCCCCCCTGGATGTAACTCGGCCAATAGGCGCTCGCCTTCCATTGGATAATTACTGCAGTGATTAATATGTTTCAGCATAAAACGAGGTCATGTGACTCCCTGAATATACTTAATGAGCAGGTTTTTCCATCAATCGTTTTTTTTCTCCCCTGATGGCACAGCGGGCATATTCCAAGATGGCAATGCCAGGATTCATCAGGCTCACATTGTGCAAGAGTGGTTGAGGGAGCATGAGACATCATTTTCACACATGGATTGGCCACCGCACAGTCCAGACCTTAACCCCATTGATGTTAATCTTTGGGATAATGTGCTGGAGAAGACTTTACGCAGCGCCGCGACTCTCCCATCATCAATACAAGATCTTGGCCTCAAATTAATGCCACTCTGGGCGCCAATAAATGCTGTGACATCGCATGAGCTTATCGACACAATGCCGCGGCGAATGCGTGACGCAATCACAGCAAAAGGCGACACATCCTAACATTTCTTGGCCGGGCTTTGTATATTCCAACTGTTCCGATTGAAGATCTGCATTTGACGCCCGTGAGGATCAAACCTGTTTTTTTGTTCCGTTTTTCATGCAATCTGTTTCATTGCGGCTGCTTTAGTTGTGACAATAAATATTTACATTTAGAATATCAATTAGTCTGCCGAACCATATCCTGACGACTGGGAGATCAGATGTTTGGATGATTTTCCGATCGCTGTCAGGAAGTAACACACGCAATACTATCTCCATCAATGTGAACGCATGGGGCAGAAAGTCCATTATGTATCACTTAAAGTGTCCAGTCGTATCATTTTCAAACCCATTCAGGTTGATTTGTCTCTTAAACCCCCCTCATATCTTATTCAAAGTTCCTAACGGAGGGAAAGCCAAGACGACGTACCTGCCATCTGGTCTGCGTGTTGGCCTCCTGTCTGCTGAGAAGCTCCTTACCGCGCATTGTCTGACAATAAATAATCTTAGAGAAGAAACGCTTTCATGTGTATCGTGGGAATCCAGCGTACGCTGCTCCTGCCACACATATAATCTGGGTTTCCTTGTTCCCGTCCAGCCGGATTGTATATTTTAAGGCAAAATATGTTCAAATTAAATGGTCATAACAAAAGTAACTCTGTCAAATGTTTATCTGAACCATGTCCTCAGATTTACCAGTTTTATGTACATTTCGTTTACATACAGGCAGAAATGGCCTTTGTGTCAGTAAATGTGCTGCAGACAGATAATAAAATGGTGAGATATCCTGCTTATCAGGGTTTTTAGTGATCAGAATGAGATTATTATCAATGCAATATCTGTAAGTGCTGCATAATGCCTGTGTATGGCAATTACAGTAACACCTTGTATCTGTATGTGCTGCATAATGCCTGTGTATGGCAATTACACCAACACCTTGTATCTGTATGTGCTGCATAATGCCTGTGTATGGTAATTACAGTAACACCTTGTATCTGTATGTGCTGCATAATGTCTGTGTGTGACAATTACAGTAACACCTTGTATCTGTATGTGCTGCATAATGCCTGTGTATGGCAATTACAGCAACACCTTGTATCTGTATGTGCTGCATAATGCCTGTGTATGGCAATTACAGTAACACCTCGTATCTGTATGTGCTGCATAATGCCTGTGTATGGCAATTACAGCAACACCTCGTATCTGTATGTGCTGCATAATGCCTGTATATGGCAATTACAGTAACACCTTGTATCTGTAGGTGCTGCATAATGCCTGTGTATGGCAATTACAGCAACACCTTGTATCTGTATGTGCTGCATAATGCCTGTGTATGGCAATTACAGTAACACCTTGTATCTGTATGTGCTGCATAATGCCTGTGTATGGCAATTACAGCAACACCTTGTATCTGTACAGTGCAGGGATTTACACTCATTATAACCCCTGAATATTATCCCTGTACAGCATTGACTGACCCCACAGCTCTCCCTGTATTCTGACAAATCCCTGGCTGCTGGAATGCAGCAGTAAAGTTTGCTGAGCTTTTTTGTTACAGTGAGGGTGAGGGCTGCTCCTTGCAGCACGGTTACAAAATGATAGGCTGCTGAGGAGAGAGATAAGACAGTAGGTTTCGTTTCACCACAGGGGGCACTCTAATCATGCCTTAAAAAGATATGCAAGTGGGGTTTTACATGCTAATGCTTGCTTTTCAATGTATTACTACGCAAGATAGAGTTCACTCGATTTTGGGAGTGTAGGGGTTAAGGAATAGATCATTCCCAATTAAAAAGATTAAGAAATGTAGATAGCAGTGTATACTGTGGTCAATCATCTGGCATGTGAAACCATTATGAAGAAAGCTGTAGTCAAGACGCGGCACGGGTTAATCTTTAACCCTTTCGCTGCTGAGGCTTTTCCCGCCCCTGTGCTGAGGTCATTTTTACTGGTTTTGCTCATCATGTTTAAACGTGTTTTGAAGGCTTATTTTAGTATATGACCCAGACATATTATATATCGTTCTTTCCGTCAGACTCGGCAGATTCAGAATATGTCATTATTATATGTATACGTCATGACCTGTCTGTATATTATAACAAAAAATGCAATAAAATATGATTTTTCAATAATTTACAATGTGTAAAGTGTTTTTTTTCACATTTTAACATGCGAGCAATTGCGGTTATATTTTGTATGGGGTGCGCTTGTTAAAAAAATTAGAGATGGGGTCTCGTTACATTTTTTTTGGGGAAAATTACACGATTTTTAACAAACGCACTGCATACAAAAATCGTTAGTGCAGCATCATTGTTCACATTATAATTGAAATGGGAACAATATTGCTGCATTAACAAACCAAAAAAAATAAAAAAACTTGTTTATTTTTTTTTTTATAATTTTTTTTTAAATATTGTTTTTTTTTTATTTTTAATTTTTTTTTTTTTTACAAACCTTTTCACTTTCGTGTTTGGTATCGTTGGAACGGCCATGCTCTGGCCGATCCAACAATACCAAACTTTAACCCCTAGCTGCCACGGATCGGGAGATAGGGAGTTCATTGGAACTCCCTATCTCCACCATTGGTGGCAGCTAGGGGTTAACTCCAGGACTGGCGTCATCGTGCTATGCACAATGACGCCAGTCCTCAGGGGGACTTCCGGAGGCTTGGCCGACATCCAAGATGCCGGCCAGCTCCGGGAAAGGATCACGAACCGGCGCTTTTCAGCGCCGATTCGTGATCCGGCTCCCCAGGGGTTAATGCCAGGTACCATTTGGAAGGGCAGGCTGTGCCCTTCCAAATGGTGCCTGGGTTAACCCCCGCAACGCCGCCGATCGGGAGCTAGAGAGGTCCGAAGGACCTCCCCCCCCTCCCTTTCAGGCGCCTTCTCCGCACATGCGGGGGGGGGGCGCCTGAATTAGGTGTCATCGCGCCCCCGCGATGACACCTAATTAGCCCGGCGGCGGTTCCGGATGCTGGGCTGACATCGAGGATGTCAGCCCGCACTGGGGGGGCCAGCGATCTGCCGGAACCCGGCCGAACGCTGACCCCAAAGGCTGGACGCGCTCAGCGCGTCCACCGCATGGAACGTGACATGCGGTTGGACGCGCTGAGCGTGTCCACCGCAGCGAAGTGGTTAAAAGGGTTATTCAGAGAGAGACGATCTGGCCACAAAATGTAACCAGACGCAGAAATTCAGCATACGATGCCATTTCTTGGCTGTTCAGCTATTCAGAGAGCAGACAGTTCGCCAAATTTTGGCGCATTGCCTGCAAGTACGGTGCCTGTTCGAGGGCAGTGAAATCCCCCATAGAGAAGCAATGATTAATCTATTCACAGACACCAAACAGCAGAGAAAAGTTGCCGAATTGCCCTGCTGTTCGGTGTTTTCATTCGGCATGTTTTCATTCGGCGAATCCCATAGGTTTCAATGTTAAAAATATTCCCATTTTAAATCAGTATCTAATTAACTGTTTATTCTTTTAATCTTCAGAAAAAGTCTTTTTATTTATTGATTTTTTTGGGATCCTTTTGGCGTTTTTCAGGATTTTTTTCTGCAAAATATTTTTCCTGGTTTTTTTTTGTAAGCGTTTTTCCATTTTTCCTTAAACAGACCTTTTTTATCATCATTCAGTGGATCTTATATGTAAATTCTAGACATTTACGTTCAGTAGTTGTTTTCAAATTTGAAACAAGCCTACTGCTTTTTTTTTTTTACCCCGTTCGTCAGCTTGTTGGCTTTTTCCAGCGGCTGATTGGCTTTTTCCGGCATGTTCGGCGTGGTTTATCTGGCGGTTCTTTCAGGTTTTTGATGTTTTTTTGCCGTTTGTTCATTGGATTTGCGGCGGGTTTGCGGCTGGTTTTCCCTGCTCTCCGGGGACCCTGCGGGGAATGCTGAATTCACCGCAGGGTGGAGAACTTTGATTCCCCAAAGCAGAGGCGTAACTAGAAACCTAAGGGCCCAGGAGCAGGAACCATGACAACTCCCCACCCTAGGCAAAAACACATTTGTCCCCCCTCCCTTCAACATGCATTGGTCCCCTCCAGGTCTACAACGTTGACTCCAGACTATCAATGTCCCTTTTTTTCCAGGTCCACTATGACCTCCTCAGTACATCTCATTTTTAATGTAATGTGCACTAGGTGTATCTCAGAGCTCCACAACAATAAATCTCACAGTAATGTGCGGAGTGTATGCGCATATCACAGAGCTCCACAGCAATAAATCTCACAGTAATGTGTGGTGTGTATGAGCGTATCACAGCTCCACAGCTATAAAACGCACAGTAATGTGCAGTGTGTATCAGCTACAAAACTCACAGTAATATGTGGTGTATGCATATATCACAGAGCTCCAAAGTAAAACTCACACATAAGTATAATTTTTTTTTAAAGAATTATATATATAAAATATAGGCAAGCACCACAGCCCAGGCAGGCGAGTGTGGGCCCCCCTGGACTCAAGGGCCCGAGTGCAGTGGCACCCTCTGCACCCCCGGTAGTTACGCCCCTGCTCCAAAGTGCAGGCAACCGTGGGGAACGAGAGCACCAAAATGTCATCAACAATTCGGTGTTATCTGAATAACCCCTTACGTTTTTTTTACCAATTTGCCAAATGCAGATTGTGACGTCTCCTTGTTGAGCATGAAATGCAATCTTGGTATCAATGTGACAGGTCCATGAAGATCCCACCATTGATTTGTTGACCAAGGTCAAGTCAAGACATTGTCAGAATATGTTGACTAAGGACTGGAATTCTAAATATTTTTTTTGGCACCCAACCCAAGGTAGATTCTCCATCCGACGAATGACAAACAATCCCATGTCGGGTCTGTGTGTATCACCTTTTCGTTGCCAAACAGGCAAGTGCAGCAGCTCCACCTCGTTGACCTGCAACAAATGATCAAAATGTAACGAAATAATAGCTCAAGAAATCCTTCATTCCTCTATGTGAAGTCCGGCAGAGCTTGCCGCAGGAATTTATTCGCTTGATACCATGTTGCATTACAGAATGCTGTCCTCCGTGAGCCGCCTTTGGATGTCTCTCTGGAGCAGTGGCCATTATGCTAGGATTGCACTCGAGCTATTTTTGGTCGTCTCTTGAAGCAAAGGAGCCTATGGTAAACAAACAAATTAAAGATCACCGGCTAAGGCTTCGCTGTATTGTCATTACATATATTTTTAGCTGTAAGTGATCCTTTTTTTTCCCTTTTGTGGCTTTCTTAGTTTTTCTTCCCTGCAACATATTGATGATAACCCTTTCACCATGCGGAAAATCCGGTTCTCTCCACTATGAAGAACTTTGTAAATTAGTGGGATTGTTATGTATACCTTAGACCCTCCACCCACCCAAGAATAGACATGGATACCCCAGTTCTTCATGCAATAAGACAAATGTATTGACGTCCCATCAGCAGATAGACGTTTCAGACATTAGAGCCTTTTCCAAGTCCAAGGTGGTTGGTTGCCTATCTGGTGGTGGGACTTCATGCAATAAGGCAAATTTATTCAAGAACTGGCATGCCTATATCTTTTCTTGCTTATGTGGATGCTGGACTTTGCCTCCCCTGACATGTTCTGGCACCTGGAGTTTAGCATGAAACTTTGGATTGTGCCGATTGTAAATTTGTATGTGTATTGGGACCCTCCACCAATCAGGATCCGACTGGCCGAAAACCTTTGCAGTCGGTAATTAGTATCGACTCTCTCGGTGCTCACTGCTGCCCCTTAATACGTGAAGTCCCTGAAGCTTTTCCACGCAAGTAGTGTGTCCTTTGCAACTTGCTTAGCAAATTGCGCAGTGCTACAGACTTGCGCACGTTACGGACGCAAGTTCCGTGACAATCAGAGCTGGGTACGCCTGCGCTGATCCAATCCACTGACCTCCATTGCAAGTGGTTACAGAGGGTGAGGTCACCATGCTCTCTGTGTTTGTGATATCACTAGTGACCGATCTGGTGACTGGCAGCCAGGAAATTCAAAATCCCGGCTTCTGTTAAAGCTGAGTGTGGTGGAGGAAACTCCTCCGCTTCACCCCGTGCTTCTCCCAGATCAGGGCATCAGGAAAGGGGGGCACTGCCTACATCCTGACCACTTTAAAAAACGGAAATGGTCAGGATTAGAGATGTGCATTTGTTTCGGAAACATTCGGAATTTGTAACGAAATTTGATAATTCGTAGTTCGGAAGTACTTCCGAATAACGAATCGATACGAAACGAATTCGAAACGAAATGGAATATAACAAATTTATTTTGTTTACACTGTCATCATAAAAGAAAAATTTTATTAACTGATATCAACTATCGAATTTTGAAATGAACTATGAGATTGATATCAACTATTGAATTGATCTTAACTTACAATATAAGTAATAGTCAGCAAAGAACTTTATGAAACAAATTAATTTTTGTCTCACTGTTTAATTTGACTCAAATATTAAATCTGTGACACAGCTTAAAATTTAACCCTAGCTTTTCTTTTGACAGCAAAATTTGATTACTTGGGGTTTTAGTGACCCAAAATTCAAATTGATTGTGTGGAGTAGAGGTAACATCACTGCTCTGCGTGGAGAGAGCCTGTGGGGCCATGGGTTTGATCCCAGCAAGAGCACCTCTCCAGTAAGTGTCACTTGGGCAAGACACCTAATGGTACATACTCGCCACCCAGGACATACTTAAAAACGAGAGAAATCTCAATGAATCCTTCCTGGGAAAATCCTTTAAAAAAAAAAAAACTATCGAATTGATATATGGAATTCGAATCGATTTGATTTCAAATCGATTCGAAACGAAATACGAAACTAAATTAGTTCCGAAAACTAAATGATTTAAAAACGTAACTAAACGAAACAAATTTTTCAGCCATGCACATCCCTAGTCAGGATGAGTAGAACCTACCTTTAACTATTTAAAGGTAACATACTTTGTTTTAATTTTCACCCCGCAAATGATGGTTTGTATACAATGTATACAAGTCGTTAGTGCTGTCCAATCAGACAAAACCGATACAATGCTCTGTTTTGTTCCTCAAGGAACAAAATAACAAAAGGTATTGTGGTATGTATCAACTTGAGCGAGTGTTGTTATTATTTAAACAGTGTCATCAGTTTCCCAGGGCGACAAACTACAACACAAAGACATTAAACTAACAAAATGACACACAATACTATATAACAGAAGCTGGAGCGATGTGGACGGCCCTTATCAGGCCAACTTAACCTTATTCTTTTTTATAGTCCTCTGCAGGAGTTGTGTTACAATAATATATACATTTTTGTCTGTTTGTGTTAATAACAAGGGGTGGTTGTTGCCATTCTGTGCGCTGTATTCTCTCCGGTATATGTTCCCACCTGGCTTAGAATAGCAGTTATTCTGCCTCCTGTGATGAGGGATGCCATAACTAAATAAACAAACTTTACAGATCCGGCCCTGGCACCTGTCTTCTTCTTCTGCCGGGGTCAAGCACGCAGACGGAGCTGCCTTCAAACCGAGCAAATGCATGAGGGCATCACACTGATCCCCTGCTAAGCCAATTAACCCCAGTGAGGGTCGTTAAACTTGACACCCCAGGTGTTAGTAAACTGCATTTCACATGACGCCCAAACCTGCCTGACGGTGACCCTTTACTCTACCAAGGGCTTTTCAGTATAACGTGTCAGAATCATAAGTCACAAATAAACGACTCCTCCATATAGTCAGGGTGTGCGGGTGTCTTTTTAGGGGCTCCTCCATATATTCAGGGTGTGTGGGTGTCTTTTTAGGGGCTCCTCCATATATTCAGGGTGTGTGGGTGTCTTTTTAGGGGCTCCTCCATATATTCAGGGTGTGTGGGTGTCTTTTTAGGGGCTCCTCCATATATTCAGGGTGTGCGGGTGTCTTTTTAGGGGCTCCTCCATATATTCAGGGTGTGCGGGTGTCTTTTTAGGGGTTCTTCCATATATTCAGGGTGTGCGGGTGTCTTTTTAGGGGCTCCTCCATATATTCAGGGTGTGTGGGTGTCTTTTTAGGGGCTCCTCCATATATTCAGGGTGTGTGGGTGTCTTTTTAGGGGCTCCTCCATATATTCAGGGTGTGCGGGTGTCTTTTTAGGGGTTCCTCCATATATTCAGGGTGTGTGGGTGTCTTTTTAGGGGCTCCTCCATATATTCAGGGTGTGTGGGTGTCTTTTTAGGGGCTCCTCCATATATTCAGGGTGTGCGGGTGTCTTTTTAGGGGCTCCTCGATATATTCAGGGTGTGCGGGTGTCTTTTTAGGGGTTCTTCCATATATTCAGGGTGTGCGGGTGTCTTTTTAGGGGCTCCTCCATATATTCAGGGTGTGCGGGTGTCTTTTTAGAGGCTCCTCCATATATTCAGGGTGTGTGTGTGTGTCTTTTTAGGGGCTCCTCCATATATTCAGGGTGTGTGGGTGTCTTTTTAGGGGCTCCTCCATATATTCAGGGTGTGTGGGAGTCTTTTTAGAGGCTCCTCCATATATTCAGGGTGTGTGTGTCTCTTTAGGGGCTCCTCCATATATTCAGGGTGTGCGGGTGTCTTTTTAGAGGCTCCTCCATATGTTCAGGGTGTGTGGGTGTATTTTAGGGGCTCCTCCATATATTCAGGGTGTGCGGGTGTCTTTTTAGGGGCTCCTCCATATATTCAGGGTGTGTGGGTGTATTTTAGGGTTTCCTCCATATATTCAGGGTGTGTGGGTATCTTTTTAGGGGCTCCTCCATATATTCAGGGTGTGCGGGTGTCATTATTAGGGGTTCCTCCATATATTCAGGGTGTGCGGGTGTCTTTTTAGGGGCTCCTCCATATATTCAGGGTGCGCGGGTGTCTTTTTAGGGGCTCCTCCATATATTCAGGGTGTGTGGGTGTCTTTTTAGGGGCTCCTCCATATATTCAGGGTGTGTGGGTGTTTTTTTAGGGGTTCCTCCATATATTCAGGGTGTGGGGTGTTTTTAGAGGCTCCTCCATATATTCAGGGTGTGTGGGTGTCTTTTTAGAGGCTCCTCCATATATTCAGGGTGTGTGTATGTCTTTTTAGGGGCTCCTCCATATATTCAGGGTGTGTGGGTGTCATTTTAGGGGCTCCTCCATATAATCAGGGTTTGCGGGTGTTTTTAGAGGCTCCTCCATATAATCAGGGTGTGCGGGTGTTTTTAGAGGCTCCTCCATATAATCAGGGTGTGCGGGTGTTTTTAGAGGCTCCTCCATATAATCAGGGTGTGCGGGTGTATTTTAGGGGCTCCTCAATATATTCAGGGTGTGCGGGTGTTTTTAGAGGCTCCTCCATATAATCAGGGTGTGCGGGTGTATTTTAGGGGCTCCTCCATATATTCAGGGTGTGCGGGTGTCTTTTTAGGGGCTCCTCCATATAATCAGGGTGTGGTGGTATATTTTATGGGCTCCTCCATATATTCAGGGTGTGTGGGTGTCTTTTTAGGGGCTCCTCCATATATTCAGGGTGTGTGGGTGTCTTTTTAGGCGCTCCTCCATATAATCAGGGTGTGGTGGTATATTTTATGGGCTCCTCCATATATTTGAGGTGTGTGTGTGGTTTTTAAGGCTAGTAAATAAATTCAGGGTGTACTGTTGTCTATTAGGGTCTCCTCCACCATATAATCAGGGTTGTGACTGTATAACAGAGCTGCAGCTTTAATATTCCCAGTGATGAGTGTGTAGTCTGTAATAAATGTTGTTTGTGAGGAAGGTGGCCATTTGTCCAATTTGAAATGCTGTTTATTTATGTGTTTTTTTCTGTATTTTGTAGAGAAAAATATATCAACGTTTACTGTAAATAAAATAAACGTTATAGATAACAATAAATAAAGTGCTGCAGAGCATCTGACTTCGTCCACCAGGAAAAAAAAGTATTTCCTCCACCTGTGAGAGGAATGTTAAAGCCGGAATTGGAATATAGAGGAATCCCTACTGGAAGGTGTAATGTATGAGACTAGTGAAGGTTAAAGGGGTGATTACACCCGATCCACGCCGAGAGATAAGAAATGAGAAGCATGCTCTGCCATGTGTGATCTTTGTAACTCACTCCGGTGACGGGAAACACGTTTACAAGGACCCACTAATTGCTCGTTATTTGGGACTGTGTCTGACATGGGGCTTTTTACTGAGCAATTAATTAGCAGCTCGAAAATTCAATTAAGTGAATTAAATAATAATAAAACAAAAAGTGATCAATTCTAGAATGCAATGTTTCCAAATATTTTGATATAATGTATATGTTGCACTTTAGTGTTTGCTTATGTTATAAACTATTTCATGAGTAAAGCAGTCACACACATATACACATACTGTACACACATCCACACACACACATCCACTGGCGTCACTAGGGTTGGTGTCACCCGGTGCGGTAACTCATGGTGTCACCCCTCCCCCCGAGTTTTAGGCTGGGGTCAGACGAACGCAGTGCGAGCGTGTGTTGAGCCGCATTTTGTTACAGCCGTAGTAGCAGCAAATGACGTCCAATATACGAAGTACGGCTGCACAAAAGTTCGGACGTGCAAAGCAAGCGGCAAAGGAATACATTTTTTTCAAGAACGTGGAACCGCTAGTGCTGACGCACAGAGTGCACTGCGTCCACTAGCGGCGTGTGTGCGTTAGGCTTGTGCACCGATTTTTTTTTCGGTTCGATTCTGTTCGATTTTTCGGATTTTTAAACTTTTCGATTCGGCTCGTTTCGACCGATTTCGGTTTCGATTCGATTCGGTTCGGCCCGTTTTTCGGGTACATTTTTTTTCGGAATTTCGACCATTTTTCGTATTTTCGTGTCACTGTGCTCGGTTTTTGTATCGACTTTTCGTAATTTCGGAAATTTTCGTTTTTCGGAATTGCACATTTTTCGGAATATCGACCATTTTTCGTATTTTTCGTGTCATTTTGCCCGTTTTTTGTATCGACTTTTCGTTTTTTCGAAAATTTTCGTTTTTCTGAAAATTTTCGTTTTTACAAAATTTTCGTTTTTCGGAAAATTTTCGTTTTTCGGAAAATCTGTTCTCCTCGTTTGACACATTTCAAGTCCATTCAAAAAATCCGAAAATATTTCGTTTCGGCTCGGAAAACATTTCGGATCTAAAATTTTTCGGAAATTCGGCCGCATCCGAAAACACGAATTGGGAAATTTCGTGAAAATTCCGAAATTCCGAAACCCGAAACGCACATCCCTAGTGTGCGTGATTAGGAGACCTCAGACGCTGCTCATGTCCGGCCAACATAACGTCCATTTGTTTTTTAAAGCTCCGTCAAAAAATACGGCCGACATTGCGCATCGTATGACCGCTATCATGTCTTCCGTGAAAAAATGCGTTCGACTGACCCTAGCCTTACGGTTTCTTCTTTTAACTACTCTTACTCAAAAGTCAGTACTCCATATAACACTGAATGCTCATAATACACGGTGCGCATTACTGTGAGGTTTATTGCTGTGGAGCTCTGTGATATGCTCACACACACATTTTGGCGAACTGCCAGCAAGTACGGTGCCTGTTCAAAGGCAGTGAAAGTCCCCATAGAGAAGTAATGGTTAGTCTGTTCAGAGACACCGAACAGCAGAGAAATGTCCTGATGTCCGGTGTTTTCATTCGGCAGGTTTATTCAGGCGAACGAACACCATAGGTTTCAATGTTAAAAATATTCCTGGTTTTATCCAATATTTAATAAACCTTTATTCATTGATTTTTTTTTGTATCTTTTAGGCATTTTTTTAAAAAAAAAATCTTTTTTTTCTCTAATAGCGTTTTTTCTTTTTTCTGTAAAAGACCTTTTTATTATCATTCATAGGAACATACTGTATATGTAAATTCCAGACATTTTCGTTCAGTAGTTTTTTGTAAAACAGCAGTTGACGGGTTTGCGGCAGCATTCGGTGGCTGATTCCCTGCACTTCAGGGACCCTGCGGTGAATTCACCGGGGAAATTTGATTCCCCAATCTGCACGGAATAACAGAACACTGAAATGTTCGCGTCATTTCATTGCTGTGAATATCCCCTTTAGTGGTGGTTTTATTGCCGCCCCCTGGAAAGTACCAGCCTAGGCCTTGCCTACCCAGGACATACTTGAAGATGAGAGAAATCTCAATGTATCCTTCCTGGCACAATATTTTTGTGTAAAAAAAATGTAAAAACATTTTTTTTTAGGGTGTCACCCTAGGGGTGGTGTCACCCGGTGCGGGCCGCCCCCCGCCCTCCTTGTGACGCCACTGCACACATCTACACACATACAAACATACTGTACACACACATGCACACACACATACACACACATGTACACACACACCTACTGTACACACACACACATGCACACATACTGTACACAGACACACACACACATACTGTACACGCACACATCCACATGCACACATACTGTACACACACACATACACACACACATACTGTACACATACACAGTTACACACACATACACACACATACTGTACGCATACACACTTACACACATACAAATGCATACACACATGCACACTTACACACACACATATACACACATACTTACACACACACACACACAGACATACAGACACATACACACATGCATACACACACACATACACACATAAACACATGCACACATACACATATACATACACACACACATGCACATACACACATGCATACACACACACATTCACATATACACACACACGTACACACACACATTCACCCCAGGATATTCTGTATTTATAAATGATATAGATTTTCTATGTGAAATGGGTTAATGTCTTAAAGGGACACTCACAAAAAATGGTGAACGAACACTGGAGGATTTAAATACGCTATTAATAATACAGTCCTCTTTCCTGCTGACAGCCTCTGCTCAATTATTATTTTTCTCTATTTCTGGTGATTTACTTGCCTTTTGTCCCTCGCTACGCGCTGCTCCTCTTCTTTGGCTCAGGGGGTCTCAATCCTGGAAGTCCCTGAAACGTTTCTGCTCAATTTGCGCTCCTATGCAACCTGCATAGCATCGGAACCGCACATTGCGCAGCACTACGGGACTCACACACTTTACGTACGCAAGTTCCGTAGCGCCTGCGCAGAGCGATGGATCGGAGCTGCACGCGCATGCACAGATCTGATCCATCGCTGCCTCTCTGGGAACGCTCGCTACAGCGATTGGTCTCAGAGGGTGACGTCGGCCGCTCTCTGTGTGTGACATCACTAGTGACCGATCTGGCTACCGGCAGCCGGGAAATTACAATCCTGGATGCTGGTGATGCTGGGTGGGGTGGAGGAAACTCCTCTGCTTCACCCGATTTCACCCTATCTGGGCTGCGGAGAGGGAGGGAGAGAAGGGGGGCACTCCTCACATACTGACCACTTTAACAAGATAAAGCGTTCAGGATGAGTAGAGCGTCCCTTTAACCATGGATGACCCCCCCCCCCTCTCTATTTCGACTAGGTCTATAAAGCATATGCACCTTGTAACCTGTGTCTCGTCGGTCCCAGCGCTCCCCCGTGAGTGGCTATTAGTAAAATATGTGCTGGTGTAAATCACTGTAGTGACGTGTCACCAGAATTTATCTATTTGCCATAAAAACAACACCTTATTCTTTTGGGGATGTTGATCCATTAACGCCCGTCAGGCCAGATTCATTACCTTTAATGTGGTCCACGGGGTGTTATCAATCACTGGGATCCCACCAGGCCTCGGGGAACACGTGAGCCTGTGACCCACTTACTCTCCACTCTGAATAGCGTGCGCTTATATAACGCGCTCCGTGTTATGAGCAAATAGAACACCATGTATCACCATGTATCATACGTTGTACATGGATCACACTTTTGCGGTGCTATTTATTTATTTACTGTATAAAGTATTTTAGCAGGAAAGATACATTGAGATCGCTCTTGTTTTCAAATATGTCCTGGGTTCAAGAAACATTGAATTTGTACAGTTACAGGCATTTATACAGCGCTAGCACATTCCGTAGCGCTTTACGATGGTGGAGCGCAAACGGGAGACAAACATGATACATGAGGAAAGACAACCCTGCCCATAGGATAACTGTCCAGGTAATACAGCACTTTAACCAAGTGCTCAACCAGACATCCCGTGAGCTTACAATCTAACGGGTGGGGGTAAGTGAAACAAATGGGAGAAGATGAAGCTGGTGGCCAGACAGAATATAGCAGGGCTTCCATGGGAAAGGCCAGAAGCTTGTGCTTAGTCAGAATAATTACACAGGGCGTCCATAAAGTCTCTTTACAATTTCAAAAATTTATTACAAAGGCGATTGAAAAGACAGATAAAGTGAAATTGTGAAATTGGTGTATTAAATGAGGCAAAAAAACCTTAAATATATACGTCTCATTTTGTAATAATTTTCACTTGCCTTTGGAATAAAGTTTTGAAATTGTAAAGAGACTTTATGGACGTCCTGTGAATATAACCATGGTAGGAATTAGGGAATATTCTAGTTGTGTTTGAATTCTTCTCTCGATCCTTTCCTCGTGTTCGAATAAGCATTTTCCTCATTTACACCCATTATTTATTACCTACATTTAGCGAGTTATTCCAGTTTAAAAGGAAAGTCCGCGGACTTCTCCCTCCTGACCTGAACGTGCTCGCTTTACAGCACTCAATGCAGACTTTCTGTATAAACAGCCCAGTTTTATTTAACAAACATTAAGAACACTTCAACAAGGTAACCTTGGTGTTACCTTGACCAGAGCTGTTGTAAATGTAGCACCTCCATAGACTGTAATGGCTCCGGTATGTTTACAGCAGCTCCGGTGAAAGGGTCACTCTATGCTGCCGGACCATTTTAGCTTATTATGGGCCTGATCACAACCTGGACGTTAAAGGCGAGACGTTTGCATCTGCTGTTTGCCATTTACGTCTTGCCATTAAGGTCCGTATTACAACCCAGCTGCTTTGCCGGCAGCTCAAGTCGTAATTCTGCCGAGCCGCAGGGAGATAACACCATCAGCGCTGAGTGCCGCAGTGGTATATAGAGGTTGTTATCAGGCCCCCTAGCAGTCAGGCTGCATGGAGTGCCCCCCTACCTTTCCTCTCCAGTCCTGCTTTGCAGATATTCCTGTGTGAAGCTGCCCATGCAGCTGTCACATGGTAGATGGGATTTTGAATGTCCCACCTGCTGTGGACCTATTCAAGGATCGGTGATGATGTCAGCATGCATAGCAAGCTGACATCATCATGCATCCTCTCTCCGAATGCTCGCAGCAGCAAGCATTCTGGAAGATGACAGATGAGCACTGGCGCTGTGTCAACGTGCCCAGCACCAATCCACCATTCTCGCAGGTGCCATGTAACTTGCGTACAGAAGTAAGCAGGTTCCGCGCAATACGCAATGCACAAGTATAAGTTTAATACACACAGGGCTCTATTAAATTCTTCGCGCAAGTGTTTGCACCCACGCAAAAACGCAAGGGTCAAAACCCTTTGCGATGAACGTTGTATTACAATGTCAGCGCAACAAACGCGCGTATACGTCTACCGCGGGTGAACCTGCGTGAGCTTACTGTACTTTGCGCGTCCTATACTTAACATTGTGAGCGCAAATGCGTTTGTGTGCTTGTACGCGGATGGTATTACAATCTATGCGCAGTTTGTAACGTATAGACGTTGCGCACATAATTTTAGCAACTCCTGAAAGCTGGTGTTAATGGAAAATTCTATCAACCTGCCGAACCCAAATACACCAGGCCAAAAAATAATACGCGGCAAAGTATAGTTACACATTCTACACATACCCAAACCAATAAAATGGAGAAGTTGTGCGTGTTTTTATTATTGCTGCAGCATTTATGCGCAGATTGACTTTGACAGGCGCAAAAACTTAACGTGAGACAATTGTGGTTCTTAATTCTGATTGGCTGAATCGCGTGAAAAAACAGTCCGCACACCGATTTCTGCGCGCAACGTTAATGCGCGCGCATTTTTGCGCACGTTATTTTTTGGCGGATGGAAAAATGCGCTCGGATTGTAATACCAGCCTTAATTTACGCGCGTTAACGTTTAACGCTTCGCGCACAAATTAACGCGCTGCGCGAGATTTTTTTTGCGCACAGAATTTAATAGAGCCCACAGTGTGCAGACTGTTTCTTCGATAAAAGGGAGTAAAATAAAATGAGGTAGTCTACTCACATTTTTTGGTGCCCTTTTCTAAGAGGCTCCAAACATAAGACAGCCGGTGACTCAAGGGAGCACCGAACCTCCCCGCTCTTCTGGACAGTCCTCATGAACTGGTTATGTTGATGGTCTTCAGGTAAAAGCAGGCAATCGCATGCGGTAATTAAAACTATTATATTAAAACAAGTAATTCAAGTAATTAAATAAATAGTAAAAAATACCGCAGACGCGTTTCGCTAAAATACCTTCATCAGTGGGTGTGTGATCTTATACGGCAGCATCCAAGATTCCAGCAGGTCGTGGTGTGGACTAGGGATGTGCGTTTCGGGTTTCGGAATTTCGGAATTTTCACGAAATTTCCCGATTCGTGTTTTCGGATGCGGCCGAATTTCCGAAAATTTTTAGATCCGAAAATGTCAGATCCGAAATGTTTTCCGAGCCGAAACGAAATATTTTCGGATTTTTCGAATGGACTTGAAATGTGTCAAACGAGGAAAACAGATGTTCCTAAAAACGAAAATTTTCAGAAAAACGAAAATTTTCAGAAAAAACGAAAAGTCGATACAAAAAACGAGCAAAATGACACGAAAAATACGAAAAATGGTCGATATTCCGAAAAATGTGCAATTCCGAAAAACGAAAATTTCCGAAATCACGAAAAGTCGATTCAAAAAACGACCACAGTGACACGAAAATACGAAAAATGGTCGAAATTCGGAAAAAAAATGTACCCGAAAAACGGGCCGAACCGAATCGAATCGAAACCGAAATCGGTCGAAACGAGCTGAATCGAAAAGTTTAAAAATCCGAAAAATCGAACCGAATCGAACCGAAAAAAAAATCGGTGCACAAGCCTAGTGTGGACAGCAAAAGGACTGGTCACATGTGGCTTGGTTTCAACAGGAGGATCAATGCAGGAGCAGCAACAACGTATCAGTCCTGCACTCAGGCCACAGGCTTGAGAAAGCCCCGAGTGCAGGACCGAAACGTTGCTGCTCCCGTTCCTGCTGAAGCTCCTGTTGAAACCAAGCCACGTGTGACCGGTCAATCAACGCCCAGCAGTGAGCATGACACATGTGCTATTAAATCCGTTTTATCTCCAAATCTATACATTGTGTTAATTAACAAAACTGTTAGCAAAATGAACAGATTACAATGTAAAAGGAGACGCGGAACGCCGACGGTGTGAACAGAATAAACATGGTGTGAATTTATTAATTCTTCATTAAAACATAACTTTTGAATTGCATTAACCATCACATTATTAGCCGTGGATTGTTTCGCTTCAGTCATTGAATGTGTATATTTTCTGCGCCGCAGGCTTCTACTCAAGACCTAGAAATTAGCAAGATGCAGCTGCTGATGCCGCACCGCCTTTCAGTGGAATATACCGACCAGCCGTTTCAGAGACAGCGGGCTGTCAGCGCCGTCAGCGTCCTCACCAACGCCATGGAAGGTAAGCTGGAGCAAGACAATTATCAGGGTTATTCAGAAAGAGCCGAATTGGCCCAAAATTTGCACCAAAAGGTGAATTTCCCGTTAACGGTGCAATTTCGTGGCCATTTGGCTATTCAGAGAGCAGGCAGTTCGCAGTGAAATCCCCCATAGAGAAGCAATGGTTAATCTATTCAGATACACCGAACAGCAGAGAAATGTCAGTGAAATGCCCTGATGTTCGGTGGTTTCATTCGGCAGGTTTAGTCAGGCGAACCCCATAGGTTTCAATTTTAAAAATATTCCCTGTTTTTCTTAGATATTTATTCAACCGTTTATTCTTTTCATTTGCAGCAAAAAGTCTCTTTATTTATTTATTCCTAAGGATTTTTTAGGCATTTTTCAGGATTTTTTTCGACAAATTTTTTTTCTTTTTTTTTTTTCTGTAACAGACCATTTTATTATTATTCACAGGACCTTATATGTTATTTCCAGGCATTTTCGTGCAGTACTTTTTTTGCAAACTTTTTTGGACATAATTCGCTTTGTCCTTCTTTACTCTCCTAATATGCTTCATCACAGGCCTCCACCTGTCCCGTATTGCTGTAGTTGATGGAACCTTTGACCAGATGAGCGACTGGTATATCCAATAAGAAGCCACTCAGATTTATAGTCTATGAGGGCTGAGCATGTTCCTTAAAATACCTCCTTAACACCTTCACTACCAAGTAATTTGTTCATAAAACCACTAGCAGGATCCAGTGGTTTTATGGAAAACCACTTTCCATTACCCACACAGTAAATATATACAGACGTGTCTCTACTGTATACAGTATGACACTGTAGGTAATCCCTATGTGACAGACGAAGGGCTCCATCTGCTGGCCACAATGCGCTGCTACATTTACCCTACAGCTTGTGCGCCGTGTTCCCTTAAAGCAAAGAAACAGAAACAAAGATTTTCAAACAGTTTTAACACATCCACTGTCATTTCCAATGTGCTGCAACTTTAGGGACAAGTTCTGGGGCCCCCCCTGCAAACACATTTCATTTGCAATAAACCAAATTCTTTTCAAGTGCCGCGCAACTAACTCACATTGAGTTTACTCGATCTCAGGGCACCTGCATTTGCTTTCCAGTATATTCGATCATGGTAGCGAAGGGGGTTAATGAACTAGGCTGGCTGACCACTGACACCGTAGTCAGGCGACCGACTTGATCACCCGGCTACGAACAACGTCATCAGCCGATCAGGGTCATCCACTGGAAGCGTCTGTGGACGATCCAAGATCGGCTGACGGACAGGCCGCTGTATGAATAAAAAGAAAAACCCCGCTGCGGGGAGAAAAAAAACTATCTTTGGTCCTGAAATGGACCAAGGACAGCCCCCGTTGAGAGCAGCCGAAGCAGTAAAAAAAATAAAAAAAATCGCCAGGCTGCAGGGTGGGGGGGGGGGGGGGTTATTAAAAGAGATTTCAGCACCAGGGACAGCAATGCTGAATGCAACCGGCTCGCAAAGAAAAAAAAAAGCAGCGAGAGAGAAAAAGCCTTGTCTTTTTTTTTAACCCCTTCACTGTGGATGACGTGTGCGGAACTTCCTCATAGACTCCTGCTGTATGTGGAGGACATTCCCCACACATCATCTGCTCGGCGGGAGCTCACGGAGATACTCACCTCTCTCCTCCAGGGTCCCACGGCGTTCTGACTTCCTAGAAGTCATACGCTGCTTTTATGGACCCTCCTGCCGTAATGACAGACGCAATGGCATCACCTCCAGGCGACCACCCGGCAAAGCCGGGAGATCACCTGAAGGGAGGGAGGGATCCTTTCGGATCCCTCTCCTTCCTGATCAGGAGGAGGTAGAAGCTCAAGACAGGCATCGCTTGGAAGGGCAGTGTCTGCCCTTTCAACCGATGCCTGTCTTTAACCCCTGAGGTGCCGGACCACATCCTGCGATTGCGGCCTAGATGTGGTGGGGGCCGCCATCTTAGATGACAGCTCCACCTCCAGGTCCCCCTACTCATCTGACGTCATTGCGCATGGCGCGATGATGTCAGTTAGCCGGGGAACCCCTAGCTGGCCAGGGATTTCCTAAGGAAATCCCATGGTGGAGATAGGGGGTTCCTTTGAACCCCCATATCTCCCGAACGGTGGCAGCAAGAGGGACATTTTTGGTGTCATTCGAAAGGCCAGAGCATGGAAAAAATAATAATAATAAAATAATAATAAATAAATAAAATCATGTTTTTTTTGTGTGTGTTTTGTTTTATTAATGCAGCAGTATTGTTCCCATTTCAATTCTAAAGTGAACAATGATGCTGCACTAACTTTTTTTTCTATGGGGTGCGTTTGCTAAAAATCACGTACTTTCCCGCCAAAAAATGTAACAAGTCCCCATTTCAATTTTTTTTTAACAAGCGCACCCCATAGAGAATATAACTGCAAGGACTCGGATGATAAAATGTGGAAAAAAACACTTTACACGCTGTAGATGATTAAAAATTCAAATTTTATTGAGTTTTTTGTTATAATATTCAGGCAGGGCATGACTTATACATATAATAATGACATATTATGAATCTGCCGAGTCTGCCGGAAAGAACGATATATAATATGTCTGGGTCGTATAATAAAACATGACTTCAAATCACATGATGAGCGAAACCGGTAAAAATTAGCTCAGCACACAGCGGTGAAATGGCTCAAAGGGTTAAAAACCAAACGGAACCCAAAATTTCACCTAAACTTTTTCAGAAAAATACCTAAAAAATTTATAAATAAAAAGGCTTTTTGCTGCGTATTAAGAAAAATAAACAGTTGAATAAAAATGAAAATATTATTCACATTGAATTCTACGGTCTCCACATTGAATCGCTTCTCTATGGGGCAATTTACCTGCTGCGGCACGGCGGTTTAACTATACAATGCATCTTTTTAACGGTTCCCTGCACACAATGGTTTAACTACACAATTCGTCTTTTTCACAGTTCATTGCACACAACGGTTTAACTATACAATTAATCGTTTTCACGTTTCCTTGCACACGACGGTTTAACTATACAATTAATATTTTTCACGTTTCCTTGCACACAACGGTTTAACTATACAATTAATCTTTTTCACGTTTCCCTGCACACGACGGTTTAACTATACAATTCATCTTTTTCATCTAAACTGGTACCAGATCATCTCGGTATCGTCCGATAATTCCAAAAAATTTGGAAAGATCGCTAGTAGGTAGTCCCAAAAAATCATTTGCATTCGTCCGATGGTGGTCGGAGGCAGTGGAAGAGGGCTGATTCACCTCCATGTTGTAGGATCGGTTGGACGACTTCAGACGATATTGGATGATTGCACCATCACACGAATACGGACCCAGTGGACGGCCAGCCTTATGGTGTTCCTCTCCCAGTATTTAATAAATTCATGGAATCAGATGAGGGGAATGGCATGTAGGCTGGTAGTAAGATAGTAGCCACACTTAAATTCTTTGTTTCTGTTTTAGAACTTGAGGAGTCTCGCCAGAAATGTCCTCCATGTTGGACACATTTTGCCCTAAGGTATCTAATCTGGGATTGTTGTGACATGTGGGTGGAATTCAAGGACGGACTTAAAATCGTGGTGATGGATCCATTCATCGACCTGACAATCACTATTTGCATCGTCCTGAACACCATTTTTATGGCTCTGGAGCATTATAAGATGACGGCGGAGTTTGACAGCATGCTGTCCATTGGCAACTATGTGAGTATCAACAACATGTGTGCTGGACATGATTATATGAAGCTGTGAAAGTGTTCAATATCTAATAAACTGTTTATTCTTTAAATTTGCAGCAAAAAGTCTCTATTTATCTTTTAGGATTTTTTTGGCAAAAATTTGTTTTCTAATTTTTTTTTAAATAGCAGTTTTTCTTTTTTCTGTAGCAGACCTTTTTATTATCATTCATACGATGTTGTATGTAAATTCCAGACATTTTCATTAAGTAGTTTTTTTGCAAACAGCGCTTCAAATTTTTAAAGTTTCAATCGTTTTGTGTTTTATTTTTTTACCCCGTTGTCGGCTCTTTCTGGCGGCTGGTCGGCGCTGCGTTCGGCAGATCATTGACTATTTTCAGATGCGATCGGCATGTTATCGGAGGGGATCTGATAATTTCGGCGGTTTTGTGGCTTTTTTTTTTTTGATTTGGCGGTTTTGCGGCAGATTTTCCCTGCAATTTGGGGGATATTTCGGTGCTCTCTCATTCCCCGCACTTTGGGGAATCAAATTCCCTGACCCTGCGGTGAATTCAGCATTCACCACAGGGTCGGGGTATTTGATTGCCCGCAGTGCGGGCTACGAGAGAGCACCGAAATGTCGGTGACATTTGGGTGCTCGATTAATAACCCCTATAAACTACAATCTCAAACTTTGATAGTTTAAGAAGAGGACGAAACCAAACTATTTTTCACGGCTCTCATTTCCCGGTTCTCAGATTGCCTGTGCTTCAGTTCTCCTTTCACTTTCAGACATGGTGATACTGAAACGTTTCACAAAGATGCACATGTACATAATGTACATAAGACATTCATTAAGCAACAATAAGTAACATTTTACAGAGATTCGGAATCTCCAGGTCTGTTGAAATAACTAGGCAAGCTTTACCCTATAGTGAGAAGAGAGAAGTTTCTGAGGGTCCTGAGAACAAGCAACAGCACTAGTGGCCTGCTCTACGGTGGGGCCCGCTCAGGTCTCACAAGGTTTTAGCTCGATTGTGCCATTACAGGGACAGCTGCTCCATATGCAAATCAGCCTGCTCTTACCCAGAAAGGGTGGCCAGTACTGAAGTGCCAAGGAAGTCATCCCTGCACAAGAGGTACAGCAACCCCCGAGGATTGTTTTGGCCTTATTAGGCCTCGTCAGGAGGGTATAGCTGACACCACTCTAGGCACATCGAGCAAGGGGTCCACGTCTGGATTTTCCTGTAGACTTATAGTGAGAAGAGAGATGTTTGTGAGGGTCATGAGAACAAGCAACGCCACTAGTGACCTGCTCTACGGTGGGGCCCACTTAGGTCTCACAAGGTTTTAGCTCAATTGTGCTATTAGAGGGACAACTGCTCCATATGCAAATCAAACGCTATCACCCAGAAAGGACGGCAAGTCCTGAATGCCAAGGAAGTCATCCCTACTTGTGGGCTTTCCCGGTGGTTCGTGGCACACGTGGCCAAATCATAGACTCTAGAGGAATACAATAGAAAGAACTGAGTCGTACTGCAGGACGTTTCCACCTTATCCGTAAAAGTGGCATCCATGGCTCTCAACGTGTAGGTCTCTTAGATAAAGTGAGTTTTTTAAATGGTGGAAGGAGAAAGGCTTATTGCACACAGGAGAAATGAGATCGGCAGAGAAGTTAAGGTAGTCGGGACGCGGCGTATTCCCAAAGGCTGTTGCTTGTTTACAGTAATTGTAAACTGCATTTAAAACATAAGGGGATCGAAGGGCAGACTCGTTATTGATAATGCATTATCTAGATGAAAGAGAATTTAGATGCTTAAGAGAACATTCCACTTAACTTGTTCCAGGCAATATTTCAAAAGTTCATACAACAAGTGGTGGCTCTTAGGCAGCAAAATGGACTTTGGCGACTATATTTAGCCGTTGGAAGCATCTGTATCATTCCTCTGGGAAATGCCACATCGATGAAGTTGCCAGCAATTACATCGAATCCAGGCAGAGGAACAGTCAGACTAATACGCTGAATCGAGGCGGTGAGGAAGGGAGTCGTAAAACCAATATTTGAACCCATTTGTGGCCCTCTTTAAATAATCAATGCCATCTGAGGCAACAGAGTAACCTTAGTTTGAGGTCCACGTAAACATTATATATAAAGGTACGGCACGTCCTCGTGTAGATGAGCGTGGCCAGAGGAGTAGACGGAAATAGCTTTTTAATGAGCAGGTTTTACTACGCGTTGAGGCCATTAGCGTGTAAGCGGCCATGATGTCTACTTCCTGCCAACTGCTTTCTCCCATCGGTCAATTAAAAGGATTCGACTCATCGTCTGTTCACACATTTAGTAATGGAGGACTGATGACCACATGGTTTGTCAGACCAGACTCAAAGTTGCAAAGGCCTTCAGTCTCCATGTATTTTTTCTCATGGAGCTCCTGCGTGTCTGATAATAACAGGGGTGCACTGGATATGATGCGTGCACTGCTTACTACCCGCTAATGCGTAGGAATACAGAGTAACGCTCAACCTTACCATATCTTTTATGAAGAGGCCAACCTGGACATTCCAAGCACTAGCTACATGGAGACGTTGGTGTCCAACGTCGGATAGGACATTGGGGCAAATGATCCCCTCGGGTTAATTTAGAGCCACAGGTACTGCTCTACTGGCCAGTGGACAGTTCAAAACAAATGGCTCCACTATTGATCTAACTCATAACCAGTCACAGCCCACCATGCACCCACTACAACTCCATCCACCCTCACCAAGGCTAGGTCAGATAAGGGTGTGATATTGTGCGATATTTTCCTCTATATGTGTCACTGGGTGCATCCATTGTGTGATATTTTCCTCTATATGTGTCACTGGGCGCATCCATTGTGTGATATTTTCCTCTATATGTGTCACTGGGTGCATCCATTGTGTGATATTTTCCTCTATATGTGTCACTGGATGCATCCATTGTGTGATATTTTCCTCTATATGTGTCACTGGGTGCATCCATTGTGTGATAATTTCCTCTATATGTGTCACTGGGTGCATCCATTGTGTGATATTTTACTCTATATGTGCCACTGGGTGCATCCATTGTGTGATATTTTCCTCTATATGTGTCACTGGGCGCATCCATTGTGTGATATTTTCCTCTATATGTGCCACTGGGTGCATTCATTGTGTGATATTTTCCTCTATATGTGTCACTGGGTGCATCCATTGTGTGATATTTTCCTCTATATGTCTCACTGGCTGCATCCATTGTGTGATATTTTCCTCTATATGTGTCACTGGGCGCATCCATTGTGTGATATTTTCCTCTATATGTGTCACTGGGTGCATCCATTGTGTGATAATTTCCTCTATATGTGTCACTGGGTGCATCCATTGTGTGATATTTTACTCTATATGGTCACTGGGTGCATCCATTGTGTGATATTTTCCTCTATATGTCTCACTGGCTGCATCCATTGTGTGATATTTTCCTCTATATGTGTCACTGGGCGCATCCATTGTGTGATATTTTCCTCTATATGTGTCACTGGGTGCATCCATTGTGTGATAATTTCCTCAATATGTGTCACTGGGTGCATCCATTGTGTGATATTTTACTCTATATGTGTCACTGGATGCATCCATTGTGTGATATTTTCCTCTATATGTGTCACTGGGTGCATCCATTGTGTGATAATTTCCTCTATATGTGTCACTGGGTGCATCCATTGTGTGATATTTTACTCTATATGTGCCACTGGGTGCATCCATTGTGTGATATTTTCCTCTATATGTGTCACTGGGCGCATCCATTGTGTGATATTTTCCTCTATATGTGCCACTGGGTGCATTCATTGTGTGATATTTTCCTCTATATGTGTCACTGGGTGCATCCATTGTGTGATATTTTCCTCTATATGTCTCACTGGCTGCATCCATTGTGTGATATTTTCCTCTATATGTGTCACTGGGCGGCATCCATTGTGTGATATTTTCCTCTATATGTGTCACTGGGTGCATCCATTGTGTGATATTTTCCTCTATATGTGTCACTGGGTGCATCCATTGTGTGATATTTTCCTCTATATGTGTCACTGGGTGCATCCATTGTGTGATATTATATTATTATTATTATTCTTTATTTATAAAGCGCCAGCATATTCCGCAGCGCTGTACAATAAGCACAGTATAGACAGGGTTACAATACATTGAACAACATTTGACAAACAGTACAGGAGGAGATGAGGGCCCTATTCCCATAGGAACTCACAATCTAGGAGGGTTGGGGTTGGAAACAGGAGGAGAGGACTGTAAGGTGAGAGTGATTGATGATTGCGTCAGTGAGTTGGGTGGTAGGCTTCCCTAAATAGGAATGTTTTAAGGGAGCGTTGAAGGAAGAGAAGTTAGGGGAAAGTCTGACAGTACGAGGGAGAGCGTTCCAGAGAGTGGGGGCTGCGCGTGAGAAATCCTGCAGTCTATCATGGGAAGAGGTGATGCGGGGAGAAGCTAGGCGCAGGTCACTGTTTGACCTTAGGGAGCGGGCTGGGGTGTATTTGGTGATTAGTGAGGACAGGTAGTGGGGAGCTGAGTTAGTGAGGTTTTGTAGGTAAGGATAAGGATTTTGAACTTAATTCTGCAGTGGATGGGGAGCCAGTGAAGGGACTCGCAGAGGGGAGCGGCAGAGACAGAGCGGCGGGTGAGGTGAATTAGCCTGGCGGAGGCGTTCAGGATGGATTGTAGGGGGGAGAGGCGGGACAGAGGGAGGCCAGATAAGATATTATTGCAATAGTCGAGTCGGGAGATTACCAGGGCGTGTATGAGTTGTTTTGTGGTGACAGTGGTAAGAAATGGCTGAATTCTGGAAATATTACGCAGTTGGTATCGGCAGGAGGAGGAAAGAGACTTGATGTGGGGGATGAAGGAAAGAGCAGAGTCAAGTGTAACTCCAAGACAGCGAACTTGGTTTGATGGGGAGATGGTGATACCCTCCAGCGTGATAGAGAAGTCAGGAGGTGGGGAGGCATTGGAGGGAGGAATAAGTAGGAGCTCAGTTTTTGACATGTTGATCTTTAGGTGGTGGGAGGCTATCCAGGAAGAGATGCCAGATAAACAGTCACTGACTTTTGAAAGGACAGGGGGAGAGAGATCAGGGGTAGAGAGGTAGATCTGAGTGTCATCAGCGTAGAGGTGGTAATTAAAGCCAAAACTGTTGATGATGATTTTGCCCAGGGAGGAGGTGTAGATGGAAAAGAGCAGAGGACCAAGGACAGAGCCTTGAGGTACACCAACAGATAGAGGCAATGAAGAGGAGGAGTTACCAGCAAAGGACACACAGAAGGACCTGTTGGATAAATAGGAGTCAACCCAAGCGAGTGCAGTGTCACCGAGACCCAGAGAGTTGAGGGTCTGTAGAAGGAGGGGGTGGTCAACAGTGTCAAAAGCAGCCGAGAGGTCAAGCAGGATGAGAATAGAATAGTGGCCGTGTTTTTTAGCAGTTAGGAGGTTATTGGTGACTTTGGTGAGGGCAGTTTCATTTGAGTGTAGGGGATGGAAGCCAGATTGCAGGGGGTCAAGTAGGGAATTGGAGGACAGGAAGAGGGAGAGGCGGTTGAAGACTAGTTTTTCTAAGAGCTTAGATGTGAAGGGAAGCAGGGATACAGGACGGTAGTTGGATGGAGAGTTGGGATCGAGGGATGGTTTCTTTAGTAAAGGGGTAACTAGCGCGTGTTTGAAGGCGGATGGGAAGGAGCCGGTGGAGAGATATAGGTTGAAGATGTGTGTGAGAGCAGGGGTGAGGGAGGATGAGAGGGGAGGAATTAGATGTGAGGGAATGTGGTCGAGTGGGCACGTGGTGAGATGTGAGGAGGACAATAAGGAATTGACTTCCTCCTCAGTGGCTGGGAGGAAGCGGCAGAGGGTGGCAGAGGGGACCTGTGGGAGTGGAGGTGGCAGATAACTATCTTGTGTTGGGATGTTGCTTCTGATAGTTAGAGTTTTACTGAGGAAGTAGTCTGCCAGGTCTTGAGCGCTGAAGGCAGCTGAGGGGGGAGGTGCAGGTGGGTAGAGGAGGGTGTTGAAGGTGGACCAGAGCCCAGGGGTCAAGTCCTGGGAAAAAAAGTGAGGGAACTCACCCACGAATTCCACAACCCCCATTACCTGAAGAAAAAATATATATAATCACGAGTATAGCCGGACGAGCCGGTGATACCATTTTTATTGGGTTAACTTTACATTTAAAAGACAAGCTTTCAAGAGTGTAACTGGAAACTATACTGATCAGTGAAAGGTATCACTACGTACAGGTATACTCGCGATTTTGGCAACTGGACTAACGCGTTTTATATATAATCTATATATATATATCCAGGCACAGACCCCCCAGAATTATATACACAGCACTGGTTATATGGATATATTTTCCCAGTTCACATGGATAGAATTGCCCCAGCTCTCATGGATAATGCCCCAGCTCTCATGGATAATGCCCCAGGTCTCATGGATATTGCCCCCAGGTCTCATGGATATTGCCCCCAGGTCTCATGGATATTGCCCCCAGGTCTCATGGATATTGCCCCCAGGTCTCATGGATATTGCCCCCAGGTCTCATGGATAATGCCCCCAGGTATCATGGATATATGCTCCCAGGTCTCATGGATATTGCCCCCAGGTCTCATGGATAATGCCCCCAGGTCTCATGGATAATGCCCCCAAGGTCTCATGGATAATGCCCCCAAGGTCTCATGGATAATGCCCCCAAGGTCTCATGGATAATGCCCCCAGGTCTCATGGATAATGCCGGTCTCATGGATAATGCCCCCAATGCCAGGTCTCATGGATAATGCCCCCAGGTCTCATGGATATTGCCCCCAGGTCTCATGGATATTGCCCCCCGGTCTCATGGATATTGCCCCCAGGTCTCATGGATACTGCCCCAGCTCATGGATATTGCTCCCAGCTCATGGATATGCCCCCCAGCTCATGGATTTGCCCCCCAGCTCATGGATTTGCCCCCCAGCTCATGGATATGCCCCCCAGCTCATGGAAATGCCCCCCAGCTCATGGATATGACCCCCAGCTCATGGAAATGACCCCCAGCTCATGGAAATGCCCCCAGCTCATGGAAATGCCCCCCAGCTCATGGATATGCCCCCCAGCTCATGGATATGCCCCCCAGCTCATGGATTTGCCCCCCAGCTCATGGATATGCCCCCCAGCTCATGGATATGCCCCCAGCTCATGAATATGCCCCCAGCTCATGAAAATGCCCCAGCTCATGGATATGCCCCCCAGCTCATGGATATGCCCCCAGCTCATGGAAATGCCCCAGCTCATGGAAATGCCCCAGCTCATGGATATGCCCCCCAGCTCATGGAAATGTCCCCCAGCTCATGGATATGCCCCCAGCTCATGGATTTGCCCCCCAGCTCATGGATATGCCCCCAGCTCATGGAAATGCCCCCCAGCTCATGGAAATGCCCCCCAGCTCATGGAAATGCCCCAGCTCATGGATATGACCCCCAGCTCATGGATATGACCCCCAGCTCATGGAAATGCCCCCCAGCTCATGGAAATGACCCCCAGCTCATGGAAATGCCCCAGCTCATGGATATGACCCCCAGCTCATGGATATGACCCCCAGCTCATGGAAATGACCCCCAGCTGATGGATTTGCCCCCCAGCTCATGGAAATGTCCCCCAGCTCATGGATACTGGCCCCCAGCTCAGCTCATGGATAGTGCCCCCAGCTCACCTCTCTGCGGCGTCTGCGCCCGGCGGCCGCGTGCTTCCTGTTAGAACGGCCGCAGACAGGAAGTGGAGCCGCTCGCCTGGGATGAAACAGCCAGGCGAGCGGCTCCACTTCCTGTCTGCGGCCGTTCTAACAGGAAGCACGCGGCCGCCGGCTAAGTACGGCGGCCGCCTGCTCCAGCCTTTCGGGCTCGGGCCACAGCGGGAACGCTGCGTTCCCGCAGCGTTCCCGCTGTGGGAGAAGTGCGGGAACGCCGTTCCCGCGCGTTCCCGCTCGACTCGAGCCCTGCCAGAGCCGTTTAGGGTTGGAGGACAGCGTAGATATAAGAGATGAGAAGAAGGATTGTTTGGCCAAGTGGAGGGCAGAGGTGTATGACCGGAGAATAAACTTGAAGTGAACAAAATCAGCTTCAGAACAGGATTTCCTCCAGGCACGCTCTGCAGTGCGGGAGCATCTTTGCAGGTAGCGTGTCTGGAGGGTGTGCCAGGGCTGAAGAGTCGAAGAGGAGCAAGAGAGTCTAGAGCAGAGATAAGAGTAGTGTTGTAGTAATTAGTGGCAGCATCAGGGCAGGTGAAGGATGAGGTGTGAGGGAGGTGGTGAAGTAGGTTGGAGAATTGATGGGGATCCACAGCATGTAGATTTCTGCGAGTGTGTGTGTGGGGTGGGGGAGCAGGGTGTTTAGGAAGTCCAGATAGGTTGAAAGAGAGAAGGTGGTGGTCAGAGATGGGGAAAGGGCGACAGTTGAACTCAGAAATGGAGCAGAGGTTGGAAAAGACAAGGTCAATAGCGTGATCATCGCGGTGGGTAGGGAGGAGGGAGGATTGTGTGAGTCCAAGGGAGGACGTGAGTGAAAGAAGTTTGGAGGCAGCAGGGGCGGAAGGATCATCAATGGGAATGTTGAAGTCCCCGAGAATTAGGCATGGAAGATTAGAAGACAGGAAGTGAGAAAGCCAGGTAGCAAAGTGGTCAAAGAACTGGGAGGTTGGTCCCGGTGGGCGGTAGATGACTGCCACCCTGAGGGCCAGAGGAGAGAACAGGCGGATGCAGTGTGTCTCGAAGGAGGAGAAGGAGAGGGATGGGGGTGGAGGGAGATGCTGGTAGGTGCAGGTGGGAGAGAGTAGGATTCCGACCCCGCCACCATTTCTCTCACCCGGTCTGGGGGTATGGCTCAAGTGTAGACCGCCATGTGAGAGACCAGCAACGGAGGCCGTGTCAGAGGGAGTTAGCCAGGTTTCAGTTAAAGCTAGGAGGTTGAAGGAGTTTGAAAGGAAGAGGTCATGGATTGCTGTGAGTTTGTTGCACACAGAGCGAGTGTTCCAGAGGGCGCAGGAGAAAGAGGACAGGCGCTGAGGGATTATGGGAATGAGGTTGCTGGGCTTGCAGGGAGGTGATTTATGTGTGATGGAGATAGGATGAGAGGGAAGTATTGGATGTGTTTTGGGGCCAGGGTTAGGGGATATGTCACCTGCATAGAGTAACAGAAGGAGGCTGAGAAAGAGAAGGTGGGAATGGGATTTGTGGGAGTGGGATTGATTGGCAGCACGAGAGTTAGAGGGAGACCATGTTCTGAGGAAACAAAGGAGCTCATGTGAGGACATCATGTGGGACGAGAGGAGGGAGGGAGAGATGCAGATAGTGTAGGGGTCAGTGGTAGAGGGGCAGGAGTTCCATTTAAGGAGAAAGGTAGAAGTAAAGAGTAGAAGCGTGAGAGAAAGCATGATATAGACGTGTGTTTACCCAGAGTAAGAAGTGGGCCTTGCAGTTCCTTCCTCCAGTCCCGCAACTCCAGGAAATCAACTCTAAACTTCCACTTAAGAAGGCCACTTGGGATGCTACATGAGCCATCTGATATTTTCCTCTATAAGTGTCACTGGGTGCATCCATTGTGTGATATTTTCCTCTATATGTGTCACTGGGTGCATCCGTTGTGTGATATTTTTGTGTTATAAACCCCCCCCCCTCCCAGTATCTTTCCATCACTTGCTCCTCACTGTGTGGCTTCGGCCATAGAATGGAGAGAACTGGTCAGATCTCCAAGAAAAACCTTGTTGGGATTGCATTGTGTGTGGGATGTATGCAAAGGACAGCTTCAAAGGGGTACATTAAAGTGTTGTTAACCCACTATCAGATGACATTCAGCTGCAGTGCCATCTCTTATTATAATATGTTTTAATATTATTTAATAATGTGTTTTATTATATTTTTCAATATTGTTTTATAATGTGATTTGTAATATTTTTTATATTGTTTTATAATTCGTTTTATAATATTTTTTATATTGTTTTATAATGTTATTTGTAATATTTTTAATATTGTTTCATAATTTGTTTTATAATAATTTTTAATATTGTTTCATAATGTGATTTGTATTATTTTTAATATTGTTTTATAATATTTTTTAATATGTTTTTATAATGTGATTTATAATATTTTTTAATATTGATTCATAATGCATTTTATATTTTTTAATATTGTTTTATAATGTGTTTTATATATTTTTTCATATTGTTTTATAATGTGATTTATAATATTTTTTTAATATTGTTTTATAATGTGTTTTATAAATATTTTTCATATTGTTTTATAACGTGATTTATAATGTGTTTTTTTGTTTGTAATGCGCCAGTAATCTAGTTACAGTTTATGTTAGTGATAAGACCCTAGTCGTTTCCATTTCTTTCAATACGTGACTGTCACTGTGGTCCGGTTGGCCTAGTAATACTCTTTAGGAGAGAGGACATATGAGACCTGCCCAGACAAACCATGCTTTTCTCATTGATGTCCATTAGTGTCCTCTGAAACAAACTGCCAACTTTCTACACTGATATGTTCAAATCTTCTGAGTTCAGAAAGCGATGGCGGCTCTTTAGGATTTTCGCCATTTCTGACCTAAACATTAGTATTGGATTTTTGCTTGTTATGTCA
Source organism: Leptobrachium leishanense (assembly GCA_009667805.1). Classification (NCBI taxonomy): domain Eukaryota; kingdom Metazoa; phylum Chordata; class Amphibia; order Anura; family Megophryidae; genus Leptobrachium; species Leptobrachium leishanense. The sequence continues at coordinate 325,765,243 of CM019067.1, read as the reverse complement.
TTAAACCCATGCGAGCTCTAAACTCCTCTAACATTGCTTTTCATTTCTTTCCAGGTTTTTACAGGGATTTTTACAGCTGAAATGGTCTTTAAAATAATTGCCCTAGATCCTTATTATTACTTCCAGCAGGGCTGGAATATATTCGACAGCATCATTGTGTCTCTGAGCTTAATGGAATTATGTCTGTCCAGCATGGGAAACCTCTCAGTTCTACGTTCATTCAGACTGGTAAATCACTTTTATCTTACGGCCCACAAAATGAACAATTAATAGGTTTTCCATAAATATGTGACAGGACACAGGGGAATACTATCTATCTATCTATCTATATCTATCTATCTATCTATCTATCTGACTCTCTATCTATCTATCTATCTATCTATCTATCTATCTATCTGTATCTATCTATCTATCTATCTATCTGTATCTATCTGACTCTCTATCTATCTATCTATCTATCTATCTGTATCTATCTATCTATCTCTATCTATCTATCTGTATCTATCTGACTCTCTATCTATCTATCTATCTATCTATCTATCTGTATCTATCTCTCTATCTATCTCTCTATCTATATCTCTATCTATCTATCTATCTATCTCTCTATCTATATCTATCTATCTCTCTATCTATCTCTCTATCTGTATCTATCTCTCTATCTATCTATCTCTATCTATATCTATCTATGTATCTATCTATCTATCTGACTCTCTATCTATCTATCTATCTATCTATCTATATCTATCTATATCTATCTATCTCTGTCTATCTCTCTATCTATCTCTCTATCTGTATCTATCTCTCTCTCTATCTATTTACCTATCTATCTATCTATCTATCTGACTCTCTATCTATCTATATCTATCTCTCTATCTATCTATCTATATCTATCTATCTCTCTATCTATATCTATCTATCTCTCTATCTATCTCTCTATCTGTATCTATCTATCTCTCTATCTATCTCACTCTCTACATCTATCTATCTCTCTATCTATCTCTCTATCTGGATCTATCTATCTCTCTATCTGTATCTATCTATCTATCTATCTATCTGTATCTATCTCTCTATCTATCTCTCTATCTATATCTCTATCTATCTATCTCTCTATCTATATCTATCTATCTCTCTATCTGTATCTATCTCTCTCTCTATCTATTTACCTATCTATCTATCTATCTATCTCTATCTATATCTATCTATCTATCTGACTCTCTATCTATCTATCTATCTATCTATATCTATCTATATCTATCTATCTCTCTGTCTATCTCTCTATCTATCTCTCTATCTATCCATCTATCTGACTCTCTATCTATTTACCTATCTATCTATCTATCTATCTATCTATTTATCTATCTATCTCTATCTATCTGTATCTACAGTCAGGTCCAGAAATATTGGAACATCGACACAATTCTAACATCTTTGGCTCTATACACCACCACAATGGAGTTGGAATGAAACAAACACAATGTGCTTTAACTGCAGACTGTCAGCTTTAATTTGAGGGTATGTACACCCAACTCAGGTGAACGGTGTAGGACTTACAGCAGTTTGCAGATGTGCCTCCCACTTGTTAAGGGACCAAAAGTAATGGGACAGAATAATAATGATAAATCAAACTTTCCCTTCTTAATACTTGGTTGCAAATCCTTTGCAGTCAATCACAGCCTGAAGTCTGGAACGCATAGACATCACCAGACGCTGGGTTTCATCCCTGGTGATGCTCTGCCAGGCCTCTACTGCAACTGTCTTCAGTTCCTGCTTGTTCTTGGGGCATTTTCCCTTCAGTTTTGTCTTCAGCAAGTGAAATGCTGCTCAATGGGATTCAGGTCAGGTGATTGACTTGGCCATTGCATAACATTCCACTTCTGTCCCTTCAAAAACTCTTTGGTTGCTTTTGCAGTATGCTTTGAGTCATTGTCCATCTGCACTGTGAAGCGCCGTCCAATGAGTTCTGCAGTATTTGGCTGAATGTGAGCAGATCATATTGCCCGAAACACTTCAGAATTCATCCTGCTCCATTTGTCAGCGTCACATCATCAATAAATACAAGAGAACCAGTTCCATTGGCAGCCATACATGCCCACGCCATGACACTACCACCACCATGCTTCACTGATGAGGTGGTATGCTTAGGATCATGAGCAGTTCCTATCCTTCTCCATACTCTTCTCTTCCCATCACTCTGGTACAAGTTGAGCTTGGTCTCATCTGTCCATAGTATCTTGTTCCAGAACTGTGAGGGCTTTGCTAGGTGTTTGGCAAACTCTAATCTGGCCTTCCTGTTTTTGAGGTTCACCAATGGTTTACATCTTGTGGTGAACCCTCTGTATTCACTCTGGTGAAGTCTTCTCTTGATTGTTGACTTTGACACACATACACTACCTCCTGGAGAGGGTTCTTGATCTGGCCAAGTGTTGTGAAGGGTGTTTTCTTCACCAGGGAAAGAATTCTTCGGTCATCCACCACAGTTGTTTTCCATGGTCTCCCTGGTCTTTTGGTGTTGCTGAGCTCACCTTCTTTTTGAGAATGTTCCAAACAGTTGTTTTGGCCACGCCTAATGTTCTTGCTATCTCTCTGATGGGTTTGTTTTGTTTCTTCAGCTTAAAGATGGCTTGCTTCACTGATAGTGACAGCTCTTTGGATCTCAACTTGAGAGTTGACAGCAACAGATTCTAAATGCAAATAGCACACTTGAAATGAACTCTGGGCCTTTTATCTGCACATTGTAATTGGGGTAATGAGGGAATATCACACACCTGGCCATGGAACAGCTGAGAAGCCACTTGTTCCATTACTTTTGGTCCCTTAACAAGTGGGAGGCACATCTGCAAACTGCTGTAAGTCCTACACCGTTCACCTGAGTTGGATGTACATACCCTCAAATTAAAGCTGACAGTCTGCAGTTAAAGCACATTGTGTTTGTTTCACTTAAACTACATTGTGGTGGTGTATAGAGCCAAAGATGTTAGAATTGTGTCGATGTCCCAATATTTCTGGACCTGACTGTATCTATCTATCTGTATCTATCTATCTAACTATCTATCTATATCTATCTATCTGTATCTATTTGTATCTATCTGTATCTATCTGTATCCATATGTATCTGTATCTATATGTATCTATCTATCTATCTACCTATCTGTATCTATCTATCTATCTGTATTTGTCTGTATCTATATTCTGTATCCATATGTATCTGTATCTATATGTATCTATCTGTATCTATATATCTATCTATTTATCTATCTGTATCTATCTATCTGTATCTATATCTATCTATCTATATCTATCTGTATCTATCTGTATCTCTATCTATCTATATCTATCTCTATCTATCTATCTGTATCTATATATCTGTATGTATCTATCTATCTGTATCTATCTGTATCTATCTGTATCCATATGTATCTGTATCTATATGTATCTATCTATCTGTATCTGTATCTATCTATCTGTATCTATCTATCTGTATCTATATCTGTCTGTATCTATCTGTATCTATTTGTATCTATCTGTATCTATCCATCTGTATCTATCTATCTATCTATCTGTATCTATTTGTATCTATCTATCTATCTGTATCTATATATCTGTATCTATCTGTATCTATCTATCTGTATCCATATGTATCTGTATCTATCTGTATCTATCTGTATCTATCTATCTATTTATATCTATATCTATCTGTATATATCTATCTATATCTATCTGTATCTATATATCTGTATCTATGTATCTATCTGTATCTATCTATATCTATCTGTATCTATATATCTGTATCTATGTATCTATCTGTATCTATCTATATCTATCTGTATCTATATATCTGTATCTATGTATCTATCTGTATCTATCTATATCTATCTGTATCTATATATCTGTATCTATGTATCTATCTGTATCTATCTATATCTATCTGTATCTATATATCTGTATCTATGTATCTATCAGTATCTATCTATATCTATCTGTATCTATATATCTGTATCTATGTATCTATCTGTATCTATCTGTATCTATGTATCTATCTATCTGTCTATCTGTATCTATCTGTATATGTATCTATATCTATCTGTCTATCCATATCTAAGTATCTGTCTATCCATATCTATCTATCTGTATCATTCATTCCAAAAAAAATCTCTTTCTTTCTTTCTTTCTTTCTCCGATTTGGAAAGTTAGATAAATGGGAGAATTTGTCTGGTTTGGCTATTTTGACCTAGAATTCTCCAGTCATTCTCCTGCTTTTCACCTCTCTCTGAATAACCCTGATGATATCTATCTTTACATGCAGCACATCAATAGGGCAAGGAATGAGAAGTAATGTTTTTGTCCCACATTAATGTATTAGAATGCCATATAATCTGGCAGCACTTTTCATTACCTCTGGATGTTTTGCACCCGGGACAATAAAAGCTTCTCCAAACCAAACTGATATTTGTGAGTATTGGGGGGGGTTTAGTGAATCCTGTAGAGCAAGCGATCTCCGGGTTTGCCTATGCATTCCCAATGGTATTTTGGATTAACAAATGCCCTGGATTGATGCGGTGTTGTTAGTATGTAACCCTCCAATTTATTCTTGATAGCCGTCTTATCACAGCTCGGTGCGTTAAGACGAGCTTCGGCATGACTTGTGTTCTTGGGAAATGGTAGAACCATATTAAAGTTGTCCCTGATTTATTATGTTTCAGCTTCGGGTCTTCAAGCTAGCCAAGTCTTGGCCAACTTTAAACACGCTCATAAAAATCATCGGCAATTCCGTCGGAGCTCTCGGGAACCTCACACTGGTTTTGGCAATCATCGTCTTTATTTTTGCCGTGGTGGGAGTTCAACTTTTCGGAAAGAACTATCTTGACTGCGTCTGCAAAATAAACGAAGACTGCGAGTTGCCCCGGTGGCACATGAGTGATTTCTTCCACTCCTTCCTCATAGTGTTCAGAGTTCTGTGCGGAGAATGGATCGAAACCATGTGGGATTGTATGGAGGTTGCCGGGCAGCCATTGTGCCTTCTTGTCTTCATGCTGGTGATGGTCATAGGAAACCTTGTGGTACGTCTTCTTTATTTTTTTCATCATGCCCCATAACACCTGTAGATTTTTCCACGTCAGTGACTGGTGGATGATTACGAGACCTTTAGTATCTGGCTGCTCTACTGGTGTTGATGAAATGAATGGTAGCATTATTTTCCAGGAACGTCCATGTCTCTGAGGCCAGCTACCTCCGTGTTTCAGATTTTATAGAACCCCGTTTCCCTTTATGAACCATCAATTTAGTAATCCAGCCAAAAACATCTGGAAGTGACACCTCATCTATTGATTCCAAACTATCTGGATTGGAGATGCTCCATAACCTTGCCATATCTTCCCTGCCATGTTAATCTTAGTTAGCATTAAATATTGATTTGATGGTTAGAAATGAGAAGATAGGTCTCTACAGGAGATATCATTGTCCTCCACTAAATCGCCACCTAGAAATGAGCAAAAAGAAAGGTCCTGTGAGGGTCCTGAGAATGGGCAACAGCACTAGTGGCCTGCCCCACGGTCGCTGCCCACTCAGGTTTCCCGTGTATGTGGTTTTAGCTCAATGGTGCCAATACAGAGAAAATGTTCCATATGCAAATCAGACTGCTATCACACAAAATGGTGGCCAGAAATGTAATGCCAATACAGTCCTCTCTGCAGGAGAGACATAGCAGCCCCGATTATCGTTTCAGACTTGTTAAGCCTTGTCAGAAATGTGTAATGGACACCCTTCAAGGCATCTCTCATGATACTCAGCCACTTATTAAGTCGACAGAGTCTTGGAGGACATGCTCTTCCAAAACTTCTGGAGGGCCAAGGTTGAGCATCCCTGGATTACATACATTTTGGCCTTCTTTGACCTTGTAATGAGGGTGTAGATCAGTGGTTCCCAACCGCGGTCCTCAAGTACCCCCAAAAGGCCAGATTTTAAGGATTACCTTGGAGAAAAGCAGACTGAATCCTGCCATCTCTGAGCAGCAAATCATATCACCTGTGCTGTGCTTCACATATCCTGCAAACGTGACCCGTTAGGGCTACTTGAGTACTGCGGTTGGGAACCACTGGTGTAGATGATACCCCTCTAGGCACGTTGAGCAAGGGTGTCATGTCTGGATTACCCCTTACACTTACAGTGAACAAAAACAACCATCTAGAGATCGAACAACTGAAACTCTAAATGACTGGACTGTTGTAGGAGTCTAAAATGACCCTACCTACAGCCAGTCTACCCATCATTGTGATATCACTGAGGGCAATAATACCATATAATATTATTAAAGGGCCAGTACCACCAAAAATGAAATGTCCTTATTGTGTTTATTTGTGTCGCTGATATCTTACATGTGTTTTGTTTTTCTCTTGTTTAGTTAAGAAAATATTTTCCTCTATATGTGTCACTGGGTGCATCCATTGTGTGATATTTCTCTCTATATGTGTCACTGGGTGCATCCATTATGTGATATTTCTCTCTATATGTGTCACTGGGTGCATCCATTGTGTGATATTTTCCCCAATATGCGTCACTGGGTGCATCCATTGTGTGATATTTTCCTCAATATGTGTCACTGGGTGCATCCATTGCGTGATATTTTCCTCTATATGTGTCACTGGGTGCATCCATTGTGTGATATTTTCCTCTATATGTGTCACTGGGTGCATCCATTGTGTGATATTTTCCTCTATATGTGTCACTGGGTGCATCCATTGTGTGATATTTTGTGTTGTAAACCGCCCCCCCACAGTATTTTTCCATCACTTGCTCCTCACTGTGTGGCTTTGGTCATAGAATGGAGTGAATGGGTCAGTCACCGACTCACATCATTGTATTGTGTGGGATTTATTCAAAGGACATCACCAGGGTAGTAGATTAGAAGAATTGTAACCTCCCTGTTTTATCTCATTCAGCTGCCAGCTCTTATCTCAGGTAGCTTGGAGAACAATAGTTTCCTGCTGCCTTAACTGTTAAATACTACAGGCGATAAACCACAGCAGTAAAGTAAAATATTTGTACATATTTTGGTAAATGTTGCATCATGGGAAAAATCCACACAACAGAAACAGGAGATAAAAAAACTAACTTAATTTTACTTTTTACACGCAATTACTCCAAACAGAGAAAAATAAACAGCAGCATGTGTTTTATAATGTGTTTTATGTGTGTTTAATGCACAAATAATCTAGTTACAGCTTTAACAGTGACACTTTCATAAAACGTTGCATTATACTTTGTGATACTGTATTTTGTTTCATTGTGTGCGTGACTCTCTTCCCTATTCCACCATAAATAATGACTATAATGATTTTCTTGCCTCCGATGATATTTAACCTTTGCTTTTTTGTAATTTTCAGCTTGATATCATTATTTAGCCAAATAAATTAGGTCTCTAATTGACTGATCTCTGCTAAATATATATGATTAATTGCTAATGAAAGTCTTGGTATCAGGGGATGTCGACAATGATTATTGTTAATGAGACTCAGGACCTGAAAATCATCCATACGCATTAAGGGATGTGTGTCTGGGAGGACACGGGACCTCAGGTGCTTATTATTAATCATAACAACAAATAATCTGTAGGTTTGCTTGAAAATTCAAGTTTTAGACTGAAAATCTTACAGTTTTCAGTAACTTACAGGTACAGGCTCGTCTGTGTACCTGAGAAAAGAATAACTCCAAATTCTGTAGTGCTTCCTGATACGTTCGTTATATGACAATCCCAAATAAAATGTCTTGGGAAAGTCTCTAGGCGTTATTTACTAACGTCCAAATTTGTCACTGAATTGCACCGAACGGTCAATTTTACCGTATCTGCAATTTTGGGTCAATTTGTCTATTCACAAAGCCAACAGTTCACCAAATACAGGAGAATTGGCAGCAAAATACGATGCAATTCGCCGCAATTCTGCAGCACCGAAATTGTCCTATAAAGAAGTGTCAGTTAGCTGAATTGCACCGAAAGTTCGGTGAATGACCTGATTTCGGTGTTTCAGTTCGACAGGATTAAACAGGTGAATCACAAAAGATTCACTGTAAAAATTTTTTTTAAAAAAGGTTTTTATTTTTTTTGCAAATACCCTATGTCACGGACCTGACATGGCACTCCCATTGCTCAATGGACAGACTGACTTTATTCCCTTTGTGTTCCCCTGTTTTAGGACTCATTCCCCGTAAATGGCATTTATTTCATTCCCCAATTCAATCTTTATGCCCAGTGTAAATGTACATTTATTACTGTGTTTAAATGTAAATTTGGAGATGCAGGCCTGAGTTTCGTCATTATTTACTGTGTGCGATTTAGTTTAAACCGTATCTCTTTGTTGAACCAGAATGTAATTAGGTCTGTGTGCTCTGTGATTATGCAAGAATGCTATGTCTGTTTATCTGATGTGAGTTGTGAACACTGTCCCAATCTGATCTATTGGGACAATGGATTATGCAAATAGTGTGTAATAGTGGATTGCGAATTGTGTGCTTTTGACACTGTATCTGCTGCTTCATCTTGACACTGTATCTGTTGATGGAGAGGATTAATCAACCAGCCAATCAGACCTGTTGGGGTGGGTGGCAAGCTTCAAAAGTGTGTGTGTTACCTGAGCATAAATACTGGTGTTTTTCAATAAAAGTCAGTTATTCCTGATTGAACATTCAGCCTGTCTTGTGTCTCTTTCGGGGTACTCTTACTTCCCCTACTCAGAAGGCACGGAGCTGCCATCTGGGAAGAGGCAGCGGGTCAGAGGCAGGAGTTCAAGCTGCTAGAGGCACTGAGTTCCGAGCAACTCAGTGGCCAGGGTGATCTAGGCAAGGGGTTCCGGGAGAGCAGGACAGGCAGACAAGCGAGGTCTGTGACACCCTATTTATTTTTCTACACTTTCAAAAGACCTTTCTGTATTTCTAAAAAATATATTTTCGATTTTTTGTTTTGTTTTCAAAGACTTTTTGTATTATTTTTTAACAGACTTTTTATTATTTTTTAAAAACCTTTTTTTATTATTTAGACGTTTATTATTTTGATATATTTACAATTATTTTTTTTCAGAAGAACCATTTGTATTTAATAAAAGACAATTTTTGCTTTGATCTCGCCGGCTGGGTGGAGTAGAGGTAACATCACTGCTCTGCGTGGAGAGAGCCTGTGGAGACATGGGTTCGATCCCGGCAAGAGCACCTCTCCACTAAGTGTCCTTGGGCAAGACACCTAACGGTACATACTCGCCACCCAGGACATACTTGAAAACGAGAGAAATCTCAATGTATCCTTCCTGGTAAAATCCTTTCTCAAAAAAAAATATGCAACACACTGGGAGAAAATTCCTTTTTAACCCCAGAATGGCGTCAGATTTCTTCTTGGATCAAGCAGCTTTTACCCACATATATACAGGGTTATCCAAAGAGATCCGAATTGCTTGAGAAAGGTAACCGAACGCTGAAAATCAGCGTTCGGTTACCTTTCCTGACCATTCGGCTATCCAGAGAGCAGGCAATTCGCCAAATCCTGGCGAATTGCCTGAACATACGGTGCCTGTTCGGTGCCTGTTCGAGGGCAGTGAAATCCCCATAAAAAAGCACTGCTTCGTCTATTCAGAGAACACAAACCAGCAGTGAAAGGTTCCCCTAATGCCCTGCCATTCGGTGGTTTCATTCGGCAAATTTATTCAGGAGAATCCCATAGGCTTCAATGTTAAAAATATTCCGGTTTTAATTCAATATCTAATAAACCGTTCGTTATAATATTCTGCAGTAACGAGTCTCTTTATTTATAGATTTTTAGGATACTTTAAGCATTTTTCTGAATTTTTTTATTTTTTTTAAAAGTCCGATTTTTTTTTATTTATTTTTTTCAGTTTACTTATTTTTTCTGTAACAGCCCTTTTTATTATCATTCATTGGATCATATGCAAATTTCAGACATTTTCGCTCAGTAGTTTCTTTGCAAACAGCGTTTCAATTTCACAGATTCATACAAACGGTTTTGCTAATTTATTCACTGCCTCGTCTGCGTCTCAGCTGCTTCGCTGCATGTGATCGGCTCCTGCTCGGGCTTTTCGACGGGTTTATCCAAATGTTTTTGTGGCTTTTCAGCGTGCATTCGGTGGGCTTTGCGGTTAGTTTTCGTCGGGTTTGCGGCAGCTTTTCCCTGCAATTCGGGGACCCTGTGGTACTTGCTGAATACACCGCAGGGTCACCGAAATGGGATCGGCAAAAGGAACCGAATTGAAGAGAACGAAAAGTCACCGAACGTGCGGTGACTTTTCAAATCTCTTTGGATAACCTTGTAAGTATTATAACCCTTAGTATTCTGTTTTTGCAGGAAGTCATCCAGTCATTGTTTAAAAGTCTGTACAGACTCTGACCCAACCACCTCAACAGGCAGAGAATTACACAGCTTTATTGTTCTCACCGTAAAATATCCCTTTCTATGCTTTAGGTTGAATTTCCTTTCGTCCAGTCTGAATGGGTGACCTCGTGTCCTGTGTATAGTCCTGTTAATGAATAGGTTTCCAGACAATGGTTTATAATGGCCCCGTATATATTTATATAAAGTTATCAGATCCCCTCTAAGGCCCTGTATATATTCATATCAAGTTATCAGATCCCCTCTAAGGCCCTGTATATATTTATATAAAGTTATCAGATCCCCTCTAAGGCCCTGTATATATTTATATCAAGTTATCAGATCCCCTCTAAGGCCCTGTATATATTTATATCAAGTTATCAGATCCCCTCTAAGGCCCTGTATATATTTATATAAAGTTATCAGATCCCCTCTAAGGCCCCGTATATATTTATATAAAGTTATGAGATCTCCTCTAAGGCCCTGTATATATTTATATAAAGTTATCAGATCCCCTTTAAGGCCCCGTATATATTTATATAACGTTATCAGATCTCCTCTAAGGCCCTGTATATATTTATATAAAGTTATCAGATCTCCTCTAAGGCCATGTATATATTTATATAAAGTTATCAGATCTCCTCTAAGGCCATGTATATATTTATATAAAGTTATGAGATCTCCTCTAAGGCCCTGTATATATTTATATAAAGTTATCAGATCTCCTCTAAGGCCCCGTATATATTTATATAAAGTTATCAGATCCCCTCTGAGGCCCCGTATATATTTATATAAAGTTATCAGATCTCCTCTAAGGCCCTGTATATATTTATATAAAGTTATCAGATCCACTTTAAGGCCCCGTATATATTTATATAACGTTATCAGATCTCCTCTAAGGCCCTGTATATATTTAATAAAGTTATCAGATCTCCTCTAAGGCCATGTATATATTTATATAAAGTTATGAGATCTCCTCTAAGGCCCTGTATATATTTATATAAAGTTATCAGATCTCCTCTAAGGCCCCGTATATATTTATATAATGTTATGAGATCTCCTCTAAGGCCCTGTATATATTTATATAAAGTTATGAGATCTCCTCTAAGGCCCCGTATATATTTATATAAAGTTATCAGATCTCCTCAAAGGCCCTGTATATATTTATATAAAGTTATCAGATCTCCTCTAAGGCCATGTATAGATTTATATAAAGTTATCAGATCCCCTCTAAGGCCCCGTATACAGTGCCGCAACCCGATTGCTGGTGGGGAGTCATTGTGAATGGCCTTGAGGGACCCACCGAATGACCGCCGTGCGGTGATTGACCCCAGCCCGGTGTCAGCTGATGAGGTGCCCTGACACAAATTAGTCTTTATTTCTTTATTGGTTCTCAATAGATGCCAACAGATGGCATCTATAAAACTTGGATCATGTATGTTGTACCCATCAGTCATGATTCGTAGCAGCAAGCCGACTCCTAATTAAGTGGCCATCTACTGTGCGTCCTTGAGCTCACAATGCCTGACTCCACCTGACTTAAACCTCTATTATTTTCATTACCCACCCATCGAAGCAACGTAGAAGGAAAAATCGTTAAGCCTCGTGGACCGCTGTGAGCCGCAAAACTATTGCCAGGGTTTTATCAACAGACTCTTCCGCCAGTTGAGACAGAACGCTACATTCCTGCAGCATTCGTGAGGTTAATAAGACCATTAGCTGCTTTACTTACCGTAACTTCCGCTTACAGTTGACGATCCAGCCAAGGCCGCTTAATGCAAACAAGAAGCATCGCAGAGTAAGCCGGCGGCTGGAGAGTGCCAGGTCAACCCTGAAGTGCCAGAGCGGTAATTACCTACATTATCTTTGGCAAATGTAAAGTGTGTAAAAAAAAAACTAACAAAACTCACTGAGGTCTAAGAATTAATGGAAGACAAATTGCCAAAAGTCGTTTAAAAAAGGTCAGATGTCTTGAAGAATACGCACAGGTCAACGAGCAGCGAATCATTAGACACAGAACTGAACGTCTGCAAATGTGTATTTTATTATCTCCCAGGCTTTGGCAGGTAAAAGCCTCTCCACGTAACAAGGGGGAATTACATTATGAAGATACAGTCTCCCCGATTCTCTCGAACAGTTATCTGTCAGTTAACACAGGACGGGGAGGAATTATCTTCAAAACGGAAATAAACCACTTTCTATGGGGATATTGGATCACTATGAGGTCCACCATTTTTCAGGGACAAAACAGCACAGAGGAAACCAGCCAAATGCTTACAGGGTTATTCAGAGCGCACTGACATGTCGCCGAAATTTCTGTGCCATCTCGTTCCCTGCACTTCGGGATACACAGTTCGCCACCCTGCAGTGTATTCAGCAAGCACCGCAGGGTCCACGCAGTGCAGGGAAAACTCGCTGCAAACCTGCCGAACACTTGCTGAACACCCGCCGAACACTATCCGAAAACACGTGCCGAACACACCGGAAAAGGCAGACGAGCAGTTGATCACAACACAGAGCAGCCGCCGGAGAAAGCCGACATGCTGACGAACAGGAGGAGAAAAATAAAAAACAGTACACTTGAAAGTTTGAAATTTGAAACGCTGTTTGCAAAGAAAAGACTGATCGAAAATGTCTGGAATTTACATATAAAATCCAATGAATGACAATAAAAAAGTCTGTTAGAGAAAAAAGAAAAAAACGATAAAAAAAAAGGAAAAACAATCTGCCGAAAAATTCCAAATAATGCTTAAAAGATCCTAAAAAAATTATAAATAAAGAGAGTCTTTACTGCAGATTAAAATAATAAACGGTTTATTAGATATTGATTTAAAACTGGAATATATTTAACATTGAAGCCTATGGGATTCACCTGAATAAACCTGTCGAGTGAAAACACCGAACAGCAGGACAAAAAATATTTAAAAAAAAAGAAAATTGTTTTGTTAATGCAGCAATATTGTTCCCATTTCAATTATAATGTGAACAATGATGCTGCACTAACGATTTTTTTATGAGGTGCGTTTGTTAAAAATCACTTGATTTTCCCTCAAAAAAAATGTAACCAGACCCCATTTCTAATTTTTTTAACAAGCGCAACCCATAGAAAATATAACCGCAAACGATCGCATGTTAAAATGTGAAAAAAAACACTTTACACGTTGTAAATTATTGAAAATTCTAATTTTATTGCAATTTTTGTTATAATATACAGACAGAACATGACGTATACATATAATAATGATACATTATGAATCTGCCGAGTCTGCCGGAAAGAACGATATATAATATGTCTGGGTCATATAATAAAATAAGGCTTCAAAACACGCTTAAACATGATGAGCAAAACTGGTAAAAATGAGCTCAGCACAGGGGCGTGAAATGCCTCAGCAGCGAAAGGGTTAACTTGAATTTTAAAAGATAGCTAAAAAGTAGAGGAAGAATTTAATGATTATTTTTACCCTTCACAACAAAAACAATTAAAACAAATTGGGAAACAAACATTCACAATGATTGGGCAGGGTTAGTTTAAACTAGGCTTTTGCACCGATTTTTTTTTCGGTTCGACTCGATTTTTCTAATTTTTTAACTTTTCGATTCGGCTCGTTTCGACCGATTTCTGTTTCGATTCGGTTCGGCTCGACTCGTTTTCCGTGTACATTTTTTTCTCGGAATTTCGACCATTTTTCGTATTTTCGTGTCACTTAGCTCGTTTTTTGTATCGACCTTTCGTATTTTCGAAAATTTTCGTTTTTTCGGAACGTCTGTTCTCCTCGTTTCAAAGCAATAAATTTCGATTTGACACATTTCAAGTACATTCGAAAATTCCGAAAATATTTCATTTCGGCTCGGAAAACTTTTCGGATCTGCCATTTTCGGATCTGAAAATTTTCGGAAAATCGGCCGCATCCAAAATTCCGAAACCCGAAACGCACATCCCTAGTTTAAACAATGATAGGGCAGGAATCTGTTAGGTTGTGACGTGGAACCCACAAGTGAACCTGTGCTGCCGAAATAACGAAATCTGCAACTTCTTGAAATTGAAAATGAAATATACGAGGGCAGGTCCAAAAGTGAGGTTAACATCTATGAAATAATGAGGCTAACGCAATTTCTTTCTATAAAGAAATCTTGTTTATTCAGTATTTCTGACCATAGTCGCCGCCAATCTCCAAGCTTTTTCCAAGCAGTGCAACCACTTCTCAAAACAGCCCTGAAAATCATCTTTTGTCAACGGAACTTTGTCTCCAGTGACACCTGCCTTGAAGTCAGCAGACTTCCCATCTTCAAACGCGACGAGGAATGTTTTGGCAAAATCAACTCATGCAGTTTTTTATTCTGTTCAATAAACGTATACCCCAACGGGCGCGCATCTTGGTTTGAAGTCCAACTCGTCATGAAGAATCCACATCATGTTGGTTTTTGGAATGTCAAACTCTTCCACTAGTTTTCTGAGAATGGTTCGAGGCTCCTGATCCAGAAATTATTATTTCTTATTATTATTCGGTATTTATAAAGCGCCAGCATATTCCGCAGCGCTGTACAATGGGGGAGAGCAGGCATGAGACCTACTAAAACACAGAAGGAACAGAGGGCCCTGCCCTTAGGATAATTGCCTTACTGATCAAGCACTTTACACAAGTGCTCAGCCAGACATCCCGTGAGCTTACAATCTAAAGGAAAGGGGTAAGTGAAACAGAAGGGGAGCTGGGGGAGTGTGGATCTGGTGGCTAGAGAGAAAATAGCAAGCTACAGGTTGATTAGAATAAAGTGGCAGCAGGTGGAGGGGAATGAATGAGTTTGGGCCTAGGACTGGGTGGGATGGTAGATGGGGCGGGCGGGTGGCATTGCAGAGTCTGGAGTGGTGGCTGAGCTGTGGGTAAGGAAGAGGCAGAGATTTAGCAGAGGGGCTCTGTATGCAAGCAGGTAATGAGATGCAAGGGGGAGGAAGTGGAGGAGGTGGGGGAGGGGGAAGCATGGTGGTATAACAGAAGTTTTTGTACTATCAAAAACTATCAAAAATGGAGGGAAGGCATTAAAGGGAAAAGTAATCAGCCTGGGAATAATACATAAAATTTTCACCTTGGCCACAGTGGTCTCATTTGAAAACATTCAGGAGGTGTCCCTCTCTTGGTTTATCAAAGACATCAAAGTAAACCATTTTCAGACTTTCTGGAGACTCGGTGCTTCGTTATGGGTTATGAGATCTTCATCCTTTTTTTTGCTCCTTTGAGAATTTCAATTCTATTCGTCGAACACCACCACTTTTTGAGTCACCTTCAGGGTTATTCAGAGAGCGGTGAAAAGCAGGAGAATGACTGGAGAATGAAAAATTCTAGGTCAAAATAGCCAAACCAGAAAAATTCTCCCTTTCATCTCACTTTCCAAATCGGCTATTTTGACCTAGAATTTTTCATTCTCCAGTCATTCTCCTGCTTTTCACCGCTCTCTGAATAACCCTGTATGTGTCTCCATAATAGTCTGATGGGATATCAGTTGTTTTTACAAGTATTAGAAGGATTAGGTTTTCATTGAAAAAATAAATTGAGTTAGAATCGTTATTTAATTGATTTAAATTTACTTTTAGACCTCCCGTCATATATATATATATATATATATATATATATATATATATCTTACTAAATAACTGGTTAAGCCTTCAGGAGGCAGGACATTTTTTGATGTTGCACCAGGGTTGTCTTGTCTCAAATCCTGATAATGATAAACGTACAAGAGTAGTAAAGGCACAATAAAATGACTTTGTGGATATACTGTATATATATATATACAGGGTTATCCAAAGAGATCCGAATGGCTGGAGAAAGGTAACCGAATGCTGAAAATCATTCGGCTATCCAGAGAGCAGGCAATTCGCCAAATCCTGGCGAATTGCCTGCACATACGGTGCCTGTTCGGTGCCTATTCGAGGGCAGTGAATCCCCATAAAAAAGCACTGCTTCGGCTATTCCGAGAACACAAACCAGCAGTGAAAGGTTCCCCTAATGCCCTGCCATTCGGTGGTTTAATTCGGCAGGTTTATTCAGGCGAATCCCATAGGCTTCAATGTTAAAAATATTCCCGTCTTAATTCAATATCTAATAAACCGTTCATTATAAAATTCTGCAGTAAAGAGTCTCTTTATTTATAGATTTTTTAGGATATTTTTTAGCATTTTTCTGGATTTTTTTTTAAGTTTACTTATTTTTTCTGTAACAGCCCTCTTTATTATCATTCCCTGGACCTCATATGTAATTTTCAGACATTTTCGCTCAGTAGTTTCTTTGCAAACAGTGTTTCTCTTTTCAAACATTCAAGCAAACTGTTTTGCTAATTTATTCACTCCATTCGTCTGCGGTGTCGGCTTTTTCCAGTGGCTTCGCTGCGTGTGATCGGCTCCTGCTCGGGTTTTTCCGTGGTTTTCGGCAGGTTAATCCAGATGTTTTTGCGGGTTTTCGGCGTGCATTCGGTGGGTTTGCGGTTAGTTTTCGTCAGGTTTGCGGCAGCCTTTCCCTGCAATTCGGGGACCCTGTGGTGTTTGCTGAATACACCGCAGGGTCGCCGAAATGGGATCAGCAAAAGGAACCGAATTGAAGAGAACGAAAAGTCACCGAACGTGCGGTGACTTTTGGATTCTCTTTGAATAACCCTAGTATTCTTTTTCATGCCTTTGTGGTAGCGATGTTCACTTGGCTGTGATGTGTTGTGGGACCTTTGCCAAGTCATGCCTTGATCTTGTGATGGACCAAAATGTCACAGTGAGAATGACGTAAAGGTCATGGAAAACGCACATCTCTTACTAGTGCTTACATAACTATTTGTATTTGTTTAATATTATTAATTGAACAAGAGAGTATATACTTTTTCATTTTTTTTTATCACTTTTTGGTTGTTTTATTAAATATTTTTTGGCCATTCATGGTTGGAACTGTAAAACTGCGGCAAAACTGAAAAATATTGCAAATTATGAAAGACATTGCGTAAATATTTAGGAAAAAGGTGCAGGTCAGGGGGAATATCACCTCCTTCAAGCTAACGCTAGGGCTCACCTTAGCGCTATCTTAAGGGAGGTGATAGCGCTCCACACAGATCACCCCCGATTCGCTAATGGGTTAAGAAACCTACTAGCAAATCGGTATTTGCGGTTTATACCGCGAGTTTACTGTACTTTGCGCTCCCTATACTTAACATGGGGAGCGCAAAGTACAAGAAGAGATCATCTCGAGTTAGGATCACAAGGTCCTAACGCTAGTCACTGAGAGCTGTCGCTAACCAAAGAGTTAACGCCAGCTCTGAGCTGCTGCGGAATCACTTAGCAGCAGCTGAAAAGCCCCCCAAAAATCAAATACTCAGCTCTCATCCCGTGGTTAGAACGGCGGCACGATCTGCCGCTTCTGGCACCCGGGAGCAGAGTGAGACTGGGGGAACAAAATCTCCAGTCTCCCTCCGCGTTCACTCTGCCGACCTCGCTAGAGGCGAGATCCTGCCGGTCATGTGACGCGGCAGGAGAAGCCTCCATGGAGTCCTTTTTTGTGCCTTTTTCTGGGGCGGTAAAATGATTGCCGGCGTATGTTGACCATTAGACATTGCACGGGAAAAAAAATTCGGTTCGCAATGTATCAGAATCCAAAAAGTTCCAAAATATTCAGAACAAGCTGATTCGGAGTATTGGAAGCGTCCAGTATTTCAGATCAGACCATTTCGGGACATTGGAAGGGTCCGATATAGTCGTCCGTTTCTGATATTTGGATTCTACTGACAGCATCTGCCCAATTACCGGTTGGGTGGAGCAGAGGTAACATCACTGCTCTGCGTGGAGAGAGCCTGTGGAGACACAGGTTCGATCCCGGCAAGAGCACCTCTCCAGTAAGTGTCCTTGGGCAAGACACCTAACGGTACATACTCGCCACCCAGGACATACTTGAAATCGAGAGAAATCTCAATGTATCCTTCCTGGTAAAATCCTTTCTCAAATTTTTTTATTTTATTTTCTAAAAAAAAAAAAAATTGTTGATTTTACTCCCCTTTTCCCCTTTGCCGCGCGCTGCTCCTCCTCCTAGGCTCAGGGACTCTCAAAGCCGGAAGTCCCTGAAACTTTTCTGTACAATTTGTGCTCCTATGCAACATGCGTAGCGTAAAAAACGCAAATTTCTCATCACTACGGGACTCAAACTCTTTCCGTACGCAAGTTCCGTAGCTCCTACGCAGAGCGATGGATCGGAGCTGCACGCGCATGCACAGATCTGATCCATCGCTTCCTCTGTGGGAACGCTCGCTGCAGCGATTGGTCTCAGAGGGTGACGTCAGCCTCTCTCTGTGTGTGTAACATCACTTGTGACCAATCTGGTGACTGACAGCTGGGAAATTCAAATCCCGGATGCTGGTGTCGCTGGGTGGTGTGGAGGAAACTCCTCCGCTTCACTCCACGATTTCACTAGATCGGGTCAACAGGGAGAGGTGGAGAAGGGGAGGCACGCCTCACATCCTGACCACTTTAACACAACAACAAAGTCCGAATGAGTACAGCGTCCCTTTAAAGGAGAGCACCCCACAGATATATTTTGGCTTTGACCTCCTCTTTACTAGTCACAGTGACTATCGTTGCATGAAAACGAGGAAATTATATAAATCGGTGTGTCCTATCTGTAAAATACCCCAACATATTTCCAGGGGGAAAAAAAATAGTAATAAAAGCTAAGCTTATTGGTTGGTTATCCTCTTTATCAAAGGCTTTGTGTACGCGGCGGAACCCCATTTGGCAGCCGGTGGATACAGATGGTTCCACTGTATGTATGAAAATCAGGAATCAATTAGAGTATTTCTTCCTTTTTTTTAACACCCCCCCCCCGCTGATAAAAGCTGTTGTAAATCTGAATGTAAAATCCGCCGTTTCCTCGAGGCTTTTGGCGGCACAGAGAGAGGCTTCCCCCTCAATCTCACACCTCGTTCTTTTTTTTTTTTTACGTGCTCATAATCCTCTCGCTCTCTGTTATACTGATTTATTTTGCTCTGGAATTGGCTGTCAAAGCAAGAGGCATTAATTGTTCTTCGCAGGTGGAGCGAAACATAATTTCCAATTATTTAAAAAAAAAAAAATCAGATTTTCATTTTCATAAAACAGATTAATTGGACTTTGTAAATTAATGTTCTGGGATTTTCCCTTTTAGCCGATGCAGCGGTATTACACAGCTTGGCAACTTGACCCTCCGAATGACAAGAAGGGCAGCGTATTGTTAAACCCGGCTCAATGGAGTTTAATGAAAATGCGTAATCATTTCTTTTTTTGTGCCTTCTTCCGGGGCGGTAAAATGATTGCCGGCGTATGTTGACCATTAGACATTGCACGGGTAAAAAATTTGGTTCGCAATGTATCAGAATCCAAAAATTTCCAAAATATTCAGAACAAGCTGATTCGGAGTATTGGAAGCGTCCAGTATTTCAGATCAGACCATTTTGGGATATTGGAAGGGTCTGATATAGTCGTCCGTGTCTGATATTCGGAACTAAATAGCGACAAAATATGAAAAGTAGGGATGTGCGTTTCGGGTTACGGAATTTCGGAATTTTCACAAAATTTCCCGATTCGTGTTTTCGGATGCGGCCGAATTTCCGAAAATTTTTAGATCCGAAAATGGCAGATCCGAAAAGTTTTCCGAGCCGAAACGAAATATTTTCGGAATTTTCGAATGGACTTGAAATGTGTCAAATCGAAATTTATTGCTTTGAAACGAGGAGAACAGACTTTCCGAAAAAACGAAAAATTTCCGAACTTACGAAAAGTCGATACAAAAAACGAGCAAAGTGACACGAAAATAAGAAAAATGGTCGAAATTCCGAAAACATGTACAATTCCGAAAAACGAAAATTTCCGAAATCACGAAAAGTCGATACAAAACACGAGCTAAGTGACACGAAAATACGAAAAATGGTCGATATTCCGAAAAAAAAAATGTACCCGAAAAACGAGTCGAGCCGAACCGAATTGAAACAGAAAACGGTCGAAACGAGCCGAATCGAAAAAGTTAAAAAATCCGAAAAATCGAACCGAACCGAAAAAAAAAAAAAAATCGGTGCACAAGCCTAATGAAAAGCTACAGAATGATGCGTGAATGGAATCCATGTGTACTGTATAACCTTTCCCTACGCGTTTTGCTTTTCACGCACTGAGCTTCTTCTTCATTTTGAACTATAGGAATGTTCTTTATTAACCAGTTAATACATACAGGGTTATTCAAAGAGAATCGAAAAGTCACCGCACGTTCGGTGACTTTTCGTTCTCTTCAATTCGGTGCGATTTGGCGATCCCATTTCAGCGACCCTGCAGTGTAATCAGCAAGCACCACAGGGCCGTCGTAGTGCAGGGAAAAGCCGCCGAAAACCCGACGAACACTCACCACAAAAAACCCGGTGAAGGCACACCGAAACCCGCAAAAACATCTCGATTAACCCCGCCGAACACACCGGAGAAACCCGAGCAGGAGCCAATCACAGCGCAGAGCAGCCGCCGGAAAAAACAGACCTCCGTAAACGAAGGAGGTGAAGAAAAAGAAAAACCAGTACGCTTGAATGTTTGAAAAGTGAAACGCTGTTTGCAAAGAAACTACTGAACGAAAGTGTCTGAAATTTACATATAAGATCCAATGAATGATAATAAAAAGGGCTGTTACAGGAAAAAGAAAAAAAGTTAAAAAAAAAAAGAAATTTTAATAAAATAAATCCCGAAAAATCCTTAAAAGATCCTAAAAAACCTATAAATAAAGAGACTCTTTACTGCAGAATATTATAATCAACAGTTTATTAGATATTGAATTAAAACAGGAATATTTTTAACATTGAAGCCTATGGGATTCGCCTCAATAAACCTGCCGAATTAAACCACCGAACGGCAGGTAGGGATGTGCATTTCGGGTTTCGGAATTTTCACGAAATTTCCCGATTCGTGCATTCGAATTCGGCAGATTTTCCGAAAATTTTTAGATCCGAAAACAGCAGATCCGAATAATTTTTCGAGCCGAAACTAAAAAAACTTTTCGGAATTTTCAAATGGAGTAGAAATGTGTAAAATCAAAATAAATTTTCGTTCAGTTCATGATTTCGGTTCCATTTCAGTAATTTCGGACATCGTATTTATATCGCTGATTCTGTAATTAAATTTTGTATCATTCCCATCTCAATGTATCCTTCCTGGAAAACCAGAGAAATCTCAATGTATCCTTCTTGTAAAACCAGAGAAATCTCACTGTATCCTTCTTGTAAAACCAGAGAAATCTCAATGTATCCTTCCCGGGAAACCAGAGAAATCTCAATGTATCCTTCCCAGGAAACCAGAGAAATCTCAATGTATCCTTCCTGGAAATCCAGAGAAATCTCAATGTATCCTTCTTGTAAAACATGAGAAATCTCAATGTATCCTTCTTGTAAAACATAAGAAATCTCAATGTATCCTTCTTGGAAATCCAGAGAAATCTCAATGTATCCTACTTGTAAAACCAGAGAAATCTCAATGTATCCTTCTTGTAAAACCAGAGAAATCTCAATGTATCCTTCCCAGGAAACCAGAGAAATCTCAATGTATCCTTCCTGGAAATCCAGAGAAATCTCAATGTATCCTTCTTGTAAAACATGAGAAATCTCAATGTATCCTTCTTGTAAAACATAAGAAATCTCAATGGCAGAATTATCGTATCGGCAGAATTATCGTATCGTATAATTATCGTATCCGAAAAAACATTAGTTTACGTCAAAACGAATAGACACTTTGAAACGAGGAGAACAGACGTTCCGAAAAACACGAAAATTTCCGAAATCACGAAAAAAAAGTTGATACGAAAAACGAACCGGAAATCGGCCATAATGAGTCTAAACGAAAATTTACAAAATCCGAACGAACCGAAGCGAACCGAAAAAAAAAATCAGTGCACAAGCCTAACGGCAGGTCAATTCGGCAACTTTTCACTGCTGGGTTTTGCTCTCTGAATAGCCGAAGCATTGCTTCTCTATGGGGATTTCACTGCCCTCGAAAAGGCACCGAACAGGCACCGTATGTGCAGGCAATTCGCCAGGATTTGGTGAACTGCCTGCTCTCTGAACAGCCGAATGGCCAGGAAAGGTAACCGAACGCTGAATTTCACTGTTCGATTCCCTTTCGCCAGCAATTCGGATCTCTTTGAATAACACTGTTAGTAAACCTAAATAAGCTTATTTATGTGTAAACAGCTTCTACTTTATGACTATCCCCCACACGTTTTACTTCTCATAGTACTTGTTCTTCTTTATAGAGCTCCTTTTAAATTAGTTTATAAAAAGAGCTCCTTATGCTCCTTATAAACCAATTAATAATTAGTAAAACTGAATAAACATTTATATTTCATCAATAATTAGTAAAAGTAAACAAGATATTCCATGTGTAAACGACTTCTCCTATATGTTCCCCTTTGCGTTTTACTCTTCTCATAGTACGCTTGCTTTTCTTTTTAAAGCTATAGGAACGTGCTTTATAAACCAATTAATAGTTAGTAAAACTAAGCAAGAACCTTTATGCGTAAACAGTGTCTTCCTTATGACAGTTCCCCACGCGTTTTTCGCTTCTCATACTAAGCTTGTTCTTTTTTGAGCTTTAGGAATATTCCTTATAAACCAAGTAATAAGTAATAAAAGTAAACAAGGTACCTTATATTGAAAAAGGTGCTACATTATGACTTTTCCCTATACATTTCACTTTTTTCATAGGAAGCTTGGTTCCCTCTACAAAACTATGGGAACATTATTGATTGAATACTTACTAAAACTAAGAAAGAATCTTTTTGTGTAAGCGGCTTCTTCTTTGTGACGGTTCCCTTTGCGTTTTACTTTTCTTACAGGGAACGTTTTCCAAAGTGCTACATGAAAGTTCTTTGTAAACAATACAGTAATCAGCGTTTCAATAAGTAAGGTATTACAAAGCGGTAGCGCTAATTACCGCAGGGACGCGCAAGACAAAATTTAAGGGGTTATTCAGAGAGAGCCAATCTGGCCCGTAGTGTCACCGAACAGTGAATGTCCCCGTACAGGGAGATTTCGCGGCAAATTGACTATTCAGAGAGCAGGCAGTTTGCCAAATTTTGGCAAACTGCCAGCAAGTACAGTGCCTGTTCGAGGGCAATGAAATCCCCCATAGAGAAGCAATGGTTAATCTATTCAGAGACACCGAACAGCAGAGAAATGTCAGAGAAATGCCCTGCCATTCGGTGTTTTCATTCGGCAGGTTTATTCGGGCGAATCCCATAGGATTCAATGTTAAAAATATTCCCGTTTTAAGCCAATATCTAATAAACCGTTTATTATTTGAATCTGCAGCAAAAAGTCTCTTTATTTATAGCATGTTTAGGATCTTTTAGGTATTTTTCGGGATTTTTTCAACAAAATATTTTTTCCGTTTTTTTTTTTTAATCATTTTTAATTTTTTCTGTAACAGCCATTTTTATTATCATCCATCGGATCTTTATATGTTAATTCCAGACATTTTCGTTAAGTAGTTTTTTTGGAAACAATGTTTCAATTTTGACACTTTCCTTTTTTTTTTTACCCCTATTCATCAGCTTGCTGTTTTTTTTCCGGCGGCTGCTCTGTGCTCTGTTTGGTGGCATTTTCCAGACGTGTTCGGCATGTTTTTTTGCAGCGGTTTGAGTGATCCGATACTTCAGATCGTATCGGATGTGCTTTTTCAATGTTTTTCCGGCGGGAGTTTGGCGGGATTTCGGCAGGAATTCGGCGGGTTTTCGGCAGTCTTTCCCTGCACTACGTGGACCCTGCAGTGAATGCTGAATTCACCGCAGGGTGGGGAACTTTGATTCCCCGTAGTTTGGGGAAGTGCGGGGAATGAGAGAGCACTGAAATATCGGCGTAATTTCGGTTAGCTGGAGCTAACTGATCCTGCATTTGCAAAATCATACAAAAGACCCCCAATATATCAGATACTCACCTCTAATCCTGCGGCGAGAACGGTGGAATAGGGCGCTTCATCTTTAAACGGCTTGTACGTTTTGGCTTTTACCTACACGTTTCGCTTTTCTCATAGCACGCTTCTTCTCCTCTAGCCAGCGACAGCAGGAATAAAATGCCGATGATGTCTGCGACCAGACAAGTGTAAAAAGGTTTAACTCGGGTTATAATTTGTTTGCCATCTTAATCATACCGCATCCTTTTTTTTAAATTTAGAGATAAATACCTCATCCTACGCAGCGCAGCACAATGGCTCGTATTAACCTCCATCCGAAACCAGACTCTGATCTATTCCTCTGTAATAATTGCCGGCCAATTAGCCTAATGAATAGCAGTTTAAATTCACTCGCTAGAACCGTTGTGGTCATATTTTCACGGGGTTAATTTATGAAGATGAAGCAGGCGCTAGACACCGCAGATCGGCTTAAGATACGGATTCTGGGGCCATCGCTGTAACCCCTTCGCAAGTAATCTGGTTATTATGCCCAAATAAAATCAGTTATTCTGGGTTTGGCAGGATTGACAGAACCAGGGTCGGTATTCTGGCTGGAATCTAATAGCTTGCAAAGTGATAGAGATTGATAACAAGCAACTCGGATCTAACATTCCGTTGTAGTTGTGACACGTCACATGGACTGAGTAGCTCTGCTGGCTGCCGAGCACTCTTGGAGCTTCTGCTATGCTAGTCGAGTTATTCCAGAGTGACTTCAGCTTTGATTTTTACCACTTGAGGCACAGGGACTTTGATGGCATGTGAGGTGTAGTCATTTAGATCATGAGAAAGTTTGTGGACTTTACTTTAACGCTTTCACTACCAGTCGAGTTAACTCTATGTAATAAATTGAAAAACAATTATTAGCATATGGAGACCTCATTTGCATATCTCTTTAAGGCAGGATTAATATGCCCCCTGCAGTGGCGTAGCGTGGGTTGTCAGCGCCCAGGGCCAGCCAAGAATTGTGTGCCCCCCACCTGTGGACACGTTATCGAAACTGCCCAGCTCATGGATTTGCCCCAGCTCATGGATTTGCCCCAGCTCACACATGGATTTGCCCCCAGCTCACACATGGATTTGCCCCAGCTCACACATGGATTTGCCCCCAGCTCACACATGGATTTGCCCCAGCTCACACATGGATTTGCCCCAGCTCACACATGCCCCAGCTCACACATGGATTTGCCCCCAGCTCATGGATTTGCCCCAGCTCACACATGGATTTGCCCCAGCTCATGGATTTGCCCCCAGCTCATGGATTTGCCCCCAGCTCATGGATTTGCCCCCAGGTCATGGATTTGCCCCAGCTCATGGATTTGCCCCAGCTCATGGATTTGCCCAGCTCATGGATTTGCCCCAGCTCATGGATTTGCCCCCAGCTCATGGATTTGCCCCCAGCTCATGGATTTGCCCCAGCTCATGGATTTGCCCCCAGCTCATGGATTTGCCCCAGCTCATGGATTTTCCCAGCTCATGGATTTGCCCCCAGGTCATGGATTTGCCCCAGCTCATGGATTTGCCCCCAGCTCATGGATTTGCCCAGCTCATGGATTTGCCCCCCAGCTCATGGATTTGCCCAGCTCATGGATTTGCCCCCCCAGCTCATGGATTTGCCCCCAGCTCATGGATTTGCCCCCAGCTCATGGATTTGCCCAGCTCATGGATTTGCCCCAGCTCATGGATTTGCCCCCAAGTCATGGATTTGCCCCAGCTCATGGATTTGCCCCAGCTCATGGATTTTCCCCCCAGCTCATGGATTTGCCCCCAGCTCATGGATTTGCCCAGCTCATGGATTTGCCCAGTTTACACATGGATTTGCCCCCAGGTCATGGATTTTCCCAGCTCATGGATTTGCCCCCCAGCTCATGGATTTGCCCCAGCTCATGGATTTGCCCCCAGCTCATGGATTTGCCCAGCTCATGGATTTGCCCCCAGCTCATGGATTTGCCCCCAGCTCATGGATTTGCCCAGCTCATGGATTTGCCCAGCTCATGGATTTGCCCCCAGCTCATGGATTTGCCCCCAGCTCATAGATTTGCCCCAGCTCATGGATTTGCCCCCAGCTCATGGATTTGCCCCCAACTCATGGATTTGCCCCCCAGCTTACACATGGATTTGCCCAGCTCTCACCTGGATATTGCTCCAGCTCCGGCAGGGGTTGAGGGGACCCAGATGCCGGGCAGCGCGGGAGTGCCTGCCGGTCCTGAAGAGTCCGTCCTGTTGAAGGTGATGCGGCTGCGTGGCGTGCGTGCGCAGGTCATGCGGTCCGGCCAGTCAGGTGGTACAGAGACTCAGTACCACCTGATTAGCCGGACCACGTGACCGGCTGCGCCTGCACGCAGCCGCCTCCCTTTAACAGGACTGACTCTTTAGGACTGGGCAGGCACTCCCGCGCTGCCCGGCATCTGGGTCCCCTCAACCCCCGGGCCAGCAAATGCGCCCCTAACAAAACTGCTTCCCTTCACATCAAAGCTCTTAGAAAAACTAGTCTTCAACCGCCTCTCCCTCTTCCTGTCCTCCAATTCCCTACTTGACCCCCTGCAATCTGGCTTCCGTCCCTACACTCAACTGAAACTGCCCTCACCAAAGTCACCAACGACCTCCTAACTGCTAAAAAACACGGTCACTATTCTATTCTCATCCTGCTTGACCTCTCGGCTGCTTTTGACACTGTTGACCACCCCCTCCTTCTACAGACCCTCAACTCTCTGGGTCTCGGTGACACTGCACTTGCTTGGGTTGACTCCTATTTATCCAACAGGTCCTTCTGTGTGTCCTTTGCTGGTAACTCCTCCTCTTCATTGCCTCTATCTGTTGGTGTACCTCAAGGCTCTGTCCTTGGTCCTCTGCTCTTTTCCATCTACACCTCCTCCCTGGGCAAAATCATCAACAGCTTTGGCTTTAATTACCACCTCTACGCTGATGACACTCAGATCTACCTCTCTACCCCTGATCTCTCTCCCCCTGTCCTTTCAAAAGTCAGTGACTGTTTATCTGGCATCTCCTCCTGGATGGCCTCCCACCACCTAAAGATCAACATGTCAAAGACTGAGCTCCTACTTATTCCTCCCTCTAATGCCTCCCCACCTCCTGATTTCTCTATCACGGTGGAGGGTATCACCATCTCCCCATCAAACAAAGTTCGCTGTCTTGGAGTTACACTGGACTCTGCTCTTTCCTTCATCCCCCACATCAAGTCTCTTTCCTCCTCTGCCGATACCAACTGCGTAATATTCCAGAATTCGGCCATTTCTTACCGCTGTCACCACAAAACAACTCATACACGCCCTGGTAATCTCCCGACTCGACTATTGCAATAATCTCTTATCTGGCCTCCCTCTGTCCCGCCTCTCCCCCCTACAATCCATCCTGAACGCCTCCGCCAGGCTAATTCACCTCACCCGCCGCTCTGTCTCTGCCGCTTCCCTCTGCGAGTCCCTTCACTGGCTCCCCATCCACTGCAGAATTAAGTTCAAAATCCTTATCCTTACCTACAAAACCCTCACTAACTCAGCGCCCCACTACCTGTCCTCACTAATCACCAAATACACCCCAGCCCGCTCCCTAAGGTCAAACAGTGACCTGCGCCTAGCTTCTCCCCGCATCACCTCTTCCCATGATAGACTGCAGGATTTCTCACGCGCAGCCCCCACTCTCTGGAACGCTCTCCTCGTACTGTCAGACTTTCCCCTAACTTCTCTTCCTTCAAACGCTCCCTGAAAACATTCCTATTTAGGGAAGCCTACCACCCAACTCACTGATGCAACCATCAATCACTCTCACCTTACAGTCCTCTCCTCCTGTTTCCAACCCCAACCCTCCTAGATTGTGAGTTCCTACGGGAATAGGGCCCTCATCTCCTCCTGTACTGTTTGTCAAATGTTGTTCAATGTATTGTAACCCTGTCTATACTGTGCTTATTGTACAGCGCTGCGGAATATGCTGGCGCTTTATAAATAAATAATAATAATAATAATAATAAAAAACTGCACCCGGGGCCACGGCCCCAAGCCCCCCCCACGCTACGCCACGGCCCCGTGGAGAAATTAAATCCACCATGGGAATTCACTCCTGTCCCTCTGTAATCCTGTAAAATAAGATGCAAATAGCAGACCCAAACCTCACTGTAACAAAAAAGGTCAACAACTTTGCTTCTGCATTTCAGCAGCCAGGGATTTGTCAGAATACAGGGAGAGCTGTGGGGTCAGTCACTGCTGTACAGGGATAATATTCAGTGGGTTATAATGAGTGTAAATCCCTGTACAGTATAGGTACAAGTTGTTGCTGTAATTGCCATACACAGGCATTATGCAGCACATACAGATACAAGGTGTTGCTGTAATTGCCATACACAGGCATTATGCAGCACATACAGATACAAGGTGTTGCTGTAATCGCCATACACAGGCATTTTGCGGCACATACAGATAGAAGGTGTTGCTGTAATTGCCATACACAGGCATTATGCGGCACATACAGATACAAGGTGTTGCTGTAATTGCAATACACAGGCATTATGCAGCACATACAAGGTGTTGCTGTAATTGCCACACACAGGCATTATGCAGCATATACAGATACAAGGTGTTGCTGTAATTGCCATACACAGGCATTATGCAGCACATACAGATACAAGGTGTTGCTGTAATTGCCATACACAGGCATTATGCGGCACGTACAGATACAAGGTGTTGCTGTAATTGCCATACACATGCATTATGCTGCACATACAGATACAAGGTGTTGCTGTAATTTCCATAAACAGGCATTATGCAGCACATACAGATACAAGGTGTTGCTGTAATTGCCATACACACGGCATTATGCGGCACGTACAGATACAAGGTGTTGCTGTAATTGCCATACACATGCATTATGCTGCACATACAGATACAAGGTGTTGCTGTAATTTCCATACACAGGCATTATGCAGCACATACAGATACAAGGTGTTGCTGTAATTGCCACACACAGGCATTATGCAGCACATACAGATACAAGGTGTTGCTGTAATTGCCACACACAGGCATTATGCAGCACATACATGTTGCTGTAATTTCCATACACAGGCATTATGCAGCACATACAGATACAAGGTGTTGCTGTAATTGCCATACACAGGCATTATGCAGCACATACAGATAGAAGGTGTTGCTGTAATTGCCATACACAGGCATTATGCGGCACGTACAGATACAAGGTGTTACTGTAATTGCCATACACAGGCATTATGCGGCACATACAGATACAAGGTGTTGCTGTAATTGCCATACACAGGCATTATGCTGCACGTACAGATACAAGGTGTTGCTGTAATTGCCATACACAGGCATTATGCAGCACATACAGATACAAGGTGTTGCTGTAATTGCCATACACAGGCATTATGCAGCACATACATATACAAGGTGTTGCTGTAATTGCCATACACAGGCATTATGCAGCACATACAGATACAAGGTGTTGCTGTAATTGCCATACACAGGCATTATGCAGCACATACAGATACAAGGTGTTGCTGTAATTGCCATACACAGGCATTATGCAGCACATACAGATATTGCTAATAATCTCATTCTGATCACTACAAATCCCCATAAGCAGGAGATCTCACCATTTTATTATCTGTCTGCAGCACATTTACTGACACAGGCCATTTCTGTCTGCATGCTGATAATGCAGACTCCCGTGTCATACTGTGCTAGATAGGAGACGCCATCTAGAATTTCTGTAAATGATAAACCAATACATGAAAGATTAAGAAATTAGCAAATTCACATTATTTAATTTTTTTTAATATTTTTAAAACATAAATTTCAGTGCAATATTTCGTTTTCACTCTATATTTAATTGTGACCTTCGCATCCCATGTTTCAAATAAATGTTATTATATTTTTTTTTCAACAAGAAGTGCTTGGTCATGAAAGTGTTAAAACTGAATAACTCGCTAAGCGTATGAAAAAAATAATGGAGGCAAATTAGAAAAACAGTTGTTTTAGCATGAACAATTAATTTAGGTAAAAGTCCAAAACCATTAGCAAGTCCATTTTTATAGAGGCAAGAGATGTAAAGGCCCGGCAGGAAAAAGAAAGGCTCTTCCTCTGTCGACAGCATTTACTCACAGTTTTATTTCCTATGGTATTTCAAAATGGTTTGGCTTTTGGGGGAAAAAGTTAATTTTTTATCCTTTTGCTTTTTTTTTATTTTGAAATTTCTTTATCGAAAGAACCAAATGCACAGTACAGCATGAAAATAATATACAAGCAGATAATACTATACAGTCATCAACACCCAAAGCTGCCAAGCAGAACCAGGTTCTCAGTTTTTCTTAAGGACCGGGTAAAGAATAGCTATTTCCGAGGATAAACAATGTCAGGGTCCTATATTTGTAGGAGCTTAAGAAAACTAAAATAAGGCCATAGCAACAAATCAGAAGAAGAAGTGGAGGAGAAAGAAGAGAAAAGAAAAGAAGAAGAGAGGGGGGCGAGGGAAAGGAGAAGATGGAGGGGGGGAAGAAAAGGAGGAGGTTGAAAAGAGGGGAGGGGAGGAAACAAGCCAAAAAAAAAAAAGGGGGGGAAGGGGATGGTGCTCCTGTCAGGCAGGACCCCAGTGTGAACCCTGTAATATGTCTCAAAGATTCGCGACGACCCGTCTACACATCAAATGCAAGCCACGGCGACCACACCTTCAAATACGAAGAGAAACAGTCATGTGTAGTGGCGGTCATTTCGTCCATGGTTCTAATCTCCCGTATTTTGCTTTTTACTTGACTATAAGGCGGGCCAGTAGGAGACCGCCAATGGGTCGCCAGTACCAGTCTTGCTGCCAGGAAAAGTTTTGCGAGTAGCTTGTTGGCTGGAATGGTCAAATCGTCCAGGGGTTTGGATAAGAGGCACGACCAGGGGTCCCGGAGCATCCGGACTCCCAAAACCTCGGAACACAATTGTAGAACCCTGGACCAAAAGTCTCGAATGTGAGGACATGTCCACCACATATGGTACATCGTACCATCCCTCCCACAACCTCGCCAGCAGAGACCCGTAGAGGTTCGTTGCATTCGGGACAGTTGCTGAGGAGTAAGGTACCACCGCATTAGAGTCTTAAAGGATTGTTTCTGCAGGGAAGTGCACACAGTCACCCTTCTAGAAGCCTCCCAGATATCGAGCCATTCCTGTGGATCCAAGGAGCGTCCAATATCTCTCTCCCAGGCCCTTACATAGTTGAGCTCCCTCCAATCTAACAGAGCAGACAAGGAGTTGTACAATGTGGAAATGAGTCCCCTGGGATACTTGCCGCCCAAGCACATGCGTTCAAATAGGGTCAAAGTAGATTGAGCCGTATCCTTTTGCTTTTAAGTGTTTTAATAAAGGGGGGTGTTTACTCTGCTCATTTGAATACTAAGGGGCCTATTCACAAAGCACCGAAATTGAATCCTTTTTTGCGTTTCGGCTCACTTCAGCGATTCCATTTCAACGTAAATGCGGTGAATTCACTATTTATCAAATGTTTACCGTATTTCGCTAGAAATTGAGTTGTTGAAACAGTTATCGGACATCGGCGAAGAGCGCCATATTGCGTTGATAAACACCTAATTGTTTCGAAATTGCCTTGGCGAATTCCATCGAAAAAAAAGAAAAGAAAGACACAGGGTTATCCAAAGAGATCCGAATTGCTTGAGAAAGGTAACCGAATGCTGAAAATCAGTGTTCGGTTACCTTTCCTGACCATTCGGCTATCCAGAGAGCAGGCAATTCGCCAAATCCTGGCGAATTGCCTGCACATACGGTGCCTGTTCGGTGCCTGTTCGAGGGCAGTGAAATCCCCATAGAGAAGCACTGCTTCGGCTATTCAGAGAACACAAACCAGCAGTGAAAGGTTCCCCTAATGTCCTGTCATTCGGTGGTTTAATTCGGCAAGTTAATTCAGGAGAATCCCATAGGCTTCAATGTTAAAAATATTCCCGTTTTAATTCAATATCTAATAAACCGTTCATTATAAAATTCTGCAGCAAAAAGTCTCTTTATTTATAGATTTTTTAGGATACTTTAAGCATTTTTCAGATTTTTTTTTTTTTTTTTTCAGTTAACTTATTTTTTTTGTAACAGCTCTCTTTATTATCATTCCCTGGACCTCCTGTGAAAATTTCCGACATTTTCGCTCAGTAGTTTCTTTGCAAACAGCGTTTCATTTTCCCAGATTCATACAAATGGTTTTTCTAATTTATTCACTGCCTCCTCTACGTCACAGCTGCTTCGGCTCTGTGTGATTCGGCTCATGTTCGGCTCCTGTTCGGCTCCTGTTCGGCTTTTTCGAAGGTTAATCCAGATGTTTTTGCTTGTTTTCAGCATGCATTCGGTTAGTTTTCGTCAGGTTTTCGGCAGCTTTTCCCTGCAATTCGGGGACCCTGTGCTTCTTTGCTGAATACACCGCAGGGTCACCGAAATGCAATCGCAAAAAACCGAATTGAAGAGAACGAAAAGTCACCGAACGTGCGGTGACTTTTCGAATCTCTTTGGATAACCCTGTAAGTCTCCTGTTCTCCTAATCGCAGCTTATACCAGTAAAAATTTATTAAAAACGTGTCTATATAATACAAAAAGACTTTCAAAACATAAAAAAACTAAAATATATTTTAAAAAAATACAAAAAGGACTTTAAAAGAAATAAAAAGGTGTTTTTGCAAAAAAATAAAAATAATAAACCTTTAATTTTTTTTTTTTACATATGTTCGATTTATTACATTGAAACCTGTGTGATTCACCTGTTTAGAACAATAAAAATGTATTCATGACGTTTGTATATAATAAAAATGATCTGCTAAAAAATAATAAAAAGGTCTTGGTAAAAAAATAATACAAAAGTTTTTCAAAACATAAAAAAACAAAAATGCCTTTTAAAAAATAAAAAAGGTCTTTTAAAAAATAAATAAAACAGGGTTTTTTGTAAAAAATAAAAATAATAAACCTTTAAAAAAATTTAAAAAATATATTTGATTTATTACATTGAAGGTTGGTGTCAGACGAGCGTAGTGTTCACGTCCGTGATTGCGCCTAAAAGTACGTCCGTGATAGCATGAAAGAAAGTCCATTGGAGCCTGACACATGAAGTACGTCCGCACTGAACTGCGGACGCACAACGGCCGCGGCAAACGGCCGCAGGTTAGGCAAGAACGTAATACTGCTAGAACGGCCGCACAAAGTGCGCTGCGTCCACAACGTCTGCATAGCTTTGTGTGTGAGTGATGGAGCATGGTCAGACGGACTGCATTTATACGTCCAGCATTTTTGACGGACAGAATGTTTTTTCATTGTAATTTATTTTTCCCTCCTACATCCGTCAAAAATAACTTCAGTGAAAAAACGGACTGTGTGACCACTACTGCGTCATCCGTACTGACGATGTCCGTACTGCACGGACGTACAGTCCGTAGAAATCACGCTCGTCTGACCCCAGCCGAAACCTATGTGATTCGTCTGTTTAAACCAATAAAAAATTTGTAAAAACATGTAAATTTAATAGAAAAGGTCTGTTAATAAATAATACAAAATGTGTTTTGATACATAAAAAAGTGTCCTTAAAAAATAAAATAAACTTTATTTAAAGATTTATTATTTTATTTAAATTTTTTTTTAAATATGGTTGATTTATTACATTGAATCCTATTGGGATTTGCCGGTTTAAACCTGTTGAATTGAAACGCCGAAATCAGGGCATTTGTCGACATTTCGTTCTGTGAATAGAAAACGCGATAGTCTTTATGGGACAATTTTGGTGCTGCCGAATTGCACTGTATTTCGCTGTCAATTTGCCTGTATTTGGCGAACTGACAGCTTTGTGAATAGATGAATTACCCCGGAATTGCAGATACGGTGAAATTTAGGCTTGTGCACCGATTTTTTTTTCAGTTCGATTCGGTTCGATTTGTTCGGATGTTTAAAATTTTCGATTCGGCTCGTTTCGACCGATTTCTGTTTCGGTTCGGTTCGGCTTGTTTTTCGTGTACATTTTTTTTTCGGAATATCGACCATTTTTCGTATTTTCGGGTCGCTTTGCTCGTTTTTTGTATCGACTTTTCAGAAATTTTGGGAAATTTTCGTTTTTTCGGAATGTCCGTTCTCCTCGTTTCAAAGTGTCTACGATAATTCTGGCGATTCTATCGTGTTTTTTTTTTTATTAAATAAAGATCCTTTTTTTCTTATGAATAATTGAATATACATTTCACAACTTTATTTAATCATATTAAAATGGTATGAAAGCCAAGGAACAAAAAAAATGAACAAAACGATTTAAAAAACGCTAAACTGACCCGAATGCCACAAGAAACAAGTGATACGCATTTACAAATACAAAATTTACAGAATCAGCGATATAACCGATAATAGTTAAATATACGATGTCCAGAATTACCGAAATGGAACCGAAATCACGAATGGAACCGAAATCATGAATAGAGCAAAAATAAATTTCGATTTGACTCATTTCAAGTCTGTTCGAAAAAATTTTGTTTCGGCTCGGAAAACTTTTCGGATCTATCGGTTTTCGGGTCCGAACCGATTCGGAAATTCGGCCGAATCCGAAGACACGAATCGGGAAATTTCGTGAAAATTCCGAAATTCCGAAACCGAAACACACATCCCTAGTGAAATTCAATTCAGGGGTAAATTCAGACCATAAATATATAAAGTAATATATATTCACGACTATTTTTGGGTCAATCGACACAATAATAACCAACAGATTAAAATATCTCTGACGCAAAGTAATAAGCGCCTGTCCGTATCACTTACCTGATACAAAACAAGTGAGTCACCCCTTTATAAACACATCCACACCCCGGCTTCAGGCACATTTAGAAGATTGCGCTAATTGTATCGACGGAGGGGGGAGGGGAAAAATCAAATGTTAAGTGGAAGCAATTTTTATGTACTCTGCGGAGATGCAATTACACTCCAACAAAAGTATTTTGTAACATCAAAGTTTGTAACTTCTGGGGAACCTTCTTGTATGGAATTAATGAACAATCGGGTAATTATGTACTAATTACATGGGTGAGCTCTGCATGGCAACCGATACGCCGAGCGGCTCAGTAAAGTATGCAGAGACGGCAGGGAGCAAAACGAGCAGGTATTGTACATTCACTGGCTCACAGGAAGAGGACGCTTTAGTCATAGCCCCAGTGGATCGATTAAAGGGGCGCACTATGTAATGCTTGTTAGAGGATGGCGCTGGAGGCGGGGTCAGACACAAGGCTATTCCCGACTTTTTACATAACCTAAGTTATTCTAAGAGTGAATTATGTACAATAAAATTTTAGCATTAAATGATTTCTAACAACTTTATATATTGTTTGGAGACTCATTGGTGAGAGATTATTGCTGTGCAGCTCTGTTATACACCCGCTAGCCCTGGATATAAGGAGGAGCCCCTAAAAAGACACCCGCACATCCTGAATATATGGAGGAGCCCCTAAAAAGACACCCGCACACCCTGAATATATGGAGGAGCCCCTAAAAAGATACCCACACACCCTGAATATATGGAGGATCCCCTAAAAAGACACCCGCACACCCGGAATATATGGAGGAGGCCCTAAAAAGACACCCACACACCCTGAATATATGGAGGAGCCCCTAAAAAGACACCCGCACACCCTGAATACGTGGAGGAAACCCGTAAAAAGACCCCCACACCCTGAATATATGGAGGAGACCCTAAAAAGACATCCGCACACCCTGAATATATGAAGGAGCCCCTAAAAAGACACCCACATACCCTGAATATATGAAGGAGCCCCTAAAAAGACACCCACATACCCTGAATATATGGAGGAGCCCCTAAAAAGACACCCACACACCCTGAATATATGGAGGAACCCCTAAAAAGACACCCGCACACCCTGAATATGTGGATGAGCCCCTAAAAAAGACACCCACACACCCTGAATATATGGAGGAGCCCCTAAAAAGACACCCGCACACCCTGAATATATGAAGGAGCCCCTAAAAAGACAACCACACACCCTGAATATATGGAGGAGCTGCAAAAAAGACACCCACACACCCTGAAAATATGGAGGAACCCGTAAAAAGACACCCTCACACCCTGAATACATGGAGGAAACCCCTAAAAAAACACCCACACACCCTGAATATATAGAGGAGCCCCTAAAAAGACACCCGCACACCCTGAATATATGGAGGAGCCCCTAAAAAGACATCCGCACACCCTGAAAATATGGAGGAGCCCCTAAAAAGACACCCACACACCCTGAATATATGGAGGAACCCCTAAAAAGACATCCGCACACCCTGAAAATATGGAGGAGCCCCTAAAAAGACACCCACACACCCTGAATATATGGAGGAACCCCTAAAAAGACACCCGCACACCCTGAATATATGGAGGAGCCCCTAAAAAGACACCCACACACCCTGAATATACGGAGGAGCCCCTAAAAAGACACCCGCACACCCTGAATATACGGAGGAGCCCCTAAAAAGACACCCGCACACCCTGAATATATGGAGGAGCCCCTAAAAAGACACCCACACACCCTGAATATATGGAGGAGCCAGAAAAAGACACTCGCACACCCTGAATATATGGAGGAACCCCTAAAAAGACACCGCACACCCTGAATATATGGAGGAGCCAGAAAAAGACACTCGCACACCCTGAATATATGGAGGAGCCCCTAAAAAGACACCCGCACAGCCTGAATATATGGAGGAGCCCCTAAGAAGACACCCACACACCCTGAATATATGGAGGAACTCCTAAAAAGACACCCTCACACACTGAATATATGGAGGAACCCCTAAAAAGACACCCGCACACCCATAATATATGGAGGAACCCCTAAAAAGACACCCTCACACCCTGAATATATGGAGGAGCCCCTAAAAAGACACCCTCACACCCTGAATATATGGAGGAGCCCCTAAAAAGACACCCGCACCCCTGAATATATGGAGGAGCCCCTAAAAAGACACCCGCACACCCTAAATATATGAAGGAGCCCCTAAAAAGACACCCGCACACCCTGAATATATGGAGGAGCCCCTAAAAAGACACCCACACACCCTGAATATATGGAGGAACCCCTAAAAAGACACCACACACCTGAATACGTGGAGGAAACCCCTAAAAAGACACCCGTACACCCTGAATATATGGAGGAGCCCCTAAAAAGACACCCGCACACCCTGAATATATGGAGGAGCCCCTAAAAAGACACCACACACCCTGAATATACGGAGGAGCCCCTAAAAAGACACCCGCACACCCTGAATATACGGAGGAGCCCCAAAAAGACACCCGCACACCCTGATATATGGAGGAGCCCCTAAAAAGACACCCACATACCCTGAATATATGGAGGAGCCAGAAAAAGACACTCGCACACCCTGAATATATGGAGGAACCCCTAAAAAGACACCCGCACACCCTGAATATATGGAGGAGCCAGAAAAAGACACTCGCACACCCTGAATATATGAGGAGCCCCTAAAAAGACACCCGCACAGCCTGAATATTATGGAGGAGCCCCTAAGAAGACACCCACACACCCTGAATATATGGAGGAAACCCCTAAAAAGACACCCGCACACCCATAATATATGGAGGAAACCCCTAAAAAGACACCCGCACACCCTGAATATATGGAGGAGCCCCTAAAAAGACATCCGCACCCCTGAATATATGGAGGAGCCCCTAAAAAGACACCCGCACACCCTAAATATATGAAGGAGCCCCTAAAAAGACACCCGCACACCCTGAATATATGGAGGAGCCCCTAAAAAGACACCCACACACCCTGAATATATGGAGGAACCCCTAAAAAGACACCCACACACCCTGAATACGTGGAGGAAACCCCTAAAAAGACACCCGTACACCCTGAATATATGGAGGAGCCCCTAAAAAGACATCCGCACACCCTGAAAATATGGAGGAGCCCTTAAAAAGATACCCACACACCCTGAATATACGAAGGAGCCCCTAAAAAGACATCCGCACAGCCTGAATATATGGAGGAGCCCCTAAGAAGACACCCACACACCCTGAATATATGGAGGAGCCCCTAAAAAGACACCCGCACACCCTGAATATATGGAGGAGCCCCTAAAAAGACACCCGCACACCCTGAATATATGGAGGAGCCCCTAAAAAGACACCCGCACACCCTGAATATATGGAGGAGCCCCTAAAAAGACACCTGCACACCCTGAATATTTAGAGGAACCCCTAAAGAGACACCCACACACCCTGAATATATGGAGGAGCCCCTAAAAAGACGCCCACGTATCCTGAATATATGATGGAGCCCCTAAAAAGACACCCACACACCCTGAATATATGGAGGAGACCCTAAAAAGACACCCACACACCCTGAATATATGGAGGAGCCCCTATAAAGACACTCACACATCCCGAATATATGGAGGAGCCCCTAAAAAGACACCCACACACCCTGAATATATGGAGGAGCCCCTAAAAAGACACCCGCACACCCTGAATATATGGAGGAGCCCCTAAAAAGACACCCACACATCACAAAGATATGGAGGTTAGATACAATCGGGATTGTCTTCACTTAATATGGACATTTGAGCTTGTTTTGTTGCTGCATGCTATATTTTTCTATATAAAAAGTGTGTATTCAAATATCCTTTTAAAATAAAGAGATATAAAAAGACGCTTAAATTGATCCTTTTTGCAACATCGCATCGTGCGATTTGCTGAGATTTCAATTCTGCTCTTCAGCGTCCAGTCTTTCAACTCAATATTTACGTTGTCTTTTTATTCTTCTCAAGAGAGAACAAACAAAAATTGAAAAAATAAATAAAATTTAATTTTTTTTTAAAAGGGAGTGCAATTAATGTTTTTCCTTCCAATCCATAAGTATCAAGCTGCAAAAAAAAATTTAAATAAAATAAAAAAATATAGTTCTGCTTTCAGTTTGGTCAGAAGCCCCCATGCTGCACCCTAGCAATTTCATGCACAATACCGCAGATTAAGGCTTCACGGGGTAGAATGCATTATGGATCAAAGAAGCCAGCGTGTGTCCTCCATTTTGAAACCGTTCGCTTATTACCATTTCTTCGGTGTGAATGCTCACTCCCACTCGCTCAGAGTGGGACCGCAAAAATATGTTGTTAGGCTTCTCGCTTGATTCCGAGCAAAAAAGAAGCCGAGCATATGTAGCATTAAATATTTTGCTTACAGTACTATTTCTGGCCAGATCTATTTTTGACGGCTTTTGTTCCGATTGTTCTTGAACAGAAGCCAAGCCACTTACCTGGCCGCGTGTCACAGCTTGCGGATAGGTAAAAGTATTTTGTAGCTTTTTGTCTGGAAAACATTCTATCGGAATTAAAAAAAAATAAAATAAAAAAGCGAGTTCTGTAACATTCAATCTTCTCGCCATTGTATGCGTTTTATTTCTTTCTTTTTTGTACTACGCTTAGCGTTAAAGGTTATCTTTAGTGCCGGCAATTATACTTTGTATTTTTCTAGTATTGTTCATTTATTTTCTATGAGCACTTGTCAATGTTAGTAGATCTAAAAGACATTTTGTACGTTTCTTAAAATATTAAGCGATCGATTGCGTGGATGACGTGCGTGTGTGCTCGTAGCGAACAGGAACTTTCAATAGAAATGCGAGGAAATATGATATAAAAAGAGTTCAAAATCATTGCAAAATTATCCTTAAGTTCTTTTTATTCTTCTTACTTTGCTGTTCAAGGAATGGTGTTCATCAATATTCTTATTTCTTGCTTTTTTCTTTCCAAGAAAGCAGGGATTCATTCATCTATGACAATAGCAGAGAAGTGTTAGGAGTGACTGGGTACATGGTTTCAATGACATATCGTTATACCACTGGCTTCACAAGGGGGTGCAGGGGTGCGGCCCGCACCCGGGTGACACTGCCCCTAGGATGAAACCCAGTGCTAAAAAAAATCTATATATTTTATTTTTATGAAGTATTTTACCAGGAAGGATACATTGAGATTTCTCTCGTTTTCAAGTATGTCCTAGGTAGGCAAGGCCTAGGCCAGCACTTTCCAGGGGACAGAAAAAAAATCCGCCACTGTGCGTTTTCACCTGCAGTACTCCTCGTCTGGCGGGGCGAGTTGACTGGCGGAGGCTGGAGCTGATCGGAACATCTCGCGCAGCCTGCTGTTTGTGTACGAGCACTCAAGCAGGCTGCATGAGCGGGAGTCGATCGTGCAGCCTGCTCGAGTGCTTGTACACACATAGCAGGCTGCACATGCGCAAGAGGTTCCTATCGGCTCCACCTGTCAGCAGTGGTCCGCTCCCGCTAAGCTCCTCCTTCACGCTGACACCATTGGCGCCGACGTTAGTCGGTCACGCGGGATTTGGAAAGGAGCAGAACGGGACAAGCTGTGCCACCGTGGGGGACCCCCTTACCTAATCTGAGGATACCTATACCATGTGCATATCAGTCTGTTCCCTCCCATTAGGATACCTATACCATGTGCATATCAGTCTGATCCCTCCCATTTGGATACATATACCTTGTGCATATCACTCTGATCCCTCCCATGAGGACACCTATACAATGTGATTATGTGCACATCAGTCTGATGCCTCCCATAAAGATACCTGTACCATGTGCATATAAGTCTGATTCCTCCCGTGAGGATACCTATACCATGTGCATATCAATCTGATTCCTCCCATGAGGATACCTATACCATGTGCATATCAGTCTGATGCCTCCCATGAGGATACCTATACCATGTGCATATCAGTCTCATCCCTCCCATGAGGATACCTATACCATGTGCATATCAGTCTGATACCTCCCATGAGGATACCTATACCATGTGCATATCAGTCTGATACCTCCCATGAGGATACCTATACCATGTGCATATCAGTCTCATCCCTCCCATGAGGATACCTATACCATGTGCATATCAGTCTCATCCCTCCCATGAGGATACCTATACCATGTGCATATCAGTCTGATCCCTCCCACGAGGATACCTATACCATGTGCATATCAGTCTGATCCCTCCCATGAGGATACCTATACCATGTGCTTATCAATC
Source organism: Leptobrachium leishanense (assembly GCA_009667805.1). Lineage (NCBI taxonomy): Eukaryota > Metazoa > Chordata > Amphibia > Anura > Megophryidae > Leptobrachium > Leptobrachium leishanense. The sequence continues at coordinate 325,723,827 of CM019067.1, read as the reverse complement.
TGATCCCTCTCATGAGGATACCTATACCATGTAGGCTTGTGCACCGATTTTTTTTTCGGTTCGATTCGATTTTTCGGATTTTCAAACTTTTCGATTCGGCTCGTTTCGACCGATTTCTGTTTCGATTCGGTTCGGCTCGACTCGTTTTTCGTGTACATTTTTTTTTCGGAATATTGACCATTTTTCGTATTTTCGTGTCACTTAGCTCGTTTTTTGTATCGACTTTTCGTGATTTCGGAAATTTTCGTTTTTCGGAATTGTAGATGTTTTCGGAATATCGACCTTTTTTTGTATTTTCGTGTCACTTTGCTCGTTTTTTGTATCGACTTTTCATGATTTTGGAAATTTTCGTTTTTTTGGAACGTCTGTTCTCCTCGTTTCAAAGCAATAAATTTCGATTTGACACATTTCAAGTCCATTCGAAAATTCCGAAAATATTTCGTTTCGGCTCGGAAAACTTTTCTGATCTGCCATCTTCGGATCTAAAAATTTTCGGAAAATCGGCCGCATCCGAAAACACGAATCGGGAAATTTCGTGAAAATTCCGAAATTCCGAAACGCACATCCCTAATACCATGTGCATATCAGTCTGATCCCTCCCATGAGGATACCTATACCATGTGCATATCAGCCTGATCCCTCCCATGAGGATACCTATACCATGTGCTTATCAGCCTGATCCCTCCCATGAGGATACCTATACCATGTGCATATCAGCCTGATCCCTCCCATGAGGATACCTATACCATGTGCTTATCAGCCTGATCCCTCCCATGAGGATACCTATACCATGTGCTTATCAATCTGATCCCTCCCATGAGGATAACAATATGTTGCTATTTTATTTATATGTGGGTTTTAACTGTCAGTAAAATTACATTTTCTTATGTCGTTACAGGTATTGAACCTCTTCTTGGCGTTGCTCCTCAGCTCTTTCAGCTCAGATAACCTTTCTGCCCCCGATGAAGACGGCGAGATGAACAATCTACAAATTGCCATTGCCCGGATCCAAAAAGGGATTAAGTTTGCTAAACGACTCGTCTTGGATTTCTTCTGTAACTTGTTCAGCAAACCTAAGAAAGGTGGGGACACGTTTATCAGCAGCCTTTCTGTAAAGAACAGGAACATCAACAACTTCAACATGCACAACCATATCGGCATGGGCGATGGCGGGAAGGAAAAGGAGGATTACATGGAAGGGAGTAACACGAATGGTGGTATTTCCAAAAATGGCGACAAGTATGTGGTTACTAGTGAAAGCGATGACTACATGATGAACCCTCGCCTCTCTGTCTGCGTCCCGATCGCTCTGGGAGAGTCGGACGTGGAATATCATGAGGAGGATGAACAGAGTATTTTTACGGACGTTGAAACCAGCAAAGACGTAAGTTGAATCAGTTTCATGTTGGAAAAGAATTTCGATTATATTTATGCGTGTCGGATTTTAATTGATATGAAAAATCCAAGTTTATTGCTTTTTTAAAAAATCTCAATGAAAATACAATGTATACAAAGATGCACATAAGTCAAATGGGGGGTTACACTAAGAAAAGAGAAAAAGGTATAATTTCTTGGAATTTCCCATCATCATTAGTGACAGATTATGGGAATAACTCAAGAAAAGAAGGGAGTCCGCACCAATGGTGAATCCAGAGGTTGCACAGAGGACATGTGTCACCCCTTCCCATGCTACTATCTTATGGTTGGAGATCTGTGGTTCCATACACTCCACAGGGTCAAATGAGCTGTCTTATTATATAGAATGCTATGTTTCTTCTCCGTCATGGGGCGTTTCTCAAGCATGAGAACACTTTCCACCAGATGCTACCAAATGCTAACAAAAACTCATGCCAAGAAAAGCCTGTGGTCAACATTTTTGTTTTCTTGTTCATTTGAACATACACTGTTGAGTCTACACCTATGGACTCCACGAGATGATACCAGTGGTGGCAAGTGGTACGTCTGTTCTCGGCTCCCTACTATTACAAGTTGAGCCACTGCTAAAGAAGCTTGTAGGAAGATGATCCGGGCACTCTAGCAGAGAATCTTGGTTCTCTTTACTGAAGACACATCTCACACAAGGCTCGATCAAGTGCCGAAACGTTGTATGAGATGCGTCCTCAGTAACAACCACCATGATTTTCTTCCAGATTGTCTGGATCATCCTCATTCGTTCTGTACTGTGTGGTAACATCCCCAGATCGGTCACTACTAATGTCACACAAAGAGAGCAGCTGACTCTGAGACCAATCACTGTAGCGAGCATTCTCAGAGAGGCAGCGATGGATCAGATCTGTGCATGCGAGTGCAGCTCCGATCCATTGCTCTGCAGAGGCTCTACGGAACTTGTGTACTTAAAGTGTGCACTTTGCAATTTGTGGTTCCTACACTACACAAGTTGTGTAGGAGCGCAACTTGCGCAGAAAACTTCATGGACTTCCGGGTTTGAGAGGAGCTGTGCCACCTTTTGTCAACTTCCAACTCAACGGTTTTGACTTTATTTGTCATCTTTTACCAATTTATTGAGTGGCTAAACCCTACAGTCGTTGGCAATTTTCAGAAAATCTGCATTTTTATAGAATTCGATAGAATAAGGAATTATAGGATTAGCAAGAAATTGGTACATATGCCAAAATAGTCATAAACATCTAACATACAAGTTTTCCAGATCTGCTGTTCAGTCCTAATGGAGTAGAAGTTCGATTGTCTTTTTGCCTCAATAGACAATTTACTTTTTTATTCTTTTTATTATTTTTTTAAATCCTAACCTATATTACTTTATATTTAATATTAAAACACCAAGCTGCAGTTGCTGCGCTTTGGTCGAGTGCCTACATCAGTATTTCAGTTTTTTACAGGTGTCGCTGTGGGTTCTGCTCTCCGAGGAGACCTTCAGGTCATGACGTCATACCGTTCCTGGCAGATTTACGGCATGACATCAACTGACCTGATCACCTTGGTGAACGTTCCCACACGGGTGTCATCAGTTGCTAAGTACAAACTCTACTGTATCACAACACACTGTAATGTTCTCCGGGGACTGACCTAATCCGTGCCGATAGCCTACAGATATTATGTGCTGGTTTGGATTACTGGTGGAGATAGGTGGTGGGAGCAGCCCATACATTAGGGTGTGCACACACGTTACAATACATTTATTACTTTCACAAGCTAAAGGTGCTAAATAAGTACAAACTGTCCTTTTTTATGTTTCTTATCATGAACCAAATAAGAAAAAACATGTAAATATGAGCCTAGAAGATCGAACGTAGGGATTCAACAATCGGGCACATCCTTTAACACAAGCGCTTATGGTGGTAGAGTACTTTATCCAGGTTACATGGACTTGTTCTGTATCTTAAAGGGACACTCTACTCATCCTGGCCACTTTACCTTCTCCCCCTCCTTCTCTGATCTGGTGAAAATACTGGGTGAAGTGTAGGAGTTTCCTCCACCCCACCAAGCGCCACCAACAGCTGGGATTTTTGAATTTCCTTGCTGATGGTCACCAGATCGGTCACTAGTGATGTCACACACCGAGAGCGGCGATGTCACCCTCTGAGACCAATCGCAGTAGCGAGCGTTCCCAGAGAGGCAGTGATGGATCAGATCTGTGCATGCGCGTGCGGCTCCGATCCATCGCTATGCGCGGGCGCTACCGAACTTGTGTACGTCAAGTGTGCAACACCGTAGTGCTTCGCAATTTGTGGTTCCTATGCTACACGAGTTGTGTAGAAGCGCAAATTGCGCAGAAAACCTCAGGTACTTCTGGGTTCGGGAGTAGCTGTGCCAAACTTTTGTCAACTTCCAACTCAACAGTTTTGATTATCAGGTCTATTCAAAGAGAGGTGAAAGTCAGGAGAATTTTATTATTATTATTATTCTTTATTTATAAAGCGCCAGCATATTCCGCAGCGCTGTACAATAGGCACAGTATAGACAGGGTTACAATACATTGAACAACATTTGACAAACAGTACAGGAGGAGATGAGGGCCCTATTCCCGTAGGAACTCACAATCTGGGAGGGTTGGGGTTGGAAACAGGAGGGAAGACTGTAAGGTGAGAGTGATTGATGGTTGCGTCAGTGAGTTGGGTGGTAGGCTTCCCTAAATAGGAATGTTTTAAGGGAGCGTTTGAAGGAAGAGAAGTTAGGGGAAAGTCTGACAGTACAAGGGAGAGCGTTCCAGAGAGTGGGGGCTGCGCGTGAGAAATCCTGCAGTCTATCATGGGAAGAGGTGATGCGGGGAGAAGCTAGTCGCAGGTCACTGTTTGACCTTAGGGAGCAGGCCGGGGTGTATTTGGTGATTAGTGAGGACAGGTAGTGGGGAGCTGAGTTAGTGAGGTTTTGTAGGTAAGGATAAGGATTGAACTTAATTCTGCAGTGGATGGGGAGCCAGTGAAGGGACTCGCAGAGGGGAGCGGCAGAGACAGAGCGGCGGGTGAGGTGAATTAGCCTGGCGGAGGCGTTCAGGATGGATTGTAGGGGGGAGAGGCGGGACAGGGGAGGCCAGATAGAGATTATTGCAAAGTCAAGTCGGGAGATTACCAGGGCGTGTATGAGTTGTTTTGTGGTGACAGCGGTAAGAAATGGACGAATTCCGGAAATATTACGCAGTTGGTATCGGCAGGAGGAGGAAAGAGACTTGATGTGGGGGATGAAGGAAGAGCAGAGTCAAGTGTAACTCCAAGACAGCGAACTTGGTTTGATGGAGATGGTGATACCCTCCACCGTGATAGAGAAGTCAGGAGGTGGGGAGGCATTGGAGGGAGGAATAAGTAGGAGTTCAGTCTTTGACATGTTGATCTTTAGGTGGTGGGAGGCCATCCAGGAGGAGATGCCAGATAAACAGTCACTGACTTTTGAAAGGACAGGGGGAGAGAGATCAGGGGTAGAGAGGTAGATCTGAGTGTCATCAGCGTAGAGGTGGTAATTAAAGCCAAAGCTGTTGATGATTTTGCCCAGGGAGGAGGTGTAGATGGAAAAGAGCAGAGGACCAAGGACAGAGCCTTGAGGTACACCAACAGATAGAGGCAATGAGGAGGTGGAGTTACCAGCAAAGGACACACAGAAGGACCTGTTGGATAAATAGGAGTCGACCCAAGCGAGTGCAGTGTCACCGAGACCCAGAGAGTTGAGAGTCTGTAGAAGGAGGGGGTGGTCAACAGTGTCAAAAGCAGCCGAGAGGTCAAGCAGGATGAGAATAGAATAGTGGCCGTGTTTTTTAGCAGTTAGGAGGTCGTTGGTGACTTTGGTGAGGGCAGTTTCAGTTGAGTGTAGGGGACGGAAGCCAGATTGCAGGGGGTCAAGTAGGGAATTGGAGGACAGGAAGAGGGAGAGGCGGTTGAAGACTAGTTTTTCTAAGAGCTTTGATGTGAAGGGAAGCAGGGATACAGGGCGGTAGTTGGATGGAGAGTTGGGATCTAGGGATGGTTTCTTTAGTAAAGGGGTAACTAGCGCGTGTTTGAAGGCGGATGGAAAGGAGCCGGTGGAGATAGGTTGAAGATGTGTGTGAGAGCAGGGGTGAGGGAGGAGGAGAGGGGAGGAATTAGATGTGAGGTAATGGGGTCGAGCGGGCACGTGGTGAGGTGTGAGGAGGACAATAAGGAATTGACTTCCTCCTCAGTGGCTGGGAGGAAGCGGCAGAGGGTGGCAGAGGGGACCTCTGGGAGTGGACTGGAGAAGCTAAAATTCTAGGTAAAAATACCCAGTAGTCAAACCATTTATCTCACTTTCCAAATCGGCTATTTGATCTAGATTGTTCTCTTCTCCTGCCAGTTCTCCCGGTTTTCACCTTTCTCTGAATAACCCTGTTTGTCATTTTTTTTACCAATCTATTGAACGGCTAAACCCTACAGCAAACATTCTCAGAGAGGCAGTGACGGATCCCATCTGTGCATGCGCGTGCAGTGCCGATCCATCGCTCTGCGCAGGTGCTACCAGACTTGTGTACGTAAAGTGCGTAAGTTCCGTAGCGCTGCGCAGTTTGCGGTTCCTACGCAACGCAAGTTGCCTAAAAACTGAAAAACGCAAACTAGTGGAAAAGTATGGCAGTCACTCAGTATGGCAGAAGACGTGAGTACGTTGAGGAGTAGCGATGTCAAATGATTTGAGGGAATGTCCTTGTGAAATTCATATTGTCTCCCGGCTCGGACCCATCGTTGTCACTCTTATTCGACTGGTTGTAGGAACAGAAGTGCCAGAAATCTCCTGCTGTGCAGGGCTGCAGACTAATCACAAGTAACGAGATTGGAGTCTGTTATTGTAACAGCTTGTTATTTCATCTGGTGTCTGCGCGACTAAGGTGTCATGAAAACAGCAAAAGATGGAAAATCGTCTTTCGGTTTCGTTACAAAACACAGTTTCATTTTGCAGCAATTCATAGGCGAGTGCTCGGAGACACATATTTCTGTGACAGCGATACAGGAAGACGTTGGCGTGGACATCTGGCATTCCGGACACCAAGCCGCTACGTTCATAGAATGGTGGATCCTTTCCTTGAGAGGTGTAAGATGAGTTTTATCGTCTCCGCTTGTCGAACATCTTGAGTTTCGCCTCCTTGCTGTGTTTGTGAACTGACCTTGATGAGAAACCATAATTATGTGACCCAGTGGGGCACAAACGTCAAGCACGTGTCTGTCTTTGTAGGTGAGGTTCTGCCAGTAGCACATTCTCTTCAAGGTTTTCTTTCGACGAGTCCTAGATGTGCGGTGAACTCAAGACTCTAGAAGTTCTAGGCTTTATGGTGTGTTCTGTTCTTGTTTTGAACTCTTCTTGTAGTTTTGTTTTTGTTCCCATTTACCTCAAATTGTGCCTGGAGACATAATCCTTATATTTTCCGTATTTTTTCTGTTGGCTGCTAGTACAAACTCTGTGGCGTATCACCATGGTATCTTTTACCTTTTGCCCACTCTAGCCACCATAACCACCTAAATTAGTTTCAATGGTCATGCTGACTAGTGTGTCCCATCTTTGACTCTGGTTTATGTGACAGATCTTCAAACTGGAACTCTCCCCTCCACCCTGAAGGATGTCAGATGGCTGTACTGGACCTTTTCTTGAGAGGTGTGGAATGAGTATTATCTAGAGATGTGCATTTCGTTTCTTTCCAAATCGAAATCCGGCTGAATTTTACCGATTCGAATATCGGAAGCACGTCCGAAATAACAAATCGGTTCCGTCCGAAACGGAACAAAAATGAAACGGAATATAAGGAATTGATTCTGTTTCTACAAATGAATTTGTTATTTAGTTTCAAAGATGCAGCAGCAATGTGTCCCTGTCCATTGGCCGTGGTGCTGAATCTGTTGTATTCAGCACCACAGGCCATGGACAGCGCCATGGCGCAGTTCGGCAGCAGTGAAATTCCCCATAGACAAGTAATGGTTAATCTATCAAGAGAATGCTGAACAGCAGAGAAATGTCATTGAAATGCCCTGATTTTCGGTGGTTTCATTCGATTAGGTTTCAGCATTGAAACCTATTCAGCACCAAGGACAGCAGCACCGCAGGGCCACGGAGCCCTGCGGTGCTGCTGTCCTTGACGCTGAATAGGATTCAGAACCAAGGACAGGGGAATCGTTTGCACCGGAACCCCACGGAGCTTCTGTCCTTGGTGCTGAAATATATTTCAGCCCCAAGGAGAGGGGGTTACATAACATTTTTTTTATCACCTTAATCTAAGTAATTTAATTAATCTGTTTCACATTTCAAAATGACAAATGAAAACGAAATAACTAATAAAAATGAAATAACGAAACGTTACGAAATACTAATCTCCCGAAATAGCGAATCGATCCGAAATATGAATAATGGTAACCACAAACGCACCAAAACAAAAAATATAACAGATTGTTCCGAAACTAAATGAAATGACATTTTTTGCTGTCCACATGTGTAGTATTATCGTTTCTACTTAACAAATGTCTTGGGTTTCATCTCTTTGCTGCGTTTGTGTACTGACCTTAAACCCAATTATGGAACCCAGTGAATCACAGTTGTGAAACAAGTAACCTATTATGTTGGTGATTTTCAGCCAGAAGCACCTATTCTTCAAGGCTAAGGTTGATGACCCCTGCTCCTGACAGCTCCATTTGTGTTATGGCTGCTTCTTTTAGTGTATTTTGCCCATATTTTTTTGCCTTGCATTGTGTTTTGGTCATGGTGCCAATAGTGCTCCTCTACCCCCATGCCTATCCATGAATGATATGACATGACAGTCCTTCAAAGTGAAGGTTTTCCTTCCACCCTGAAGGCTGTCAATCGATGATTGCTGGACAGCATTCTAAGGATTAGATTTGATAGTCAGTTGGATTAACCTGGTTGGTTTTGTACATACCAGTTACACACTTTCCGATTGTCCGTTGGATTAACTGGTTTGTTTTGTACATACCAGTCACACATGTTCTGATCGTCAGTTAGCTTAACCTAGTTGGTTTTGTACATACCAGTCACACAGGTTACGATTGTCAGTTGGGTTAAACTGGATGATTTTGTACATACCAGTCACACAGGTTACGATTGTCAGTTGGGTTAACTTGGCTGACCTTGCACATACCAGTTACATATGTTCAGCTTGTCAGTTGGGTTACCCTGGATGATTTCGTACATACCAGTCACACACGTTTTGATCGTTAGTTGGGTTAACCTGGTTGGTTTTGTACATACCAGTCACATATGTTCCAATCGTCAGTTGTGTTTACCCCGTTGACTTTGTACATACCAGTCACATACTGTATGTTCTGATTGTCCATTGGTGTCCAAGTTGCTATCTGGAGAAAGTGCTGGAAAGACCACGCCGAAAGATACACAAAATTAATTTTTATACTCAAGGTAAAAAAAAAAAATGGATCAAGGAGGAGGACAAATAAAACAAAAAAGGGCGCAAGAAGGATTAATATAATGAAGCCTTCTTGTTTACTTTTTGCCCCATTTCTTGCTTAGAGTTTCCTTTATTATAGAATACAGAGAGTAGACACAATAAAATGAATCATTTTGATGAAAATGAGCTGCAGTGGGGTCACATAATCAGTAAATCAGGGGTCAGCACCCTCGGCCTTCCGGATGTTTTGGAACTACAATGCGTCTCCCATGATGCTCAGCCACTCATTAGACTGGCAGAACCTTATGGGTAATGTAGTTTGAAAACTCCCGGAGCCAACCCCTGCTGTAAATTAACAAATGGGTGTAAAAGTGAGTGGTGCCCCAAAAAGAGGGTTCGGATGTGCGGAGAGTCTTAAATGCAGGACTTATTATGAGAAGGACATAGTATTCCATTGGAAGGCTGAGAATAGCCCTGACCGGTGGCATTAAGGTGTCCGGCGTTTCATATTGGCTCAGTGTGTGACTTTGTTTGAACAGGTTTTGGAAATTAGTGTTCAGATTGAAAGCAATTTATAACACACGAAAACGAAAAATCGAGAAATTAATTCCATCTATTTCTGATATTATTGCTGCTCAGCAATTAGATAGCTGCCATCTAGCTCTGACATCAACGCGCTATAATTAGGTAATTATAGGCTATTTTGACATCACCGCTGTTCTTAAAAAATGCCCTGATTACCGTGTAGTTCCAGTAACACCACCTTCCCCAGCGAAGGAAAATGTGCAGCTGGCTTTATACGTATATTTTATTCACATAGTATGAGATAAGAATGAAGATCTGGTTGAGTTATGGGAAGCTACAGGGGCCAATCAGGAAGCTGCTGATTGCAACGGCATCAGTGACATCACATCACCATTAGGGATGAGCCGAACACTCCGAGTTCGGTTCGAGCCCGAACCTGAACTTCCATTTTGTTCGGGTCCGAACCCGAACTCGAACCCAATGCAAGTCAATGGGGCTGAAAATTCGGTTTTTAGAGTGCCCTCCAAGAGGGCATATATGCTACATATTTGCCATAAAAGGTGTATGGGGGTCCGGGTAGTGCCCTGGGGGACAGGAAACAAGAACAAAAAGTAAAAAAAGAAACGTTTTTAAAGGGACAGTGAGTTTTCCATGAAATAAGGGTTAAAAATAAAAACCAAAAATTCCTTCAAATATCGTGCCTAGGAGGTCCCCATAACCTGCCCGTGAAGTGGCGGATTTGTAGGATGTATAGAAACACTTAAAAACAAAAAAATGACGTTTCAAATGACGGTAAATGCTTTTCCTTTAATCTATCCATAAACAACTGTTTGGGGCGGCAGTCTGTATGAAAAGAGGAGACATTTTCGTAAACGCAGAAAAAATTTACAGATTTTTTTGGGTAAATTATTGTGAAACTTATGCAGGCTTTGGATGAAAGTAACAATAGGTGCTTTAAAATTGGTCCTTTAGCATCCCCAACAGTGCCGTCACACCGTAACCCCTCTGAGGATATGAATCTGATACAGGCGTCAGTGGCAGTGCACCCAAATATTGTGCCTTTAGTGCCAGGCCTGCAAGTACTATCATACAGTAACCCCTCTGTGGTATTGTGGAAGAATGCAGGGGTGGACCATGTGGTCCTATATTGAAAAGATATGATTCTGGTCAAGGCGTCAGTGCACCCAGATATTGTGCCTTTAATGCCAGGCCAGCAAGTATCATCATACAGTAACCCCTCTGTGGTATTGTGGAAGAATGCAGGGGTGGACCATGTGGTCCTATATTGAAAAGTTTTTGATCTGGTAATGGGCGTCAGTGCACCCAGATATTGTGCCTTTAATGCCAGGCCAGCAAGTATCATCATACAGTAACCCCTCTGTGGTATTGTGGAAGAATGCAGGGGTGGACCTTGCGGTCCTATATTGAAAAGTTTTTGATCTGGTAATGGGCGTCAGTGGGTGCACCCAGATGTTGTGCCTTTAATGCCAGGCCAGCAAGTATCATCATACAGTAATCCAGTGGGGTATTTTGGCCTAGGCCAACAAGGCCTAGGCCTAGGGCGGTCGGCCCGCACTGGTGGCCCCACCCCTAATTTTTTTTTATTTTATTTTTTTTTACTTTTGCAAAGTATTTTGCCAGGAAGGATACATTGAGATTTCACAAATTTTCAAGTATGTCCTGGGTAGGCAAGGCCTAGGCTTTCACTTTCCAGGGGGCAGCAAAAAACCTCACCACTAAATGGGTTACTCACAGAGCACTGAAATGACGCCAACATGTTGGTGTTCTGTAGTTCCCTGCACTTCGGGGAATAAAATTTCCCCACCCTGCAGTGAATTCACCATTCACCGCAGGGTCCCCAAAGTGCATGGAGTCGGCCGCTGTATGCTGCCACCGAAAACCCGTGGCCTGCTGTTTTCAAAACAACTACTGAACGAAAATGTCTGGAATTTACATATAAGATCCTATGATTGATAATAAAAAGTTCTGTTACAGAAAAAAGAAAAACCGCTATTAAAAAAAAAGGGGGGGGGATTTTGCTGAAAAATGACTAAGGGGTACTAAAAAAAAATCAAAGACTTTTTACTGCAGATTAAAATAATAAATGGTTTATTAGATATTGCATAAAAACGGGAATATTTTTAACATTGAAACCTATGGGGTTCGCCTGAATAAACCTGTTGATTGAAACCACCGAACATCAGGGCATTTCACTGCCATTTCTCTGCTGTTTGGTGTTCTCTGAATAGATTAACCATTACTTATCTATGGGGATTTGCAATGCCTTCAAACAGCACCGTACTTGCTGGCAGTTCACCAAACTTGTGTGTGAGCATATCACAGAGCAGTGGTGTACTTAGGAGTGGCGGAGGGTGGGCCGCCCCAGGTACCAGTGATTATTGGGGTGTCATTAGGGGGTACTAGGAGGTGCCACTGTCACTGTGTGTCAGCTTTGAGCTGTGTTCTCAAACAATGAGCAGCGGAGCAGGGCGTTTGCATACAGAATAAAATCGAATAGAATAAAAATCCCCCTCTCCTCTCTCCATAGCTCCTCCCCTGCCCCGCAGCAGCTCTAGGAGAGGGGAGGGGGACGTGATTTGTGTGCAGAGAGAGAAGATGACAGTAAATGGCAGGTAAAGGGGGGGGGGTATCAGCAGAATATGAAGCCCTGTCTGCTTACTGCTGTTTAAAGTGGATCTTTCCTTAACCAGCACTGCAGTGATAGAAATTTGTCATTGAGCTGCCTGGCTCCTGGTGAGGCTGCGTGCGTGCAGGTCAGGCGGTCCAGCCAGTCAGGTGGTACTGAGTTTACTTATTTTTTTCTGTACCACCTGACTGGCTGAACCACGTGACACGCACGCAGCTGCCCGCCCTTTCATTAACATGGACTCTCACTCTATTCTGGACTGAACACCCACCGGAAGGGAATCAAAGCCACGGTGCACCCTCTGGCAGTGGCACCCCACTGCTGACAAGATGGCTCCACGCACAGACACAGCCGCGATCCTGAGTCCGTACACAGTCCCTGCTGACTCTGCACACAGCCCTACCGCAGACGGAGGCCGGTAAATATAGAATAAATAATTGCTGTGTGCTCATATTCACTCGGTTTGCTGGGAGTCTTATTGCAGTGGATTCTGATGCACTCATTACACACCGCACATTGCATTGCTGGGAGTTTTATTGCTGTGGATTTTGAAACGCTGACACACATACCACACATTGCATTGCTGGGAGTTTTATTGCTGTGGAATCTGTGATACACACTGCATATTACTGTGAGTTTTATTGCCCTGGAGCTCTGGGATACGCTCATACACACTGCACATTACTGTGAGTTTTATTGCTGTGCAGTTCTGATATGCTCATACACAGTGCCCATTTCTGTGGGTTTTATTGCTGTGCAGCTCTGTGATACACTCATATGCAGTGCAGGTTTCTGTGGATTTTATTGTTCAACCAATTAGAGCGGCTGTGATCCAGTATACTTGACATGCGTGGCTGTTCTTTGTAAAAATGCTTGAATTTAAACATTTCATAATTTTATTTATCGCAATAGGTACATTTGAAATGGTATACAAAATATACAAGTAGGCACTTGGTATCCACTTTTAATATAAAGAGAGGAAAAGGCGGAGCTTAAAGAGGAAGGGTGGGGATTAACCAAGAAGAGGTGTGCCCTTGACAGGAAGGGGTGTGTCAAATTTAAATTAGGGGGTGCACGAGTTTAGTCAGGCCTAGGGCAGCACCACACCTAAATATACCACTGCAGTAACCCCTCTGTGGTATTGTGGAAGAGTGCAGGGGTGGACCATGTGGTCCTATATTGAAAAGTTTTTGATCTGGTAATGGGTGTCAGTGCACCCAGATATTGTGCCTTTGGTGCCAGGCCAGCAAGTATCATCATACAGTAACCCTCTGTGGTATTGTGGAAGAGTGCAGGGTTGGACCCTGCTGTTCAAAAAATTAAAATGATATAAATCTGGCACAGGCGTCAGTGCAGCCAAATATTGTGCCTTTCATTTCAGCAAGTGCATTCACACCATAACCCTTTTGTGGTATTGTGGAAGAGTTCAGTGCTGGAGGTTTTGTGCATGCAGAAGACATACCCGATCTATTCCGTTACTTCGGCATCAGGAGATTGATAGCTGCTGATCCAGGACTGATTCATTTTTATAAATGTCAGCCGGTCTACAGAGTCGGTGGACAGACGCACTCTTTTGTCTGTGACAAAACCTCCAGCGGCACTGAACGTCCTTTCGGAAAGCACGCTAGATGAAGGGCAACCTAGTAGCTGCATAGCATATTGGCTAAGTTCTGGCCAGTGATCCAATCTCAACACCCAGTAAGCCAGTGGATCATCTGCTGGAAAGGTATCCAGGTCTGCCCTTGCCCCTAGGTAGTCCTGCACCATATGGTGAAGATGCTGGCAATGGGTGCCTACATTTGACGTCCCTGGGCGTCGAGGACTAAAAAAAATTTAAAATTGCATCAGTCAAGCGGCCCTGGCCTTCACCACTATTCCTCTGATCACCCGCAGCCTCAGAAGCACGTGTGTCAGCACTTGGTAATCTACCAGTGCCTGGAAAGGTGTTACACAAGTGTCGCTTTAGAGCGTCCTCAAGTTTTTTCATCCTGTGCTCCCTCTGTGCGGGCAGGATGAGCTCTGCAACTTTCCCTTGTATCGTGGATCAAGAAGGGTTGCCAACCAGTAATGATCCCTTTCCTTGATAGCATGAATCCTGGGGTCCTTTAGCAGGCTTTGCATCATTAGGGAGCCCATGCATCGTAGGTTGGAGGTGGAATTAGCTTCTGAGTCTTCCTGGTTAATGAGGATGACTGTATCGTGCACTTCCTCCTCCCAGCCACGCACTAGCCCTTCTGTTTCTGGGCACACAAAACCCTCCCTTGAGGAATCCCCACCTTCAATGCCCCCACTACTTAAATATTCCTCCTCCTCCTCATCCTCCTCCTGTCTGATCTGAGTAGGACCCGCTGGAATGCTGTCTGCGGAAAGACTGGGGCCTTGAGAGCTAGGGAAGGCCTCCTCTTCCTCCCGCTGCTCTGCCTCTAGAGCCACATCTATAATTCCCCGCAGAGTGTGCTCCAGCAGGAACACTAAAGGAATTGTGTCACTGATGCATGCACTGTCCCTGCTCACCAAATGGTGCTCAAATGGTGACAGTACAGTGCATGCATCCTTGATCATCAGCCACTGCGGGGAGGGGAAAAAAACCAAGTTGACCTGAACCTGTCCTTGTACCATACTCACACAGGTACTCGTTGATGGCCCTCTGCTGCTTGTGCAGACACTGCAGCATTGCTAATGTCGAGTTCCACCTGGTGGGCATGTCACAGATCAGACGGTTTGTGGGAAGGTGGAATTCTCTTTGAATTTCTGCCAGGCGAACGCTTGCTGGGAATGACCGTCTGAAGTGGCTGCAGACTTTTCTGGCCTGGATGAGAAGCTCTGGCAGCCCTGGCTACTTGGTTAGGAAACGCTGTACCACCAGATTTAGGACGTGTGCTAGGCATGGTACATGCATCAATTTACCCTTGCGTAGGGCGGAGAGAAGGTTGCTGCCATTATCGCAGACGATCATTCCCAGCTCAAGCTGGCGTGGTGTTAACCATCTCTGCACCTGCCCCTGCAGAGCTGACAAAATTTCTGACCCGGTGTGGCTCCTGTCCCCTAAACAAACCAGCTCAAGCACAGTATGGCATCTTTTTGCTTGAGCCATTGCGTAGACCCTGTCAGGCGTGGGTTTAACTGCCACTTCGCCAGAGACAGAGAAGGAGGAGGAGGAGGAGGAGGAAGAGGTGGTGGTGGTGGAGCAGACAGACCTCATACAAGCAGCTTTCTGGAGGCGTGGTGGATGAACAAGCTCCAGCACAGAGACCCATCTTGGATCCCTCCCAGCTGCAATCAGAGTTACCCAGTGTGCCGTGAAGGAAATGTAACGACCCTGTCCATGCTTGCTGGACCACGTGTCTAAAGTCACATGCACCTTGTTGCTGACGGCCGTTCCCAATGACTCGATAACATTGTCTTCCACGTGCTGGTATAGTGCTGGAATGGCATTTTGGAACCTGCCACTGTGGTACAGCACATTCAGCAAATTCACGGAAGGGAGCAGAGTCCACCAGCTGGAAAGGCAGCAGCTGCAATGCGAGTAATTTTGCTAAACTGGCATTTAGACGCTGTGCTTGTGGATGGTTGGGACTATATTTTTTCTTTCGCTGCAGCAGCTGCGGCAACGTAATCTGACTGCGTAAATCTTCAGCTACTGGGATGATGTCACATTACTGTAGCATCATCCCTGTCGGTGGAGGTTGTAGGCAATGACATGGCAGGACATACAGTGGGGGTAGAGACAGATGAGGAGGAGGAGGACCTACGCAAAGTTTTGCGCCAACGGGATGTGTGGCAGTTGTTCATATGTCGCCTCAAGCACGTGGTACCCAAGTGTCCGGTATCTTTCCCACGCTTAAGCCTCATCTGACATAGATTACAAATAGCAACGCTGCACTCTACTGCACATTTCTTAAAGAACTCCCAGACAACAGAGTTCCTGCATGTGTTCTTTGAGACAACAGCACTCTGCACCGGAGCAGCTCTGAGTCCAGGGGCGGATCCAGACACAGGTTTCGGGGGGGGGGGGCATTCTACCAGTTTTGATTAAGAGCTGGTGTTGGGTTCACAGTGACAGGCAGAGACGCGCCTAATCTCAGGCTGTGCTCGATACACTCACTCTCCCCAGAACATTGCACAGGGTCTGTCGTCATGTGGCTTAGGTGACGCCTGACTGACACAGCACAGCAATATCCTGCGCTCTGGCACATGCTCTGTCACTGAGAACCACCAGCAATGACAGGCTGCAGGTACAGACACTCACTGATGCCCATACACAGCCATATAACCAGTGGCGACTCTAGGAACAATATTTATTTATTATTTTTTATGGAAATTGTGTATTTTTTAGTGAAATTTTTGATTCCCAATTTTTTTTAATGGCATTTTTTTTTGTTCTGTAACACAGTTTTAGTATTTTCTATAGGACCTATTTTTATTATTTCCACACATTTTCATGCCTTTTTATGGTATTAACCCTTTCGCTGCTGAGGCTTTTCCCGCCCCTGTGCTGAGGTCATTTTTACTGGTTTTGCTCATCATGTTTAAACGTGTTTTGAAGGCTTATTTTAGTATATGACGCAGACATATTATATATCGTTCTTTCCGTCAGACTCAGTAGATTCATAATATGTCATTATTATATGTATACGTTATGTCATGTCTGTATATTATAACAAAAAATGCAATAAAATATGTATTTTCAATAATTTACAATGTGTAAAGTGTTTTTTTTCACATTTTAACATGCGAGCAATTGCGGTTATATTTTGTATGGGGTGCGCTTGTTAAAAAAATTAGAGATGGGGTCTCGTTACACTTTTTTTTGGGGAAAATTACACTATTTTTAACAAACGCACCGCATACAAAAATCGTTAGTGCAGCATCATTGTTCACATTATAATTGAAATGGGAACAATATTGTTGCATTAACAAACCAAAAAAAATTAAAAAAAAGTGTTTATTTTTTTTTTATAATTTTTTTTTTAATTTTGTTTTATTTTTATTTATTTATTTATTTTTTCTTTACAAACTTTTTCACTTTCATGTTTGGTATCGTTGGAACGGCCATGCTCTGGCCGATCCAACCATACCAAACATTAACCCCTAACTGCCACGGATCGGGAGATAGGGAGTTCCAATGAACTCCCTATCTCCACAGTTGGTGGCAGTTAGGGGTTAAGTCCAGGACTGGCGTCATCGTGCTACGCACGATGACGCCAGTCCTCAGGGGGAGTTCCCGGAGGCTTGGCCGACATCCAAGATGTCGGCCAGCTCCGGGAAAGGATCGCGAACCGGCGCTTTTCAGCGCCGATTCGCGATCCAGCTCCCCAGGGGTTAATGCCAGGCACCATTTGGAAGGGCAGGCTGTGCCCTTCCAAATGATGCCTGGGTTAACCCCCGCAGAGCCGCCGATCGGGAGGGAGAGAGGTCCGAAGGACCTCCCCCCCTCCCTTTCAGGCGCCTCCTCCGCACATGCGGGGGGGCGCCTGAATTAGGTGTCATCGCGCTGCCGCGATGACACCTAATTCCGGCGGCTGCGGTCCCGGATGCGCGGCTGACATCGAGGATGTCAGCCCGCACCGGGGGGGCCAGCGATCGGCCGGAACCCGGCCGAACGCTGACCCCAATGGGAGGACGCGCTCAGCGCGTCCTCCGCATACCAGCGGGAATGCTGAGGACGCGCTGAGCGCGTCCTCAGCATTGAAGTGGTTAAACACCTTTTGAAGTATAGCAGAGTTCAGAGTTTTTTTTTATTTCTTACCAGTTCGGTGGCGTTCAGCTACCTTCGACGAATTGTTGGCTGCGTTCGGCGGCTTGGAGGTTTTTGGAAGCTGATTGGTGGGCTTCGGCGGCTCAGCGTTCGGTGGCTCAGCATTCAACGGCTCAGCGTTCAGTGCACTTCGTGGACCCTCCGGTGAATGCTGAATTCACTGCAGGATCTTTGAATTGAAATCACTGAAACGCATGGAACGACAGAGCAGAAAAATGTCAGTGACATTTTGGTGCTCTGTGAAAACCCCCTCTGTCCATACCTGCTCCTGGCTGTCTGCTCTGCACTCCTGTTTTTTTCTTTTTCTGGTCACTGACAGACAGAAAGGAGGGGGGAGGGGGAGCTGCTGAAACTCCCGATGATTTGTTCCTGGAGATGAAGGGGTGGAAATCCCAGGGATGTCAAACTACATTGTGCTGGGCTCTAGGGGCCATAATTCCTCAGCCCCACACAGAAGAAATGAAGGGAAAAAAAGGGCTTTGAAAAAGTACCTGAGCTCTGCCTGTCCGTGAATCCCTCGAGGATCCCCTTTCAGGCTGCGAGCTGGAGACCCACCCCCACATGCAAACCAGGAGCCCGGTGCCGGTGTAGGCCACCTGACGAGCAGTCACGTGTGCGCCTCTGCCCTGCGCAGTGCGTGCCTAAGCAAATCGCGATGTCTGACTGCGCTGCATTCATCGGGATTTAAGTCAAGTTTGGAGGTCGGCTGGGGTGACTGTGCACTGCTCGGAGGGGGGGGGCAATTGTCCCAGTGCCTCCTCTCTGAATCCACCACTGCGCACTGCATGCAGTAAAATTTCAGCAACTGCAGGCACCACAGCTGAGTCCTCACACGCAGACACAGATTTTCTTGGGGGGGGGCAATTGCCCCGTTGCCCCCCCCCCCCTGGATCCACCCCTGGCTCTGACATGTGATGCCTTGGACTGGCTAGTGCTACGGTTGGTCACAGAGGATGTTGTGCCTCGTGTTTGCTGTGCCTCCTCCTCCCCCTCACTTAATTCCTCTGTTCGATCTGGCACCCAGGTGGAGTCAGTGACCTCATCATCATTGTCATCATCACCCCCTATCTCCTCGTCACTGGAGCCAACTTGGCAGTATGCTGCAGCTGCTGGGGCAACATGAGTGCCAGTTATTTGTGTGTCATCACTGGCACCCCCTTCCTCTAGGTTGATTATACTCCCTTGCTCAACCTCAGAGATTGAATCAGAGCACTGTACTTGCTGCGCATCCTCAAGCAGCATGTCACTCTCATTGTAGTCAAACAATTCAGCTGACTCCTCCGTGTGTGATAGCGAGGCTATGGCAGGAGTAGCTGTGGACATGGAGGCTGCATTAGATGCTTTGACAGCTGAGGTGGACTGTAAAGCACTAGAAGCCTGTCTGGCAGAGGACTCGGAGGATGAGGATGGCCTGGTTAGCCAATCCACCAAGTCCTCTGTATGTTGCGGCTACTTAAGACGGCGAGCACCAGTTAGAAAGGACAAGCGTGCCCCTGCAGAGGATGCACCACGTCCACCACGACCAGAGGCACAGCCTCCGACACAGGGGCTGCTTGCCCTCTTATCTGTGTCTGGGAGCATCTGCCTGTCCTTTTTGTTCTTTCAGACATGGTGAGTGATATATAGATTAATATATACAGAACTCTGATTCAACTCTGGTATAAAGATTTAAAGAACTCTGGTATAACTCAGTGAGACACACTGATAGCTGGCAGCCAGTGACAAGAGACAGATCACCTCAATTCACAAATGTTTTGTAGAAATTAGTGAGCCCTGAAATACAGTGTGGTACTGGCTGTGTGACGAGACACAGATCACCTCAATTCACAAATGTTTTAAAGAAATTAGTGAGCCCCAAAAAGATTTGCTGGCACAGTGACAAGACACACATCACATAAATTCCCTGATATTTGGTAGAAATGAGACCCAAAAAGACTTGCTGGCACAGTGACAAGACCCAGAAGATCACCTCAATTCACAAAATGTTTTAAAGAAAGTTGTAAACCCCAATAAAACTTGCTGGCACAGTGACAAGACACACATCACCTAAATTCCCACCTGAGACCCCCCAGACCCCCCCAGTAGCGTGGCAGACCGGCAGTAACAAGACACAACTATCTCCTTTGAAATCTCCTCTGAAATGCATGCAGAATCGGCGCGTGGGAACGTTATATAGTGTGCTGCGGGACTTAGCTCTGTGAGCCCATGATTGAGCGGTGATTGGCATAGTGTTGAACCAGTCTTGCACCAGACCTGTGGTCAGGTGCAAGGCTGTAGCCAATTACGAGCTTCAGGCCAGTGGGAAAATGCATTGTGGTCCATTGTGGTCGAACATGCGGCGAACACCCGGAAATGTTCGGTGTTCGCGATCTCATCGAACAGGCCAAGTTCGGGTCGAACCCCGAACCGTCCGAACCCATGTCAGGGTGGCACCGCAGGTTCAGGGAGTCTAAGCCCAGGATGCAGGGATGCTCTGAAGGTACCTTGGTTAGGCTGATGTTATGTGATCCGAGGCATGGTACAATGAGGGTTATCCAGGAGAATTGTCAGCAGGCGATCCTAGGTCGAGGGACTGGTACAGCGGGATAGTCGTTGAAGCAAGCAGGGGTCTGATACACAGTAAGTCTTAAGCAATAGTTCAGCTATGTTTGCAGGATAGACTTGCAATGCGAAGCCATGGTAGAAAGGTGGGAGTGACTCTTTATTTGCAAGCAGGAGGGTGTGGTGTGTGTGGTGCTTGTGCTTTTACTGTTTAATCCCTCTCCTTGCCGGATTGGAACGGGGGCAGCACTTTACATGTGCTGCCTGAGCAAGGAATGTGATCCTGGGGTGGTCAGCGATGGGGATCCTGACAACCCAAACCGCTCATCCCTAATCACCATGTGTGAAAGTGTCCTGGAGTATCTAGTCACCCAAAGCTCATGTATATCATCGCACATTCTTTCTGTACTGGGAACGCTGTGGATTGGAATGCTTGCCCAGTTTGAAAGGTCACTGTTTACTGAGCTCATTACAATGTAATAATACAATGCGAGGTCCAATTGTACTGAGCTCATTACTATGTAATAACACAATGTGAGGTCCCTGCGTGCTGAGCTCATTACAATGTAATAACTAAATGTGAGGTCCCTGCGTACTGAGCTCATTACTATGTAATAACTAAATGTGAGGTCCCTGCGTACTGAGCTCATTACTATGTAATAACTAAATGTAAGGTCCCTGCGTACTGAGCTCATTACTATGTAATAACTAAATGTGAGGTCCCTACGTACTGAGCTCATTACTATGTAATAACTAAATGTAAGGTCCCTGCGTACTGAGCTCATTACTATGTAATAACTAAATGTAAGGTCCCTACGTACTGAGCTCATTACTATTTAATAACTAAATGTAAGGTCCCTGCGTACTGATCTCATTACTATGTGAGGTCCCTGCGTACTGAGCTCATTACAAAGTAATAACTAAATGTGAGGTCCCTGCATACTGAACTCATTACAATGTAGTAACTAAATGTAAGGTCCCTGCGTACTGAGCTCATTACAATATAATAACTAAATGTGAGGTCCCTGTGTACTGAGCTCATTACAATATAATAACTAAATGTGAGGTCCCTGCGTAAAAGTGAACTGCCTGTGTACTGAGCTCATTACAATGTATTAACACCACGTGAGCTCCCTGCGTACTGAGCTCATTTCAATGTAATAACACAATGCGAGGTCTCTGTGTACTGAACTCATTACAGTGTGATTATACAATGCATTGTCACAACGCAATCAGCTCATATTTGCAGTGTGATCACACAATGTGCACAGCACATCGAAAAACTCTCATCTAAACTCTACCCCAAACTAGGTGCCCCGTACAGAAACAAATCCTGCCTGAGCCCCGCGGTAAGAAAGCAGATTGTAAAACAAATGCTTATGCCAGCCATTGAATGCGGAGATGTAGTGTATGCAGCGGCCCCGCAAGCACACCTCCAGAAACTTACTACATTGTATAACTCATTCTGCCGCTTTGTGCTACAATGTAACTACATGACCCACCATTGTGACGTGTTAAAAGAGCTAAACTGGCCATCGCTGGAATCTAGACGCTCCCTTCACCTTTCCAACCTGGTGTTTAAAAGCTTTTCTGGGAAGCTACCACCCTACCTGAATAGGCTGATTGCCCCAGCAGTTGCCTCATCCTATAACCTCAGATCCAGGACCAGCACCTTACTTGCAGGACCGCAATTCAAAAAGCAAGTGGCTCCATTCTCCTTTTCCTACAGAGCACCGCAATTATGGAATAACCTCCCAGACACCGTCAAATCTTCCCCCAGTCTAAAGTCCCTTAAGAATTCCCTATTAACATACCTCAATAAGGAATGCACCTGTAAACATGTAACACAGTGACTATATACAGAATGCACCTGTAAACATGTAACACAGTGACTATATACAGAATGCCCCTGTAAACATGTAACATAATGACTTTATTTCCTACATATTTATTTTTCTGTTAATCTGTATATTTGGTTTTGTGTTAATATCTTGCATTGTATTTCTTTGTATTTCTGTAACTGTAACAATTCAATGTTCTTGAACACAGGACATACTTGAAAACGAGAGAAATCTCAATGTATCCTTCCTGGTAAAATCCTTTATAAATAAATAAATGGTCACAGTTTACTGAGCTCATTACATGGTAATAACACAGTGCTTGGCTGCTGTGTATTGAGATCATTACTGTGTGATTATACAATGCACAATACGGGATCACAATGTAACTTACTCAGAGCTTTGTGGCGTTGCAAAGTAAGGTCAAAGTGTATTGAGATAATTACAAAGTGATCGAACAATGTGCAACAAAAGGTCACATTTTACTGAGCTCATTACAATTTAACAACACAATGCAACGTGTACTGAACTCATTATAGTGTGATTGTGCAATGTGAAATCAGAGTGTGCTGGTGCTCATTACAGTGTGATCATACATTGTGCAAGGCAAGGTCACCGTGTACTGAGCTTATTACAATGTGATAAAATAATGCAAGGTCATCATGTACTGAGCTCATTACAAATACAATGTGATAAAATAATGCAAGGTCATCATGTACTGAGCTCATTACAAATACAATGTGATAAAATAATGCAAGGATATCATGTACTGAGCTCATTACAATGTGATAAAATAATGCAAGGTCATCATGTACTGAGATCTTTACAATGTGATAAAATAATGCAACGTCATCATGTACTGAGATCTTTACAATGTGATAAAATAATGCAACGTCATCATGTACTGAGATCTTTACAATGTGATAAAATAATGCAACGTCATCATGTACTGAGCTTATTACAATGTGATAAAATAATGCAAGGTCATCATGTACTGAGCTCATTACAAATACAATGTGATAAAATAATGCAAGGTCATCATGTACTGAGCTCATTACAAATACAATGTGATAAAATAATGCAAGGTCATCATGTACTGAGATCTTTACAATGTGATAAAATAATGCAACGTCATCATGTACTGAGCTCATTACAATGTGATAAAATAATGCAAGGATATCATGTACTGAGCTCATTACAATGTGATAAAATAATGCAAGGTCATCATGTACTGAGATCTTTACAATGTGATAAAATAATGCAACGTCATCATGTACTGAGATCTTTACAATGTGATAAAATAATGCAGCGTCATCATGCACTGAGCTCATTACAATGCGATAAAATAGTGCAAGGTCACTGTGTATTGAGCTCATTACAATGTGATAAAATAGTGCAAGGTCACTGTGTACTGAGCTCATTACGGCTAGGGTCAGACGAACGCATTTTTATGTTGTCTGTGAAAAAGTGCGTTCGAACGAATGGACGCATTTTGTCACAGAATACGTGATAGTGGTCATACTATGCGCATTTTCGTCCGTGATTTTGTACGGATCATCAATAAAACACTTTTTGTGTCTGGACGTTATGTTGGCCGGACATTAGCAGCGTCTGACGTCTCCTAATCACGCACACACGCCGCTATGCGGACGCAGCGCACTCTGTACGTCAGTACCTCGGTTTCACATGTTCTCGAAAAAATGCGTTCATTTTCCACTTGCGTTGCAGCCGGACTTTTGTGCACCGTACTTCGTATATTGGCCGTCATTGCCGGCACATGCTGCTAGTGCGGCCGTGATTAAGTGCGCCTGCACGCGCGTTCGCACTGCCTCAGTCTGACCCTAGCCTACAATGTGGTAAAATAGTGCAAGGTCACATGTACTGAGCTCATTACAATGTGATAAAATAGTGCAAGGTCACTGTGTACGGAGCTCATTACAATGTAGTAAAATAGTGCAAGGTCACCATGTAATAAGCTCATTACAATGTAGGAAAATAGTGCAAGGTCACCATGTAATAAGCTCATTACAATGTGGTAAAATAGTGCAAGGTCATCATGTACTGAGCTCATTACAATGTGATAAAATAGTTTAGGTCACTGTGTACTGAGCTCATTACAATGTAGTAAAATAGTGTAAGGTCACTGTGTACTGAGCTCATTACAATGTAGTAAAATAGTGCAAGGTCACCATGTAATAAGCTCATTACAATGTGATAAAATAGTGCAAGGTCACTGTGTACTGAGCTCATTACAATGTGATAAAATAGTGCAAGGTCACCGTGTACTGAGCTCATTACAATGTGATAAAATAGTGCAAGGTCACCGTGTACTGAGCTCATTACAATGTGATAACATAGTGCAAGGTCACCGTGTACTGAGCTCATTACAATGTGATAAAATAGTGCAAGGTCATCATGTACTGAGCTCATTACAATGTGATAAAATAGTTAAGGTCACTGTGTACTGAGCTCATTACAATGTGTAAAATAGTGCAAGGTCACCATGTAATAAGCTCATTACAATGTGCTAAAATAGTGCAAGGTCACTGTGTACTGAGCTCATTACAATGTGATAAAATAGTGCAAGGTCACCGTGTACTGAGCTCATTACAATGTGATAAAATAGTGCAAGGTCACCGTGTACTGAGCTCATTACAATGTGATAACATAGTGCAAGGTCACCGTGTACTGAGCTCATTACAATGTGATAAAATAGTGCAAGGTCATCATGTACTGAGCTCATTACAATGTGATAAAATAGTGTAAGGTCACTGTGTACTGAGCTCATTACAATGTAGTAAAATAGTGCAAGGTCACCATGTAATAAGCTCATTACAATGTGATAAAATAGTGCAAGGTCACTGTGTACTGAGCTAATTGCAGGGGTATAGTCTTCATTTGCCCTCAGCAAAGGTCTTGTTGCAGTAACTTTGTTACCACTTCATCTTTTATACAGCGCATACCATCCAGGTGGTGAACAAGTTCCAGGTCACATGTGCAGAATGCCAAAAGAAGGAGCCAATGCTTCCCTGCTCCCTGCTGGTGTTTAAATACCCCGGCCTGTAAACATACACATTACACACACACATCCCTGAGAATCCACACAAATACACCCCAGCATTTAAGCAAACACATTCCCCACGTGCACAGACACATTCCCTGACACTCTGCTAGTGCATTTAAACACACACATTCTACATTCCTGATACTTCACACAAATACACCCCGGCATTTAAACACCCGCATTCCACACATGCATACACATTCACGGCACTCTACACAAATACACAACGGAATTTAAACACACACATTCACACATGCATACACATTCATAGCACTCTACACAAATGCACAACGGCATTTAAATACACCCATTCCACACAGGTACACACATTCCTGATACTCCACACAAATACACCCCTGCTGGTTCTCTCCTGCTCCTGTTGGTGTTTAAATACCCCCACACACACACATCCCTGACATTCCACTGAAATAAACCCCAGCACTTAAACACACACATTCTACACATGCACGCCCATTTCTGACTCTCCACTGGTGCATTTAAACACACACATTCGACATTCTACATTCATGACACTCCACACACATACGCACTGGCATTTTAACACATAAACGCACACACACTACATTCATGACACTCCACACACATACACACCGCTATGTAAACAGACACATTCCTAATCCTCCACACGAATATATCCCTGCATTTAAACGCACATATTCCACACATGCATACACATTCCTTACATGCTACACAAATACACACCAGCATTTAAACAGTACACACACACATTCCACACAGGTACACACATTGCTGATACTCCACATGAACACACCTCGGCATTTAAACACTGGCAAGTATATAACATATGTGTATGTTACAAATACGAACAAATAGAAGCCTGAACATGTTTATAAACAGAGCGGAGTGACACCTCCCCAGCAATTCACGCGCTACATTTTAGGCCAAAACAGTCAAGATTAGGAAAAGAGCAGATTTTACAGCAGTGCGATTATTCAGACACTTATTAACCTGCCGCTCGATATTACACACTGACTCTTGTGATATACTTTTCTTTTTGTAAATATGTTGAATTGGGACAAAGTAAAATAGGAAACAGGTGACTTGTTGAAAAGCATCTTCACGTTTTATATGGTTTACTATTCATCGTGGTGATGGGACGTCACCTTCAACCCCCCCCCCACCCGCGCCTTATCGTTGCAATCCTCATTTACGTGATAATATTGCAGAGATGATTCATAAATGGGAATTTGTCGTTGTGTAGCCGCGTGCGCGCATTTGCTGTGGCAGGGGGACAGTCTACTCTACACACTGGGATATTTTTGGCGGTGGCGGCGGTGTCTCCGCTCAGTGCGTTTGTCAGCATTAGACTCATGTAGAGCTGCTTCTAATTTAACGTAGTGGGTGGGTGCGAGGGAGCCGCGTGTGTGGGAGGTTTGCAGGGAGACAGGAGACGACTGTTTACTAGACAATTTCATTCATACATTCACTTAATAATTGTTACTACATGTTTTTATTGTAATAGTGTTATTAGGATTTCAATACAAGCACAGAGAAACAAAGGAGACAACACAAACAAACATACACACACATGCATGCACACGCACACAAAAAATCTCGCACACACACATACAAACATACACACATACATACACACAAACACACATGCACACGCACACAAAAAATCTCGCACACACACAAACATACACACACACACACAGACAAATATACACACAAACATACACACACATAAACCACAAACACACACGCACATACAAACACACATGCACATGCACACAAAAACTCTCGCACACACGCACACACAAACATACACACACAAACACAAACACAAGCATACATACAACACAAACACACACACACACACATACACACACAAAACACATGCACAAACACACAAACATGCACGCACACAGGCACATGCGCGCGCACACACACAAGCGCACACACACATGCACACAGACACAAACACACTGAGGAGGATTGTTACAGTTTATTTTGTTTTGCTGCTTTTAGAATGTCAGCAATTTGACTTAGGCTAGGGTCAAACGAACGCATTATTTGCAGCGACCATCAAAAAGTGCGTCCGAACGCAATGACGTATTTTTTCATGGAATGCGCTAAAACGGTCATACGATGCGCATTTTCGTGCATGATTTTTTTATGGATCCAAACCAGGAAACTTTGGATGTCTGGACGTTATGTTGGCCGGACATGAGCAGCGTCTGACGTCTCCTATTCACGCACACACGCCGCTATGTGGACGCTGCGGACGCAGCGCACTCTGTACGGCAGTACTAGCGGTTCCACGTTCTCAAAAAAATGCGTTGGTTTGCCGCTTGCGTTGCGCAGCCGCACTTTCGTGCGACCATACTTCGTATACTGGCCGTCATTGCCCGTCATTTGCTGCTACTACGGCTGTGATTAAGTGCGCCTAAACGCATGTTAAAAATGCGTTAGTCTGACCCCAGCCTAAATCTGACGAAGCCAAGTGAGTTTATTCACCAAACAGTGAAACGTTGTATATTGAGTTTGGTTAAGGATGTTGCTGTAGGACAGGTGGAGACAATCAGCTATTTTAGCCATGGTGAATCAAGTCGAGCAGAGAGCTGGGGACGCTTCACAGCCAAACCTTTTGCACTTTATTTTGTTGGGTTCCATTTAAGTTCATTCAGCATTTGTCTTTTATTGCTCTCTGTCTGGTTTGGTAAATGCCATACAACAAGGGGTAACTATCAAAAGCCAAATTATTCCTTCCTTCTCTCCTCAAAGTAGTCCCAAATAGGAAGCCATATCCTACCATTCCTGGTGTTCGGCTTTTTAGGGAGAACCAGAAAAAATCCAGAAAATGCTCTGCAAGAGAACAATGGGAATGCGCTAAATTTTAAGACTTTCCTTGGTGGATCCTTCCCACCCCCTCTCGACCCATGGGCCCTGTTAATAGACAATAGAATCAAGCAGACCGCTGGAGAACGCTTCACAGGAAAACCTTTTTGGACTTTATTTTGTTGGGTTCCATGTAATAGTTAATTCAGCATTTGTCTTTGATTGCGCCCTGTCTGGTATATCTCATACCAGGGGGGTAAATATCAAAATCCTTCCCTTCCCTCCCCTTCCCTACCTCATGGCTGGAGGAAGTTGTCTAGCCTTGTCCTCTGTGTACTTTTCTATGGGGTTTCCACCGGTGTTTCTATTGAAATTGACCAGCCTTGTTTTCGCCATTGCTTCTATTGGAGGTCAATGGAGATCACCACTGGTTTTGACCAGTTTTCCAAACGATAATAACTCGAAAAGGAGAATAACCACGTGTTACTCATCTTGCGAAAGTGGCTCCGTTGTTCATCATGATTTGCGATAACTTCTCCTGCCACTGTTGGATTTTCCTTCTCTGGGTAGCTGAAGTTCCTCCTAGTTACAGCAACGGTGACTTTCTCCATTTTTTCCAACAACAGTGAACATTGGCAGTTAGCATATAACCCCTTAACGTCGCCATACAACGTCAACAAACTCTGTACATTGTTATTGTTTTACATCCAGTTGGCCATCCAACCCCCCAAAAAAACCAAGGACAATGTTTCCGGAGGTTTGAAATGCTTTGCGTGGCTAATTACGGCCTCGCAGGAAGTGGAGGACATTGTTTCATTATGTAAGGAGACTATTATTAATCCCCTACCTGTTAATCCACTCTAATAGTCTGTCAACGCACCTTGTCTGGCGGCGTCCGAGCAGCTGCTCGTTTCTCCATTCCAACACTTTGCTATCTGTTCCATTAAAGACGTTCCTGGTGGATGTGAGTGCGGTGCTGATGTCTTCTGACAGCGTTGAAAGGTTCCCTTCCATCACCTACTTTTTCATGTCACTCATGGCCTACACTTCGTGATGTCTCTCTCCATCAGCTGCGTTGCAATCTTTCCCGCCAGGACACGGGACCTTTTTAAGAATACCGTATTATGTTTATTGATTTTATTCCAATGTGCGGGTTTATTTTTTTATAATTTTTTTCATTTTTTTGGGGATTTCTATGCTAACTAATACTCAAATAAAAGACAAAGCTATAACTACATGTATGGTTACACTTGTATTAGCGATGACATGAGTTATTTTGCATGTACGGAGGTTTGTTCTTTACCAGGAGGAGAATTTGCACTTGTATGTCTATCACCTGCCCAAGGACCCGATTCCAACCGAGCTGGAGCCATTGGACAAAACGGCTCAAGCCATTAGCTTCACCACTGCAGCTATTACAACCGAGCGACAAGTTTTGCTACTCTGCTGGTATCTAAATTCGGCTCCCAGTTATTCCGGACTGACCCGATAAGGCTGGGGCCACACTGACGCACTAATTATGTCCATTGTGACCCCCCCTTCCAGCATCCGTCGTAAGATTTCGATCGATCAGCTGGGAGCACCACGCAATGTAATGTGCGTACTTTACATGTTACAGCGGGCATGGATCTTACCTCCCCATCAAACCGCTACCACTGACTTCAGACGGGTTTACAAGACTCCATAGGAGGCTCGTGCTTTGTAGAACTGTGCGCACAGTGAGGTGGCCACCTGGATGGCTGAGCAGGAAAAATGTCTGTTCTCATTAACATTCCTTCTGCACTCCTGTAGGCCTGTATGAACCCAGCCTAATACTTCGGCCGGGTCGGAATAAGCTCGGTAACTGTTTTCGGATGCGGCCGATTTTCGGAAAATTTTTAGATCCGAAAATGGCAGATCCGAAAAGTTTTCCGAGCCGAAACGAAAATTTTTCGGAATTTTCGAATGGACTTGAAATGTGTCAAATCGAAATTTATTTTCGCTCTATTCATGATTTCGGTTCCATTCGTGATTTCGGTTCCATTTCGGTAATTCTGGAAATCGTATATTTAACTATTATCGGTTATATCGCTGATTCTGTAAATTTTGTATTTGTAAATGCGTATCACTTGTTTCTTGTGGCATTCGGGTCAGTTTAGCGTTTTTTAAATCGTTTTGTTCATTTTTTTTGTTCCTTGGCTTTCATACCATTTTAACCCTTTCGCTGCTGAGGCTTTTCCCGCCCCTGTGCTGAGGTCATTTTTTACCTGTTTTGCGCATCATGTTTAAACGTGTTTTGAAGGCTTATTTTAGTATATGACATCGACATATTATATATCGTTCTTTCCGTCAGACTCGGTAGATTCATAATATGTCATTATTATATGTATACGTTATGTCATGTTTGTATATTATAACAAAAAATGCAATAAAATATGTATTTTCAATAATTTACAGCGTGTAAAGTGTTTTTTTCCACATTTTAACATGCGAGCAATTGCGGTTATATTTTGTATGGGGTGCGCTTGTTAAAAAAATTAGAGATGGGGTCTCGTTACATTTTTTTTTGGGGAAAATGACACCATTTTTAACAAACGCACCGCATACAAAAATCGTTAATGCAGCATCATTGTTCACATTATAATTGAAATGGGAACAATATTGCTGCATTAACAAAACAAAAAAAAAAAAAAAAAAGTGTTTTTTTTTTTTATTATTTTTTTTTTTATTTATTTATTTTTTTTTTTTTTTTTTTTTTTTTTTACAATTTTTTTTACTTTCATGTTTGGTATCGTTGGAACGGCCATGCTCTGGCCGATCCAACGATATCAAAATTTAACCCCTAACTGCCACGGATCGGGAGATAGGGAGTTCATTGGAACTCCCTATCTCCACACTTCGTGGCAGTTAGGGGTTAATGCTAGGACTGGCGTCATCGTGCTGCGCACGATGACGCCAGTCCTCTGGGGGAGTTCCCGGAAGCTTGGCCGACATCCAAGATGTCGGCCAGCTCCCGGGAAGGATCGCAAATCGGCGCTTTTCAGCGCCGATTTGCGATCCAGCTCCCCAGGGGTTAATGCCAGGCATCATTTGGAAGGGCAGGCTGTGCCCTTCCAAATGATGCCTGGGTTAAGCCCCTGTGAGCCGCCGATCGGGAGGAGAGAGGTCCGAAGGACCTCCCCCCCCTCCCTTTCAGGCGCCTCCTCCGCACATGCGGGGGGGGCGCCTGAATTATGTGTCATCGCGGGGGCGCGATGACACATAATAATGGCGGCCACTGCTCCGGATGCCGGGCTGACATCCAGGATGTCAGCCCGCACCGGAGGGGCCAGCGATCGGCCGGAACCCGGCCGAACGCTGACCCCAATGCGAGGACGCGCTCAGCGCGTCCTCCGCATACCAGGGGGAATGCTGAGGACGCGCTGAGCGCGTCCTTAGCATTCAAGTGGTTAATATGATTAAATAAAGTTGTGAAATGTATATTCAATTATTCATAAGAAAAAAAGGATCTTTATTTAATAAAAAAAAAACACGATAGAATCGCCAGAATTATCGTAGACACTTTGAAACGAGGAGAACAGACGTTCCGAAAAAACGAAAATTTCCGAAATTTCCGAAAAGTCGATACAAAAAACGAGCAAAGTGACACGAAAACACGAAAAATGGTCGATATTCCGAAAAAAAAATGTACACGAAAAACGATCCGAACCAAACCGAATCGAAACAGAAATCGGTCGAAACGAGCCGAATCGAAAAGTTTAAACATCCGAACAAATCGAACCGAAAAAAAAATCGGTGCACAAGCCTAATTTGCTCCATTGCCAGATCCCAGTTAACGGCAAGGTTGGAATTGGACACTTGATATTTTATTACCAGTGTAATGGAATTAAGTTCTCAGGGGTTGACCCGTCTTCAAGATTTCAACTTTAAACATAAAAGGGATAAAAGTGGTATTTGTTTGGTTTCTGGTGAGCTTGGGGTCATACAGCGTTATTGAGAGAGAGCCGATCTGGCCCCGAAATGTAACCAGTGAAATTCAGCGTACGGTGACATTTCGGGGCCATTTGGCTATTCAGAGAGCAGGCAATTTGCCAAATATTGGCGATTTCCTGCACGGACGGACGGTGCCTGTTCGAGGCCAGTGAACTCCCCCATAGAGAAGCAATGGTTAAGCTATTCACAGACGCCAAACAGCAGAGAAAAGTCAGGAAATGCCCTGCTGTTCGGTGGTTTCATTCGGCAGGTTTAATCCGGCGAATCCCATAGACTTCAATGTTAAAAATATTCCTGTTTTTACTCAATATCTAATAAACTGTTTATTATTTTAATCTGCAGTAAAGAGTCTCTTTATTTATTGATTTTTTACGATCTTTTAGGCATTTTTCGGCAAAAAAACAATTTCCGTCATTTTTTTTTAAATAGTGCTTTTCTTTTTTCTGTAACAGCCCTTTTTATTATAATTCATAGGATCTTATATGTAAATTCCAGACATTTTCACTCAGCAGTTTTGTTTGCAAACAGCGTTTCAACTTTGAAACTTTAAAACGTACTTTTTTAAGCAAAATTTACCCCGTTCGTCTGCGTGTCGGCTTTTTCCGGCGGCTGATCAGGCTAGGGTCAGACGAAAGCAGTTTTAACGTGCGTTTAGACGCACGAAATCACGGCCGTGCTAGCAGCAAATGACGTCCAATGCCGGGGAACACACGAAGTTGTGCGTGATTGGGAGACGTCAGACGCTGCTAATGTCCGGCCAACATAACGTCCAGACGCAAAAAGGGTTTAATTGATGATCCGTACAAAATCACGGACGAAAATGCGCATCGTATGACCGCTATCGCGTATTCCGTGAAAAAATGCGTACGTTCGTTCGAACGCACTTTTTCACGGACAACATGAAAAATGCGTTCGTCTGACCCTAGCCTAAGGCTAGGATCAGACGAACGCATTTTTCACGTTGACCGTCAAAAAGTGCGATCATGCGTCCGGACGCACTTTTTCATGGAAGAAGCGATAGCGGTCATACGATGCGCAATTACGGCCGTGATTTTAGATGGAGCTATTAAAAACAAATGGATGTGATGTTGGCCGGACATGAGCAGCGTCTGACGTCTCCTAATCACGCACACACGCCGCTATGCCGACGCAACGCACTCTGTGCGTCAGTACTAGCGGTTCGACGCTCTTGAAAAAATGCGTACGTTTGCCGCTTGCGTTGCGCGGCCGAACTTCGTATATTGGCCGTCAATGGACGTCATTTGCTGCTACTGCGGCTGTGATAAAGTGCGGCTCAACGCATGTTCGCACTGCGTTCATCTGACCCCGGCCTCAATCGTTTTATTTTATTTATTTTTACCCCGTCCGTTGGCTTGTTGGCTTTTTCCGGCGGCTGGTCGGTGCTGTGTTCGGCAGTCCGTCGGCTTTTCTCTGATGGGTTCAGTGGGTTTGCGGTGGATCGTCGGGTACATACGACGGGTTTTCTGCAGCGTTTCGGATCGTATCGGCGGGTTATCGGCAGATTTTCAGCAATTTTTTTTTTTTTTCCCATTCGGCACTTCGGGGACCTTGCAGTGAATGCTGAATTCACGGCAGGGTCGGGGAATTTGATTCCCCGAAGTGCGGGGAACGAGAGAGCACCAAAATGTCTCTGGATAACCCCTTGTATATATTTTCTTTTACTCATTTCACTAAAGAATATGAAAGGTGAGGCACCTGCTCTAGAATCGGCCCTGATTAATGCACGCTCCTACATTCTCTCCATTTTTTTCCCCACCACCGTTTGCTTTGTATCCAATAAATCACCGGCCAGATGCATTTCCCCAGGATGGAGAACGTGTACGTAAGAAGTGCCCACCTCCGCATAGCACCTGCCGTTTCCCGAGCGTATGCCAGTGTGACGTTACAGCACAAAATGAATGTTTCATACGGAAGGATTTAATAAATGCGAAAGGACGAGGCGCGTGATCCGTCACGGAGACAGAAGCACATAGAGACGCACTTTCTGAAAGTTAATTCTATTATTAAAAATAAAATTTAAAAAACACACATAGGGTGAACGTGGAAGCACATAATTAATATACCGCAGGTACGATTCATGGTGCGCGGTGTGCAAGCGGAAATACGGTTATTTATGGAAAGAAACCTTAATGATGTCCATGGATTAAAACCGTAGACACTAGAGTGATATATCACATCTGCCAACTGCCCGGGATTTCTGGGACACTCCCAAACACCGGCGCGCTGCTGGGTTATTGTGCTTACATTGCTTTTTGCCCATTATTTAGCGCGTGGATCACTCAGCAAACCTCTCTGGACCATGACCGAAGACCTTATTCTTATACTGGGCTGTTGGCTAAGGTCAGACGAAAGCAGTTTTAACGTGCGTTTAACCGCACGAAATCACGGCCGTGCTAGCAGCAAATGACGTCCAATGCCGGGGAACATACGAAGAACGGCCGCACGAAAGTGCGGACGCGCAACGCAAGTGGCAAACGAACGCATTTTTTCTAGAACGTCAAACCGCTACTACTGACGTACAGAGTGCGCTGCGTCCGCATAGCGGCGTGTGTGTGTGATTGGGAGACGTCAGACGCTGCACACGTGCGGCCAACAAAACGTCCAGACGCAAAAAGGGTTTTATTGATGATCCGTACAAAATCACGGATGAAAATGCGCATAGTATGACCGCTATCGCGTATTCTGTGAAAAAATACGTCCATTCGTTCGAACGCACTTTTTCACGGACAACGCGAAAAATGCGTTCGAACGCACTTTTAACGTGCGTTCTGGCGCACATAATTACGGCCGCACTAGCAGCAGATGACGGGCAATGACGGCCAATATACTAAGTGCGGCCGCACAAAAGTCCGGCCGTGCAACGCAAGTGGAATTTGAACTCATTTTTCTGAGAACGCTGAACCGCTAGTACTGACGTACAGAGTGCGCAGCTGCGGCATAGCGGCGTGTTTGCGTGATTAGGAGATGTCAGACGCTGCTAATGTCCAGCCTACATAACGTCCAGACGCAAAAAGAGTTTTATTGACGATCCGTACAAAATCACGCCCGAAAATGCGCGTCGTCTGACCGTTTTTGCGCATTCCGTGAAAAAATACGTCAATGCGTTCGGACGCACTTTTTCACGTTCGCGGGGAAAAAAGCTTTCGTCTGACCCTAGCCTACAGCTGGAGGAATCTGACGAAGGAAAATCAACTTTTCGAATGACGATTCTGCAATTATTTTGTAATAAAAATCCTAAAATCTTCACTTAGGATCCCATAATTTCGATTTTATTGAATAACTGTGATGGTGTGTGCTTTTGGCCAAAATCGTGGGAAGAGAGTCAGGAGAAAACTAAAAGGGTTAATCAGAGAGATTCGAAATGTCGCCGTACGTTCAGTGACCTTTCGTTCCCCGCACTTCGGGGCGATTCTAGTTCGTCGACCCTGCGGTGCATTCAGCAAGCGCCTCAGGGCTCCCGTAGTGCAGGTAAAACCCACCCCGAACCCCCCGAACACTCACCGAAAACCCGCAGAAACCGACACAAAAACCCTGCCGAACACGCCGAAAAAACCTGACGAGCTGCTAAGGCTAGGGTCAGACGAACGCATTTTTCGTGTTGTCTGTGAAAAAGTGCGTTCGAACGAATGGACGTATTTTTTCACGGAATACGCGATAGCGGTCATACGATGCGCCTTTTCGTCCGTGATTTTGTATGGATCATCAATAAAACACTTCTTGCGTCTGGACGTTATGTTGGCCGGACATTAGCAGCGTCTGACGTCTCCCAATCACGCACACACGCCGCTATGCGGACGCAGCGCACTCTGTACGTCCGTACTAGCGGTTTGACGTTCTAGAAAAAATGCGTTCGTTTGCCACTTGCGTTGCGCGGACGAACATTCGTGCGGCCGTTCGTCGTATGTTCCCCGGCATTGGACGTCATTTGTTGCTAGCACGGCCGTGATTTCGTGCGGCTAAGGCTAGGGTCAGACGAAAGCAGTCTTAATGTGCGTTTAGGCTAGGGTCAGACTGAGGCAGTGCGAACGCGCGTGCAGCCGCACATAATCACGGCCGTGCTAGCAGCAGATGCCGGGCAATGACGGCCAATATACGAAGTACGGTCGCACAAAAGTGCGGCCGCGCAACGCAAGCGGCAAACAAACGCATTTTTTCGAGAACGTGAAACCACTAGTACGGACGTACAGAGTGCGTTGCGTCCGCTAGAGGCGTGTTTGCGTGATTAGGAGACGTCAGACGCTGCTAATGTCCGGCCAACATAACGTCCAGATACAAGAAGTGTTTTATTGATGATCCATACAAAATCACGGATGAAACTGCGCATCGTATGACCGCTATTGCGTATTCCGTGAAAAAATAAGTCCATTCGTTCGAACGCACTTTTTCACGGACAACGTGAAAAATGCGTTAGTCTGACCCTAGCCTTAGCCGCACGAAATCACGGCCGTGCTAGCAGCAAATGACGTCCAATGCCGGGGAACACACGAAGTACGGCCGCACGAAAGTCCGGCCGCGCAACGCAAGTGGCAAACGAACGCATTTTTTCTAGAACGTCAAACCTCTAGTACGGACATACAGAGTGCGCTGCGTCCACATAGCGGCGTGTGTGCGTGATTGGGAGACGTCAGACGCTGCTAATGTCCGGCCAACATAACGTCCAGACACAAAAAGGGTTTTATTGATGATCCGTACAAAATCACGGACAAAAATGCGCATCGTATGACCGCTATCACGTATTCCGTGAAAAAACGCGTCCATTCGTTCGAACGCACTTTTTCACAGACAACGCGAAAAATGCTTTCGTCTGACCCTAGCCTAAACGCACGTTAAAACTGCTTTCGTCTGACCTTAGCCTTAAAGTCTCAAATTTTGTAAATGCTGTTTACAGAACAAAACACTGGACGAAAAGGTCTGGAATTAACATATAAGGTCCTATTAATAATAATAAAAAGGTCTATTACAGAAAAATAAACGCTATTTAAAAAAAAAAAATCTGAAAAAAAATTTGCCAAACAAATCCAGAAGAATGACTAAAAAAAATCTGAAAAATAAAAATAAATGAAGAGACTTTTTACTGCAGAATGAAAGAATAAACAGTTTGATATTGAATAAAATCAGAATTTACCTGATTAAACCTGCCGAATGAAACCACCGAACATCAGGGCATTTCACTGCTGTTCGGTGTCTGTGAATAGATTAACCATGGCTTCTCTATGGGGGATTTCACTGCTGCCGAACAGGTACCGTATTTCACTGGCAATTCACCAATATTTTGGCGAATTGCCAGTTTTTTTTATAGCCGAATGGCCATGGAATTGCACCATATGGGGAAATTCACTGTTCGGTGCCATTTCGGGGTCAGTTTGACTCTCTCTGAATAACTCTGATAGTTTAAGAAAAGAAAAACAATCTACCACAATGACTGGTCAAATGAAAGGTCTATCTAGAGCAGGTGTCGGCAACCTTGGCTCCCTGATGTTTTGGGAACTACATCTCCCTAGATGCTCAGTCACCCATTAGCCTGCCTGAGGTACATGGGAAATGTAGTTCCCAAAACATCAGGGAGCCAAGGTTGCAGACCCCTGATCTAGAGCATTGGTTCCCAAACCTGTCCTCGGGACCCTCAACCAGGGCAGATTTTGCAGATCACTTTGGGGAAAAGCATACAGAGTCCTGCAATCACTGAGCAGCAAATCATATCACCTGTGCTGTGCTTCAGGTATCTGGCAAACCTGGCGAGGCGGAGGGTCCCGAGGACAGGTTTGGGAAACACTGATCTAGAGCCATTCCACAAATGTCACAGGACGTAAAGTAAAATTCCAGGGCACCCGTCCGTAAATAATGATCGCAAATGCAAAAACATTTGAACTGTCCATCAAGCCCATCAGCATGCCCGACACCAACTGTCCACAGCATGCCCATCACCAACTGCCCACAACATGCCCAACACTAACTGCCCACAGCATGTCCAGCACCAACTGCCCACAGCATGCCCAACACCAACTACCCACAGCATGCCCAACACCAACTACCCACAGCATGTCCATCACCAACTGCCCACAGAATGCCCAAAAACCAACTGTCCACAGCATGCCCAACACCAACTACCCACAGCATGTCCAACACCAACTGCCCACAGCATGCCCAACACTATCTGCCCACAGCATGCCCATCACCAACTGCCCACAGCATGCCCAACACCAACTACCCACAGCATGCCCAACACTATCTGCCCACAGCATGCCCAACACCAACTACCACACCATATCTATCTCTCACAGCCATGCATGTCTCCAACACTATCCAACACCAACTCTATTCAATGCCCAACACCAACTACCCACAAGCAATGCCCAACACCAACTGCCCACAAGAACTGCCCACACCAACACCAACTGCCACAGCAGCTATGACCCAAACACCAACTACCCACATGGCTTATCTATTGCCCAACACCAACTACCCACAGCATGCCCAACACTATCTGCCCACAGCATGTCCATCACCAACTGCCCACAAAGCATGTCCCCATCCCCAACTGCCCACAGCATGTTGCCCCCCAACACCCAACACTAACCCAACAGCATGCCCAACACCACACATACCCACAGCATGCCCAACACCAACTGCCCACAAGCATGCCCAACACCAACTACCCACAGCATGCCACCAACACCACAGCTGCCCCACACTGGCATGACACCAACTACCCACAGCATGCAACTGCCCACCAGCATGAACCCAACACCAACTACCCACAGCATGTCCATCACCAACTACCCACAGCATGCCCAACACCAACTACCCACAGCATGCCCAACACCAACTGCCCACAGCATGTCCATCACCAACTGCCCACAGCATGAATAAATTATATATTGTCCAGGAAAACATGGCCGATCTAGTAACCCTAACTCCCCTGGTAACTTACAATAGGGCTGCCAGGTCAGCTATGTTTTCTTGACACAAATTACTATTTCATGCAGAGGGGAGCACAGGGAAAAGTGCTGCCCTGCAACATGTATAATTCATATGATGCAGGAAGGAAATCAAGGCAGGTCACCTGGGATTCCTTTTTCAGTCCTTACCTGCAGGGTATGGATAATACATGCTGCGGGGTGTCATTTTTCATGCACTGCCCATGAGCATGAATAAATTAAATGCGTCCAGGAAAACATGGCCGACCTGGCAACTCTAATCCATGTGTATCTTGAAAGAGAAGATATTTCATTAACCCATTCACTACCAAGTGGAACAAAATACTATCATTTACTGTAGTTGAAGGCTCGTGTGCATTGTTAACGCTTAGATTTAGGGCAAAATAACAATTTATATATAAAGACTGTTACTATTACTCAGAGAGAATGAAAAGATACAAACAATGTAAATTTGGGGTTGTCCGCTAAGTGCCGTTTTTTTGCCAGCGTTGCAAATATCGGGTGAAATCGCTGGTGTTGCAGTGCGGAGAAATGCTGGGACTTCAAAAAATACGAACAGCTACGGGAGAAGACCATAGTGGATAATCCCATTACCCTTTACTGAAATATCGCTGGGATGAAAGGTTGTAAACTCTAGATGGCGTCCTTTATCTCGCACAATGTCACATGGGGTCTGCATTATCCGCATACAGGCAGAAATGACCTTTGTGTCGGTAAATGCGCTGCAGACAGATAATAAAATGGTGAGATCTCCTGCTTATGGGGGTTTGTAGTGATCAGAATGAGATTATTAGCAATGCAGCTTCCAGAAAATACCAATATGAAAATAATTAATAATGTCT
Source organism: Leptobrachium leishanense (assembly GCA_009667805.1). Taxonomy (NCBI): domain Eukaryota; kingdom Metazoa; phylum Chordata; class Amphibia; order Anura; family Megophryidae; genus Leptobrachium; species Leptobrachium leishanense. The sequence continues at coordinate 325,684,037 of CM019067.1, read as the reverse complement.
TGTGCGTGTTTGGTAGTGAAGGGGTTAATGTATGTAGTAGATACACGGAGATCAATCTCACACGTCCTAATTGTATATCCAATGAGATTGCCCGGGAAATTTCTTTTTTTCTTGGAAAGAACGTTGTAACTCGAGTGAGATTTAGGCTGGGGTCAGACCAGCGCACTTTTAACGTGCGTTCTGGCGCACATAATTACGGCCGCACTAGCAGCAGATGACGGGCAATGACGGCCAATATACGATGTACGGCCGCATGAAAGTCCGGCCGTGCAACGCAAGTGGAAAACGAACGCATTTTTTCGAGAACGCTGAACCGCTAGTACTGACGTACAGAGTGCGCAGCTGCGGCATAGCGGCGTGTGTGCGTGATTAGGAGATGTCAGACGCTGCTAATGTCCAGCCAACATAACGTTCAGATGCAAAAAGAGTTTTATTGACGATCCGAAAAAAATCACGCACGAAAAATGCGCATCGTATGACCGTTTTCGCGAATTCCGTGAAAAAATACGTCAATTCATTCGGACGCACTTTTTTACGTTCGCGTGTAAAAATGCTTTCGTTTGACCCTAGCCTTATCGCTGCGCATCGTCAGTCGTCGCTGTCTCTTTATTCTTTTATATCTCTTGATTTTATATATTTTTTTGTTCCTTGTCCATCATTCAGTTTAAGTGTGTGTTTTATTCCCTTGTAAAAACATACGTTTCGGCTGCAAAGTGCCTTTGGAGCTTTAGCTATTTAACCACGGTGTCTGCTTCGGAAAACTACATTTCCCATAATGCCCAGCAGAACCATCGCTGTATGATTAAACAAAGCAATCTTCATGCATTTGTACTAGCAGTCTGCATCCACCCTCGGCTAACGTATGTCTGCTTGGACGCGAACCTCGCCGGGAATGGAACATTCCTTTACTAATATTAGGTGACAAACGAATGCCGATGTAAGCCTTACTTCCTCTGTCACCTTTAAACAAATAGCCGAGGCGCACAACACAACAGGAAAACACACCGGATTCTTTACACAACAATAGAGACAGTAATAGATCGCCCTGGCACAAAAATATAGAGGTGAGAACTTCGAAGAATTTAACCCCTTCATGTGTACATGATCAGAAGTAGCAGTCGCGAGATCATGTTAACAAGATCAGGCGCGGTGCTGCATCATTACAAATTAAATTTGTTTGTTGCAATCGATTTTTCATTTGCATTTGGGCTCCAGAACATGCCCCTAATGTTTTAGCAGTGTGGACATGATGCCCGAGGAGCTGACACTTTATAAAACAACCTGGGAATGTGTCTGAATGACATCTCCCCAACTGATCCTGCACAGAGACCTGAACTGCAGTAACTCCTTCTGGCCAGCAGATGGCAACATCTCCCTGCCACATAGGTTATTACAGTAAGGGATACATTGGGAATATTCCCACATATTGTATAACTGTCAGACCACACTCAGACGTCCTGGTCCGTGGCACTGGCAGACCCCAGCTCTCCTTCTTTCCTGTCCGGGAGTCGGTGTGCTCTCCCCAGCCGGCCTTTTGCACTCGTCATGTGCGGGCAAGCCGCTGACCGCAGGCCACTGATATGCTGCCGACGGCCCATCACGCACGTGTCGTCATTGTATCTGACAGCATTACGTATGCGACCTGACGGAACCTCACCTTCTGGCGCTCTTTGATGATGCCGACCAATTAGAGCTAAGGGAGCACTATTTAAACTCCTTAAACCCGTTTTGTGATGCCCTTTCCTGGTTTCAGCTCGTTCTGACCCTTAAACGATATATTTCGATATATTTCGATATATATAAATATATCGACCTGGCTTTGGCTTATGTATTGTGTACCTCTAAGGCCGGCGGCACACGAGCGTTTTGAGAGAATGGAAGGAACGTCCGTGAAAGTGGGCGTTCCTTCCATTCTCTGCGCTCAGCGTGCAAAGCACGATCCTCCTATGGAGAATCGCGCTTTGTATACTTTCAGCGTCCGTTTAGCTTTTTGACGGGGAGGGCTTTTTCACGTCCGGTGGAGGACCTTCCCCGTCAAAAACCAACGGACGCAGGGAATTGTATGCTATCACAGACGTACTTATGTGCGGCAACACGGACGTTAACACTGCGCTCGTCTGACCCCAGCCTAAGGCTAGGGTCAGACTAACGCATTTTTCGCGTTGTCTGTGAAAAAGTGCGTTCGAACGAATGGACGCATTTTTTCACGGAATACGCGATAGCGGTCATACGATGCGCATTTTCGTCCGTGATTTTGTACGGATCATCAATAAAACACTTTTTGTGTCTGGACGTTAAGGCTAGGGTCAGACGAACGCATTTTTCACGTTGCCCGTGAAAAAGTACGGTCGAACGAACGTACGTAGTTTTTCACGGAATACGCGATAGCGGTCATACGATGCGCTTCTTCGTCCGTGATTTTGTACGGATCATCAATAAAACACTTTTTGAGTCTGGACGTTATGTTAGCCGGACATTAGCAGCGTCTGACGTCTCCCAATCACGCACACACGCCTCTATGCGGACGCAGCGCACTCTGTACGTCAGTACTAGCGGTTTGACGTTTTAGAAAAAATGCGTTCGTTTGCCACTTGCGTTGCGCGGACGAACTTTCGTGCGGCCGTTCTTCGTGTGTTCCCCGGCATTGGACGTCATTTGCTGCTAGCACGGCCGTGATTTAGTGCGGCTAAACGCACGTTAAAACTGCTTTCGTCTGACCCTAGCCTAAATCCCTTTGACCCGGCTCATACATTGTATCGGCTTATACTTACCCTTAGTGTCCTCGTTTCCTCCCTCCTGCCTTGTCGCTCGGTTCCGAGCCTTATTTCTTGTTTGTATTTCTCTTTTTCTGTCCCGTCATTGATTGGCAGCTGCTTGAAGACTGGTGTTTCCCTTCCTTTTTGCTATCCCTGCCTTGTAGGTCAACCGCTTTTCCACCATTGTAAAGTCCAGCCACCTTAAAGGCTGGTATTGGACCCGGGTGAAGGGCTTCTTAGTCCTCTACATTGGGCTTACCCAGAATGTACCCCAGAATCCTCCACCATCAGCATCACAACAATTAATTAGAAATGATTTTCCCTAAAAAAACACTGGCTCCTGTTTTTTAAAAAAAAAATCACTTGCAGGGTTATTCAAAGAGATTCGAATGGCTGCCGAAACCTTTCTTGGCCATTCGGCTATCCAGAGAGCAGGCTATTCGCCAAATGTATTGCCTGCAGATACGGTGCCTGTTCGGTGTCTGTTCGACCGCAGTGAAATCTCCATAGAGAAGCAATACTTCGTCTTTTCAGAGAAGAAAACCCAGCAGTGAAAAGTTGCCGAAATGCCCTGCCATTCGGTGGTTTCATTCGACAGGTTTATTCAGGAGAATCCCATAGGCTTCAATGTTAAAAATATTCCCGTTTAAATTCAATATCTAATAAACCGTTTATTATAAAATTCTGCAGTAAAGAGTCTCTTTATTTATCGATATTTTAGGATATTTTAAGCATTTTTTCGTGATTTTTTTGCAACAAATGTTTTTCCTTTTTTTTTAATTTTTCTTTAATCGTTTTTTCTTTTTTCTGTAACAGCCCTTTTTATTATCATTCATTGGATCTTATATGTAAATTTCAGACATTTTCGCTCAGTAGTTTCTTTGCAAACAGCGTTTCACTTTTCAAACATGCAAGCAAACTGTTTTTTTTACTCCATTCGTCTGCGGTGTCTGGTTTTTCCGGCAGCTGCTCTGCACTGTTATCGGCTCCTGCTCGGGTTTCTCCGGCGTCTTCAGTGGGTTTAATCCAGATGCTTTTGCAGGTTTCGTGTGAATTCGCCTGGGTTTTGCAGAGAGTTTTCATCGGGTTTGCGGCGACTTTTCCCTGCATTTCGGCGGCCCTGTGGTGCTTGCTGAATACACCGCAGTGTCGCCGAAATGGGATCGCCAAATCGCACCAAATTGAAAAGAAAGAAAAGTCACCGAACGTGCGGTGATTTTTCGATTCTCTTTGAATAACCCTCTTGGTTAATATGTCCATCTGAAATGTTGTTAGACCTTCAGTAACATAAAGGGGGTTATTCAGAGCACACCGAAATGTTGCCGACATTACGGTGCTCTGACATTCCCCGAATCAAATTTCCCGACCCTGCAGTGAATTCAGCATTCAAAGCAGGGCCCCTGAAGTGCAGGGAATCGGCCGCCGAATGCCGCCACAAACCCGTCGTAAACCCGTCGCGTGCTGCCACCAACCTGCTGGACATCCGCTGCAAACCCACCGGAGCGCCACCAAATGCAGCCGACAAGCTGTCAAGCACAGCGCAGACCAGCCGCAGAAAAGAGCCGACAAGCTGTCAAGCACAGCGCAGACCAGCTGCAGAAAAGAGCCGACAAGCTGTCAAGCACAGCGCAGACCAGCCGCAGAAAAGAGCCGACAAGCTGTCAAGCACAGCGCAGACCAGCTGCAGAAAAGAGCCGACAAGCTGTCAAGCACAGCGCAGACCAGCTGCAGAAAAGAGCCGACAAGCTGTCAAGCACAGCGCAGACCAGCCGTAGAAAAGAGCCGACAAGCCGGTGGAAGGTGAAACAAAAAAAAAACGATTGAAAGTGTCAAAATTGAAACGCTGTTTGCAAAAAAACTACTTAACGAAAATGCCTGGAATTTACACATAAGATCCAATGAATGATAATAAAAAGGTCTGATACGGGGAAAAAAAAAACCTTTAAGAAAAAAAAAAGGGAAAAAATCTATAAATAAAGAGACTTTTTGCTGCAAATTAAAAGAATAAACGGTTTATTAGATATTGGATTAAAACGGGAATATTTTACATTGAAGCCTATGGGATTCTCCTGAATAAACCTGTCGAATGAAACCACCGAACATCAGGGCACTTCAGCAACTTTTCTCTGCTGTTCGGTGTCTGTGAATAGATTAACCATTGCTTCTCTATGGGGGATTTCACTGCCGCCGAACAGCACCGTATTTCGCTGGCAATTCGCCAAAATTTGGTGAACTGTCTGCTCTCTGAATAGCCGAATGGCCCCAAAATGTCACCATACGGGGAAATTCAAAGTCCGCACAAATTCCTACTCCTCTACCATGAGAGCATGGGGAGCTTTCAGATATATTGGATTATTATTGCATTTACCTTGCCAAAAGCCTCAAAACTCTAGAGCAAACTCTGGACACCTTGCCCAGGAGGAATGAAGAGGAGGGACTTTCAGGTCACTGCAACCAGTCAATCTGCATCGAATGGTCAGAGTGCCTAGAGCAAGGCTGCCAAACTCACGGCCTCCAACTACAATCCCCATGAACTTTTTCAATGCAATAGATGGCCAGGGAATCATGGGAGTTGTAGTTCAAAAACATCTTTGTGATTAGTGTCAAAAAGTCGACGATCTCTTAAAAGCACTTAAAGAAAGAACGGGGGAAAAGATGTAATTGCGTTTTATCCGATGTGCTCAGTGGATGATATATGGAGTGCTTTGTCTTCTATGAGTATAAACTATCTGTGGCTCTTCAGGCTTCACGTCGTCTCTCTGAGATACAACGTAGAAAAAGAATGTGGGATAATCATCTGCATTTATGAATGGTTTAAAGGAACATGGTATTAAAAAATGATGTTCCCTGTTTTTGCCCTTAAATAATTGGGTGGATCCTGCTGGCAGCCCCCCCCCCCCACCAATTATTTTTACATTTTTTTTAAGGTGATTTTACTACGCCTGCGCAGAGCGATTGATCGGCGCTGCACGCGCATGCACAGAACTGATCCATCACTGCCTCTCTGAGAATGCTCGCTACAGCGATTGGTCTCAGAGGGTGACGTCGCCCGCTCTCTGTGTGTGACCGATCTGGTGACCGTCAGCCGGGAAATTCTAAATCCCGGCTCCTGGTGATGCTGGGTGGGATGGAGTAAACTTCTGCACTCGAACCAGCAATATATCCAGATCAGGGGAGCTGGGGGGGGGCACTCCTCACATCCTGTCCACTTTATTAATGTATAGTGAACATGATGAGTAGAGGGTCCCTCACAGTGACATCTGTGACTTCTTCCTGTGTTTACATGTTGCTTTTAGGCCTATGAACATCAGATCTGAGTTGAGTTCTTCAATCTCTGTTTGACCTGAAGCCCATATATTTAGATTTTATAGATCTCTCTACATTTCATTTTTTTCAGCAGCGTTACATTGTGATCGTCCTGCCAGCTTGTCGGAATTTGTAAGAAGCGTAGCAGGAGGCCAGCATGTCCTTCCGTTGTTAGTTTGCATCTCGGCCCCTCAGAGAATAACATTTTATTTTTCCCCATTTGGATTATGGTTACGTGAAATCCGCCAGTAACGGGAATAAACTCGCATGATCCGAAGTGCAATACCAAATGTGTTTTTTTTACTGTGCATCTAATCGGATTAATAATGGATTGATGTCATACCTCCAGGTCTTGCGAACGAAACATGATCTCAGCCTTAAACTGCTCGAAATAACCATTTACTGTTAATAAACAGGCACTCAGGATGAGTGAAGTCAGCAGGGTGACAGGTTACATAGGGAGAACGTGAGTGTTAACCCTCCGCAGAATAAAAACACAGATTTCTATATACTCAGAATCTGACAAGCTGTGCCCATCAGCATTTGGTTGACTACATTTCCCATAATTCACTGCAAGTTGAGGTGGGATAATAATAAATAAGCAATAATGTTGCAACACATCTGCAGAGGAAACTGGCCTATTCAAGACATTTTTGGGTAATATCAGGCTGATAAGCACATGGTATAGGAATCCTTATGGGAGGGATCAGACTGATATGCACATGGTATAGGTATCCTCATGGGAGGGATCAGACTGATATGCACATGGTATAGGTATCCTCATGGGAGGGATCAGGCTGATATGCATATGTTATAGGTATCCTTATGGGAGGGATCAGGCTGATATACAGACTTCTAGCTCTCCTGTCACCTTTGATTTCCTCTCTGATATAATTGAGATCCCATTCACTAAATCAATCATTGTTGCTGGGTTCTATCGTCCACCGAGTTCTCCAGTGCACTCCCTCTCTGACATAACTCAAATCCTTAATAACCTACTTGCCCAAAACCAAAAAAGTGAACTGCTGGTCCTCGGCAATTTTAATACAGATTGGCTAAATCCTAAAAACAATAAACACTGCACACTGTTTAAAACTTTGCAGCTAACTCAATTAATCTCCTCCCCCACTCGCATTAATATGAAAAGCCCTAACCATACCTTGCTGGACTGGATTCTCTCCTCTCATCTCCTGATAGAATACAGGAGGCAGGCGTTCTTGCTAATAGCTTTAGTGACCATTGTCTAGTGTATTGCGTGCGCAAAATAAAGGCCTTGAAATCTCCCCCAAAGGTAATAACCACCAGGTCTTTCAAGAAATTTATTCTTGAATCCTTCCTAAGTGATCTCATACAGCTCCCCTGGTACAGGCTAAACCTAATCCCAGACCTAGACTGTGCAGTTGAATACTTTCAGTCTGAGCTCCTGCAAGTCTGGAATTCCCATGCCCCGCTACGTAAAGTGCGAGTAAAAGGGGCCCATCTCCCCTGGGTTACAGCTGACCTCACGCATATGTACCAGTTTAGAGGCTCCCTGTGGTCAAAGTTCAAGAGTACTGGATCCATGAACGATCACTGTGAATACCGAAAATGCCGGAATGAATGCACAAAAGAAACAAAAATGGCTAAAGCCCAATACTTCAATGAAAATTTAAACAATAACATATCAAACCCCAGAAATTTTTGGAAAATCATAAGTAACATACAAGCACCCCCCAGCCACTCCCAACCAGCTGCTTTAAAAGTAAACAACCAAACTGTACAACACCCCCTAGATGTAGCAAATGCTTTTAATAATTATTTTGTTGGATGCGCACACCCCTCATTGCTAAGCTAGGAAATGAAACGCAATCAGAAAGGCCGCACGCAGGTCAGGACCCACCAACAGTGCAAAAACCCCATAACCCAGACCTATTCAGTTTTAGGCCTGTGCCTGTCAGTGCCATCACTAAACTTCTCCGTAACCAAAAAATGAAATACCAGTCTAGACCTGATCAAATCCCAGCAATGCTGCTGAAAATCAGTGCACCAGCAATTGCTAAACCTGTCGCAACCCTGATTAATGAATCACTGGCGACTGGATACATACCCATACTCTGGAAGACTGCAAGGGTGGTACCTATCCATAAAAGTGGAGACAATACTTTGGTATCCAACTACCGCCCAATATCACTGCTCCCTGTAATGTCAAAAATTCTGGAAAAATGTGTCTACACTCAATTACGTGATTATTATCAGTATCAGAACTATTTAACCCCAGATCAATCAGGCTTTCATCCAAACCATTCAACTACAACTGCCCTTTTAATAGTTTGTAATGATATCCAAGCGGGCATGGAACAAGGAAATCTAACTGGAGCCATCTTCCTTGACTTTGCCAAGGCTTTTGACACAGTAGACCATGGCATCCTATTACAAAAACTTAAAAACTCTGGTATTGGTGATAGTACGTTAACCTGGTTCCAATCATATGTGTCTGACAGGTCTCAATTTGTGTCCATTTCTGACAGCACTTCCCTTCCCCTCCCAGTCACGTGCGGTGTACCCCAAGGCTCAATACTTGGCCCCCTGCTATTCACAATATTCATAAACGATCTGCCCAATGTCTGCAAAGCTTCAACTGTACACATGTACGCAGACGACACGGTAATCTATACCAGCAAACCAAATCTCCCGCAGCTGGAGGCCGTGCTGCAAAAAGAATTCACAGGGGTAGAAAAGTGGATAGCAAATAACAAACTTTTTCTAAATACTGACAAAACGGTTACAATGCTCTTTGGAACCGCACCTAAACTACACAAATTGCAAACACCCCATCTATGTGTTGGGACAAAATCAAACGGCACACTGACCACAGTCACCTCTCTCAAATACCTAGGTATGTGGTTAGACCCAAATCTATCTTTTGGCCCCCACATCGAAAAACTCTCATCTAAACTTTACCCCAAACTAGGTGCCCTGTACAGAAACAAATCCTGCCTGAGCCCCGCAGTAAGAAAGCAGATTGTACAACAAATGCTTATGCCAGCCATTGAATACGGAGATGTAGTGTATGCAGCCGCCCCGCAAACACACCTCCAGAAACTTACTACATTGTATAACTCATTCTGTCGCTTTGTGCTACAATGTAACTACATGACCCACCATTGTGACATGTTAAAAGAACTAAACTGGCCATCGCTGGACTCTAGACGCACCCTTCACCTTTCCAACCTGGTGTTTAAGAGCTTTTCTGGGAAGCTACAACCCTACCTGAATATGCTGCTTCCCCCGGCAGTTCCCTCATCCTATAACCTCAGATCCAGGACCAGCACCTTACTTGCAATACCGCAATACAAAAAGAAAATGGCTAGATCCTCATTTTCCTACAGAGCACCGCAAATATGGAATAACCTCCCAGACACCGTCAAATCTTCCCCCAGTCTAAAGTCCCTTAAGACTTCCCTATTAGCATACCTCAATACGAAATGCACCTGTAAACATGTAACATAATGACTTTATTTCCTCCATATTTATTTTTCTGTTAATATGTATATTTGGTCTTGTGTTAATATCTTGCATTTTACTATTTTGTATTTCTGTAACCACTCAATGTTCTCGAACCCAGGACATACTTGAAAACGAGAGAAATCTCAATGTATCCTTCCTGGTAAAATCCTTTATAAATAAATAAATAAATAATATACACGTGGTATAGGTATCCTCATGGAAGGGATCAGACTGATATGCAAATGGTATAGGAATCCTCATGGGAGGGATCAGACTGATATGCAAATGGTATAGGAATCCTCATGGGAGGGATCAGACTGATATACACATGGTTTAGGTATCCTCATGGGAGGGATCAGACTGATATGCACATGGTATAGGTATCCTCATGGGAGGGATCAGACTGATATGCACATGGTATAGGAATCCTCATGGGAGGGTTCAGACTGATATGCACATGGTATAGGTATCCTCATGGGAGGTAATCAGACTGATATGCACGTAGTATAGGTATGCTCATGGGAGGGATCAGACTGATATGCACATGGTATAGGTATCCTCATGGGAGGGATCAGATTGATATGCACATGGTATAGGTATCCTCATGGGAGGCATCAGACTGATATGCACATGGTATAGGAATCCTCATGGGTGGGATCAGACTGATATGCACATGGTATAGGTATCCTCGTTGGAGGGATCAGACTGATATGCACGTGGTATAGGTATCCTCATGGGAGGGATCAGACTGATATACGCATGGTATAGGTATCCTCATGGGAGGGATCAGACTGATATACACATGGTAGAAATCTCATGGGAGGATCAGACTGATATGCACATGGTATAGGTATCCTCATGGGAGGGATCAGACTGATATACACATGGTATAGGTATCCTCATGGGAGGGATCAGACTGATATACACATGGTAGAAATCTCATGGGAGGATCAGACTGATATGCACATGGTATAGGTATCCTCGTGGGAGGGATCAGACTGATATACACATGGTAGAAATCCTCATGGGAGGATCAGACTGATATGCACATGGTATATTTATCCTCATGGGAGGGATCAGACTAATTTGCACATGGTATAGGTATCCTCGTGGGAGGGATCAAACTGATATGCACATGGTATATTTATCCTCATGGGAGGGATCAGACTGATATACACATGGTATAGGTATCCTCATGGGAGGGATCAGACTGAGATACACATGGTAGGAATCCTCATGAGAGGGATCAGACTGATATGCACATGGTATAGGTATCCTCGTGGGAGGGATTCGACTTATATGCACATGGTATAGGTATCCTCATGGGAGGTATCAGACTGATATGCACATGGTATAGGTATCCTCATGGGAGGGATCAGACTGATATGCACATGGTATAGGTATCCTCGTGGGAGGGATCAGGCTGATATGCACATGGTATAGGTATCCTCATGGGAGGGATCAGATTGATATGCACATGTTATAGGTATCCTCATGGGAGGGGTCAGACTAATATGTATGGTACAGGTATCCTCGTGGGAGGGATCAGATTGATATGCACATGCTATAGGTATCCTCATGGGTTGGGTCAGACTAATATACACATGGTACTGGTATCCTCGTGGGAGGGATCAGACTGATATGCACATGGTATAGGTATCCTCAAGGGAGGAGTCAGGCAAATATGCACATGGTATAGGTATCCTCGTGGAAGGGATTAGACTGATATGCACATGGTTTAGGGATCTTGGTGGATACTTCTGAGAGTTAAAACACAGTTGTGGACCTGGTTTTTACACCTTTTGTTAGGATAATGGTGCCTTATATGGCTTATAAGAATTTTTAGTCACTGCACATTTCATTTTTGGGGGTTCACAGACCCAGTTTTAATAATGTCTGTCCTTGCAACTCTGTCATTGAAGTTGCGCTTAATGTTGATAATTTAGAAAATTTACATTTTATTTGTTTTTTTTCCCGGTTAACAGAAGCAAGACAGTATTTCAGAATGTAGCACTGTGGATCTTAGAAAATCCAAGGAAGTGATCGAGCAGGTCCCAGATTCAGCGGATAACATGTTGGAGCCGGAGGAATGCTTCACGGAAGGTAAGGATTGGAGTCCACATTCATCGTTTAGGATGCGAATGCCCGTATCGTATTCCTTTTTGTAATATTTGTTCCCTAGAAAGTTTTAACTTGACGAGTATTTCATATCCATGGTAACAGTGTTCCCTATTGTTTTTGTCTTTTTTGGTTTGTTTTTCTTAAGTTACAGACCATGATTATTTTTGTCTTATTTGTTTTAACCATTTTTTTAAAAAAAAAAGATATTTTATTATTATATTTCTATATTGAACACATTTCATTTAATTTTTTTATAGAATTTCAGAATAAAGTGCTCAAATTCATAAATATACTTGAAAATAAGCTAAATAAATAATATTAAGTACAGGTAAAAAGAGACATTGAGATGGGATCAAATGGGCCTGGATGTATCCTTGGTCATAAATGAAGGTAAAAGGCAGCAGACATAGGAGACGGAACTATATTTAGGAGTAGACATTAAAAGGTCAGAGGTCGTCTTCTTTTCACCTATCCTGCTGGCAGAGGATGATAGGAATTCGAGTATATTATTTATTTCTTTGCAAAGAATTTTACTAGGAAGGATACATTGAGATTTCTCTGGTTTTCAGTACGTCCTGGGTTCAAGAACATTGAATTGTTACAGAAATACAAAATAATAAAATGCAATATATTAAAAACACAAATATACAGATTAACCCAGAAAATAAATATGTAGGAAATATAGTCACCATGTTACATGTTTACAGGTGCATTCTGTATATAGTCACTGTGTTACATGTTTACAGGTGCATTCTGTATATAGTCACCATGTTACATGTTTACAGGTGCATTCTGTATATAGTCACCATGTTACATGTTTACAGGTGCATTCTGTATATAGTCACTGTGTTACATGTTTACAGGTGCATTCTGTATATAGTCACTATGTTACATGTTTACAGGTGCATTCTGTATATAGTCACCATGTTACATGTTTACAGGTGCATTCTGTATATAGTCACTGTGTTACATGTTTACAGGTGCATTCTGTATATAGTCACCATGTTACATGTTTACAGGTGCATTCTGTATATAGTCACTATGTTACATGTTTACAGGTGCATTCTGTATATAGTCACCATGTTACATGTTTACAGGTGCATTCTCTATATAGTCACTGTGTTACATTTTTACAGGTGCATTCTGTATATAGTCACTGTGTTAAATTTTTACAGGCGCATTCTGTATATAGTCACTATGTTACATGTTTACAGGCGCATTCTGTATATAGTCACTGTGTTACATGTTTACAGGTGCATTCTGTATATAGTCACTATGTTACATGTTTACAGGTGCATTCTGTATATAGTCACTGTTACATGTTTACAGGTGCATTCTGTATATAGTCACTGTGTTACATGTTTACAGGCGCATTCTGTATATAGTCACTATGTTACATGTTTACAGGTGCATTCTGTATATAGTCACTGTTACATGTTTACAGGTGCATTCTGTATATAGTCACTGTGTTACATGTTTACAGGTGCATTTTGTATATAGTCACTGTGTTACATGTTTACAGGTGCCTTCTGTATATAGTCATTATGTTACATGTTTACAGGTGCATTCTGTATATAGTCATTATGTTACATGTTTACAGGTGCATTCTGTATATAGTCACTATGTTACATGTTTACAGGTGCATTCTGTATATAGTCACTGTTACATGTTTACAGGTGCATTCTGTATATAGTCACTATGTTACATGTTTACAGGTGCATTCTGTATATAGTCATTATGTTACATGTTTACAGGTGCATTCTGTATATAGTCATTATGTTACATGTTTACAGGTGCATTCTTTATTGAGGTATGTTAATAGAGATCTCTTAAGTGACTTTAGACTGGGGGAAGATTTGATGGCATCTGGGAGGTTATTCCATAACTGTGGTGCTCTGCAGGAAAATGAAGATCAAGCCACTTTCTTTTTGTATTGTGGTCTTGTAAGTAAGGTGCAGGTCCTGGATCGGAGGTTAAAGGATGAGGGGACTGCTGGGGGAAGCAGTCTATTCAGGTAGGGTGGTAGCTTCCCAGAAAAGCTCTTAAACAACAGGTTGGAAAGGTGAAGGGTGCGTCTGGATTCCAGCGACAGCCAGTTTAGTTCTTTTAACATGTCACAATGGTGGGTGATGTAGTTACATTGTAGCACATATTAGCATATTAAAGGCAATGGATGCTGTACCAGTGGGTTATAAGTGTCATGGTGGGTATGCTTCTTACATGTTGGTGCCTAGGTTGACCATAGCACACTTTAGGATGCTTTCTCTTGTATAAAGCAGGACATTATCCAGTGTTATGATGGTCCATGTGGTTGCCTGTGTCGCCATCTGCTGGCAGTGATGAGTATGGGATACATTGCTCTTATGTGTAAAATCCTCTTTTTATGCTCCTGTTGCTTGACACCAACTATTTTTAGTCCGTAGGTATATTTTGGCACACTTATATGGTTTTTTATTACTTTGTTGCTCCCCAGCTTCCCTACATGTAGTCACCAGTATTGCATTAGGTGTCCTTTAACTCCTTCGCTGCGGACGAGGCACTGAGAGTGTCCTCCAAATTAGCCCTGCGGCGTGGAGGACACACTTAGCATCTCATTTTGATTCCGCAGATCAGCCCGGATCCGTAGGAATATATTGGTGAACTCACCACATTATTTTATTACTTTGTTGCACCTGCCCCCCCCCTCAGCTTCCCTACAAATAGTCACCAGTATTGCAACAGGTGTCCATTAATCCTTTGAGTTTCCCCCTGCTGTGCATGTGTTCTAGATTCCACGTATAAACATCGATCTGGTGATCCATCCGCAGCAGGGATAGGCTGATCATTTCCAGAGTCCGTCCAGGATGCTAAAAGAAGCATTTCCTGAATTTACAGTCATTTTTTATTTCCTACCGTTAGCGAGTTATTCCTACTTATTCCGCAGACTTCTCTATTCTGACCCCATCACACGCACTTACCAGCTAACATGAGAATGCACAGCAGAACCGACACAGGGACCCAGCTGGTGATTAAAGGGATATTATGTTAAAACTAGAGTTTGCCCTAAATAATTGAGCAGATCTCTCTGCCTAAGAAATTTTAATACTTTTTTTTCTAGGTGGTTTTCTTCACCTTTTCTCCCTCGTCGCGCGCTGCTCCTCCTCCTCTGCTCAGGGAGTCCCGAACCCGCAAGCCCCTGAAGCTTTTCTGTGCAATTCACGTTCCAATACAACTTGCGCAAATTGCACAGAACTACAGGACTCAAATCAAATCAAATCAAATCAAATCAAAATAAGCTTTATTGGCAGGACAAATACATTTTAGCATTGCCAAAGCATATGGGGAGGAGGGGGGGGGGTAGTGGGACATATATGGGGGGGGAATGGACAAGTCCATGGACATTATCAGGGGTAAGGGATAATGTGAAGGGGGATGGGGGCGAGTCCGTGTTGGGGATTTATAAGTCCAGGATCTCTCATGTTCCTCTCAGTCTGTGACATTCTGAAATGTATTGGGCAGATATTTTCACCGCCGGCTCCTCTTCTCCCGGTATGATGTGTAGTTTCCTCGTCTCTTCTCCCGGTATGATGTGGAGTTTCCTCGTCTCTTCTATAGAGCTGAAGTCCGGGATGAGAGCGGAGAGTCTCTGGAAGTGAGTTTCCCTCAGTGCTGAGTACTTGGGGCACTGTAGGAGGAAGTGGACCTCATCTTCCAGGGCCTCCTGGTCACAACGCTGGCACAGTCTATTCTCCCTGGGCTTGTAGGTCTGTCTATGCCGCCCTGATTCGATTTCCAGGCTGTGGGCGCTCAGTTTGTAGCGGCTCAGGATCTGTCTGTCCTTGGGGTCTTGTAGTACCTCCAGGTATGGGGCCAGTTTGTATTCCCTCTGTAAGGATTGGTAAATGGTGAGTTTCTTGGAGTTTGCTATATCATGTCTCCATTCTCTGATATAGTTTTCCCTGGAATCGTTAATTAGGGCCTTTATTTGATATTTTGTCAGGTTGCCTTCATGGGGGCTTTGGATGATCACGGTGGATATGAGTTGTTGCAGCCCACATGGTTTGGGATGGTCCTTGTTGGCCAGTAGGGCTTTATGGTGGTATGAGTTGAGGCTGCTGATGTTTAGCTGGTCCCAGTATGATAGCTCCCTCTTCTGTACTGCAAGAAGTAAGGGGAGTCTGCCCAGCTCGGCCCGGCAAGCATTGTTAGAGGTGCTCCGATGGACTTGGAGGAGGTGCTTGCAGAATTCCAGATGGAATATTTCTGTTGGGCTGGTGTCCCATTTGGGTTGGTCAGGGTAGGTGATGGGGCCCCATACTTCACTGCCATAAAGGAGGATTGGAGCGATGACGCTATCAAAGATTTTAAGCCAAACACTTACAGGCGGTTTTAGTTTGTAGAGACTCACACAAGTTCCGTAGCGCCTACGCAGAACGATGGATCGGAGATAAACGCGCATGCACATATTAGGCCTCAGAGACTGGCGTCAGACGCTCTCTGTGTGTGACATCACTAGTGACCGATCTGGTGACCGGCAGCCGGGAAATTCAAAATCCCTGCTGCTGGCGACACTGGGTGAGGTGGAGGAAAACTCTTTCACTTCATCCTGCGATTAAACCAAATCAGGGCAACAGTTAAGAGGGGGAGCTCGGGGGGAGAAGGGGTGGGGGCAGTATTCACATCTTAGGCTAGGGTCAGACGAGCGCATTTTCTATGGACTGTGCGTTTGTGCAGTACGGACGCACTTTTTGACGGAAGACGCAGTAGTGGCCACACAGTCCGTTTTTGTGACTGACGTTATTTTTGACGGATGTAGGAGGGAAAAATAAATTAAAAAGCAAAACCATTTTGTCCGTGAAAAATGCTGGACGTATAAATGCCGTCCGTCTGACCACGTTCCATCACTCACACACAAAGCTAGGCGGACGTTGCGAACGTGGCGCACTCTGTGCGTCCGTCCTAGCAGTTCGACGTTCTTGCTAACCTGCGTCCGTTTGCCGCGTCCATAGTGCGCCTGCACTTCCGTGCGTCCGTACTTCGTGTGTGGGACTTCATTGGTCATGATTATCTGCTACCACGGACATACTAAAGTGGGGCTACATGGACGTTAACACTGCGTTCGTCTGACCCCAGCCTTAACCATTTTAACCCCATCAGGGCAGACGGGGGTCGCCTGTCGGACGGAGATTAACAGGTACGCCTCGCTGACTGGTGCCGCTGCGAACTGGTGATTTCTGCCCACCCCCAGCAAACGTGTGACGCGGGTCATTGTCTGCAGGGGACGACTTGAGTTCAGGCCATCTGTCTGCAACCAACGGCACGCGCCGGCTGCAGGGAGGGGCCGTGGCAGACTATTGAAGACAGCGTGGCGCACCTGTACGCCCTGCGTTTTCAAGGCCCTCCTGCCGTGCGGACGGCATAGCACGTCCCGCGGCGGCAAAGGGTTAAAATGATAAAGTGGTCAGGATGAGTAGAGCGTCCCTTTAACACACATTTGTTTGGGTCAGGAGGGAGATGTCTGCGGACCCTTATTATAAATAGGAATAAAGCGCTAAAGATAAGAAATAAGTATTGTGTTTAAATGAGAAAAATACTTGTTTCAACATAAAAAAAAAAATGTAGTCAAAGTTCTAAAACACCTGAATACCAGTTTGAGTTCCAACAATGGCTCGATTTATTTCTTTCGGCTGGTTTTTCAAAAAAGCATATTGGCGAGTGTCACCCAATGTTTTTATTCAAGCATTGGCCGGTTCAGTCGAAGAAATTCAGACACGGACAAAAAACTAGAGATGTGCATTCGTTTCGAAAAAATTGGGAATTTGGAACGAAATTTGATAATTCGTATTCGGAGGTATTTCCGAATAACGAATCGATACGATACGAATTCGAAACGGTATATAACTAATTTATTTCGTTTTACACTGTGTCATCATCATCAAAGAAAAATTTGAATAATTGATATCAACTATCGAATTGATCTTAACTTACAATACAGGTAATCTTAAGCAAAGGACTTTATGAAACAAATTAATTCTGTTTCACTGTTTAATTTGACTCAAATACTAAATCTGTGACACGGCTTAAAATTTAACCCTAGCTTTTCTTTTAACAGCAAATTTTGATTAATTGGGGTTTTATCTAGTGATCCAAAATTCGAATTGATATCAACTATCGAATTGATATATGAAATTCGAATCGATTCAAAATTTTAAATAGATCCGAAACTAAACGAAACGAAATTAGTTACGAAAGTCCAAAAACGAAATGATTTAAAAACGTAATGAAACTAAACGAAACAAATTTTTCAGCTTTGCACATCCGTCCAAAAACCAGAAAATAACGCTGTCCCGAAAAAAAAAATGGTCCAATAAACCGCCTGAGAAAGCATGTTGTCTGCCAGCGTGATATTGATTTTCTGCAGTAAGCACGGCCATTTGTAAATCCAGTGTTTAAATTCGGGTTTCCGTTTTATTTTCTCTGTTCCTTGGCAAAAAAATGCATTTATCAGCCCCTTTCCGCATCTGAGATTTCTTTTAGAATATAGGCATACCGATAAATTCGAGTAGAACCGCTAAAGCCGAAATGTCTGTTAGCGAGTAGAGGCGAGTGCCGATCGCCGAGCCGGATTTTTAACAGGAGCAAAAGTATGTGAAGGCCCTGAGGACGGGCAACCTCACAAGGT
Source organism: Leptobrachium leishanense (assembly GCA_009667805.1). NCBI lineage: Eukaryota > Metazoa > Chordata > Amphibia > Anura > Megophryidae > Leptobrachium > Leptobrachium leishanense. Next base: position 325,665,707 of record CM019067.1, on the reverse strand, counting down.
ATGTGAGGGTCCTGAGAACGGGCAACGGCTCTAGTGGCCTGCTCTATGGTGGGTCCTCGCTCTGGTCTCACAAGGTTTTTGCTTGATGGCGCCATCACAGAGAACATAGAACCATTTGCAAATCAGAAGCTATCACCCAGAAAGGGCGGCCAGAGCTGAAATTCCAAGTCAACCTCCTCAGCACGAGAGGAACCGCAGCTTCGACGATCATTTCGGCCTTGTTAGGCCTCTTCAGCAGGACATGGTGGCAGGGCCGGTGCTAGACTATTTTGCGCCCTAGGCAAGACCAGCTACTTGCACCCCCCCCCCAAAAAAAAAAAAAAGCTCACATGGTGAATATATTGCCTCCAGCTCACACATGGCATGGAGATATTCCCCAGGCTCACACATGGGTACTTGCCCCCAGGCTCACACATGGGTACGTGCCCCCGGGCTCACACATGGGTACGTGCCCCCGGGCTCACACATGGGTATCTGCCCCCGGGCTCACACATGGGTATCTGCCCCCCCCAGGCTCACACATGTGTGAGCCTGGGGGCAAATACCCATGTTATTATCCCCCCCCCAGGCTCACACATGGTATTTGCCCCCCCCCAGGCTCACACATGGATATTTGCCCCCCCAGGCTCACACATGGATATTTGCTCCCCCCCAGGCTCACACATGGATATTTGCCCCCCCAGGCTCACACATGGAAATTTGCCCCCCCAGGCTCACACATGGATATTTCCCCCCCCCCAGGCTCACACATGGATATTTGCCCCCCCCAGGCTCACACATGGTATTTGCCCCCCCCAGGCTCACACATGGATATTTGCCCCCCCAGGCTCACACATGGATATTTGCCCCCCCAGGCTCACATATGGATATTTGCCCCCCCAGGCTCACACATGGATATTTGCCCCCCCAGGCTCACACATGGATATTTGCCCCCCCAGGCTCACACATGGATATTTGCCCCCCCAGGCTCACACATGGATATTTGCTCCCCCCCAGGCTCACACATGGATATTTGCCCCCCCAGGCTCACACATGGAAATTTGCCCCCCCAGGCTCACACATGGATATTTCCCCCCCCCCAGGCTCACACATGGATATTTGCCCCCCCAGGCTCACACATGGTATTTGCCCCCCCAGGCTCACACATGGTATTTGCCCCCCCAGGCTCACACATGGATATTTGCCCCCCCAGGCTCACATATGGATATTTGCCCCCCCAGGCTCACACATGGATATTTGCCCCCCCAGGCTCACACATGGATATTTGCCCCCCCAGGCTCACACATGGATATTTGCCCCCCCAGGCTCACACATGGATATTTGCCCCCCCCAGGCTCACACATGGGTACTTGCCCCCCCCAGGCTCACACAAGGATACTTACCCAGCAGCTCACACATTGGTCTTTTCCTCCAGCGCTGTCTTCCTGTAGCCAGTCTCTGCGTGCTGGCGTCGCCGCTGGTGTCAAGGAGATGGAGGCGTGGACTTGGTCCAGGAAGCTGGAAGCACGAAGTCCACGCCCTTGACGCCGGCGGTGACGCCGGCTCGTATTGGGGCTGGCTGCAGCACGCGGCCGCCCCAGGGTGCCCCGCGGGGATTTTTATTTACAATTTTTTGTTTTTTTTTCCATTGGTCATGCCGGCTGCCGCTGCGCCCTAGGCGGGTGCTGCGCTCTAGGCGCCCGCCTAGTTGGCCTAGCGGCAGCGCCGGCCGTGCATGGTGGGCACCTCTCTAGGCAATTTGAACAAGGGGTCTACGTTTGGATTACCCTGCACACTAAAAGTGAGAAAAGGCTTATGAAGGCCCTGAGAACGGGCAACGTCACAACGTTATTGAGAGTTTTACCGGGAATCGAAATGCCCATTACCCTTAATTAAATCTGCCGAAGCAAAAAATGGCTGGATTGTGGTTAAAAGTACACTAAATTCCGTCAATCAGGACCAATTTAATCGAGCCTAAATTCTGATATTTTCACATGGCGTCTGCTTGGCCTCAGTAAGCCCTTGATCAATGACCCCTTTGATTTTCCATGACCAGCCATGAAATGATACGGGTCTCCTCTCCTCCCGCTTGGAACGTGTCCCCAGATTAACGTTGAGGCTCTCAGGGAACGCGTGCTCATGTTTCTCTGGTCCACTTCACTGGGCTGATAAGAGGCAGAACACATACGCAATCTGCCACAGCGACCTGTTAACAAACACTTTTGATTTTCTATTGGTTGATAAGCCCCGGAGGACCGAAAATGACCGCTGCTCGGAGCGTGATAAGTCTCGTCAATCCGACCGAGGTTCTGTGACCAGCCACCACCGGGTCTTTCTTCCTGCTTGGACATATGTATGTGATGTGTAGCGTAACACCATGCCGCAGCACCAAACGCTAAACAGGATGGACAAAACGTTGACCAGTGTGATGGGGTCATTGATAAAGGACAAATGAGATTTAGAGATAAAGTAATTTGTTCTTTGGTCCTGCCCTCTATGTGGCTGTTGGCCTCTGTACTCTGGTTTAAGACAGCATCCTGGTCTATGACATCATATCCTGGCACCCTCTGACTTAATAGAACATTTGGCTCTAATATAATATGTATAAACAGACTGCCCGACCAAAATAAAGTCACACACTGTAACATGTGGTTGTGTCGCGTTTCGCTGTGATTGCGGCACACGTTCGCCGCGGCATCGTGTCGATAAGCTCATGCGATGTCACAGCATTTATTGGCGTCCAGAGTGGCATTAATTTGTGGCCAAGATCTTGTATTGATGATGAGAGAGTCGCGGCGCTGCGTAAAGTCCTGTCCAGCGCATTATCCCAAAGATTAACCTCAATGGGGTTAAGGTCTGGACTGTGCGGTGGCCAATCCATGTGTGACAATGATGTCTTGTGCTCCCTCAACCACTCTTGCACAATTTGAGCCCGATAAATCCTGGCATTGCCATCTTGGAATTTGCCCGCTGTGCCATCAGGGGAGAAAAAACCCATTGATGGAAAAACCTGCTCATTCAGTATATTCCGGGAGTCACATGACCTCGTTTTATGCTGAAACATATTAATCACTGCAGTAATTATCCAATGGAAGGCGAGCGCCTATTGGCTGAGTTACATCCAGGGCGGGACTTTTTTCTTGGCCAGGCAGTGGATATATTTTTCCCTGAACGAGGATGCACTCCAGTGATTTCAATAGAATCTTAATTCTATCATAGGATCGATGTTTCAACCCATTAGGCGCCTTCATCACTTTTGGGTCTAAATGTTAATTTTAACATTAATGTGTTAATCCAAATTCGGACGAAAATCACCATTTTCGTATTTCGGAAGCATTTCCAAAAATGAAATATCGGCCATCTGAAAATTTGAAACGATCCGTAACTTCGGTGCGGATCGATTCGGGTGATTCGGATCGGTTAGTTTTTCATTTTTTATAAGTTATTTCGTTTTTTTATTGCTTATTTAAGAATGGGAAGTAGATTACTATCAATAGAATGTAAGTTTCTTCACTTATTTATTCGTTTAGGATTTTTTTAGGCATTTTTTGAGTGAAATTTTAGGTTTCCTAACTTTTTTTTAAAGAAACAAGGCTTTTTAATCCATAGGTTTCAATGTAGCATATGAATCCACATACTGCTGGGAAGCACCTCTCTGCGGTATAATTAATGCAGCATATGAATCCACACACTGCTGGGAAGCACCTCTCTGCAGTATAATTAATGCAGCATATGAATCCACACACTGCTGGGAAGCGCCTCTCTGCAGTATAATTAATGCAGCATATGAATCCACACACTGCTGGGAAGTGCCTCTCTGCAGTATAATTAATGTAGCATATGAATCCACACACTGCTGGGAAGCGCCTCTCTGCAGTATAATTAATGCAGCATATGAATCCACACACTGCTGGGAAGTGCCTCTCTGCAGTATAATTAATGCAGCATATGAATCCACACACTGCTGGGAAGAGCCTCTCTGCGGTATAATTAATGCAGCATATGAATACACACACTGCTGGGAAGAAGCACCTCTCTGCAGTATAATTAATGCAGCATATGAATCCACACACTGCTGGGAAGCACCTCTCTGCAGTATAATTAATGCAGCATATGAATCCACACACTGCTGGGAAGTGCCTCTCTGCAGTATAATTAATGCAGCATATGAATCCACACACTGCTGGGAAGAGCCTCTCTGCGGTATAATTAATGCAGCATATGAATTCACACACTGCTGGGAAGAAGCACCTCTCTGCAGTATAATTAATGCAGCATATGAATCCACACACTGCTGGGAAGCACCTCTCTGCAGTATAATTAATGCAGCATATGAATCCACACACTGCTGGGAAGTGCCTCTCTGCAGTATAATTAATGCAGCATATGAATCCACACACTGCTGGGAAGAGCATCTCTGCGGTATAATTAATGCAGCATATGAATTCACACACTGCTGGGAAGCGCCTCTCACTGCGGTATAATTAATGCAGCATATGAATCCGCACACTGCTGGGAAGCGCCTCTCTGCGGTATAATTAATGCAGCATATGAATCCACACACTGCTGGGAAGCGCCTCTCTGCGGTATAATTAATGCAGCATATGAATCCACACACTGCTGGGAAGCGCCTCTCTGCAGTATAATTAATGCAGCATATGAATCCACACACTGCTGGGAAGAAGCGCCTCTCTGCGGTATAATTAATGCAGCATATGAATCCACACACTGCTGGGAAGCGCCTCTCTGTGGTATAATTAATGCAGCATATGAATCCACACACTGCTGGGAAGCGCCTCTCTGCGGTATAATTAATGCAGCATATGAATCCACACACTGCTGGGAAGCACCTCTCTGCGGTATATTAATGCAGCATATGAATCCACACACTGCTGGGAAGCACCTCTCTGCAGTATAATTAATGCAGCATATGAATCCACACACTGCTGGGAAGCGCCTCTCTGCAGTATAATTATGCATCATATGAATCCACACACTGCTGGGAAGCGCCTCTCTGCAGTATAATTAATGCATCATATGAATCCACACACTGCTGGGAAGCGCCTCTCTGCAGTATAATTAATGCAGCATATGAATCCACACACTGCTGGGAAGCGCCTCTCTGCGGTATAATTAATGCAGCATATTAATCCACACACTGCGGGGAAGCGCCTCTCTGCGGTATAATTAATGCAGCATATGAATCCACACACTGCTGGGAAGCGCCTCTCTGCGGTATAATTAATGCAGCATATGAATCCACACACTGCTGGGAAGCGCCTCTCTGCAGTATAATTAATGCAGCATTTGAATCCACACACTGCTGGGAAGCTCCTCTCTGCTGTATAATTAATGCAGCATATGAATCCACACACTGCTGGGAAGCTCCTCTCTGCGGTATAATTAATGCAGCATATGAATCCACACACTGCTGGGAAGCGCCTCTCTGCAGTATAATTAATGCAGCATATGAATCCACACACTGCTGGGAAGCGCCTCTATACGGTATAATTAATGCAGCATATGAATCCACACACTGCTGGTAAGCGCCTCTCTGCGGTATAATTAATGCAGCATATGAATCCACACACTGCTGGGAAGCGCCTCTCTGCGGTATAATTAATGCAGCATATGAATCCACACACTGCTGGGAAGCGCCTCTCTGCGGTATAATTAATGCAGCATATGAATCCACACACTGCTGGGAAGCACCTCTCTGCAGTATAATTAATGCAGCATATGAATCCACACACTGCTGGGAAGCGCCTCTCTGCGTATAATTAATGCATCATATGAATCCACACACTGCTGGAAGCGCCTCTCTGCGGTATAATTAATGCAGCATATGAATCCACACACTGCTGGAAGCGCCTCTCTTTAGTATAATTAATGCAGCATATGAATCCACACACTGCTGGAAGCGCCTCTCTGCAGTATAATTAATGCAGCATATGAATCACACACTGCTGGGAAGAGCCTCTCTGCAGTATAATTAATGCAGCATGTGAATCCACACACTGCTGGGAAGCACCTCTCTGCAGTATAATTAATGCAGCATATGAATCCACACACTGCTGGGAAGCGCCTCTCTGCGGTATAATTAATGCAGCATGTGAATCCACACACTTGCTGGGAAGCGCCTCTGTGCGGTATAATTAATGCAGCATATGAATCCACACACTGCTGGGAAGCACCTCTCTGCAGGTATAATTAATGCAGCATATGAATCCGCACACTGCTGGGAAGCGCCTCTCTGCAGTATAATTAATGCAGCATATGAATCCACACACTGCTGGGAAGCGCCTCTCTGCGGTATAATTAATGCAGCATATGAATCCACACACTGCGGGGAAGCGCCTCTCTGCAGTATAATTAATGCAGCATATGAATCCACACACTGCTGGGAAGCGTCTCTCTGCGGTATAATTAATGCAGCATATGAATCCACACACTGCTGGGAAGCGCCTCTCTTGCGTATAATTAATGCAGCATATGAATCCACACACTGCGGGGAAGCGCCTCTCTGCAGTATAATTAATGCAGCATATGAATCCACCACACTGCTGGGAAGCGTCTCTCTGCAGTATAATTAATGCAGCATATGAATCCACACACTGCGGGAAGCGCCTCTCTGCAGTATAATTAATGCAGCATATGAATCCACACACTGCTGGGAAGCACCTCTCTGCAGTATAATTAATGCAGCATATGAATCCACACACTGCTGGGAAGCGCCTCTCTGCAGTATTAATAATGCAGCATATGAATCCACACCACTGCTAAGCGCCTCTCTGCAGTATAATTAATGCAGCATATGAATCCACACACTGCTGGGAAGCGCCTCTCTGCGGTATTAATTAATGCAGCATTATAATCCACACACTGCTGGGAAGCGGCCTCTCTGCGGTATAATTAATGCAGCATATGAATCCACACACTGCGGGGAAGCGCTTCTCTGCAGTATAATTAATGCAGCATATGAATCCACACACTGCGGGGAAGAAGCACCTCTCTGCGGTATAATTAATGCAGCATATGAATCCACACACTGCTGGGAAGCGCCTCTCTGCGGTATAATTAATGCAGCATATGAATCCACACCACTGCTGGGAAGCGCCTCTCTGCGGTATAATTAATGCAGCATATGAATCCACACACTGCGGGGAAGCGCCTCTCTGCAGTATAATTAATGCAGCATATGAATCCACACACTGCGGGGAAGCGCCTCTCTGCGGTATAATTAATGCAAGCATATGAATCCACACACTGCTGGGAAGCGCCTCTCTGCAGTATAATTAATGCAGCATATGAATCCACACACTGCTGGGAAGCACCTCTCTGCAGTATAATTAATGCAGCATATGAATCCACCACACTGCGGGGAAGCGCCTCTCTGCGGTATAATTAATGCAGCATATGAATCCACACACTGCTGGGAAGCGTCTCTCTTGCAGTATAATTAATGCAGCATATGAATCACACACTGCGGGGAAGCGCCTCTCTGCGTATAATTAATGCAGCATATGAATCCACACACTGCTGGGAAGCGCCTCTCTGCGGTATAATTAATGCAGCATATGAATACGCACACTGCTGGGAAGCGCCTCTCTGCGGTATAATTAAGCAGCATAGAATCCACACACTGCGGGGAAGCGCCTCTCTGCAGTATAATTAATGCAGCATATGAATTCACACACTGCTGGGAAGCGCCTCTCTGCGGTATAAAATGCAGCATATGAATCCACACACTGCGGGGAAGCGCCTCTCTGCGGTATAATAATGCAGCATTGAATCACACACTGCGGAAGCACCCTCTGCAGTTATAAATGCAGCAATGAATCCACACACTGCTGGGAAGCGTCTCTCTGCAGTATAATTAATGCAGCATATGAATTCACACACTGCTGGGAAGCGCCTCTCTGCGGTATAATTAATGCAGCATATGAATCCACACACTGCTGGGAAGCGTCTCTCTGCAGTATAATTAATGCAGCATATGAATTCACACACTGCGGGGAAGCGCCTCTCTGCGTATATTAATGCATCATATGAATCCACACACTGCTGGAAGCGCCTCTCTGCGGTATAATTAATGCAGCATATGAATACGCACACTGCGGGGAAGCGCCTCTCTGCGGTATAATTAATGCAGCATATGAATCCACACACTGCGGGGAAGCGCCTCTCTGCAGTATAATTAATGCAGCATATGAATTCACACACTGCTGGGAAGCACCTCTCTGCGGTATAATTAATGCAGCATATGAATCCACACACTGCGGGGAAGCGCCTCTCTGCGGTATAATTAATGCAGCATTTGAATCCACACACTGCTGGGAAGCACCTCTCTGCAGTATAATTAATGCAGCATATGAATCCACACACTGCTGGGAAGCGTCTCTCTGCAGTATAATTAATGCAGCATATGAATTCACACACTGCGGGGAAGCGCCTCTCTGCGTTATAATTAATGCAGCATATGAATCCACACACTGCTGGGAAGTGCCTCTCTGCGGTATAATTAATGCGAACAATGGAATAGGGCCCATGATATGTTTATGTCTCCACATCTAAAAACAATGTGTGGTTGAATAAGGTAATGAGAGCGAGAAAACCACAATTATTAACACGAAACAGAACAAATGTTGCCATTTCTATTAAATATCCCTCTAGAATAGATTCTATAAAATGGATGTAGCATTACTTCAAAGAGTAAAGATTAAAGAAAAAAGAAGAAAAATAAAAAATAAATAAATAAATAATAAAAAGTATACAACAATGAATTTTTAAAAAAATGTTTTTATTTATATTTATATATATATATCTGTTTTCCAGGAATGTGCTGAAACTGTTGACTCGTTGCTGAAATATTTTAATGTTTTTTTAACTATTTACCCCACATCCCTGTCTCGTTTGCACAGAAAAATAAAGCATCGGGTTCAATTTAAATTCAATTTGCGGTGTTTTGGCGCCACACTTCCATTTTCGGCTGCGCTGTAATAAGATAATTTGGTGAGGCTTAAATGCTTGTAATGGAAATACATGCATCAAGCGGTAATGTGATTTCCTTGAGTCGCTTGATGATATTCGATGCATGGCTGAGAGCTCTTAAGGGAGAAAGCTCTTCATTTCTGCATCAGAAAATGGACAAACATCGGCTATGGCTGCGGATTGGCCACTGCCGCGCTTTTACCTTTCGACAAAATATGAAATCCCATTTACTTAGACGTCTCACCTTTATGTGATGAATCGTAATCAGGTTTTTCATAAGAGCCTATGAAATAAATAGGCATCAAAGCGGCTTGGAGGGAGAAGGAGTCAATAGGCAAAGTAACGCGATTATCTTCTTACCGCGTCATCTGCATTTTGTAGCGTTTCCCGGGGGGAGCTCGTGGAGCAGCATCGAATCATTTCATTTTTCATGCCTTTAAAGCGATGGTACACGTCACTGCAGGGGTTATACGGCGGGAATTAGCGGATGATCGCATGGGTATTGTAATTTCAGCGGATTCGGGAAAATTTCCAAATCCAGCCTTTTCCAAAGGGGTTAATCAAAGAGCACCAGAATTTCACCAAAGTTTTGGTGATCTCTCGTTCGGCACACTTTGACGAGGTCAGTTCGCCGACACTGCGGCGTTCACCACAGGGTCCCTGAAGTACGCCGAAGGTATCCACCTATCAACTCGCCGAACGCAGCCACCGAGCACCGAACAGACTGTTGAACGCCGAGCGCCAAACAGACCGTTGAACGCAGCCGCCGAGCGCTGATGAGACCATTAAACGCCGAGCACCAAACAGACCGTTGAACGCAGCCACCGAGCGCCGAACAGACTGTTGAACGCAGTCGCTGAGCGCCAAACAGACTGTTGAACAGAGCCACCGACCGCTGGACAAACCATTGAATGCAGCCAACGTTTTGCCAAACACCCTCAATCAGTCGTCGGAAAAAGCTGATCAGCTGCCGACCTGCTCGAGATCCCCTTAACACCATCTGGGCTTCTGCTGTCACATTGCAAATGAAATCAGCTTACTAGATTTGCAATTAGGCCACAGAACTCATTTGCAATTAGGCCACAGAACATTCTCCTGAAATTTAAGCACAATGGACACTATGCCCGAGGAGTTGACACTTTATAAAACCAGCTGGGAATGTGTCTGAATGACATCTCCCCAGCTGATCCTGCACGAAGACCAGAACTGCAGTAACTCCTTTTGGCCAGCAGATGGTGGCATCTCCCCAGCTGATCCTGCACGAAGACCTGAACTGCAGTAACTCCTTTTGGCCAGCAGATGGTGACATCTCCCTGCCAAATAGGTTGTTATAGTAAGAAATACACTGGGAATATTCCCAAATATTTCATACTGTATAATTCATTAAAAATGATTTAGGCAAAAAAAAACACTGGTTCCTGACAGTGGATTTTTGGGAAATCACTTTGTAGTGAAACAGATTAAACCTTGAGAAGGACAACCCTGAAAACTAAGGTATAGACAATACTAGACAATTTCGAGTGGAATAGACATGGAAATCTTCTACGCTAAATAACTTCAGCAGCTTCCTCTCTCCATCCCTATTCTCATGAATCTATACCTGTTCATTTATTCTAGAATATTTAAAAGTCAATAAGGTGGAGGAGTGAATGTTTAGATATGGCAGCAGGGAGTCTATTGTGTTCTCCAGGCTAACCAAGATAAGAGCTGGCAGCAGAATGTGATAAAAACAGGAAGCGTAAAAGACTTATCCACCCCCTGGTGATGTCCTTTGAATACATCCCACATAATACAATGATGTGAGTTGGTGACTGATCCATTCACTCCATTCTATGGCCAAAGCCTCACAGTGAGGAGCAAGTGATGGAAAGATACTGGGGGGGGGAAGTTTACAATACAAAATATCACACAATGGATGCACCCAGTGACACATAGAGGAAAATATCACACAATGGATGCGCCCAGTGACACATATACAGCAAAATATCACACAATGGATGCACCCAGTGACACATATAGAGGAAAATATCACACAATGGATGCGCCCAGTGACATAAATAGAGGAAAATATCACACAATGGATGCACCCAGTGACACATATAGAGGGAAATATCACACAATGGATGCACCCAGCGACACATATAGAGGAAAATATCACACAATGGATGTGCCCAGTGACACATATAGAGGAAAATATCACACAATGGATGCGCCCAGTGACATAAATAGAGGAAAATATCACACAATGGATGCACCCAGTGACACATATAGAGAAAAATATCACACAATGGATGCACCCAGCGACACATATAGAGGAAAATATCACACACTGGATGCACCCAGTGACACATATAGAGGAAAATATCACACAATGGATGCACCTAGTGACACATATAGAGGAAAATATCACACAATGGATGCACCCAGTGACACATATAGAGGAAAATATCACACAATGGATGCACCCAGCGACACATATAGAGGAAAATATCACACATGGATGCACCCAGTGACACATATAGAGGAAAATATCACACAATGGATGCACCTAGTGACACATATAGAGGAAAATATCACACAATGGATGCACCCAGTGACACATATAGAGGAAAATATCACACAATGGATGCACCCAGCGACACATATAGAGGAAAATATCACACAATGGATGCACCCAGTGACACATATAGAGGAAAATATCACACATTGGATGCACCCAGTGACACATATAGAGGAAAATATTGCACAATGGATGCACCCAGTGACACATATAGAGGAAAATATCACACAATGGATGCACCCAGTGACACATATAGAGGAAAATATCACACAATGGATGCACCCAGTGACTCATATAGAGGAAAATATCACACAATGGATGCACCCACTGACACATATAGAGGAAAATATTTTCTTAACTAAACATACAAGAGAAAAACAAACACATGTAAGATATCAGCAACATCAAATAAACACAAAAAGGACATTGCATTTTTTGGTGCTACTGGCCCTTTAAAACATTTTCCATTTCCTACGTTGGCTTCCTGACGGAATGTGTGTTGGGAAAACGTAACGTTGTTGCATAGGAGGACACGCCTTGAGGCTTGTGTTTGAACGTTGTTTTGGTTCTGAGCATTATGGGATAGATAGGTAAGTGATGTCACCAATGAATAATAATGTAAGAAAACGTCTCTTTTCCATCATACGAAGTTTCCTTCCTAAACTGACAGTAACTTGTTTTTGTTACTCGGTGTGTGGTTTTTTTCAGTGCTGAATCTTTTTTTAATGTACTTTTTCTTACGTCAAACCATAAACTCTAAAATAGACTTTAATTGCTACGTGTAATTGTTATCTTTTTAGACTCCAAACTTGGGCATCTGTCAGGTAACAGAAAGATTTCACGCTGTTTGAAAGCAAATAACAGTTTTCCGTCTGACCTTTCCGTAAAGTAACCAAGTAAAACGTCCCTGTTTATCCCAATTTGCAGTTTTACCATTAACCACACGTGTTGGAGGTTTTTCAAAAGGCTCCTTTTATTTTTTTGCAGCTAACGTTCGTTCGAGGAGGTACTTTTGCACATTGCTGTCGTCATCCGACCGATCCGAAAAACCCTGATTTAAGTCAAAAGAAGTCACCGATGCAAATGTCAGAGTTATTTAGATTATCATGATCTTAAGGAACCTCATCGCGACTCGAGATGTCACAGCGCAGATTGCGAGTAAACACTTGTTGACGCCGAACTAAAGAGCTCAACGCCTCTAAAAATAAACATAAATTCCCTCAAATTACTAGTCTCTGACAAAGTAGTCATCTGTAAATTTTTTGCAAAATATCTCGTTTCGATATAAATGTGCAGAAGTATCTAATGTCACTTTCTCACCGACCTGTTCCAGCACCTCGACGACATTGGGCTGAAAGCACCGTACTCATTGACATGTTTTACCGGACGGTATGCATGCTTATTAAATGTATCTGTTTTATTACAAGGCGAACTTTAAAGTGATTGGTTATTACTGATTCTACAAAGATATTAGTAGTTTGTTTTTATTTGTTAAAAGGTCTAATTTTTAGACGTCCCCAATAGTGATGGACCGAACACCCCCGTGTTCGGTTTGCATTCGAACTCGAACACCCGAAAAAGTTCAACCGCGAACTCGAATACAATTCGAACACCATGCAAGTCAATGGGGCTCGAAGGTTCGAAAATTAAGGTCCTCTCCAAGAGGGCATATATGCAAGATATTGGCCATAAAAGGTGTTTGGGGGTCCGGGTACTGCCCTGGGGGACAGAAAACAATGGAAATTTTTTTTTTAACCCTTTCACTGCTGAGTGCTTAGCCATTTCACCGCTGTGCGCTGAGCTCATTATTACCGCTTTTGCTCATGTTTAAACGCGATTTGAAGCCATGCGAAATGTTTGACCAACAATGAGTGGGAAATGTTTGACCATCAAGGAGTGGGAAATGTTTGACCAACAATGAGTGGGAAATGTTTGACCAACAAGGAGTGGGAAATGTTTGACCAACAATGAGTTGGAAATGTTTGCCCAACAATGAGTGGGAAATGTTTGACCAACAATGAGTGGGAAATGTTTGCCCAACAATGAGTGGGAAATGTTTGACCAACAATGAGTGGGAAATGTTTGCCCATCAATGAGTGGGAAATGTTTGACCAACAAGGAGTGGGAAATGTTTGACTAACAAGGAGTGGGAAATGTTTGACCAACAAGGAGTGGGAAATGTTTGACTAACAAGGAGTGGGAAATGTTTGACTAACAAGGAGTGGGAAATGTTTATGAATCCCATAGGCTTCAATGTTAAAAATATTCCCGTTTTAATCCAATATCTAATAAACTGTTTATTATTATATTCTTCAGTAAAGAGTTTCTTTATTTTTAGATTTTTTTAGGATCTTTTAAGTATTTTTTGGAATTTTTTTGAAATTTTCTTTGTTCTCGAACTTTCCGCGAACGTCACGAAAAGTTTGAAGTTCGTGAATTTTCGGACAGCCGATATTCGAATCGAACCAATTCGACCCGGCAGCCCATCCCTAGTCCCCAACAAACTCTCCGGCTCTTGTCGTAGTCCCTGTTGATAAAGTCGGAATGTCAGCAGGAAATAGGACTTTCAAAACAGGAGACTTTTGTAATTTTATCATGTTTTATATATATATAGCAGGCACTGTAACAATGCTCATCAAAACATACTCGGATCTGTATTTCATACTGTGATAAGAAAAGGTACTTTAATTAAAGGGACACTTTATTAAAAAAAGAGATTCATTTTTTTGCCCTTAAATAATTGGGCAGATCATACTGACAGCCTCTGCCCAATTATTTTTTTTCGTGTTTTTTTTTCTTTATGGGTTAATTTACTCACCTTTTCTCCCTTGCCGCGCGCTGCTTCTCCTCTTTGGCTCATTGGCTCCCAAACCCAGAAGTCCCTGAAGCTTTACACAATTTGTGGTCTTATACAACTTGCGTAGCGTAGGAAACGCAAATTGCGCAGCGCTACGGAACTCACGCACTTTCCATACGCAAGTTCAGTAGCGCCTGCGCAGAGCGATGGGTCGGAACTGCACGCACATGCACAGATCTGATCCATTGCTGCCTCTCTGAGAACGCTCGCTACAGCGATTGGTCTCAGAGGGTGACTTTGGCCACTCTCTGTGTGTGACATCACTAGTGTCCGATCTGGTGACCGGCTGGTGAAGCTGGGTGGGGTGGAGGAAACTACTCCACTTCACCCAGCTTTTCTGCCAGATCAGGGCAGCAGGGGAAAACACTGTATATTTTCACGGTAGGTAAACCCAATGTGACAGACAAAGGGCTCTCTCTGCTGGCCAAAAAGTGCAACTACATTTACATTGTCAGGGTTAACCAGAGAGAGCCAAACTGGCCCTGAAATTGCAACAAACTGTGAATTTCCCCGTACGGTGCAATTTCGTGGCCATTCGTCTATTCAAGAACAAGGCAGTTTGCCAAACTTTGTCGAATTGCCAGTGAAATATGGTGCTGTTCGGCGGCAGTGAAATCCCCCATAGAGAAGCAATTGTTAATCTATTCACAGACACCGAACAGCAGAGAAATGTCAGTGAAATTCCCTGATGTTCAGTGGTTTCATCAGGTGAATCCCGTAGGTTTCAATGTAAAAAATATTCCCGTTTTTATCTAATGTCTAATAAACCGTTTATTCTTTTAATCTGCAGCAAAAAGTCTCTTTATTTTTTTAGGATTTTTTAGGCATTTTTCAGGGTTTCAAGCAAAAAAATTCCAATTTTATTTAAATAGTTTTTTTTTTCTGTAACAGACCTTTTTATGATTATTCATAGGACCTTATATGTTAATTCCCAACATTTTTGTCAAGTAGTCGTTTGCAAAATGCATTTCAAAAGTGACACTTTCAGTGTTTTATTTTATTTTATTTTTTTACCCCATTCGTCGGCTTTTTCCGGCTTCTGGTCAGCGCTTTGTTCGGCGGTTCGTCGTCTTTTTTTGGACGTGTTCAGTTTTTTTTTTACAGTTTTGCTGCAGTTTTTGCGTTCGATGTGGCGGTTTTGCGGCACATTTTGGGATGCAGTTGGCGGATTTTCCTTGTACTTCCGGGACCCTGCGGTGAATGCTGAATTCACCGTAGGGTCAGGGAATTTGATTCTCCGAAGTGAGACTCATCTCTCAACACAAGTCGACACTGACTCTTCTTCTCGCTCCTCGTTCTGTCCTGACACCTCTCTTGGGTTATGCTGCTTAGGAGGAGCAGGCATCTCAAACTCTAACCCCCCCCCCCTGATAATTCTGAACTACAACTACCATGATTCTCTGCCCATCTATTGCATTCAAAGAAATCTGGAAAAATTGGGCCAACAACATCTGGAAAGGGGGGGCAACATTTGAGATACCTGCTTTAGAGCTTGCCCCCAGCACCATTTCAAATCAATGGTATTCGCTATGTACACCAGGATCTTCCCATTGTCTGTTGACACCAGGCGAGGATGTCCTATGTCACCGCTATTGATTTCTCCTAACAATGGAACTCTATGGAGGAGGTTTTTAGGGACACAGATGATATGCAGCCAATCCTTCTCTCTCTCTATTGAACATACAATACAGATTTACATTTTAAAGGGATTTAGCCTGAATTCTAATAACAATAGAAAAAGTCGAATACTTTCTTTAAGATGTTTATTGATTAATCCTCACAGTCTCTAATCAACCCGTAAGACTGGATTTCACTATTATGAAAACTGAAAAAGTAGAGGGGTTATTCAGAGAGCATCAAATTGGCCACCGAATTACACCGAATGGTGAATTTCGCCACACGCTATAATTTCGTGGCCATTCGGCTAGTCAAAAAGCTGACAATTCTCTAAATATTGGCGAATTGCCAGCAAATACAATGATCTTTAGCGGCAGAAAAATCCCCATAGAGAAGCAACTGTTAATCTATTCAGAGTCACTGAACAGCAGAGAAATGTCAGTGAAATGCCCTGCTATTCGGTGATTTCATTCGGCAGGTTTATTCAGACGAATCCCATAGGCTTCAATGTTAAAAATAGTCCAGTTTTTATGAAATATTTATTCAACCGTCTATTCTTTGCGTTTGCAATAAAGAGTCTCTTTATTAATTAGTTAATTAGTTTTTTAATGATTTTTTTTAGGCATTTTTCAGGATTTTTTCAGTTTTTAATCAAATAATTTTGATTATTTTTTACATGTTGTTTTTTCTATTCTTTAACAGACCTTTTCATTGTTATTCATAGGACCTTATCTATTATTTACAGACATTTTCATGCACTAGCTTTTTTTTAAAACACCTTTTAAAAGTTGCATTTTTTTTAACCCCTGTTCAGTGGCTGATCAGCTTTTACGGATTGATTCAGCAGGTCTTTTCGGGCATATTGGCGGATGCAGTTAGCGGTTTTTCGGATCGATAAGGCAGTTTTCCGCCGGTTTTTCAATTCATTCTGTGTTTTTTTTGTGGTTGCATTCGGCGTGCTTATCGGCGGCGTTCATTGCATCAATTTGCCGTGCGTTGGGGACCCTGCTGTGAATGGCGAGGGAGAGAGCAGCAAAATTTCGGTGCTCTCTGAATAAATACTTACAGGGTTATTTAGAGAGCAGTGAAATGTCATTGACATTTTGGTGCTCTCTGATTCGCCGCACTTTGGCAAATCCAATTCGCTGGCACTGTGGTGAATTCAGCATTCACCAAAGAGTCCCGAAGTGCAGTGAATCGGCCGCAGAACCCCGCCTCCAACCCGCTGGACGGCTGCCAAACGCAGTTGATGAGCCGCTGAACACAGTGCCGACCAGCTGCAGAAAAAAACGAGAAGACGCAGAACGAGTAAACAAAACAAAAAAAAGAACGATTGAAAGTGTCGAATTTGAAGCGTTGTTTGACAAGAAAATACTGGACCAAAATGTCTGGAATTAACATATAAGGTGCTATGAATGATAATATAAAGGTCTGTTAGCGAAAAAAAATACCCTGTTTAAAAAAAGAAAAATTGGAAAAAAATGTTCCCGAAAAAAGCCTAAATAATCCTTAAACATAAATAAAAAGACTTTTTGCTGCAGATTAGAAAAAACTGGTTCGTTAAAAATTTAATAAAAACTGGAATATTTTTAACATATATTCCCAGCGTTGGGATTCGCCTGACTAAGGCTGGGGTCAGACGAACGTAGTGCGAACATGCGTTGAGCCGCACTTTATAACAGCCGTAGTAGCAGCCAATGACGTCCAATGACAGCCAATATATGAAGTACGGCCACACGAAAGTTCGGCCGCGCAACGCAAGCGGCAAACGAATGCAATTTTTCGAGAACGTGGAACCGCTAGTACTGATGCACAGAGTGCGCTGCGTCGGCATAGCGGCGTGTGTGCGTGATTAGGAGACGTCAGACGCTGCTCATGTCTGGCCAACATCACGTCCATTTGTTTTTTAAAGCTCTGTCCAAAAATACGGCCGAAATTGCGCATCGTATGACCGCTATCGCGTCTTCCGTGACAAAATGCGTTCGGACGCATTGACGCACTTTTTGATGGTAGACGTGAAAAATGCATTCGTCTGACCCTAGCCTAAACCTGTGGATTGAAACCTCCAAAAATCAGGACATTTCACTGACATTTCTCTGCTGTTCGGTGTCTCTGAATAGATTAACCATTGCTTCTCTATGGGGGATTTCTCTGCCGTCGAACAGGCACCGTATATGCTGGCAATTCATCAAAATTTGGCGAACTGCCTGTTTACTAAATAGCCGAATGGCCCCGAAATACCACCGTACGGGGAAATTCACTGTCCGGTGCATTTTCGGGGCCAGATCATCTCTCTCTGAATAACACCTTTACATCAATTAATCCTGGTGAAGGTCTATCAATAAAATATGTTGTAGGTGGACATACGTTACTGCTATCAGGGGATTTTGCAAAGTTAGCAGGTTCTTCTTTAAGAACTTGAAAACCAGGGAAATACCAAAAGGTGAAAAATGACATAAAAAATTTAATTGAAATGGAACATACTGGTAATTAGGAACTGTAGAGTAAAATAATATGTGCTGACACATTGTGTCACTTTCCAAAGTATGTGCTTCCTATCCTGAATGTATTCTACCGAAAGGTAGGCTTGTGCACCGATTTTTTTTTCGGTTCGATTCGATTCGATTTTTCGGATGTTTAAACTTTTCGATTCGGCTCGTTTGACCGATTTCTGTTTCGATTCGGTTCGGCTCGACTCGTTTTTCGTGTACATTTTTTTTCGGAATATCGACCATTTTTCGTATTTTCGTGTCACTTAGCTCGTTTTTTGTATCGACTTTTCGAGATTTCGGAAATTTTCGTTTTTCGGGATTGTAGATGTTTTCGGAATATCGACCATTTTTCGTATTTTCGTGTCACTTAGCTCGTTTTTTGTATCGACTTTTCGTGATTTCGGAAATTTTCGTTTTTTTGGAACGTCTGTTCTCCTCGTTTCAAAGCAATAAATTTCGATTCGACACATTTCAAGTCCATTCGAAAATTCCGAAAATATTTCGTTTCGGCTCGGAAAACTTTTCGGATCTGCCGTTTTCGGATCT
Organism: Leptobrachium leishanense; assembly: GCA_009667805.1. Lineage (NCBI taxonomy): Eukaryota > Metazoa > Chordata > Amphibia > Anura > Megophryidae > Leptobrachium > Leptobrachium leishanense. Next base: position 325,646,665 of record CM019067.1, on the reverse strand, counting down.
AAAACTTTTCGGAAAATCGGACGCATCCGAAAACACGAATCGGGAAATTTCGTGAAAATTCCGAAATTCCGAAACCCGAAACGCACATCCCTACCGAAAGGATGCTTTGTACTCATACGGGATGTTCCGAACAGTTCTTGTCCCTTTTCATGCGTCACACTTGTTCTCTCTCCTTCCAGGATGTCAGCGACATTGTCCGTGTTGCAAGGTAGATGTTACACAAGGAGTTGGCAAGATTTGGTGGAAAGTCCGGAAGACGTGCTACAGGATAGTGGAACACAACTGGTTTGAGACGTTCATCATTTTCATGATCCTCCTTAGCAGCGGAGCACTGGTGAGTATTATATTTTCTTAGAAAACCCATCTCTTAAAATCATGTTTAACTCGTTATCTACCTCGTTTATGTTAGAGATGTGCACGTGTTTTTTTTTTCATTTTGTTTCGTTTCAGCTTGTTCGGTTTTTCAAAAGTTTATTTCGGATCGTTTCGGCCCATTTTCGTTTCGGCTTGTTTCGTTTCGGCTCGTTGTTTCGTATCGATTTTTGTTTTGTGAAGTCGGGGAATTTCGGTTTTGGATCATCTGTTCTCTTCGTTTCAAAGGGTCCATTTCGTTTTGCCTTTAGACTCTTTTACATTCTCCGCGTAAGTGGTTTTGCGTCTGCAAATGCGCATTTGCGCGAGGGGAAAAACCATTTGCGCGCAATGTCGTATTCCTATCCATGCGCAACGAACGCGCGTTTTCGTCTACTGCGGGTGAAACTGCGTGAACGAAAATGCGTACGCGCATCCCATACTTAACATTGTCAGCGCAAATGCGTTCGTGCGCTGGTGCGCGGATGATATTACAATCTGTGCGCAACGACGGTTTGCGAGAATTTTCTTAACGTCTTTGAAAAGCAGGTGGTAACTGTAAATTTGATCGTCCTGGCCGAAACAAAATACACCAGCACGAAAAAAACAATACAGCACAGTACAGTTACACATTCTACACATACCCAAACAATAAAATGAATAAATTGCTTTTTTTTTTTTTCCTGCAGCATAACAACCTAACGTTAGAAAATGGTGGTTCTTAATTCTGATTGGCTGAATCCTGTGAAAAAAACAGTCCGAACACCGATTTCTGCGCGCAGTGTACTATGCGCACAGTTTTGCGCTTCGTTTGCACGCACAAAAAATTTTGATTTACAAAAAAATGCGCTCTGGACAGAATACCACGTAAATTTTCAAGCGAACACTTTTTTTTTCGTGTGCAACAAAAATTGCGCTACGCGAGTGCATTTGCGCAGAGAATGTAAGAGAGCCCATGGTATTTCGGATGCTCTGATATTTCGGTCGATATGGTAATTCTGTCGATTCGTTCCTTTTAGGCTAAGGTCAGACGAAAGCATTTTTAACGTGCGTTTAACCGCACTAAATCACGGCCGTGCTAGCAGCAAATGACGTCCAATGCCGGGGAACATACGAAGAACGGCCGCACGCACGTTCGGCCGCGCAACGCAAGTGGCAAACGAACGCATTTTTTCTAGAACGTCAAACCGCTAGTACGGACGTACAGAGTGCGCTGCGTCCGCTAGCGGCGTGTGTGTGTGATTAGGAGACGTCAGACGCTGCTAATGTCCGGCCAACATAACGTCCAGACGCAAAAAGGGTTTTATTGATGATCCGTACAAAATCACAGACGAAAATGCGCATCGTATGACCGCTATCGCGTATTCCGTGAAAAATACGTCCATTCGTTCGAACGCACTTTTTCATGGACAACGCGAAAAATGCTTTCGTCTGACCCTAGCCTTAAACGTATCGTTTTTTATGAAAGATCCTTTTATTCTTATAAATATGCATCGCACAACTTTATTTAATCATATAAAATATCAATATCTTGTGCTGTCAGACGGGGGTTTTAGGGAAAAACTAATTAAATATTGAAAATAAATATATTATTGATGCAGAAAGAAAGCGCTGGAACAAGTGAAAAAAGTGACTGATGATACGAAATTACGAAATCAGCAACAGAACCGAATCGGACTCGAAACGATACGAAAATATGTTGTCCGAAATGAACCGGAACGGAACCGAAATCATGAATAGAACGAAAATGACTTGCGATTTTACAAATTTCATGTCCATACGAAATAATGAAATTTTATCGTTTCGTATCGGGAAATATTTGGGATGGTGTGTATTTTGTTGCCGGTCCGGTTCGAAACATCGGATGAATATGAAGCACCGAATCAGCCCGTTTCGTGAGAAAAACAAATCGGTACGAATCGAAACGCACATCCCTAGTTTATGTTTAAGGCTAGGGTCAGACGAAAGCATTTTTCCCCGCGAACGTGAAAAAGTGCGTCCGAACGCATTGACGTATTTTTTCACGGAATGCGCAAAAACGGTCAGACGACGCGCATTTTCGGGCGTGATTTTGTACGGATCGTCAATAAAACTCTTTTTGCGTCTGGACGTTATGTAGGCCGGACATTAGCAGTGTCTGACATCTCCTAATCACGCACACACGCCGCTATGCCGCAGCTGCGCACTCAGTACGTCAGTACTAGCGGTTCAGCGTTCTCAGAAAAATGCGTTCAAATTCCACTTGCGTTGCACAGCCGGACTTTTGTGCGGCCGTACATCGTATATTGGCCGTCATTGCCCGTCATTTGCTGCTAGTGCGGCCGTAATTATGTGCGCCAGAACGCACGTTAAAAGTGCGCTGGTCTGACCCCAGCCTAAATCCCTGTAATCCGGGGCTGTCAAACTCACGGCCCACCAGATATTGATGCCTACAATTCGCAAAATACTTTCAGAAGGACAGGGAATCATGGGCGTTGTAGTTCAGAAATATCTGGGCATCCGGAGTTTGACAGCTCTCTCTTTCCATGGTATTTTCGGTTAGGGGCAGCAAGTCCTCCAGTTGGGCCTCCAAGTCTCCGCGACTGCAGTAACAGACTTAAAATAATGACGCTATTAATAAAGTAAATTATGTATCATTAGTATATCGTCTACTGAAGCGCCTAAAAATAACACAGTCCATTACTTAACCCCTTCACTACCATGACCGAGTATACACGTTCTTCAAATGCACCTGCAGGATGCACCAAGATCGAGTATACACGATCTGGTCTGATTCTAGAACAATGCAAAGGATTTTTTTTATTGCAACGAAATTCATTTGCAAATGGGCTCCAGATCGTGCCCCTAAAATCTCAACTCATCAGACATGACAGCTGACGGGTTGAACTTGAAATTACTTGAAAGGCTTTGAGATCCGTTTTTACTTTACGGAAACAAGTAGCCAACGATATAAAGGGTTATTCAGAGAGCACCGAAATGTCACCGAATGTTTCCTGCACTCCGAGGACCCTCCGATTCAAATTCCTCGACCCTGTGGTGAATTCGGTGCAGGGTCCCCGGCGTGCAGGAAACGGATGTGAAAATCTGACGAAAATCCGTGGAAAAATCGCGGAAAATCTACGACTAAGGCTAGGGTCAGACGAAAGCATTTTTCCCCGCGAACGTGAAAAAGTGCGTCCGAACGCATTGGCGTATTTTTTCACGGAATGCGCAACAACGGTCAGACGACGCGCATTTTCGGGCGTGATTTTGTACGGATCGTCAATAAAACTCTTTTTGCGTCTGGACGTTATGTAGGCTGGACATTAGCAGTGTCTGACATCTCCTAATCACGCACACACGCCGCTATGCCGCAGCTGCGCACTCAGTACGTCAGTACTAGCGGTTCAGCGTTCTCAGAAAAATGCGTTCAAATTCCACTTGCGTTGCACGGCCGGACTTTTGTGTGGCCGTACATCGTATATTGGCCGTCATTGCCCGTCATCTGCTGCTAGTGCGGCCGTAATTATGTGCGCCAGAACGCACGTTAAAAGTGCGCTGGTCTGACCCCAGCCTAAGCCTGCGGTTTTTTTATCTCTCATTGCTTTGTCTTGTTCTTTCCTGTACCAGGCATTTGAAGACATTTACATTGATCAAAAGAAAGCCGTCAAAACCATACTGGAATACGCCGACAAGGTTTTCACCTACGTGTTTGTCCTGGAGATGCTCTTGAAATGGGTGGCCTACGGATTCAAGAAGTACTTCACCAACGCCTGGTGCTGGCTGGATTTCTTCATTGTTGCTGTAGGTTTTCCTAAAATACGTTTTATTTCATTCTTGAGTTATCTTGCTAAATTTAAAGAAAATATAGTTTTATTGCTGTGGAGCTCTGTGATACACACATACACAGCGCATGTTACTGTGAGTTTTACTGCTGTGGAGCTCTGTGATACACACACACACATACACAGTGCACATTACTGTGAGTTTTATTGCTGTGGAGCTCTGTGATACACACAGATACAGAGTGCACATTACTGGGAGTTTTACTGCTGTGGAGCTCTGTGATACACACATACACAACGCACATTACTGTGAGTTTTATTGCTGTGGAGCTCTGTGACACCCTCATACACACTGCACATTACTGTGAGTTTTATTGCTGTGGAGCTCTGTGATACACACACACATACACAGTGCACATTACTGTGAGTTTTATTGCTGTGGAGCTCTGTGATACACTCATACACACTGCACATTACTGTGAGTTTTACTGCTGTGGAGCTCTGTGATACACACATACACAGCACACATTACTGTGAGTTTTACTGCTGTGGAGCTCTGTGAAATGCTCATAGAAACGAATACTTGTTCCATGCTATGGAAATCTTCAGTTTATGGTTTATGTCAACAGTAATTACTGTTTTGTAATGAATTTGTTGATGGTTCTTTATGTGAAATATCTAACCCTGAATATATGGAGGGGCCCCTAATAAAACACCCACAAACCCTGAATATATGGAGGAGCTCCTAAAGCGACACTCACACACCCTGAATATATGGAGGAGCCCCTAATAAGACACCCGCACACCCTGAATATATGGAGGAGCCCCTAAAAAAACACCCGCACACCCTGAATATATGGAGTAGCCTCTAAAAAGACACCCACACACCCTGAATATATAGAGGAGCCCCTAAAAAGACACCCACACACCCTGAATATATGGAGGAGCCTCTAAAAAGACACCCACACACCCTGAATATATAGAGGAACCCCTAAAAGACACCCACACACCCTGAATATATGGAAGAGCCCCTAAAAAGACACTCACACACCCTGAATATATGGAGCCCCTAAAAAGACACCCGCACACCCTGAATATATAGAGGAGCCTCTAAAAAGACACTCACACACCCTGAATATATGGAGGAGCCCCTAAAAACACACCCGCACACCCTGAATATATGGAGGAGCCCCTAAAAAGACACCCACACACCCTGAATATATGGAGGGGCCCCTAAAAAGACACCCACACACCCTGAATATATGGAGGAGCCCCTAAAAAGACACCTGCACACCCTGAATATATAGAGGAGCCCCTATAAAGACACCCCCACACCCTGAATATATGGAGGAGCCCCTAAAAAGACACCCGCACACCCTGAATATATAGAGGAACCCCTAAAAAGACACTCACACACCCTGAATATATGGAGGAGCCCCTAAAAAGACACCCGCACACCCTGAATATATGGAGGAGCCTCTAAAGAGACACTCACACACCCTGAATATATGGAGGAGCCCCTAAAAAGATACCCACACACCCTGAATATATGGAGGAGCCCCTAAAATGACACCCGCACACCCTGAATATATAGAGGAACCCCTAAAAGGACACCCACACACCCTGAATATATGGAGAAGCCCCTAAAAAGACACCCGCACACCCTGAATATATAGAGGAACCCCTAAAAAGACACCCGCACACCCTGAATATATGGAGGAGCCTCTAAAAAGACACTCACACACCCTGAATATATGGAGGAGACCCTAAAAAGACACCCACACACCCTGAATATATGGAGGAGCCCCTAAAAAGACACCCGCACACCCTGAATATATAGAGGAACCCCTAAAAAGACACCCACACACCCTGAATATATAGAGGAGCCCCTAAAAAGACACCCGCACATCCTGAATATATATAGGAACCCCTAAAAAGACACCCACACACCCTGAATATATAGAGGAGCCCCTAAAAATACACCCACACACCCTGAATATATAGAGGAGCCCCTAAAAAGACACCCGCACATCCTGAATATATATAGGAACCCCTAAAAAGACACCCACACACCCTGAATATATAGAGGAGCCCCTAAAAATACACCCACACACCCTGAATATATAGAGGAGCCCCTAAAAATACACCCGCACATCCTGAATATATAGAGGAGCCCCTAAAAAGACACCCGCACACCCTGAATATATGGAGGAGCCCCTAAAAAAACACCCACACACCCTGAATATATAGAGGAGCCCCTAAAAATACACCCGCACATCCTGAATATATAGAGGAGCCCCTAAAAAGACACCCGCACACCCTGAATATATGGAGGAGCCCCTAAAAAGACACCCACACACCCTGAATATATGGAGGAGCTTAGCTCTTTTCCTAAAATAAGGACATTTGTGAGATGTGTCTTGATCTTGTTGAATGTATTGCACGGGTTTACAGAGATGGTTGAAAGCTTTTGCTACACTGGGATCTGCACATAAATATTTGCGAGGCTTTGTTTCGAACAGATGCCATTTTTATGCTGGTCGTGGTATGACCTTTATGTTGCTGATGCAGTGTTCATGCTCTCAATACGCACAGTTCCACCACTCGTTACTATGTTACTTGTCTGTTTTGTATCTACATCATTTACTGAGAATGAACCGTAAAAAGGGGAAACTTATCATGTAAATTCTTTGAACCCCTTTACCCTCCTGATCAGTGGCAGCTAGGGGGTCATGTATGATATTGCTGGAAAGGCCAGAGCATGGCCTTTCCAATGATATCAAACATGACCATGTTATAAGTAAAATAAAAGTTTTAAAAAAGTAAAAATAAAAATAATAAAAAAATAAATACGTGTTTTTTTTTTTAATGCAGCACTATTGTTCACATTTCAATCATAATGTGAACAATGATGCTTCACTAATGATTTTTATTTACGTGACTTAAAAACGGTCAAAATGAGCTCTGCAAACTTCTACTTCCGAAACAGCGCCGAAGTTGTAAAATTACTCCCGTCCTTAAGGGGTTAATATCTAATAAACTGTTTATTATTATTATATTCTACAGTAAAAAGTCTCTTTATTTATAGATTTCTTAGGATCTTTTAGGCATTTTTTGAGATTTTTTTGGCAAATTCTTTTTTCCGTTTTTCTTTTTTCTAAATCGTTTTTCCAATTTTCCTTAACAGGCCTTTTTATTATCATTCATAGGATCCTATGTGTAAATTCCAGACATTTTCACTCAGTTTTTTTGCAAACATCGTTTCAATTTTCAAACTTTCAAGCGTACTCATTTTTTGTTTTTTTTACCACGTTCGTCAGCGTGTCGGCTTTTTCCAGCTGCTGCTCTGCGCTGTGATCGGCGGCTGCTCAGATTTTTCCAGCATGTCTGGCTTGGTTTTTAGGCAGTTTCTGCTGGTTTTCGGTGAGTGTTTGGTGAGTGTTCTGCGGGTTTGCGGCGAGTTTTCCCTGCACTACGGGGGCCCTGCGGTGCTTGCTGAACACACCGCAGGGTCGGTGAACTAGGAATCGCCGAATCGCCTCAAAGTGCGGGGAACGAAAGGTTACCGATCGTGCAGTGACTTTTCAGGTCTCTCTCAATATCCCTGTACGTTTCTTTTTGGTGATTTTAGGTAGGGATGAGCCGAACACCCCCCGAGTTCGGTTCGAGCCCGAACCCGAACTTCCCATTTGTTCGGGACTGAACCCGAACCCAAACCCCCATGCAAGTCAATGGGGCTGAAAATTCGGTTTTTTAGAGTGCCCTCCAAGAGGGCATATATGCTACATATTAATAAAAGGTGTATGGGGGTCCGGGTAGTGCCCTGCGGGACAGGAAACAAGGACAAAAAGTTTTAAAAAAAACGTTTTTAAAGGGACAGTGAGTTTTCCATGAAATAAGGGTTAAAAATAAAAACCAAAAATTCCTTCAAATATCGTGTCTAGGAGGTCCCCATAACCTGCCCATGAAGTGGTGGATTTCTAGGATGTATAGAAACACTTAAAAACAAAAAAATGACGTTTCATATGACTGTAAATGCTTTTCCTTTAATCTATCCATAAACAACTGCTTGGGGCGGCAGTCTGTATGAAAAGAGGAGACATTTTCGGACATGCAGAAAAAGTTTACTGATTTTTTGGCGGGGAAAAGCAGGAGAATGGAAACTTCTAGACCAAAAAGCCGATTTGGAAAGTGAGATAAATGGGAGAATTTTTCTGGTTCGGCTATTTTGACCTAGAATTTTCCATTCTCCAGTCATTCTCCTGAGTTTCACCTTTCTCTGAATAACCCTGACAGGGTTATTCAGAGAGCGGTGAAGAGCAGGAGAATGACTGGAGAATGGAAAATTCTAGGTCAAAATAGCCAAACCAGAAAAATTCTCCCATTTAGGCTAGGGTCAGACTAGCGAATTTTTAACGTGCGTTTAGGCGCACTTAATCACGGCCGCACTAGCAGCAAATGACGGCCAATATACGAAGTACGATCGCACGAAAGTCCGGCTGCGCAACGCAAGTGGAAAATGAACGCATTTTTTCGAGAACGCAAAACCGCTAGTACGGATGTACAGAGTGCGCTGCGTTCACTAGCGGCGTGTGTGTGTGAATTGGAGACGTCAGACCCTGCTCATGTCCGGCCAACATAACGTCCAGACACCCAAAGTTTCCTGGTTTGGATCCGTAAAAAATTACGCACAAAAATGCGCATCGTTTGACCGTTTTCACGCAATCCGTGAAAAAATACGGCAATGCGTTCGGACGCACTTTTTGACAGTCGCTGCGAAAAATGCGTTAGTCTGACCCTAGCCTTATCTCACTTTCCAAATCGGCTATTTGGTCCAGATTGTTCTCTTTTCCTGCCATTCTCCTGGTTTTCACCTTTCTCTGAACAACCCTGAGAGAGAGGTGAAAGCCAGGAGAACTGGCAAGAGAAGAGAACAATCTAGACCAAATAGCTGATTTGGAAAGTGAGATAAATGGGAGAATTTTTCTGGTTTGGCTATTTTGACCTAGAATTTTCACTTCTCCAGTTATTCTCCTGATTTTCACCGCTCTCTGAATAACCCTGTGAATGTTTAATCCCGAGGTGAAAAATAACATTGCTTTAGATTTTTTTCAAACACCAGTTAAATGCAGCATATTAGGATGTTTTAGGGAAATTAATTCTCAAATCTCAATCAGAAACAGACACCACCCCACCCCCTCAGTACCTCCGTATAGTGTACATTGTATCAAATTGATTACCAGACTAAAAACACCTGGTGTTATGCCCGTTTGTGAACAGAGGTCATTTAGAGTTGATAATCTTCCACGTACACATTAGTTTTTAATTCAATATCTAATAATCCGTTGCTTATAATATTCTGCAGTAAAGAGTATTTCTAGATTTTTTAGTATTTTTTTAAGCATTTTCTATACTTTTTTCAAAATGTCTTTTTTTTTTCGAACCTGAACCGAACACGCCCAAAAAGTTCAAAATTCGCGAACTTTCGAACTGCCAAAGTTCGGGTCGAACTCCGAACCGTCCGAACCCGAACAGCTCATCCCTAATTTTAGGCACAGAGGGTTTATTACAATACTATATTCATAAACAGGGAAATACGTTAAATGCCTGATTAGTAATGATTACCATAAAAAATAACAATAAAATACATTAAATGTAATTATAGCTTTTGAATAAAATAACTTTCAGAGCTAATTCCATATATATTGCCTTTTACTACTACAACAATCATTGGCTCCTATTCTGGCTCTGCCGTTTTAGGGAGCCCTAAAGAGTAAAGTCCTTGTGGATCAATAACCCTAAGTGACTCCTTATTAGCAGCTTGACTCGTCATTAACGAGAGCAGCAGCAGCACTGTGTTGCCGTCCCTCGTATAATCTCCTGGCATCCGTAGGACTCCATGGAGACATTCATGAGCCATGCCGTGCGTCAGCCTTGCTCATGCTTTCAGGGCCAAGGTCTTGCCGGTTCACTGGAAGGACACTGTTTGTCCCTGGTGTCCTTCTGCATGCAGCCAGAGGAAGTGGCAAATTGCCCCATACTCTGTACTTTGGGACCAGAGGCAGGTAATTGATTTTTAAGACTCCATGCTTTGGACTTTGGAGAAAACAATGTGAAAACACTGGAGGTCCTTCCCTGTGAGAGCTGAATTCTCTGTGGGTAGGGCATTTATTCCATCATATGAATTGTATTCAGAAAGTCCAATAAGAGCGAAGGATGGATATCCATGCGACACCCCCCAAAAGGTCCTTCAATGCTTTGGACTTTGGAGAAAAATGTGGGAACACAGGAGGGCTTTCCCTTTGAGATATTAATTTTATGGGGGTAGGGGACCCTCTTATAATCAGTCCAAGAGCATAACATCTAGAAGATTTGAGCCAGAGAGATATAAACCCATGCTTGCTTGGCAGCAGACCTGAATAGGAAGGAGATGCTTTGATATATTGCTATAGGGTAGCCCAGCCTTGCCTATTTCCTCAATGGCTGCTTAGTGGTAGACCAGTGATGACAAACCTTGGTACAACAGATGTTTCCGACCTACATGTTCCATGATGCTCAGCCAGCCTTATCTGTGAGTAAGCATCACGGTACATTTAGTTCCAAAATATCTGGGGTGTCAAGGTTCGCCATCACTGTGGTAGGGTGTTCCCAACCTTGCTCTTCCAACTGCCACTTGACTATGCGCCCCTCAGTTTACCCTGTCATATCAGAGTATGAAAGGGAGGCTTAGAGAATACAAATTGTGGAACCCTACCCCTTCCTCTCTTGTGTATTACAGTTCCCATAACTCCAGTGGCTTTTGGCTTTGTAGGGCAGTAAGGGATCTATAGTCCACATAAGACGTCTGAAAGCAGAGCATTGGCTGCTACAGGGGTCAACAACCCTGGCCCTCCAATTGTTTTGGAACTACATTTCCCTCGAGACTCAGTTTACTTAATAAATGGTGAAGCAGCCGTTCCAAAACACCTGGAGGGCCACGGTTGTTCACCACTGGTGACACACTATTAAAGGTTTTAGTTTATTTAATTTATCTCCCACTCAGTGTAATGTGGTAAAAAAACAAGTAAACATCTGATTAAATAATATTTCCTTGCTCTTCCGTCATAAACCTCAGTATGGCAGGCGTACCTTCGTGAGCTACGATTTCCAAGGCAGACCTTTATTATTGTCAGCTGTCACAGATCATATTTATATCTGTTTATTCACATTGATTAAGTTGCTCTGCTAAGCTTTTACCATACACAATCTGTCGAACGCTATAAACTCAGATCGATGGGGGGGGAAATTACCGGCTTTACATTGTTCAGGAGATAAATAGACCGGCTGATAAAAACTCCCGGCAGGATACAGAGGAGGAATCACAAAGTGTTCTCTACGAGGAGCTCCAGCAAAAATGTTATTGGAGATGCCAGGAAACATGCAATCCATTTTGCAGAGATGGTTCTTGTTGTTTTGACAATGATATGATGTGCCTCTTGCGTTGGATTACATCAGGACTTTTAGAAGATACAGTCTTGTCTAAAATGTCTGCTTCTGGTCTCTGGCCCGGGCCAGGAATCAGCCCAGGTAGAGGCGATGCCAACCAAGATTTGCTTCTCTTCTGGGGTCCGACCCAGGCCATTAATCAGCCCAAGTAGAGGCGATGGAGGTCAAGATTTTCATATGGCTTCTGGGTCTGACACGGCCCACGTATCAGCCCAGGTAGAGGCGATGGAGGCCAAAATATGCTTATGTCTTCTGTTGTCCGACCTGGCCCAGGATTCAGTCCAAGTAGAGGCGATAGAGGCAAAGATTTTCTTCTCTTCTGGGGTCCAACTCGACCCATGATTCAGCCCAGGTAGAGGCGATGGAGGCCAATGTTGGGTGTTGAGTGAACCTAATGAGAGAGAGAAATGCATCATATCTTAATTATGAATGCTCTAAAAGTGTGCTTCATCCACCATTGTATGTCACCCATAATAAAATATGACAATAACCAATAGTGATAAAATGCAAATCAGTGTACATAGGATCGACATCAAACAATAGCTGGAACATGGCTACATGGTCTACTTTGTTCCACGAAGGGTATAGCTGTAAGAGAAGGAGATCTACACTATTTCCCAGGTCTAAACGTCGTCACTGAGTCACGTGGACTCTGGCAGATTCAAAATTTTAAAAGAGGAACCAAGTGCAGAGTTTGTAACGATAGATGTCTGGAATGTGTAACCGAAGAATGGACATAAACCATTTGAAGAGATCGAAAAGAATGTTAGACATGAAAAGAACTGCCTGGTTCCTTTTAAGTAGTGATGACAACTAAGACATCGTTGGGACAAGGGTTAAATTCCCCTAATGTTTCACATAGTAATCTGGGTCGAGTAGAGATAAAAAAGATGCCGGTCCATCAAGTTCAACCATCTGCTTCTTTAGTCGATCCAAAAGAAAGTAAAAAACCCAAGGTCAATATATTATTTGTGTTCCAACAACCATCAATGCATGGGTCTACAGAGAAAGGTGCAATAAGTCTGTAAATACCGGCATTCGCATGAGTAAGAGTCATGGAAAAACCTGATGTAGAAATATGGAAACAGCCTGATGATGGACATCAAACATGGAAGACAATTGTATAGCTGTTTAATTATGCCCTATCGAATGACGCCCCCACGCTTAACACACATCTCCATTGGCATATGTCAGAGAAGTCCTCTATGACCGTGGGTGATGATTGGATAGGGTGGGAGAGTCTCCTTTCAGGCAATTCTCCTGCTCATTGAAACTTCACCATTGATTTCTGCCTCTCAGACAAACAAGTTATTGGATCAAAGTCACCAAGGAGGAGGGCCAATATTGTGACTGTCACGCAATGTCTAAGGTGCATGGGCCAACAGAGACCCGTGCTGTATCAAAGAAGCCATGGTTTGTCATTTCCCATCAATCAATGTGATATCACAGGTCTTTATCATCCGTTCAATATTAATTACTTGAGATTATACTTCATGGAAATCGATCTTTGATTCACTTTAGTTTTACAACAATGGGAATGAGGAAATGGGAAGAAGATCAATGGGGAGATGCCAACTAGAGGCCAACAATGGGCAAAAGAACATTTCAGGCAGAAACCAGAAAGAGAAGAAAAGACCAGTAAGTCTGATGAGAAACCTTGGTATGAGATAAGATTGAAGACACAAAGACTCGTCAAAACATATATCAAAACTTTTCTTTAAAAAAGGAATGAAGGGTTAACCTTAGTCAAGCCTCCAGCTGCTTTTGGTCTCCAAAGGATGGATGCTGTCGATCACTAGGTGGGGGCTTACGCTAAGGTGACCCAGTCCACATCGCTTGGAGAGGATTTTCTTTATCATTCTAGACACTCTTTCATAGCCAGTTCCAATGACATCTTATTGCGTCCACAATGATCTGTCAGATATATCTTATATCAGAATATATTCATCCCATTAAGAATCCAGCATCATTTCATACACGTGTTCGGAAACAACCCCTAACATTCCACATCCATGATTTCCACCTGTTTGAGAAAAAAGCTGAAACGTACAATCTGCTTCATACCGAGAAGATTGGCAGATGTAGACTTTTCGTTTACTTTGCTCTAGCCGCTGGTTAAAATTCCTTATTCCAGTTGCACGGTGATAATTTTGGAGTTCTTGGCCACCCCCGGCTCTACATGACCCCCCGATGGGCTCTGGACCTCGGTGAAAGTACAGAACGTAGCTTACTACCCTACATGGGGTACACAAAGTTCACATTTCAATAGCATTTAGTGGACAAATAACTTTAAAGTCAAGAGATTTTGCGGGAAGTACATTGTCGCAGTTGAATAGCTTCAAATTACAATAGTATGAAGTTGCGGAGAATTGTTGACGACCCATTCAGTACCAGAGCTTTGATTAAGCTTGTTATTCGTCCCCTTTCTCATACTTGGGCACAATCAAATTGGACAATAATGGAAATGTCAGAATTAAGTAGTCACACGCGTTTAATTCCTCCTATAGTGGAATAATTATAAGATTGTGTTTCCCTTTATATCAGCACATAATTATCGATTATGGAAAACGTTTCTTTCCCCCGTGGACAGGCTATTTATAAAATGGTATAGAGGGGAAGATCAGGTGGTTATACATGAGACAGAGTCTTTGCATTGATGCCTTTTTCAGAGATCACAAAACTTTGCAAAGGATTGAAATGTTATTGTACTCAACTCTGGTGTGTTGACACATTGTAACATGATGGCCTCGATTCCAAAGATGGTGCAATCTTAACCAGCGTTGTTGTAAACTTACCAGAGCCATTATAGGGTTATATTACAAGGCTCACGCTAAAATGGGAATGCTAACGGGGAAAACCTGTGAACCTGGCCCGTGGATTTTTAACCTGTTTAACACTAGGGATGTAATATGGTGGGGCATGCGGTAAAGTCACTTATCATTCGGTATGTAATCTAGCCCATAGTCTATTGAGTTGTTAAGTTCACAACAGCTCTGGATAAATTGCACCAATTTTGCAATATTGCCCATTGTGTATGGAGTTGCAGGGCTCTATTCCCTACATAACTCTATTATCGAGACACTTACAGGGGAAAACCTGCACCAGTAGGTTTCCCCGCAGCGTCCCCATTTTAGTGGGAGATTCTATGGGAGGCGCAATTTAAGCACCTGGCCCTGGAGCCAAGCGCTACCCTCAGCGATAGCTTCCACGCCACCGTGAGTACCACCACCTGGAGTCCATAGGTCCTGGAGTCCTCTGTGTATCTGGATATAGCGGCTCTTTACTGACTCTGTGTATCTGGATATATCGGTTCTTTACTGACTCTGTGTATCTGGATATAGCGGCTCTTTACTGACTCTGTGTATCTGGATATAGCGGCTCTTTACTGACTCTGTGTATCTGGATATAGCGGCTCTTTACTGGCTCTGTGTATCTGGATATAGCGGCTCTTTACTGGCTCTGTGTATCTGGATATAGCGGCTCTTTACTGACTCTGTATCTGGATATAGCGGCTCTTTACTGACTCTGTGTATCTGGATATAGCGGCTCTTTACTGGCTCTGTGTATCTGGATATAGCGGCTCTTTACTGGCTCTGTGTATCTGGATATAGCGGCTCTTTACTGACTCTGTGTATCTGGATATAGCGGCTCTTTACTGACTCTGTGTATCTGGATATAGCGGCTCTTTACTGACTCTGTATCTGGATATAGCGGCTCTTTACTGACTCTGTGTATCTGGATATAGCGGCTCTTTACTGACTCTGTGTATCTGGATATAGCGGCTCTTTACTGACTCTGTATCTGGATATAGCGGCTCTTTACTGACTCTGTGTATCTGGATATAGCGGCTCTTTACTGACTCTGTGTATCTGGATATAACGACTCTTTCCTGACTCTCTGTATCTGGATATAGCGGCTCTTTACTGACTCTGTGTATCTGGATATAGCGGCTCTTTACTGGCTCTGTGTATCTGGATATAGCGGCTCTTTACTGACTCTGTGTATCTGGATATAGCGTCTCTTTACTGACTCTGTGTATCTGGATATAGCGGCTCTTTACTGACTCTGTGTATCTGGATATAGCGGTTCTTTACTGACTCTGTGTATCTGGATATAGCTTCTCTTTACTGACTCTGTGTATCTGGATATAGCGGTTCTTTACTGACTCTGTGTATCTGGATATAGCGGCTCTTTACTGACTCTGTGTATCTGTGATATAGCGGTTCTTTACTGACTCTGTGTATCTGGATATAGCGGCTCTTTACTGACTCTGTGTATCTGGATTAGCGGCTCTTTACTGACTCTGTCTGTATCTGGATATAGCGGCTCTTTACTGACTCTGTGTATCTGGATATAGCGGTTCTTTACTGACTCTGTGTATCTGGATATAACGGCTCTTTACTGACTCTGTGTATCTGGATCATAGCGGCTTTTACTGACTCTGTGTATCTGGATATATAGCGGCTCTTTACTGACTCTGTGTATCTGGAATATAGCGTCTCTTTACTGACTCTGTGTATCTGGATATAGCGGTCTCTTTACTGACTCTGTGTATCTGGAAATAGCGAGTCTCTTTACTGGCTCTGTATCTGGATATAGCGGCTCTTTTACTGACTCTGTGTATCTGGATATAGCTGCTCTTTACTGACTCTGTGTGTCTGGATATAGCGGCCCTTTACTGGACTCTGTGTATCTTGGATATAGCGGTCTTTACTGACTCTGTGTATCTGGATATAGCTGCTCTTTACTGACTCTGTGGTATCTGAATATAGCGGCCCTTTACTGACTCTGTGTATCTGGATATTAGCGGCTCTTTACTGGCTCTGTGTATCTGGATATAGCGGCTCTTTACCGGCTCTGTTTATTGGATATAGCGGCTCTTTACTGGCCTCTGTGTATCTGGATATAGCGGCTCTTTACTGATCTGTGTATCTGGATATAGCGACTCTTTACTGACTGACTCTGTGTATCTGGATATAGGCGGCTCTTTACTGATTCTGTGTATCTGGATATAGCGGCAGCTTCTTTACGGACTCTGTGTATCCTCAATATAGCGGCTCTTTACTGACTCTGTGTATCTGGATATAGCGACTCTCTTTACTGACTCTGTGTATCTGGATATAGCGGCTCTTTACTGACTCTGTGTATCTGGATATATAGCGGCTCTTTACTGCTTTCTGTGTATCTGGATGTATAGCGCGCTCTTTACTGACTCTGTGTATCTGGATATCGCGCTCTCTTACTGACTCTGTGGTATCTGGATATAGCGCGACTCTTTACTGACTCTGTGTATCTGGATATAGCGACTCTTTACTGACTCTGTGTTCTGGATTATAGCGGCTCTTTACTGGCTCTGTGTATCTGGATATAGCGTCTCTTTACTGACTCTGTGTATCTGGATATAGCGGCTCTTTACTGACTCTGTGTATCTGGATATAGCGGCTCTTTACTGACTCTGTGTATCTGGATATAGCGGCTCTTTACTGGCTCTGTGTATCTGGATATAGCGGCTCTTTACTGACTCTGTGTATCTGGATATAGCGGCTCTTTACTGACTCTGTGTATCTGGATATAGCGGCTCTTACTGACTCTCTGTGTATCTGGATATAGCGTCTCTTTACTGACTCTGTGTATCTGATATAGCGGCTCTTTACTGACTCTGTGTATCTGATATAGCGGCTCTTTACTGACTCTGTGTATCTGGATATAACGGCTCTTTACTGACTCTGTGTATCTGGATATAGCGGCTCTTTACTGACTCTGTGTATCTGGATATAGCGGCTCTTTACTGACTCTGTGTATCTGGATATAGCGGCTCTTTACTGACTCTGTGTATCTGGATATAGCGGCTCTTTACTGACTCTGTGTATCTGGATATAGCGGCTCTTTACTGGCTCTGTGTATCTGGATATAGCGTCTCTTTACTGGCTCTGTGTATCTGGATATAGCGGCTCTTTACTGACTCTGTGTATCTGGATATAGCGGCTCTTTACTGACTCTGTATCTGGATATAGCGGCTCTTTACTGACTCTGTATCTGGATATAGCGGCTCTTTACTGACTCTGTGTATCTGATATAGCGGCTCTTTACTGACTCTGTGTATCTGGATATAACGGCTCTTTACTGACTCTGTGTATCTGGATATAGCGGCTCTTTACTGACTCTGTGTATCTGGATATAGCGGCTCTTTACTGACTCTGTGTATCTGGATATAACGGCTCTTTACTGACTCTGTGTATCTGGATATAGCGGCTCTTTACTGACTCTGTGTATCTGGATATAGCGGCTCTTTACTGGCTCTGTGTATCTGGATATAGCGGCTCTTTACTGGCTCTGTGTATCTGGATATAGCGGCTCTTTACTGACTCTGTGTATCTGGATATAGCGGCTCTTTACTGACTCTGTGTATCTGGATATAGCGGCTCTTTACTGGCTCTGTGTATCTGGATATAGCGGCTCTTTACTGACTCTGTGTATCTGGATATAGCGTCTCTTTACTGGCTCTGTATCTGGATATAGCGGCTCTTTACTGACTCTGTGTATCTGGATATAGCGGCTCTTTACTGACTCTGTGTATTTGGATATAGCGGCTCTTTACTGGCTCTGTGTATCTGGATATAGCGGTTCTTTACTGACTCTGTGTATTTGGATATAGCGGCTCTTTACTGACTCTGTGTATCTGGATATAGCGGCTCTTTACTGACTCTGTGTATCTGGATATAGCGTCTCTTTACTGGCTCTGTGTATCTGGATATAGCGGCTCTTTACTGACTCTGTGTATCTGGATATAGCGTCTCTTTACTGACTCTGTGTATCTGGATATAGCGGCTCTTTACTGGCTCTGTGTATCTGGATATAGCGTCTCTTTACTGGCTCTGTATCTGGATATAGCGGCTCTTTACTGACTCTGTGTATCTGGATATAGCGGCTCTTTACTGACTCTGTGTATCTGGATATAGCGGCTCTTTACTGACTCTGTGTATTTGGATATAGCGGCTCTTTACTGACTCTGTGTATCTGGATATAGCGGCTCTTTACTGGCTCTGTGTATCTGGATATAGCGGCTCTTTACTGGCTCTGTGTATCTTAATATAGCGGCTCTTTACTGACTCTGTGTATCTGGATATAGCGACTCTTTACTGACTCTGTGTATCTGGATATAGCGGCTCTTTACTGGCTCTGTATCTGGATATAGCCGCTCTTTACTGGCTCTGTGTATCTGGATATAGCGGCTCTTTACTGACTCTGTATATCTGGATATAGCGGCTCTTTACTGACTCTGTGTATCTGGATATAGCGGCTCTTTACTGACTCTGTGTATCTGGATATAGCGTCTCTTTACCGGCTCTGTGTATATGGATATAGCGGCTCTTTACTGACTCTGTATATCTGGATATAGCGGCTCTTTACTGACTCTGTATATCTGGATATAGCGGCTCTTTACCGGCTCTGTGTATATGGATATAGCGGCTCTTTACTGACTCTGTATATCTGGATATAGCGGCTCTTTACTGACTCTGTGTATATGGATATAGCGGCTCTTCACTGACTCTGTATATCTGGATATAGCGGCTCTTTACTGACTCTGTGTATCTAGATATAACGGCTCTTTACTGACTCTGTGTATCTGGATATAGCGGCTCTTTACTGGCTCTGTATCTGGATATAGCGGCTCTTTACTGGCTCTGTGTATATGGATATAGCGGCTCTTCACTGACTCTGTATATCTGGATATAGCGGCTCTTTACTGACTCTGTGTATCTAGATATAACGGCTCTTTACTGATCTGTGTATCTGGATATAGCGGCTCTTTACTGACTCTGTGTATCTGGATATAGCGGCTCTTTACTGGCTCTGTGTATCTGGATATAGCGGCTCTTTACTGACTCTGTGTATCTGGATATAGCGGCTCTTTACTGACTCTGTATCTGGATATAGCGGCTCTTTACTGACTCTGTGTATCTGGATATAGCGGCTCTTTACTGACTCTGTGTATCTGGATATAGCGGCTCTTTACTGACTCTGTATATCTGGATATAGCGGCTCTTTACTGGCTCTGTGTATCTGGATATAGCGGCTCTTTACTGGCTCTGTGTATCTGGATATAGCGGCTCTTCACTGACTCTGTATATCTGGATATAGCGGCTCTTTACTGACTCTGTGTATCTGGATATAGCGGCTCTTTACTGACTCTGTGTATCTGGATATAGCGGCTCTTTACTGACTCTGTGTATCTGGATATAGCGGCTCTTTACTGACTCTGTGTATCTGGATATAGCGGCTCTTTGCTGGCTCTGTATCTGGATATAGCGGCTCTTTGCTGGCTCTGTATCTGGATATAGCGGCTCTTTACTGGCTCTGTGTATCTGGATATAGCGGCTCTTTACTGGCTCTGTCTATCTGGATATAGCGGCTCTTTACTGACTGTATCTGGATATAGCGGCTCTTTACTGACTCTGTGTATCTGGATATAGCGGCTCTTTACTGACTCTGTGTATCTGGATATAGCGTCTCTTTACTGACTCTGTGTATCTGGATATAGCAGCTCTTTACTGACTCTGTGTATCTGGATATAGCGGCTCTTTACTGGCTCTGTATCTGGATATAGCGGCTCTTTACTGACTCTGTGTATCTGAATATAGCGGCCCTTTACTGACTCTGTGTATCTGGATATAGCGGCTCTTTACTGACTCTGTATCTGGATATAGCGACTCTTTACTGACTCTGTGTATCTGGATATAGCGGCTCTTTACTGGCTCTGTGTATCTGAATATAGCGGCCCTTTACTGACTCTGTGTATCTGGATATAACGGCTCTTTACTGACTCTGTGTATCTGGATATAGCGGCTCTTTACTGACTCTGTGTATCTGGATATAGCGGCTCTTTACTGGCTCTGTGTATCTGGATATAGCGGCTCTTTACTGGCTCTGTGTATCTGGATATAGCGGCTCTTTACTGACTCTGTGTATCTGGATATAGCGTCTCTTTACTGGCTCTGTGTATCTGGATATAGCGGCTCTTTACTGACTCTGTGTATCTGGATATAGCGGCTCTTTACTGACTCTGTGTATCTGGATATAGCGGCTCTTTACTGACTCTGTGTATTTGGATATAACGGCTCTTTACTGGCTCTGTGTATTTGGATATAACGGCTCTTTACTGGCTCTGTGTATCTGAATATAGCGGCCCTTTACTGACTCTGTGTATCCGGATATAGCGTCTCTTTACTGGCTCTGTGTATCTGGATATAGCGGCTCTTTACTGGCTCTGTGTATCTGGATATAGCGGCTCTTTACTGACTCTGTATCTGGATATAGCGGCTCTTTACTGACTCTGTGTATCTGGATATAGCGGCTCTTTACTGGCTCTGTGTATCTGGATATAGCGGTTCTTTACTGACTCTGTGTATCTGGATATAGCGGCTCTTTACTGGCTCTGTGTATCTGGATATAGCGACTCTTTACTGACTCTGTATCCGGATATAGCGGCTCTTTACTGGCTCTGTATCTGGATATAGCGGCTCTTTACTGGATCTGTGTATCTGGATATAGCGGCCCTTTACTGACTCTGTATCTGGATATAGCGGCTCTTTACTGGCTCTGTATCTGGATATAGCGGCTCTTTACTGACTCTGTGTATCTGGATATAGCGTCTCTTTACTGGCTCTGTGTATCTGGATATAGCGGCTCTTTACTGGCTCTGTGTATCTGGATATAGCGACTCTTTACTGACTCTGTGTATCTGGATATAGCGGCTCTTTACTGGCTCTGTATCTGGATATAGCGACTCTTTACTGACTCTGTGTATCTGGATATAGCGGCTCTTTACTGACTCTGTGTATCTGGATATAGCGACTCTTTACTGACTCTGTGTATCTGGATATAGTGTCTCTTTACTGGCTCTGTGTATCTGGATATAGCGGCTCTTTACTGGCTCTGTGTATCTGGATATAGCGGCTCTTTACTGACTCTGTGTATCTGGATATAGCGGCTCTTTACTGGCTCTGTGTATCTGGATATAGCGGCTCTTTACCGGCTCTATGTATATGGATATAGCTGCTCTTTACTGACTCTGTGTATCTGGATATAGCGGCTCTTTACTGGCTCTGTATCTGGATATAGCGGCTCTTTACTGACTCTGTGTATCTGGATATAGCGACTCTTTACTGGCTCTGTGTATCTGGATATAGCGGCTCTTTACTGACTCTGTGTATCTGGATATAGCGACTCTTTACTGGCTCTGTGTATCTGGATATAGCGGCTCTTTACTGACTCTGTGTATCTGGATATAGCGGCTCTTTACTGACTCTGTGTATCTGATATAGCGGCTCTTTACTGGCTCTGTGTATCTGGATATAGCGGCTCTTTACTGACTCTGTGTATCTGGATATAGCGTCTCTTTACTGACTCTGTGTATCTGGATATAGCGTCTCTTTACTGACTCTGTGTATCTGGATATAGCGTCTCTTTACTGACTCTGTGTATCTGGATATAGCGGTTATTACTGGCTCTGTGTATCTGGATATAGCGTCTCTTTACTGACTCTGTGTATCTGGATATAGCGTCTCTTTACTGACTCTGTGTATCTGGATATAGCGGCTCTTTACTGACTCTGTGTATCTGGATATAGCGGTTATTACTGACTCTGTGTATCTGGATATAGCGGTTCTTTACTGACTCTGTGTATCTGGATATAGCTGCTCTTTACTGACTCTGTGTATCTGGATATAGCGGTTATTACTGGCTCTGTGTATCTGGATATAGCGGTTATTACTGGCTCTGTGTATCTGGATATAGCGGTTCTTTACTGACTCTGTGTATCTGGATATAGCGGCTCTTTACTGACTCTGTGTATCTGGATATAGCGGCTCTTTACTGACTCTGTGTATCTGGATATAGCGGCTCTTTACTGGCTCTGTGTATCTGGATATAGCGGCTCTTTACTGACTCTGTGTATCTGGATATAGCGGCTCTTTACTGACTCTGTGTATCTGGATATAGCGGCTCTTTACTGACTCTGTGTATCTGGATATAGCGGCTCTTTACTGACTCTGTGTATCTGGATATACGGCTCTTTACTGACTCTGTGTATCTGGATATAGCGGCTCTTTACTGACTCTGTGTATCTGGATATAGCGGCTCTTTACTGACTCTGTGTATCTGGATATAGCGGCTCTTTACTGACTCTGTGTATCTGGATATAGCGGCTCTTTACTGGCTCTGTGTATCTGGATATAGCGGTTCTTTACTGGCTCTGTGTATCTGGATATAGCGGCTCTTTACTGGCTCTGTGTATCTGGATATAGCGGCTCTTTACTGACTCCGTGTATCTGGATATAGCGGCTCTTTACTGGCTCTGTGTATCTGGATATAGCGGCTCTTTACTGGCTCTGTATCTGGATATAGCGCCTCTTTACTGGCTCTGTGTATCTGGATATAGTGACTCTTTACTGACTCTGTATATCTGGATATAGCGGCTCTTTACTGACTCTGTGTATCTGAATATAGCGGCCCTTTACTGACTCTGTGTATCTGGATATAGCGTCTCTTTACTGACTCTGTGTATCTGGATATAGCGGCTCTTTACTGACTCTGTGTATCTGGATATAGCGTCTCTTTACTGACTCTGTGTATCTGGATATAGCGGCTCTTTACTGACTCTGTGTATCTGGATATAGCGTCTCTTTACTGGCTCTGTATCTGGATATAGCGGCTCTTTACTGACTCTGTGTATCTGGATATAGCGGCCCTTTACTGACTCTGTGTATCTGGATATAGCGGCTCTTTACTGGCTCTGTGTATCTGGATATAGCGACTCTTTACTGACTCTGTGTATCTGAATATAGCGGCTCTTTACTGACTCTGTGTATCTGGATATAGCGTCTCTTTACTGGCTCTGTGTATCTGGATATAGCGTCTCTTTACTGGCTCTGTGTATCTGGATATAGCGTCTCTTTACTGACTCTGTGTATCTGGATATAGCGGCTCTTTACTGACTCTGTGTATCTGGATATAGCGTCTCTTTACTGACTCTGTGTATCTGGATATAGCGGCTCTTTACTGACTCTGTGTATCTGGATATAGCGGCTCTTTTCTGACTCTGTGTATCTGGATATAGCGGCTCTTTACTGACTCTGTGTATCTGGATATAGCGGCTCTTTACTGGCTCTGTGTATCTGGATATAGCGGCTCTTTACTGACTCTGTGTGTCTGGATATAGCTGCTCTTTACTGGCTCTGTGTATCTGGATATAGCGGCCCTTTACTGACTTTGTGTATCTGGATATAGCGGCTCTTTACTGGCTCTGTGTATCTGGATATAGCGGCTCTTTACTGACTCTGTGTATCTGGATATAGCGGCTCTTTACTGACTCTGTGTATCTGGATATAGCGGCTCTTTACTGACTCTGTGTATCTGGATATAGCGGCTCTTTACTGACTCTGTGTATCTGGATATAGCGACTCTTTACTGACTCTGTATCTGGATATAGCGGCTCTTTACTGGCTCTGTGTATCTGGATATAGCGTCTCGTTACTGGCTCTGTATCTGGATATAGCGGCTCTTTACTGGCTCTGTGTATCTGGATATAGCGGCTCTTTACTGACTCTGTATCTGATATAGTGACTCTTACTGACTCTGTGTATCTGGATATAGCGGCTCTTTACTGACTCTGTATCTGGATATAGTGACTCTTTACTGACTCTGTGTATCTGGATATACGCGCTCTTTACGTCTGTATCTGGATATAGCGGCTCTTTACTGACTCTGTGATCTGGATATAGCGGCTCTTTACTGACTCTGTGTATCTGGATATAGCGTCTCTTTACTGTCTCTGTGTATCTGGATATAGCGGCTCTTTACTGATTCTGTGTATCTGGATATAGCGGCTCTTTACTGATTCTGTGTATCTGGATATAGCGGCTCTTTACTTACTCTGTATCTGGATATAGCGGCTCTTTACTGACTCTGTATCTGGATATAGCGGCACTTTACTGACTCTGTGTATCTGGATATAGCGGCTCTTTACTGACTCTGTGTATCTGGATATAGCGGCTCTTTACTGGCTCTGTGTATCTGGATATAGCGGCTCTTTACTGGCTCTGTGTATCTGGATATAGCAGCTTTTTACTGACTCTGTGTATCTGGATATAGCGGCTCTTTACTGACTCTGTGTATCTTAATATAGCGGCTCTTTACTGGCTCTGTGTATCTGGATATAGCGACTCTTTACTGACTCTGTGTATCTGGATATAGCGGTTCTTTACTGGCTCTGTGTATCCGGATATAGCGTCTTTACGGCTCTGTGTATCTGGATATAGCGGTTCTTTACTGGCTCTGTGTATCTGGATATAGCGGTTCTTTACTGACTCTGTGTATCTGGATATAGCGGCTCTTTACTGACTCTGTGTATCTGGATATAGCGGCTCTTTACTGACTCTGTGTATCTGGATATAGCGGCTCTTTACTGGCTCTGTGTATCTGGATATAGCGGTTCTTTACTGACTCTGTGTATCTGGATATAGCGGCTCTTTACTGGCTCTGTGTATCTGGATATAGCGGTTCTTTACTGACTCTGTGTATCTGGATATAGCGGCTCTTTACTGACTCTGTGTATCTGATATAGCGGCTCTTTACTGGCTCTGTGTATCTGGATATAGGTTCTTTACTGGCTCTGTGTTATCTGGATATAGCGGTTCTTTACTGACTCTGTGTATCTGGAATAGCGGCTCTTTACTGACTCTGTGTATCTGGATATAGCGGCTCTTTACTGACTCTGTGTATCTGGATATAGCGCTCTTTACTGGCTCTGTGTATCTGGATATAGCGGTTCTTTACTGACTCTGTGTACTTGGATATAGCGGCTCTTTACTGGCTCTGTGTATCTGGATATAGCGTTCTTTACTGACTCTGTGTATCTGGATATAGCGGCTCTTTACTGACTCTGTGTATCTGGATATAGCGGTTCTTTACTGACTCTGTGTATCTGGATATAGCGGCTCTTTACTGCTCTGTGTATCTGGATATAGCGGTTCTTTACTGACTCTGTGTATCTGGATATAGCGTCTCTTTACTGACTCTGTGTATCTGGATATAGCGTCTCTTTACTGACTCTGTGTATCTGGATATAGCGGCTCTTTACTGGCTCTGTGTATCTGGATATAGCGGCTCTTTACTGACTCTGTGTATCTGGATATAGCGGCTCTTTACTGACTCTGTGTATCTGGATATAGCGGCTCTTTACTGACTCTGTGTATCTGGATATAGCGGCTCTTTACTGACTCTGTGTATCTGGATATAGCGGCTCTTTTACTGGACTCTGTGTATCTGGATATAGCGGCTCTTTACTGGCTCTGTGTATCTGGATATAGCGGCTCTTTACTGACTCTGTGTATCTGGATATAGCGGCTCTTACTGGACTCTGTGTATCTGGATATAAGCGGCTCTTTACTGACTCTGTGTATCTGGATATAGCGGCTCTTTACTGGCTCTGTGTATCTGGATATAGCGGCTCTTTACTGACTCTGTGTATCTGGATATAGCGGCTCTTTACTGGCTCTGTGTATCTGGATATAGCGGCTCTTTACTGACTCTGTGTATCTGGATATAGCGACTCTTTACTGGCTCTGTGTATCTGGATATAGCGGCTCTTTACTGGCTCTGTGTATCTGGATATAGCGGTTCTTTACTGGCTCTGTGTATCTGGATATAGCGGCTCTTTACTGACTCTGTGTATCTGGATATGAGCGACTCTTTACTGACTCTGTATCTGGATATAGCGGCTCTTTACTGACTCTGTATCTGGATATAGCGGTTCTTTACTGGCTCTGTATCTGGATATAGCGACTCTTTACTGACTCTGTATCTGGATATAGCGACTCTTTACTGGCTCTGTTATCTGGATATAGCGGTTCTTTACTGACTCTGTGTATCTGGATATAGCGGCTCTTTACTGACTCTGTGTATCTGATATAGCGGCTCTTTACTGGCTCTGTGTATCTGGATATAGCGGTTCTTTACTGGCTCTGTGTATCTGGATATAGCGGTTCTTTACTGACTCTGTGTATCTGGATATAGCGGCTCTTTACTGACTCTGTGTATCTGGATATAGCGGCTCTTTACTGACTCTGTGTATCTGGATATAGCGGCTCTTTACTGGCTCTGTGTATCTGGATATAGCGGTTCTTTACTGACTCTGTGTATCTGGATATAGCGGCTCTTTACTGGCTCTGTGTATCTGGATATAGCGGTTCTTTACTGACTCTGTGTATCTGGATATAGCGGCTCTTTACTGACTCTGTGTATCTGGATATAGCGGTTCTTTACTGACTCTGTGTATCTGGATATAGCGGCTCTTTACTGGCTCTGTGTATCTGGATATAGCGGTTCTTTACTGACTCTGTGTATCTGGATATAGCGTCTCTTTACTGACTCTGTGTATCTGGATATAGCGTCTCTTTACTGACTCTGTGTATCTGGATATAGCGGCTCTTTACTGGCTCTGTGTATCTGGATATAGCGGCTCTTTACTGACTCTGTGTATCTGGATATAGCGGCTCTTTACTGCTCTGTGTATCTGGATATAGCGGCTCTTTACTGACTCTGTGTATCTGGATATAGCGGCTCTTTTACTGGTCTGTGTATCTGGATATAGCGGCTCTTTACTGGCTCTGTGTATCTTGGATATAGCGGCTCTTTACTGGCTCTGTGTATCTGGATATAGCGGTTCTTTACTGGCTCTGTGTATCTGGATATAGCGGTTCTTTACTGACTCTGTGTATCTGGAATAGCGGCTCTTTACTGCTCTGTGTATCTGGATATAGCGGCTCTTTACTGACTCTGTGTATCTGGATATAGCGTCTCTTTACTGACTCTGTGTATCTGGATTATAGCGGCTTTTACTGACTCTGTATCTGGATATAGCGGCTCTTTACTGACTCTGTGTATCTGGATATAGCGTCTCTTTACTGACTCTGTGTATCTGGATATAGCAGCTCTTTACTGACTCTGTGTATCTGGATATAGCGGCTCTTTACTGACTCTGTGTATCTGGATATAGCGGCTCTTTACTGACTCTGTGTATCTGGATATAGCGGCTCTTTTACTGATTGTGTATCTGGATATAGCGGCTCTTTACTGACTCTGTGTATCTGGATATAGCGGCTCTTTACTGGCTCTGTGTATCTGGATATAGCGGCTCTTTACTGACTCTGTGTATCTGGATATAGCGGCTCTTTACTGGCTCTGTGTATCTGGATATAGCGGCTCTTTACTGACTCTGTGTATCTGGATATAGCGACTCTTTACTGGCTCTGTGTATCTGGATATAGCGGCTCTTTACTGGCTCTGTGTATCTGGATATAGCGGTTCTTTACTGGCTCTGTGTATCTGGATATAGCGGCTCTTTACTGACTCTGTGTATCTGGATATAGCGACTCTTTACTGGCTCTGTATCTGGATATAGCGGCTCTTTACTGACTCTGTATCTGGATATAGCGGTTCTTTACTGGCTCTGTATCTGGATATAGCGACTCTTTACTGACTCTGTATCTGGATATAGCGACTCTTTACTGGCTCTGTGTATCTGGATATAGCGGTTCTTTACTGGCTCTGTGTATCTGGATATAGCGGCTCTTTACTGACTCTGTGTATCTGGATATAGCGACTCTTTACTGGCTCTGTATCTGGATATAGCGGCTCTTTACTGACTCTGTATCTGGATATAGCGGTTCTTTACTGGCTCTGTATCTGGATATAGCGACTCTTTACTGACTCTGTGTATCTGGATATAGCGTCTCTTTACTGACTCTGTGTATCTGGATATAGCGGTTCTTTACTGACTCTGTGTATCTGGATATAGCGGCTCTTTACTGACTCTGTGTATCTGGATATAGCGGCTCTTTACTGACTCTGTGTATCTGGATATAGCGGGTCTTTACTGACTCTGTGTATCTGGATATAGCGGTTCTTTACTGACTCTGTGTATCTGGATATAGCGGCTCTTTACTGACTCTGTGTATCTGGATATAGCGGCTCTTTACTGACTCTGTGTATCTGGATATAGCGTCTCTTTACTTACTCTGTGTATCTGGATATAGCGGCTCTTTACTGACTCTGTGTATCTGGATATAGCGGCTCTTTACTGACTCTGTGTATCTGGATATAGCGTCTCTTTACTGACTCTGTATCTGGATATAGCGTCTCTTTACTGACTCTGTGTATCTGGATATAGCGTCTCTTTACTGACTCTGTGTATCTGGATATAGCGTCTCTTTACTGACTCTGTGTATCTGGATATAGCGTCTCTTTACTGACTCTGTGTATCTGGATATAGCGTTCTCCAAGCTCTAACCTTACGGTAACAGATCTTTAATATGCTGAAGGAAGCCCCTTTGACTTTGTCTCATGAAGGGAAATGTAATCACATTATTAAATAGTTCCCCAGCAGGTCATCTTTGATAAAAAATCAGCTCTGTGCGGCAGAGAGATAAAGCACACAGCATTTATTGCCTTTACCTTTGCCGTCACAAGCAGAGCTTGAACACATTGAGTGTTTATACGGTAATTTCATCTGTCACTAATGTCTCATACCTGACTTGGCTGGGAATAAAGGGTACACAGGATGAAATATTCGAAGGGGAGACCGGCGCGGTTTGTGCCCTCCTTCTCTGGTTAAGAGATCCATTTCTTGGAAACATGACCCAATCACATTGTCCGATATGACATGAACTTGACGTCTTGGCCAGAAATAATGCATAAAAATGCCGTCTAGCGCGTGCAGTCCATTGCTATAAACCTGCGGCAGCCCCGTAGATCTTCCAGGCTTGTCACCTTGTTCTGCAATTGGAAATCATTTATCTTAAATCACTCGGAGTTGCTGAGTGGATGTAACAGCTGAGATTTGCAACACTAATTCCAAGGATCAAACAGGATTAGCACCGGGATTTCTGCAGCCGTGCGAAGGAGGCAGCGCTTTGATGTAAAAGCCCTTCCAATATATATTTGTGAGACAGAATCTGGAAACTCTAGCACCTAATTGTTGAGAAATAGTTGAAAAGGGATAAGTTTATTCCTCTCTCCCCCCACACTGAAACATTGTGTTCGACACTTAACAGCTTCAAACTCACCGAGGATGAATCATTGACATTTTAGGACAAGCGTGTCTTACCGTCCGCCACCTGTCCTGCGTGTTACTTCACATCGTGACTGAGTGAAATGCCCAAAGTGGAAAATGATTCAGCTGAATTAAACTTTATTCAACAATTTCTAATTATATATCATTCTACACGATTCTAATTTAACCGTTTCACTACCAAAATGCATGTTATAATGAATATATTATAATGAAGCATCATGGAACATTGCGAATTTTCATGGGATCATCGATAAGCATCTTGGAATGTTATAAAGTACACTATATTGCCAAAAGTATTCGCACACCCATCCAACTAATCAGAACCAGGTGTTCCAATCACTTCCATGGCCACAGGTGTATAAAATCAAGCACCTAGGCATGCAGACTGTTTTTACAAACATTTGTGGAAGAATGGGTCGCTCTCAGGAGCTCAGTGAATTCCAGCGTGGAGCTGTGATAGGATGCCACCTGTGCAACAAATCCAGTCGTGAAATGTCCTCGCTCCTAAATATTCCACAGTCAACTGTGACCTGTATTATAAGAACGTGGAAGTGTTTGGGAACGACAGCAACTCAGCCACGTAGGCCACGTAAACTGATGGAGCGGGGTCAGCGGATGCTGAGGCGCATAGTGCGAAGAGGTCACCAACTTTCTACAGAGTCAATCGCTCAGACCTCCAAACTTCATGTGGCCTTCAGATTAGCTCAAGAACAGTGCGCAGAGAGCTTCATGGAATAGGTTTCCATGGCCGAGCAGCTGCATCCAAGCCATACATCACCAAGTGCAATGCAAAGCGTCGGATGCAGTGGTGTAAAGCACACCGCCACTGGACTCTAGAGCAGTGGAGACGCGTTCTCTGGAGTGAAGAATCGTGCTTCTCCATCTGGCAATCAGATGGACGAGTCTGGGTTTGGCGGTTGCCACGAGAACGGTACTTGTCTGACTGCATTGTGCCAAGTGTAAAGTTTGGTGGAGGGGGATTATGGTGTGGGGTTGTTTTTCAGGAGCTGGGCTTGGCCCCTTAGTTCCAGTGAAGGAACTCTGAATGCTTCAGCATACCAAGACATTTTGGACAATTCCATGCTCCCAACTTTGTGGGAACAGTTTGGAGCTGGCCCCTTCCTCTTCCAACATGACTGTGCACCAGTGCACAAAGCAAGGTCCATAAAGACATGGATGACAGAGTCTGGTGTGGATGAACTTGACTGGCCTGCACAGAGTCCTGACCTCAACCCGATAGAACACCTTTGGGATGAATTAGAGCAGAGACTGAGAGCCAGGCCTTCTAGTCCAACATTAGTGTGTGACCTCACAAATGCGCTTCTGGAAGAATGGTCAAAAATTCCCATAAACACACTCCTAAACCTTGTGGACAGCCTTCCCAGAAGAGTTGAAGCTGTTATAGCTGCAAAGGGTGGAGCGACGTCATATTGTACCCTATGGATTAGGAATGGGATGTCACTTAAGTTCATATGCGAGTCAAGGCAGGTGAGCGAATACTTTTGGCAATATAGTGTATCATGGAACACTGAGAAGCATCATGGAATGCTATAAAATATCATGGAACAATGAGAAGCACCATGGAATGTTTTAAGGTATCATGGAACACTGAGAAGAATCATGAAATGTTATCAATGGCGGAACTACCGCCATAGCGACCCACGCGGGCGCTATGGGGCTCGCAGCTGAGTGGGGCCCAGTGAGGATAAGGAATGTAACTGGTAAGCCTCCCGGCCAGGGGTGGACTGACCCATCGGGCACACGGGCACTGCCGAGGGCCTGTGGGTTGGTAGGAACCATTTCGGTAGGCACAGTGGGCCCCGCTATTTTCCCTGAGCTCCGGAGACCGGAGCTATGATCACCAGGAAAACACACTCACAAAAGCACTGCAGCGTGCCTACCTCAGTCCCACGTTCTAGACAGGAGGACGGCACACTGCATTGACGCCGCTCCCGTCACGTGATGCACGCGCCGCCGGGGAAAACAAGGGGAAAAAAGCCAGGGTGCAGGCGAGCGGAGCCATCCTTAGTACAGGAGGTATGGAGTCGCGCCTATTCCCCGATGGGGCGGCTGCAACCACCAAATGCATCCAGCCCAACATGTGTGAAACATAATAAAGAAAAAAATGTCATCTGCGCTTATTCCCATTATACCGTGTGAAACTAAACACAATTAGAGGTTTGGTTTCTTATTAATGTCCATTATAAGACTAAGCTCGCCCGCGAGCGTCAAGGCACCTCTAATGAGGGCGAGTCCTATCCAAAAAAGAAACCACAGGCTGCTGCATAGCAAACCATACCTACTCATGCTGCTTATCAGACATGAGGTAGACTGGTGGGCCTTTATTTATGCTCCCCCAGAAACAAAATCCACTTTAGGATCGAAAACAGAGACACGGAGCGGAGCCATCCTGCCTGAGCCTGCATCTGGTGGGTGAGCGACTGGGGGGTGACAATTT
This sequence comes from Leptobrachium leishanense, assembly GCA_009667805.1. Taxonomy (NCBI): domain Eukaryota; kingdom Metazoa; phylum Chordata; class Amphibia; order Anura; family Megophryidae; genus Leptobrachium; species Leptobrachium leishanense. The sequence goes on along the minus strand of CM019067.1, from coordinate 325,614,474 downwards.
AAATGGGGGGGGGAGTGAAATAATTGGCAAATTAAATGCAGGGGGAAATAATTGGCAAATTAAATGCGGGGGGAGAAATAATTGGCAAATTAAATGGGGGGGAGAAATAATTGGAAAATGAAATGCGGGGGGGATAATTGACAAATGAAATGCGGGGGGAACTAATGGTATGACAAATGAAATGCTGGGGGATAGTAATACGCTAAATTAAATGCTGGGGGATGATGGATGATGATATGCGAATATATGGTTATTTAAATTTTTGTTTTGCTGTACGAAATTAACATCAGCTGTTGCCTGGGTTCTGTGCCACATGAGTGAAGTAATGTGTTGTTCAATGGCATTAGTTCATTTTTTTGTGTGGGGGGGTAGGCTGCGGGGGGAGGTGTTAGGTTGCAGGCGGGGGGCCCATACAACATTTTGCTATGAATGAATGTTGATATGAATGAACTGAAAGTTATAAAGTATCATGGAACACTGAGAAGCATCATGGAATGTGCGGAAGCATTATGGCACACTGAGAAGCATCACAGAATATGGTAAAGCATCAGGGAACATTTGAGAAGCCTTATGGGATGTTATGCAATACCATGGAACATCAAGAAGCATCTTGGAATGTGGTAAAGCATCATGCAACTTTGAGAAGCATCATGGAATGTGAGGAAGCATCGTGGGACACTGAGAAGCATCATGGAATGTGAGGAAGCATTGTGGAACACTGAGAAGCATCATGGAACATTAAGAAGCATCATGGAATGTGAGGAAGCATTGTGGAACACTAAGAAGCATCATGGAACATTAAGAAGCATCATGGAATGTGAGGAAGCATTGTGGAACACTGAGAAGCATCATGGAATGTGATAAAGAATTATGGAACACTAAGAAACATCACTGAATTTGAAAAAGCTTCATAGGACACTGAGAAGTGTTAAGGAACATTTAGAAGCCTCATGGGATGTTATAAAGCATCATGGAATATGATAAGGTTTCATAGGACATTGAGACGCATCGTTGAATGTCCTTGGGCGAGTGACCTTGGACAAGACACCTTATGATATGGATGCGCCTACCTCACAAAATACTTGTACATATCATAAATTGGAAGTTCCCTTAGGAAAAGGGTCCACTTGAATCCGGGTCATATCATCCATGGGTGGTATTCCAATGTATCAACTCCTTGTACACTGATTCTGTAAAGCGCTGAGGAATTTGTGACGCTATATAAATAAAGGATAATAATAATAAATTGAGATGCCTCATGGGAAGTTACACAGCATCATGGAACATGATAAAGCATCAAGAAACAAAGAGAAATATAATGGAATATGATAAAGCATATCTGTTTTTTGTGGTTGTGCTGGCATTGAAAACATTCTGAAGACAAGTAATTTTCTTGCACTCCAACGGTTATAGCAATTAGTGATGGGCCGAACACCCCCATGTTCGGTTCGCACTCGAACAAACGAAAAAGTTCGACCGCAAACGCAAACACAATTCGAACACCATGCAAGTCAATGGGGCTCGTACGTTTGAAAATTAAGTTCCCCTCCAAGAGGCCATATATGCAAGATATTGGCCATAAAAGGTGTATGGGGGTCCAGGTACTGCCCTGGGGGACAGGAAACAATGGGAAAAAAAGCTGTTTTTAACCCTTTTCGCTGCTGAGTGCTGAGCCATTTCACCGCTGTGCACTGAGCTAATTTTTACCACTTTTGCTCATGTTTAAACGTGATTTGAAGCCATTGGAGATGTTTTACCACCAATTAGCGGGAAATCTTTTATCACCAGCGAGTGGGAAATGTTTGACCAGCAACGAGTGGGAAATGTTTGACCAACAGTGAGTGGGAAATGTTTGACCAACAGCGAGTGGGAAATGTTTGACCAACAGCGAGTGGGAAATGTTTGACCAACACACAGGACAGGGTATACCTGAAATAGGCCAGACGGTATACAAGGACGCATTCTAACACAAGCCCAAATTGATCGGTGTTAGAGAGGGGTCAGCGATAGCCAAAACGGTTCACAAGGGGTATCTGTCATATAAGCCAAAAATCGATCAGAGTTAGAGTGGTCAAGGAATAGCCAAGGACTGGTACATGGGGGTGGTTCGCATACAAGCCAGGTAACAACGGAGACTGAAAAATCAACCAAGTAGTGAATCGCTTGGAGATGCTCAGCACTGAGGCAAGCAAACTCCACGACGGGGCGATGAACCGGATCGCGCTGTCTGTATTTAAACCCAGAGGGCACGCGTCATCATGCCGCGCCACTCCTCTTGACCAGCCCTGCGAGCTCCAGAAGCCAGCACAACTCCTGGCACCCGGCTTGTCGATGGCGCAGCGGGTGGCGGGGCCCCCTCTGAGCCCCAGACGTGACAGATACGATCGATCATACACAGCACACATTACTGTGAGTTTTATTGCTGTGGAACGGTGTTATGTCCTTTTTTGTGTTGGAAGGGGGCGAAGAGCTGTTACGGGTTGAGGAAGTTTACGGGGGGCCCCATGGTGAGGTTCAGTAAGGGGCCCCATCATTTCTGATGGCTGCCCTGTGTGCATCCGGTACACGGGTCAGTGCACCCAAATATTGGGCCTTTGGTGCCAACTAGTGCCTTCACACCGTAACCCCTCTGAGGTATTGTGGAAGAGTGCGGGAGTGGACCGTGCGTCAAATATTGAAATGATGCACCTGTCACATTCAAGTGCAGAAAAATTGTGTCTTAGTCGGTGGTGCACGACACCGAGAATCGAACAGGGTTATTAAAGAGATCCGAATTGCTGGCGAAAGGTAACCGAACAGTGAAATTCAGCATTGGGTTACCTTTCCTGGCCATTCAGCTATTCAGAGAGCAGGCAGTTCACCAAATGTTGGCGAATCGCCTGCACATACGGTGCCTGTTCGGTGCCTGTTCGAGGGCAGTGAAATCCCCATAGAGAAGCACTGCTTCGTCTATTCAGAGAACAAAAACCAGCAGTGAAAGGTTGCCAAAATGCCCTGCTGTTCAGTGGTTTCATTCGACAGGTTTATTCAGGAGAATCCCATAGGTTTCAATGTTAAAAATATTCCCATTTTATTTCAATATCTAATAAACCATTTATTGTTATATTCTGCAGTAAAAAGTCTCTTTATTTTTAGATTTTTTAGGATGTTTTAAGCATTTTTTGGAATTTTTTTGAGAAAAATTTTTCCTCGCACTTTCCGAGAACGTCCCGAAAAGTTAGAAGTTCGCGAACTTTCGAACAATCGATGTTCAAATCGAACTTCGAACAGGCAGCCCATCCCTAATAGCAATGAGGGAGGACGACCATCAGAAATATTGCTATAATTTCCCAACATGCAGCAGTTGTTCTGGATATGATGATCTACACCGGTTTGATTCCTTATGTATCTATTTTGGTTTTCAATCACCATAGTATGTTTTTATGAATAGATTCAGATTATTTGCTGTGTGGTTGGTGCAAATTATGGAAAATGTAGGTTGAGTCGGAATAGCCAAGTTGAGGGGGAGTAATCTTCAACAGAGCTAAAATGTGGTTTTCCTACCTTTTTTCGAAGCTTTACTACACGTTGTGAGCAGAGGCATAACTAGAAACCTCAGGGCCCAGGTGCAGAAATCCATGAAGGCCCCCCCTTAGCAAAAATGTATGCACCCCATCGCTCCCACGCACTGGACCCCTCCAGGTCCACAATGTCGACTCCAGACAATCAGTGTCCATTTTTTACAGGTCCACTACGACCCCTTCAGTCCATCCCATTTTTTATGTAATGTGCAACATGTATATCTCAGCTCTACAGCAATAAAACTCATAGTAATGTGTGCTGTGTGTGAGCGAATCATAGGTGAGGCCCTGGCCCTTGCCAATCCACCCAGGTGTGGCCACGGCTGGCTGTGTGTGGGCCCCCCCGAACTCAGGGGCCCAGTTGCAGTGGCACTCTCTGCACCCCAGGTAGTTAGTTACACCCCTGGTTGTTGCCCATTTGGAGCATTCCTTGCCTCATCTTTATTGTGTAGACCCCTAGCACACATTCACTTTAAATAGGGAAGTCCTAAAATTGGGGTGGGATTGTGGTCTACCTAAGAGCAGAGTCTGGAAGCACTTATCTCGAAGCTCAAGTCAATGATCTAAAATCCGTTTTCTGGACAATGGTAAGTGTTGGTCTGTGCGTATTGAGTTTATTAAGCATCTAAAGTATTATGAAGATTTGTTTTTTGTGGCTTGAGCAACCAAAACCCCCCCAGTGTGTTTTTCATCCTGATCATTGTCTCTGATCCTTGAGGTCCTTATCATGGCCATAAATCAAACTATGGTACAGGGTTTGGCAATTCATGGATCCCCTGCTGCTAATACACCTATTGTCTGTACAGGGATCTCAAACTCTGCCCCCCCCCCAGATGTTTCTGAACCATCTATTAGATTCAAAGAATCCATGGAATTGTAGGCAATCAACATCTGGGGGTTGGAGTTTGAGATCCCTAGTCAGGACCAATCAGGAATTTAATAAAGGCAATGGAAGTAGTAGATACGAAAGGAAGAGAAAGCACACTGAGCTACTTAGACGTTCCAAATGGAACACCAGAAACCCATAAAGAATACAGAGTCAACTATAGACTCACAGATGTCAAAAGACTATCAAGTCTATCCAAAAAAAGGTGAAACTCAGGAGAATGACTGGAGAAGTGAAAATTCGAGGTCAAAATAGCCAAACCTGAAACATTCTCCCATTTATCTCACTTTCCAAATCGGCTATTTGGTCTAGATCGTTCTCTTCTCCTGCCAGTTCTCCTGGTTTTCCCTTTTCTCTGATTTTCCCTGTATGGTATAAAATGGTAAAAAATATTGTTTCTAACTTTTTAGCATCACAAAAGTCAACTGTAGACTGAGATATCAAAAGACCGTGATACAAAATGGTAAAAAATATTGTTTCTAACTTTTTAATGACTTGTTGCATTTCTTCATTTGTCTGTGAGAAAGTAATGCGTACATATAATATATATTACTCTTGCAAATATCAGCTGCGTAATAACAAATCCATCCAAATCTCATCTCTTCTCTCTGAAAGCTCACAGTCATTCTCACCACGTTATCATGCTGCTACTTACTCGAGTGCGTGTAACCAATAAACCTGAATTCCGTTCAATCTGTGCAGATTTCAGTAGCTTGTCTGATGGTAACAACCTTTGGCAAAGGCCATGTTGGTTCCGTGAAGTCTCTCAGGACGCTGAGGGCCTTGAGGCCTCTCCGAGCCTTGTCCAGATTTGAAGGCATGAGGGTAAGGGTTGATTTTCATCCTAAAATACAATGTTTTGTTTTAACAAACTGTTTAAATCTTTTCCTCTTTTCTATTTACAGGTGAAATAACCTTTTTTTGCGTTTCCTTCCTCTTCCTTTTATATACTGTTTTTTTAAGTCGTCTTTCTGAATTGAGTGTCGAGTTACAATCCTGACGCGTAGACAGATTTACATTAACACTTGTTCGTAGAACATCATTTAGTGGTTATTATATAATAATATTGCATATAATGTATGTAACACATACAGGGTAATTCAAAGAGATCCGAATTGCTTGAAAAAGGTAACCGAACGCTGAAAATCAGCATTCGGTTACCTTTCGTGGCCATTCGGCTATCCAGAGAGCAGGCAATTCGCCAAATCCTGGCGAATTGCCTGCACATACGGTGCCTGTTCGAGGGCAGTGAAATCCCCATAGAGAAGCACTGCTTCGGCTATTCAGAGAACACAAACCAGCAGTGAAAGGTTCCCGAAATGCCCTGCAGTTTAATTCGGCAGATTTATTTAGTAGAACCCTTATAGGCTTCAATGTTAAAAATATTCCTGTTTTAATTAAATATCTAGTAAACCGTTCATTATACAATTCTGCAGTAAAGAGTCTCTTTATTTATAGATTTTTTTAGGATATTTTAAGCATTTTTATTTATTTGTTTTTTTTTAAAAAGTCCGTTTTTTTTTGTTGTTTTTTTTTTAAGTTTACTTTTTTTTCTGTAACAGGACTTTTTATTATTCATTGGATCATATGTAAATTTCAGACATTTTCGCTCAGTAGATTCTTTGCAAACAGCGTTTCACTTTTCAAACATACAAGCAAACTGTTTTGCTAATTTATTCACTCCATTCGTCTGCGGTGTCGGCTTTTTCCGGCGGCTGCGCTGCGTGTGATCGGCTCCTGCTCGGGTTTTTTCTTTGTTTTCGGTGGGTTAATCCAGATGTTTTTGAGGGTTTTCTGCGTGCATTCGCCGGGTTTTGCGGTTCGTTTTTGAGGGTTTGCGGTGGCTTTTCCCTTCAATTCGGGGACCCTGTGGTGCTTGCTGAATACACCGCAGGGTCGCCGAAATGGGATCGGTAAAACGAACCGAATTGAAGAGAACGAAAAGTCACCGAACGTGCGCTGACTTTTCGAATCTCTTTGAATTACCCTGTTTGTATAATATAAGAACTCGGCTCTAGGTGATTTATTGTAACATTGTAACACATTGGGTAACATTGTAGTCACAGTGAAGGGTTGTTTTTCACGTTTTAAATCGCCTAACAAGTGTCATCGACTTTCTTGTCTACGATTCAAGACTGTAGCTCTTCTTCCAGCGCTAACGATTATTATCTCATGCAGGATCACGTTCAGTCACTTGGCACAATGTTTTAGCAGGAGCAGGTGGATTTCATAGCATTGCTTTGCTAATAGCTCGGGTTCTGCTTTTGTGTCTCCATTCAGGTGTCTTTAATAAGCCTCATAGCTACCGCCATGGGATTCTCCGATTTCGGTCCTATTAAATCTCTTAGGACCCTCAGAGCTCTGAGACCATTAAGAGCACTGTCACGTTTTGAAGGGATGAGGGTAAGACTGAGTACGGCAACTCTAGGGGGTCCGTTTGAACTTGACAGCATGTGAAGGACCCCGTTTGGTTTGGATTTGTTGGTAGTCGAACTGTATACGACATGGGTTCACCCATTTGGTATACAGTATTTTTATCGTTTTTCTTTTTTTTTATTCTTATAATACAGTTATGCATTTGTTTCTCTTCTGCTTGGGGGATTTAATGACTGTTTTTTTAAAAAAGAAAATATAGATATATTATTTCTATAAATCCCGCAAAGCAGAAAGAAAGAAATAATAAAAGGTAATAATATTAAAAAAAGAAAAAAAAAAGATTTCAGATGACGGTACATCATCCAATAGTCTATGCAATGAACCAACGTAGGAGAGAAATTTCAACTTTTTTTTTTTTTTTTCAAAATTCAGGTATTTTTCATCAATTTTTTTTTTCTGATGTTTTACAAAATCCATAAATACATTCATTGCAAATACTTTCTTCTGAAATATTTATAGTTTGTTGCTGGCATGCTGAGATCTAGAATGTAGCGTGTTGCATGTGTGTGTGTTAACCACTACTGCTCGCTAGTTTGGTTTGAGTGCATTCTCTAGCCTTTGTATTACTGGAATAACCTGCATGTAATTTGCTTTTTATTATAATTTTTTTTTTTTTTTTACTCGCTGCTCTGTTTTTATATAGATTTTTTTTTATAATGCATGCCTGTGATAAAATGCCAGTGTCCCACTCGTGACACATATCATCAGCTCACACAAGATCCTCCTGTAGATCTTCATCATTGGGCACTTCTTAAAATATTTGACTTTTAAAATACCGTATAGAATGTATGATGTTGTTCTTCTTGTTGCCGTGTTTCCTATCTAAGTCAACGAGGGCTCATCTGGAAGGGTAGTTGACGCTGCGTCCCATCAGTTTTATACTCTTCACATCCAAAAAAAAGAAAGTATCCTGACTCCTTTTCTATTTATTTTACTATTACTTTTTTTCTGGGAGGATATTACCTTAAAATAAAAAAAAGACAGAAAAAATAAGAAAGAAAAAAAACTCCTAGAAAGTACAGCTTGCCCGCCTCCCTAACTCTGCCTTATGCCAGAAGCAGCAGTAGCTACTGTGGACAGATTTTGAAATCTGTCCTGTCTGAGAGCATTTTGCACATGCTCAGTCCGCTCTTTTCGGTTATAGCTGAATTCAACAATTCGTCTCATTATGGACAAATAGTTAGTTGTCCTTGAAAGGGATCTCAGCCTCTCATTGGCCCAAAGGGACCAAATGATTATGACATATGTATGAAAGCTACTAATTCCAAGGGATTCCCTCTAAGAAATAGGGGAATTAATGTCTGTCTATTGTACCATTAGCAGTTTGTGATGGTTACGGCTACAGAGGTTTCTATAAAATTCTTCTGTGATTATGAAGTGTATGCTGGGAGATACAGGGATAAAATACTTCGCTACTCCCTAACTCTTTTCTACAGAGCATAATTTACTGTGGTGTTTTGTGTATCCCTTTAAAAGAACACTATAGACTTGCGTCGTGTCACGCCTCATTGCCTTCATCATCATGAACAGATACTGTGACTTTTTCATTTGTTAATAAAGTATAATTAACTGGTCTTTTCTGTGGCTAAGATCAATTCACGTTGAATTCCTGTCAATTAAACCGTTGGTTATTGTTTTTTAAGCGAAGGGAAACGCAGTTTGTTGATTAGCATGCTGACTAATAAGCACTCGGCTAAACGCATGCTAATAGTCTATTAATGCACTTGGATCACAGCCTGATTCTCCTCCTGCGGTAAACAACAATTAGCAATATTTGTAATTAGGTATTGTCTGAGGGAAGTTTATTTTCTGTAATTTCCTTTAGGCTGAACATTTTTTTTGTTGTTGTTCTGTTTGATTTGAATAATTGCACGGGGAGCAGAATGAATACAGACACATGTTCAGCTCTCCGCGCGCGAGATGGCTCGCTAAATTGGGAGTTGCTCCAGCTGGAAATGAACTACAAAAGCTTCTATCCCAGTATGGTGGCGGCTTCTGTATTCCTGTTTGTTGACTTTTAAGTCCAACAATCAGCTGCGAGTGAGCAACGGAGCCGGCCTGGGGCTCAAAATTCCAGCTTTCACATTCACCATACAATAAGCCCATGTCTTTTTTTTAGTCGAGTACCTTTAATATTGATCTTAAAGTGATATGCTTGTACCGTTCAATTGTCCCTTAAATATAGTCTGTCTACTGCCTTTCTCTCTTTTAACTCTGTAACCTGATACCAATGCTCTTAACCCAGAAATGAACCACAGAAACTCCCATTTCTGAGTCTACGATATCCTGAAGACCTGGGAATAAATAGGACTACCTATGTGTATAGACTGAAAATAGCAAAATACTCTCACTTTTAAAAAAAATACTTCCCAGAGTGCATTTATTAACCCCTTAATGCCACGGCTTGTGTGGCCTCACCTCAGGCAGTCCCCCTGCATCCAATGATGGCAATCGGCTACTGGGAAGAGAGGTGTGCAAGAGGAAGGCCAGAAATACGTGGGGTGTGCTATGCCACTGTGCGACTTTTAAACCCTCCTGCCACCAGGACGGCATAGGAAGCCCCGCAGCGCTAAGGGGTTAAACATTAAAAAAACTATCAGTAGGAACAAGTAGCTATTATGAAACCCCAGTGACCCAAGACACAGACCACCCAGAAGCGAGAGAGACTGGAAAGATAATTACCTAACCAACCAGACCTTGAGTGGGCAGGCTAGACTCAGGGCAGACAAAAAGGACCCGGACTAGGTCAGAGATTAATATGTATCCAGGAGCAAGTCAAAGGTCTGGGATAGGAGAGACACAATCCCGATAAACAAAGCCAGAGGTCAAGGGCAGGAGAAAATCCCAGATATGGTGAACAAAGCCAAAAGGTCAAAATCCAGAACAACAAATAGAGAGAAATTGATGGACTGAAGGGAAAACCACAACTGGGCAATGACAAAGGGAAGTCCTAATAAATCCTGACCAGGAACCTAATTGACCAGGCGATCAGAGTGGGGACCAGGAGCACCAATGGTCAGGAGATGAGAAAGGTGGGACCTCCAGGTCCTGTCCTTAATAAACCCTGACTAGGACCCCTAATGGCCAGGAGACGAGAGGAGTGGACTATGAACACCAATGGCTAAAAGACGAGAAGGGTGGGACCTCCGGGTCCGGTCTTTACCAGAAAACATAGAAAGGACTCACATCACATGTTGTTAGGCAGAATGGTGCTCCTGTAGCAATGATCCAACAGAAAACCTGTGAACCAGGAGCATTCCTGGTCACTGGAGGGATGGGAGACCAAATGTTGGGTGCAGAGAACATTAAGACCCTCCATAGTGTAACCGGAATCACTAGGTTCACTTCAAGACGGCGCCGGACCGGACACAAGCAAGGATTGTCTGAACACGAGTCTCTTCAGGAAAGGCAAACTTTATTGTGTCGTCACACAAATGCTCACACAGGATTGAATCGCAAAGAGTGAGCCCCGTCTCCCCCCGGCGAGGGGTTTTATACCCCAAATACATAATTAGGTACATCCCAATTAGCCCACCTCCCGATGACACTTTATTCCACCCCATGTGGGTTAATACCTCCCATTGTTAGTACAAAGGCATTCCATACATTGACCGTAATTTGGCAAACTTCATGTTAGTCTGACAGTTTGTGATTTGCTGCCGCACTCAATCCGGGCCGTGCCCACCTCCCTAAAGGCTATGTTTATTTGTTACAGATAAAGCATGGTCTGGTTTCTACGCTCCCTTTGTCTCTCTGCAGGCCTCGGTGACCTTGCAGTATCCATTTGTCATCCTGTCTCTCCGTGCCAAGAGCTGACCGGATTTTCCCTTCGTTTTATTGCTTCTCTGTTAATCTACCACATTCCTAAGATTCTATGTAAGCTTTATTCTAGTGTCTATTGAAATCTACCTAGTTATTTGCAAGTGAACCAATATTCTGAACAAGATGACCGCTTGGCTCATAATAGCGACCATCTTCCAGCCTGATTCCACTTCATTCCCCCCTTGGCTCAAGCCTCAGGTTCTTTTCCTGATGCTTGTAGCCATCACACCCCGCTATTCTTAAACTCCTCATACTTTAGGGGACCTATTTTTGTTGGGAACATGTCTTGTGGGATCATCAGTGGTATCTTTTGTGTCTGTGTAGGTGTCAGTACTTTCTTGCACAGTGGCCATAGGCATAGCCCTATGCGGTATGTCAGTGTTCTTACGACCAAGATCACCACTATCCTTAGAATCATGGATCCGATCTGTGAGATGAATCTCAGGATGGATCCAAACCACTCTCCGATTGCTCCGAACCCACGGAGTGGATTCCAGCCTTCAGCAGCGATTCTCCTTGCTGTATTCTGCAACTGAGCTACCTTCTCTTGGTGATCCTGGATTACCTGGTAGTAGTCTGGGACATCATGTGTGGTGTACCTAATGAAGGTACAACATTCATAATGCATTGTCATCTCACACAATCCATTCAGGGCCGCACTGATTTGCTCAAGCGCCATGTCATGTATCATCTGCACCTTACGTATCTCACGCACCCAGATTCAGCAACTGAATATCCATACTAGTTTTATTCAGAATTTCATCCATCAAACTGGCATAACTGTTCAGTCTCACCATCAACTCTCTTCCCCATCCAGTCCATGCCAGCAGCCATGACCATATCCGATCCACCTTTCTAAACAACTCTCTCTTCTGTCTTTCAAACACCAGTGGGTACCTAGGGTGGAGTGGTGTGTCTGTATTAGTGCCTTCTCCCCTTACCCTCTGGATTGGGATCAGTTTTGCCAGATAACACATCCCCGTTATCGTTGGTGGCACCCATGTGTAACACACCTTCCACAACACATCTGGTACCCCTTTTCAATATAAATGGAGACAAATGTAGTGTTCCCTTCGCTATCTCTATCGTCAGTCGTCTCATCCGTCTTGTCGTATCCAGTGCACTCTGCTTTCCATCAGTCACCTTCGCAATCACCTCCTCTTGTTCACTCGTGAGCTTTCTACATCGTATGTATAGAAAATTTGCCTGCTCTTTTGTATCGAATGTGTAAATGTATGATGTCCAGTTAAACTTGCTTGAATAGCACCCTCCACCCTCATTATGTGTGTCTTTATCTGGTCCTATTTGGAAACACCACTCTGGCGGGTATACTGGTCCTATTATGGGATACCCAGGACTGAATGATTCTGGTTTTTCCCTCGGTGCATCAAAAGAGTGTATTGTGACATTCCCTGACGTAAACATACTCAGATTCATTGGAACAGAAGCAAATGGGATGTGGATTGTCTCTGGATGCATCCTACTACACACCCAGCACGCAGTTTGCCCAGACTTTTTAGCATAGTCATATTTAAATTGCACAAGTAAATGTCCTCTTGGCAAAATCTCAGATGTCGCTTCTCGTTTTTGTCTCCACATAGTACGATTCTCCATCACCGGGTGCGTACCATTCCAGATATGGGAAATATCCACTTTCCGGCAGTGCTTGGGCACCTGGGGCAGGCTCCATGCGAGAGTCCATAAATCAAGTTTGCAAGGTACAAAATCAGTACCACAAATGCCCCAAATGTCAAAATCCCTTGGGCAATTCTTTTCACAGTTACATAAACCCAATCCTCCCCCACCGGAATTTCAAAAACAAAGGACATTTATGATGATCAGGGATGGGGGCTGGGCCCCTAAAAAGCACCCTTGGGGTATCCCCCGTTGGTGGATGGTCAGGACTTGTGTCCATCAAGACACCCACTTGTGGAATCATTTGGGTGTCTTCAGTTGGATCATTTAGGTGCTCACGGCTGTGGTCTTTGTCAGCTTTAGCCTCAGCGGATTGGTCTCGTTGGCGACGACCTTCCATGCTGGTTCAGGATTGGCTGCAGCTACTTTCAACCTGGAGTGATGTATCCACGGGACCACCTCAGCAACCTTTACTGCTGTAGGGGTTGATAACAGGACAAGGTAAGGACCTCTCCACTTTGGGCCTAGTGGGTCATTTTTCCACTCTTTCACCCATACTGAATCACCTGGACAATACTTGTGCAGTGGGGGATATAAAAAGTGAGGTATGTTATCTCCCACCCAAGTATTCAATTTCTGCATTGACTTACCCAACAGTACAACCTGATCCTTTAGTTTAGTTTCTCCCAATGCCCGAAGGCCCCCCTTAGTTCATTAATGAGAGGGGTAGGCCGTCCAAACATGAGTTCGTACGGACTTAGCTTTAATTGGGGGGTTGGCCTGCACCTAATGTGCAAGAGGACTATCGGCAGCACATCCAACCAGCCTAGCGACGTCTCTTGACACAATTTGGACATCAGAGTCTTTAGGGTGCGATTCATTCTCTCGACTTTTCCCGAGCTTTGGGGCCTGTAGGTAGTATGTAGCTTCCAGGTGATGCCCAACAGACGGGCAAGCTGTTGTAAACAGTTCTGTATGAATGCAGGGCGTCATTGTCCGACCCTATGTCGAGAGGCAACCCATAACGTGGTATTATTTCTTTCATCAGACTCTTCACCACCTCCACAGTCTTTTCAGTTCTTGTGGGAAAGCTTCCACCCATCCTGTCAGAGTACACACCATTACCAGTAGGTATTTGTATCCTTTGCAGGGCGGCAACACTGTAAAGTCTATTTTTAGCGATGCCATTGGCGATAGCCCGATTGGCTGCTTCCCTGGAGGTTGAGATGGGCCTGTTCTCGGTTTGTTCTTGGCACATGTCACGCACTGCTGGGCTATTGCTTTGCAGACTACTGGCAGTCCGGGTACGTAGAAATGTGGCTCCAGTTGCTGTTCCATCATTTCTCTCCCTCCATGGGTATGTGCGTGGAGTGTTCTTACAATTTCAGGGGCTAATGTTGCTGGGAGGACTATTTGTCCATTCTTCAGCTGGTACCACCCGTCTTCTCCATATTCGCCTTGTTCTCCCGACATCCATTTCTTTTCTTTTTCTGAATACACAGGTGTCCATTCACTCAGTGGTGCCGGTAGGAGTGCAGCCACCGCTGGTTTTGCTTTGTATCGTGCCAATTCTCCATGTTTTCCCCAGACAAATTCTTCTTTTGGGAAATAGTATCGCCATGCGAAGAACAGCAGATCTTGTCTGTCTTGTGAATCTCTTACTGCTGGTATGAAAAAGTTCATTGCACTTTTCTTCATTCTTGGCAGTCTGTTCTTGATAAGGATCTCCTTGAGGAAGAACCTCACCAACGGGCTTGGTATTCTTCTGCTCCCAACTCTCCCAAACTTAGCAGTATTCGTGTAATCCTTAGATTATTATGAGGGTTGGTTGTCAAATTTTCAAAACGTGAGGCGAAATTTTCTGCTCGTTCAACTTCGGTTACTTTTGTGTCTTCTCCACCCTCCCCCATTACTTTTACGCCGCAGAATTTCAGCATCATTTTGTAGGCTCTGCGTAGTCTTTGCTGAACTTCTGAGGTGCTAATCATTAGGCGTGTCTCTTGTGGATTCAGAGGAGTGGAGTAGAAATTTCGGCCTTGAGTCTGAGTTGGGAAAAGCCTTTGGATATAGTCATGATTAAGTTCTAATAGTTCGTAATCATCTTGCCATTTGTGCAAAATTATTTCAATGAACTCGCCTTTGGGTTCAAATCTTCTCCAATTCATGTAGAATTCGTAGTTTGGCATGGGAGGTTGAGGCTCTTGCTTGCAGAGTAGGACTTTGGCTTGATCAATTGTTAGTGGTGGTTTTGCATCTGCTTTTGCGGCCTGATCAACGCGCCTGTTGCCTTTTGGGATTTCATCATGACCCTTTTGGTGGCCACGACAGTGCATGATACTGACAGCGCTTGGTTTCCATACAGCTTCTAGGAGGGCCGCGATTTCAGCTGCATACTTGATTTGGTGTCCTGAGAAAGTAAGTAGGCCTCTTTCTTTGTAGAGTGCACCATGTGCATGGACAGTCATGAAGGCATACTTGGAATCAGTGTAGATATTTACTCTTTTGTCTTCGGAGATTTCTAGAGCTCTGGTTAGGGCTGTTATTTCAGCCAGTTGTGCAGATGTATGGCCTGGTAGTGGATTTGCTTCGATAATTTCTTCTGCTGAGACTACTGCATAGCCGGAGACTTTCTTCCCATCATCCATGTAGCTGCTACCATCAGTGAATAACTGTAGATCGTATTTGTCTAGGGGTACGTCTTTCAAATCTGGCTTGCTACTGAACACTTCTTCCATGACTTGGAGGCATTCATGATTTGGATCCTCTTCACAGTCAGGCAATAGAGTAGCAGGGTTCAAGGTAGCGATGAGGTCCAAATGAACCCTTGGATTTTCACACATCATAGTTTGGTACTTCGTCATCCGGCTATTACTGAACCAGTAGCTTCCTTTCACATCCGGCAGGGCCTTGACAGCATGGGGCACCTTGACATGAAGAACTTGTCCAAGGGTCAGCTTGTCTGCTTCCGCTATCAGCATTGCGGTGGCTGCCACTGCTTTCAGGCATGGGGGTAGGCCACAGGCCACAGGGTCGAGTTGCTTGGAGAGATAGGCCACAGGCCTTAGCCAAGAGCCGAAACTTTGGATCAACACTCCTGTTGCTGTTTGATTGTGTTCATGAACGTACAGCTGGAAGGGCTTGCTGTGATCTGGTAGCCCCAGTGCAGGAGCCTCCATTAGCAGAGTCTTAATTTCAGGAACGCTGCTGTTTGCTCTTCTTCCCAGTGGAAGGGGTCTTGTTCTCCCCCCTTTGTGGCTTGATGAAGGGGCTTGGCAAAATCTGCGAAGTTGGGGATCCACAGGCGGCAGAAGCCTGCAGCTCCCAGAAACTCACGGACTTGTCTTCTGGTCTTTGGTTGGGGTATTCGGCATACTGCTTCTCTTCTTTCTGCCCCCAATGCACGCTTGGTATCTGTTAATTGGAAACCTAAGTACTTTACACTTTCTTTGCATATTTGTGCTTTCTTTCTTGACACTCTGTATCCTGCTTGACATAGTAGATGTAGCAGGGCTTTTGTGGCAGATAAACAGTCTTTTTCTGTGGAGAAGCCAGTAATAAATCATCTACATATTGTAACAAGACAACTTTGCCTGGCTGAGCGTTGAAGGCGAGGAGATCTTGGCTGAGCGCGCATCCGAAAATCGTGGGCGAGTTCTTGAATCCTTGAGGGAGGCGTGTCCAAGTCATTTGATGGCGCGCCCCCGTGGTGGACTCTTCCCACTGAAATGCAGAAAGGGGCTGGCTTGCTGGAGCCAGGCGGATGCAAAAGAAAGCATCTTTTAAATCAAGCACTGTGTAATATTTTGTATCTCCGGGAATTAACGCCAGCAAATTGTATGGATTAGGAACCACAGGGTGTAGGGTTACTCTGGCTTCGTTAACAGCTCGCAAATCTTGGACTGGGCGGTACTCTTGTGTGCCCTCTTTCAGTACTGGCAACAGGGGTGTGTTCCACGGTGACACGCAGAATTTCAATATGCCGTGGTTTTTAAGTCTCTGTAAATGTGTCTGGATATTCTGCTTGGCTTTCTGTGTGATATGATATTGTCTCAAAGCCACAGGTGTTGCACCAGGTTTTAAATCGACGTATACTGGGGGGATATTTACAGCTAGTCCGGGCAGGTTTTCCTCCGCCCACACCCCAGGAATTTCGAGGAGTAGTGTGTGCGAGTCCGGGATTGCCGGCGGCATTGGTGCTGTGCGCCATTCTTCCTCTCTTGGCATAATTACTGCAATTTTCACAGATCGGAGGTTCTGGCTGGCTGGGTTGTACTAACGAACAGAGCTGCCACTCTTAGGCAGGTCTAATTGAGCGTGACCCCCGGGAAGGAACGTAATTTGGGCTTGCAATTTGCAAAGGATATCCCGCCCCAGGAGCTGGATGGGACATTCGGGCATATACAAAAATTCATGTTCAACATTATGCCCACCCACACTACATTTTTGAGAAGCAAGGAAAGGGTACTTAGCAGACACTCCCATTGCTCCCATAATATCAACTTCATTTCCCACTGGGGGTGCAATTTGCTGAGTTACAACAGAATATTCGGCACCGGTGTCAACCATAAAAATTTCATCTTTATTTCCCACTCTCATAGTGACCATGGGCTCGTGGTTACCGAGCGGGATGGGCCCAGGTCCTTGTCAATATGCATCCTGCCCCTCAAATGACGTTCCCGCCAATCCCACAAACCCTGCTCCAGCACCCTCAGTTCTCTCATATCTGCCATCTGTTACCTGACCATTGGTGGCTTGACCTCCCGATTCTCCAACCTCCCCTTTTCCCCCAAATTTAGCAAAAAATGCAGGACAGTCGTTTTTCCAGTGACCCCGGCACCAGGCACACTGGTTGGGTCCCTGGGGTTCCCTAGGGGCTCCCCTACCTCTTCCTCTAGTTCCCCTACCCCTTGCTCTCCCTCTGTCCAGGCCACCTCGTCCTCCACCATTTCCCATATAACCTACAACACCTGTGTGTCCCCTCTGTCTCTTCATCTCCTCCCGTTTTTCCTCTAAATCCCGGTTATGAAACACTTTATTAGCAATCTCTACCAATTCGCTAATACCTTTTCCCAAAAACCCATCTAATCTCTGTATTTTATTCCGTATATCCCTCTGTGACTGTCCCACAAACGAAGAATTAATTAACCTCTGATTCTCCGCTGCCTCCGGATCAATAGGACTATACATCCTATATGCATCTAGTAATCTTTCCAGAAATGCGCTTGGAGACTCCTTAGCTTCTTGTACCACGTCTGCTATTTTTCCCATGTTTGTGTGTTTCTTCCCTCCCGCTTTAACACCCATTATCACTGCTGTTCTGTACGTCTGCAGGTGGGCAATACCCTCTGCGGTGCTATACGGCCACTTGGGATCTGTTTTGGGATAGTGTTCTTCTGCCCACGCTTCTGACTGGGGCTTAGCATCTGCTACGGCTTGGGCGAGTAAAATCTTCTGTGCGCTACTATTTATCCGGGCTCTTTCCTCTGTGGTAAACATTGTCAACATTAATTGCTGACAATCTGCCCATGTGGGGTTATGTGTGAGCATAACTGACTCTATCATACTGGCCACTGCTGCGGGATTAGTGGAGTACAGTGGTGTGTGTGTTTTCCAGTTAAAAAGATCTGTTGTCGTGAATGGGACATAGGTGTATTGCACTGGCCCAGGAGCTCCATTCGCCAGTAAAGGACCTGGCACTTCCTGTAGGGGCAATTGCATCCCACTCTTATAGGGATTGTGCTGATATGGTTCCCGGGGTTTATGTATATTGTTTGCTGCGCGAGTGGTAGCCCCCGGCTTCTCATCTTCACTCTCACCTTCGCTATCCTCCTGGGATACTAATTTATATACGCTCCCCTCGGGCATCTCAATCTTTCCTGGTGGGACCTCTCTGTCTCCTCCACCCACCGCCCCCTGTTCTTCTTCCGCGATATTGCGTTGCAGCGCGAAGGGAGCCGGCCGGGATGTAGCAGCTGCCTGCTCCCCCCTCGCCGCCCACGCAACCGCGGCACTCAAAGCTTCTCTAGCTGCCCCGTAACATGACGGGTATGGTGGGGGCAAGGGATCAACCTCCTCTGGGTGTTCTACCAACACCGATCTCTCTTTCTCTTTATTATTTGGTGGTACCTGCTTCTTGTGTTGAGCCATCATTATAAAATGACTTTTATCTTTTACGCAGTATCTCCATATATCTACATACGGGTACTGCTCAGGATGTCCGCATTTCCCAGTAACCTGGGAATGCACTTTCTGTATTAGCTCGGGGTCCATTGACCCCTGCTCTGGCCACTCTGGAACTAACAGTGGCCACACAATTGTACACATTAATGTTAGCTTCTCCTTAGTTAACTCCACACCATAATCATGCGTTGTATATAACGCCTCAAAATTCCGCACCATATACCCTAGGGGCATCTCACCCTCTTTTACCTTCTTGGGCTTGGATGACCCGTTACCCATTGTTTCCCTTAAAAATAACAGTAACCTTTTTACAACACAGATATTACTTTTTAGCAATGACAATTAAAATCTACAGTCTGGTACTCAGTCAACAGTTCATATATCGGATTCGCTTCCTCCGTCAGTAGCCGGACTGCAGTCGCCTGAGCCGGAAACGTACTTCGGGAGTCCACTCTCAAGTTTGCTTTCTCGCAGGGCGAGTAGGCGCACGTTCACTCACAGCATTCAAATCACTCACAGCACGTACTGTACCAGATACTTTCAGCACAAAACATAACATAAACAATTCAACTCTTTCTACTAGCCGAGGGCACGCCGTCCCTCCTTTTGGCTCCTTATACCCCGCTAATTGAACTCTAACTCTTGCCTGCTTGTGACTATGTGCACCCCGTTCTATAACAACACTCCTGTCTGCAATTCCAATTTGCCTATGGGCAATCTACCCACCCGGCACCACTACCTCTGCAGCTACCTCTGACCTCAATTGGCCCTCTTCACTACACGACGTACACACTAGCACTGACTCAGGGCTCTCAGCCCAGTCACAGAAATCCCTCCTCCTTTCCTGGTCCACGTGCAGAAGCTCTGTTTACAAACACTGACTATGACTATGCAACTCCACGTGGCTACTTTCTCCCTCTCTTACAGAACTACCCTTTAGTTAACATCTGATCCCCCGGGTCCAGACACATGCTAGCCACTTTCTGGCCCCGTGCTATATGCGGTGGGTTCAGTATGTCAACGAGACCGTGGCCGCAGGTCTCCTTATCCGACTTTCGGTCGGACGTTTCCCTTTATACCGGTATTTCTGATACAAATACAAACATAGAAGACACTTTACCTATCGCCGCGCTGCTCGCTGTTTCCTCAGACTCGGTGGTGTCCCAGCTTCCTGGGCCAGGGGTCCGTTTGGGACGAGACGAGGTCCACTGAACAGGAAATCCTGCTTGGCGCCTGCAGATGTCAGCTCACCTTCAACGGACGCCCAACCAATGGGATCACTCGCACCTGCAGTCAACCGCTACAGTGTTCAGCAGCCGTTGCCTATGCCGGCAAGGGCCCGTATCCCGGCTATCGAGTCCCCAAGAAATGTAACCGGAATCACAAGGTTCACTTCAGGACGGCGCCGGACCGGACACAAGCAAGGATTGTCTGAACACGAGTCTCTTCAGGAAAGGCAAACTTTATTGTGTCGTCACACAAATGCTCACACAGGATTGAATCGCAAAGAGTGAGCCCTGTCTCCCCCCCCCGACGAGGGGTTTTATACCCCAAATACATAATTAGGTACATCCCAATTAGCCCACCTCCCGATGACACTTTATTCCACCCCACGTGGGTTAATACCTCCCATTGTTAGTACAAAGGCATTCCATACATTGACCGTAAATTGGCAAACTTCATGTTAGTCTGACAGTTTGTGATTTGCTGCCACACTCAATCCGGGCCGTGCCCACCTCCCTAAAGGCTATGTTTATTTGTTACAGATAAAGCATGGTCTGGTTTCTATGCTCCCTTTGTCTCTCTGCAGGCCTCGGTGACCTTGCAGTATCCATTTGTCATCCTGTCTCGCCGTGCCAAGAGCTGACCGGATTTTCCCTTCGTTTTATTGCTTCTCTGTTAATCTACCACATTCCTAAGATTCTATGTAAGCTTTATTCTAGTGTCTATTGAAATCTACCTAGTTATTTGCAAGTGAACCAATATTCTGAACAAGATGGCCGCTTGGCTCATAATAGCGACCATCTTCCAGCCTGATTCCACTTCAATAGGGCATGACAGTTCAGCCATGTAATAAAGTAGATTGCCTAAGGCCATTCTGCTACTGACATTTCACAAATACAGTCTTTCATGTACATACACACATCTACCAAGAGAGATTTACGATCCTTCACTGATAGAAAAGTATTGAGCCAATTTCTGCTTTCTTCCAAAAACTGGAGAGGCCACACGTATGGTTTATACCAAAGGCTTCATTAACTTGAGGGCCTCTCCTAATGCATCCATTACGATGATTATAGGATGTCCACATCCCTTTTATTTCCGCGGACATACGTCCATTACTTCTACAAGACGTAGATCAGCAGAGGAAAAATTCTTAAAGTTGACAGGACGTAATAGAATGATTTAGCTTAATCTCTGAATTAACCAATGTAATGTTTCCACATTTACTCTCATTGTCCCGATAGTAACTTAGCATACCATAGAATAAGGATGGCTAGCATCCTCTGTGGGTCAATATGCTGACATGTGGAAGTCATCAATATGGGTTTCATGATGATTATATGCAGGTGGTCCTTTGCCCAGAGATGCGATAAAGCGCAGACACATGTAACATTAATAATAGCTAGGATTATCCCTCTGCATGTTTTCATTGATATTTCTCATGAGTTTGCAAATATGACCTCAATATCCCATTTGGAAAAACACATGGCGCAGAGTACCTGGACTGAGTCGCAAATGAGTTGTCCATATCTCACAAAACTCAAAGAAGTATTTGCTGTAGCCCATGTGTGATGCACATATGTCGACCTTCATGTCATATCTCCAAAATACGCTTCCTTTCCACAACACACCTGGTACCCCCCTTTCAATATAAATGGAGACAAATGTAGTGTTCCCTTCGCTATCTCTATCGTCAGTCGTCTCATCTGTCTTGTCGTATCCAGTGCACTCTGCTTTCCATCAGTCACCTTCGCAATCACCTCCTCTTGTTCACTCGTGAGCTTTCTACATTGTATGTTTAGAAAATTTGCCTGCTCTTTTGTATCGAATGTGTAAATGTATGATGTCCAGTTAAACTTGCTTGAATAGCACCCTCCACCCTCATTATGTGTGTCTTTATCTGGTCCTATTTGGAAACACCACTCTGGCGGGTATAATGGTCCTATTATGGGATACCCAGGACTGAATGATTCTGTTTTTTCCCTCGGTGCATCAAAAGAGTGTATTGTGACATTCCCTGACGCAAACATACTCAGATTCATTGGAACAGAAGCAAATGGGATGTGGATTGTCTCTGGATGCATCCTACTACACACCCAGCACGCAGTTTGCCCAGACTTTTTAGCATAGTCATATTTAAATTGCACAAGTAAATGTCCTCTTGGCAAAATCTCAGATGTCGCTTCTCGTTTTTGTCTCCACATAGTACGATTCTCCATCACCGGGTGCGTACCATTCCAGATATGGGAAATATCCGCTTTCCCGGCAGTGCTTGGGCACCTGGGGCAGGCTCCATGCGAGAGTCCATAAATCAAGTTTGCAAGGTACAAAATCAGTACCACAAATGCCCCAAATGTCAAAATCCCTTGGGCAATTCTTTTCACAGTTACATAAACCCAATCCCTCCCCACCAGAATTTCAAAAACAAAGGACATTTCTGGATGATCAGGGATGGGGGCTGGGCCCCTAAAAAGCACCCTTGGGGTATCCCCCGTTGGTGGATGGTCAGGACTTGTGTCCATCAAGACACCCACTTGTAGAATCATTTGGGTGTCTTCAGTTGGATCATTTAGGTGCTCATGGCTGTGGTCTTTGTCAGCTTTAGCCTCAGCGGATTGGTCTCGTTGGCGACGACCTTCCATGCTGGTTCAGGATTGGCTGCAGCTACTTTCAACCTGGAGTGATGTACCCACGGGACCACCTCGGCAACCTTTACTGCTGTAGGGGTTGATAACAGGACAAGGTAAGGACCTCTCCACTTTGGGCCTAGTGGGTCATTTTTCCACTCTTTCACCCATACTGAATCACCTGGACAATACTTGTGCAGTGGGGGATTTAAAAAGTGAGGTATGTTATCTCCCACCCAAGTATTCAATTTCTGCATTGATTTACCCAACAGTACAACCTGATCATTTAGTTTAGTTTCTCCCAATGCCTGAAGGTCCCCCCTTAGTCCATTAATCAGAGGGGTAGGCCATCCAAACATGAGTTCGTACGGACTTAGCTTTAATTGGGGGGTTGGCCTGCACCTAATGTGCAAGAGGACTATCGGCAGCACATCCAACCAGCCTAGCGACGTCTCTTGACACAATTTGTACATCAGAGTCTTTAGGGTGCGATTCATTCTCTCGACCTTTCCCGAGCTTTGGGGCCTGTAGGCAGTATGTAGCTTCCAGGTGATGCCCAACAGACGGGCAAGCTGTTGTAAACAGTTCTGTATGAATGCAGGGCCATTGTCCGACCCTATGTCGAGAGGCAACCCATAACGTGGTATTATTTCTTTCATCAGACTCTTCACCACCTCCACAGTCTTTTCAGTTCTTGTTGGGAAAGCTTCCACCCATCCTGTCAGAGTACACACCATTACCAGTAGGTATTTGTATCCTTTGCAGGGCGGCAACACTGTAAAGTCTATTTTTAGCGATGCCATTGGAGATAGCCCGATTGGCTGCTTCCCTGGAGGTTGAGATGGGCCTGTTCTCGGTTTGTTCTTGGCACATGTCACGCACTGCTGGGCTATTGCTTTGCAGACTACTGGCAGTCTGGGTACGTAGAAATGTGGCTCCAGTTGCTGTTCCATCATTTCTCTCCCTCCATGGGTATGTGCAAATGAGTTGTCCATATCTCACAAAACTCAAAGAAGTATTTGCTGTAGCCCATGTGTGATGCACATATGTCGACCTTCATGTCATATCTCCAAAATACGCTACCTGCCCCTCTCTTCCTGATTGGCTTTTTGGTTTTTGGTTAAACTTTAGAAATGATGAAGAGATTCAGAAAGTAGGGAGGGCAGAAGGAAGTAAAGTGCCCCCCCAAGTGCCTCCTACACAATGCGTTCCACATCAACTAGACTTATGTCATCGCTTAAAATTCCTCACTCACAACCCAACTATTTCTTCCGAAGGAATCCATGGAATGACGATATTTAACAAACTCCTGCCCAGTTGTCTTTTTATTCAATATTACTTTCATTTTGACTGGTTTGACCAGGAATTGACGGAATATTAAAAGACAACACAGAGATGCATTTCTACACACGTCACAGTTTAGTGAGGACCTCGCAGCCTATACCGAGAAACTACTGCTGCTGTACGACTCCAGCTTTGTACGCCTGGTGACTGACGTCTCAGGATCCTCAGGTGTCACGGGGGTTACAGAGCCTTAATGAGTTTTTTCCGGGCCGTCCTTCATTAAAAAAGAAAAAAAAGGAAAAATTAGATCCCCCCCATCTTCGCGCAAGCGAAGCCTTACGGTGGGGGCAGGTGGACCTCTGTTCATATTTCCCAAGAGAAGAGCTGAGTGGATCTTGACACGGCACTAGCCGACGCTAATTGACCAGTCATAGTCAATTAACATCATCCAGCACCTGCTCTTGGCCCTTCTCGGCGTCTGGTTTCCCACATTTACTAATGATTCACTAATGTCAGACGTAAGATGTTGCCGGGCATTTTCTCCGAACATATGCTGTGAGTCCTGTAAGGGAATCAGTGTGTGACGGCAGAATGCAATGCCATACTTGGCTAAATCGATGATTAGATTGTCACTAGGACAGCGTTGATGTCACGGACGTGCAGTCAACTGGGTCTGAATACTGTCACAACACGATATCTTATGCATCAACCCATAGGTCACTATATTATGTGAAGAATGCGAGTGTCACTGGCCCCTTCAAGAGTGAATTAACCTTCACAAACGGCATATTCTTGGCAATTTCTATTGTAGTATCAGTTAGGATCCCTGTGTTTGTCAGTAATAGACTATTTTACCTACTTCTATAGTCTCTATAATGCCTTTATATTTTAACCTCTTCACTACCGTGATGGTGTGTACACAATCAGAAGCAGCAGAAACAACAGACCGATATCATATTAACACGATCTGGGGCTGTGCTGTATGATTGCAAATGAAATTCATTTGTTGCAAACTGATTTTGTTTGCTTTTGGCCTCGAAGGTGCCCCTTAAAGTTTTAGCCCTTTGGTCATAATGCCCAAAAGTGCTAAAACTGTTTTTTGGAGTTTTTGTGACATTATGTCCAATTTGCTTTTTTTCCTCCCTTTTTTTGTTTTGTTCCAATACACACAAAGGGAATAAACATGTGTATCGCAAAACATGTGTTACTGCAATACTTTTCTGTGAGAAATACTTGATTTTCTGGAAAAATTTGTGGGGTGCCAACAATTTCGGCCATGACTGTATGTCACGGTCTTCTAACCTCCCTCCCTCCCTATACTCACCTCTCTGTCTGGGCTCCCATGGCGGTCTGGCAGCCTGGAAGTCTACCCCGCCTATCCAGGGGGCCCGGCAGTCACAATGACGTCATCAACGTGGGTGATGATGTCATTGCCAGGCACCTGCCGGTGCCTGTAGTGGAAAATAGGAAAGGGAGGAGGGCTCCTTTGGAGCCCTCTCCCTCCCAAACCGCTCAACGTAAAAAAAATAAAGATACTGCTGGAAAGGGGAAAGTCTCCCCTATTCAGTGGTACCTCCCTTTAACCTCTTAGTTGCCGGATCGCGATTCGATGCCAATCGGTGCTGAATCAAGTTTCAAACCTGGAAGTGGCTGATATCTTGTATGTCAGCCAAGCCTCTAGGTCACCCCCCACCCACTGACGTCGTCACCATATGTGCGATGACGTTTGTGGGCCAGTTAACTCCCTGGCTGCCAAGGGGAGCTAGAGGGTCATGCTTGATATCACTGGAAAGGCCGGAACATGGCCTTTCCAATGGTACCAAAACATGACTAGATTTGGTTGCCAGATCGGGCATGCTTTCCTGGACACATATAATTTATCCATGCTCATGGGCTGTTCATGAAAAGAATGCCACCCCACAGCATCCATACGCTGCAAGTAAGGAATCCCAGGTGACCCGCCTTGAGTTCCATCCTGCGGCATATGAATTATACATACTGCATTGAAGCACTTTTCCCTTTGCTCTCCCTGTGCATGAAATAGTAATATGAGTCCAGGAAAACATGGCTGATCTGGCAACCCTAAATGCCACCCATATTCTCCCAATAAAGCTTCTGCCACTTCCCCTCTAATGGAGTTCCTGGATTATGTATGTTCACTGTTTTTATGTTTTAAGGTGACCAATAGCTCCATTCATCGAAAATCGAAAAACAATGCAGTTCTGAAAAAAGCAGCCCAAGAAACTGCCCAAAAAAGCATTATTTTGCCAAGTACCAATTTGAAATTCCAATGTTTAAATGTGGGTTTCAGCCTGATTTTCTGTTTCCCTGCCTGAAAATACATTTATCAACCCCTTCCGGCACTTGATATTTTTTTGAAAATCGGCTTACCGATAAATTCGGCGTGAACCCGTAAAGTCAAAATTTCCATTAGCGAGTAGAGCCACGAGTGCCGATAACTGAGCCAGATTACCATTAGGAGTCGAAATACTGTTGCTCCCTTAATTAAATCTTGTGAACCGAAAGATTGACTAATTGTGGAAGAAAAATTAATACTTTTTTGGCGTTCGAGGCGACTTAAATCATTTACTAATGATATTGAGACTTGACCATTTTTGGCCAATATTTCCTAACAGAATGTCAGCTAAGAGTGCGGTGATTGGTGAATAAACCAATTTATGTTTATTAAAATATCAAAAATCAAGCAATAAAATAATCCCATTTAAAGAAAGGATTACGTAAAAACAGCCGTAGATACAGCCCAGTCTTAATGGTCACAGGCTGAGGGTGTAAGACAGGCTGGAATAGCGTTGTTGCCGAGTCCTGGCATTAATACAAGCTTTCAGGACAATAAAAGTCGAAATTAAACTGTTTTTCATTTGAGCTGATCTCATTTATTGCACAATGAGCTAATTCATTTGCCATCGAAATGATCTTAATGTTTGGCCAGTGCTCTGTCCTTGAGTATTGCAATTGGCAACTGCTCCTGAACATGTCACCCTCAATAGAGAGAAAAAGAGAGCAGAGCTTGAACCCGCAGACATCCTGAGTGTGCCGTGCCATAATACAAATAATACAATAATACAAAGGCTGCTTGTTCCGTGGAAGCTCCGAGACGATGCACGTCTCGAGACCCAAGAAAACATACGTTAACGCTCAGGTTGACTATCAATTATTTCTGAGGAAAAGTCTGCAATGTCTACATTCACACTGGACCTGTCTTTTTCAAAACTATGAATGACATGGGCCAAAAAGCAATGTCAATCAGGCAGCACACTGTTCTGCTGAAGTCACGAGCAAACATGTAGACCAAATCAGGGGTGCTCAACCATGGTCTTCTGGATGTTCATCAGGGGTTGCTGGTCCTCTCGTGCAGTGGAGTTTGCCTGGGTATTTAAGATCTGGCTGCCCTATCTGAGGGATAGCAGTCTGATTTGCATATGGTATAGCCTTCTCTGTAATGGCACCATCGAGCTATAACTGTTAAAGACCCGAACGAGGTTTTTCCGTATGGCAGGCCACTTATGCCATTGCCCATTCTCAGTAATCTCATACACTTTCTTTTTGCTTTTATCTCAATGATGCAATTACAGGGACGCTATCATATGCATATCAGACTGCTTTCACCCAAAAAAGGTCTCCAGAACTGAACACCAAGGAATTCCCTCTGCACGAGAGATACAGCAACTCCTAACGATCATTTTGGCCTTGTTGGGCCTCATTCAGAGACTGGGCTGCCATCAGGGGGTGACAGCCCATGATATGTTAAGAGGCCCAGTGATTCCAAGTTACCCTGGCCCTTTCCAAACCCAGTGCAGCTCATCTATATGCCACAAATGTAAGGGTCCCTCCATACCACCCAGGACTGGCCCACCAAGATACCAACAAATTTCCCCGGTGGGTCGTAGCATCTGAAGCCAGTAAGGACACCTTGACTCCATACTAAAGAAGCGATTAGTTCTGCACTACGTAAAGTTGTAGACTGAATTCTATCCTACCAGGAACACTTTTTATCCACTTACTGGACCACCAGGGATTTAGCCCACTCCATGTAACATAAAGTAAGCAGAAGAGGAGGCAAAAAATTTACTTTTAATCAGTTTTCTGTAATGGGCAGCCAACAGAAGGGGACCCCGACCAGCGATTCAGTAAGGGGCTCCAAAATTTATTTTGGCAGCCCTGTTCGGAAGGTATAGCTGACACCCCTCTAGGTATCTCTTGTGACATTCACCCACTGCGTCACTTAAGTCAACCGAGTCTTGTGGGAAATGTGTTTCCACTATATCTGGAGGGCCAAGGTTGACCATCCCTGGATCAAATAGTATTTTAGATGGATTTTAGTTTGAGTTTCCTGCTGGTGGCTGAATGTTCATCAATTGGGGCCAAACCCAGGATAACATATCACAGGCAGCTGGAAATGGTGAAAAAAATCCTTGTGGTGACATGGAGAGTAACAGTCGCTATTCTAGTGCTGTCAAAATGGCCCTCCAAAAATTTGTTTCCAAAAGAAGTCTTGAAACAAGATACTCTGATACGAGAATTTATGAGATGGTATGTTCTAATCCATCATCCTCCACACCTCTGGGGGCGCCGGATTAAAACCTACAGTGTAAAGACTTTGAGCGTTTTTTTAAAGGTAGCATATTATGGGACTCTATATTAACGGATATTCCAAGCAGTATAGCATTTTACACCACTTATATAAATAGATTACGGTACAAGGAGATCCTCTGTCTCTTTGCACACAGTTGCTTCTTGACTTTGACTTTCGAATCCATTTACTAATGTGCACAAACTGTTCAAGCTGATGCCTAGAAAGCTTGAGAAGGAACTGTGGCTGCTCTAACGAGCTTTAAAATGGAGTGAATTTTTACTCTGGATCTTCCATTTTAAATTGTTAAGTTGACGTTCAACATGGAAAAGTGTAGGTTTATGCATTTGTTTTGTTAAAAGAAGTCTAGTGGTGCACAGAATGAAGTACAAGGAATATGTTAAGACTAGGATGTTGGGGTAGCTGCGCACAGAACATTCACCCTGCGAGACCACCGGGAGAAAGGAAAGTCGAGTCTTAGGGGTTATTCACAAACCATCGTTGTTGCAGCTACTTTGAACTTTGCCTGGTCAGAGAAGCAAAATTCAGGCAAAGTTGCTACAAACTAGTGCTAATTATGTCAATTAAAATATGAGTAAAACTACATAGCATTTTAGTTAAAGGACTGACTAAAACTGTATTAAAATTTGTCCCTCCCTCATATTGTCATTTAATTGTTAGCAATTGATGAAAATGTCAATAGAGTTTTGTCATAGTTTTAATCAAGTATTTAGAATTTCGTCAACATTTTAGTCGTCTAAATTGCCATATAGTTTTAGTCATAATGGACTATGACTAAAACTGTATTAAAGTAGGACCCTCCCTGATATTTTCCTTAAGTTTTTATCAGCCAATGAAAATGTCAATAGATTTTCATCATAGTTTTATTCGCAGACTAAAATGCAATTTGTTTATAGTCTTAAAGGACTATGACTAAACCTATATTAAAACCGGTCCCTTCCTAACATTTGCATCTGCTTGTTATTAGTTGACGAAAATGTCAGTAGATTTTCATCAAAATTTTAGTCAAGAGTCTGTAGATTTTAGTTAAAGTTTTAGTCACTGTCTAAAATGCCAGTTAGTTTTAACCGTAATGAACTGTGACTAAAACTATATTAAATTTAGTCCCTCCCTGAAAAGTTCTTCTGTTATTAGTCAATGAATATGTAAATAGATTTTCATCATAGGTTTATTTGTTGACTAAAATGACTAAAATGCAATTTGTTTTAGTCAAAAAGGGACTAAGTGCGATTACAGAACCACCCACAGTGGAGGTTCTGAAACACGTGAGTGTGCTTCTTTATAGTACATATACACTCTAGCTATACAGTACTGTACTATGTATTTTCTTTCTATTTGAGATACATTCTTCATCAAGATACAGCATCCATCATACGGGACAAGTGCATACCATACGGGTGAAGTCCCCCATAAAGAGACTTAAAGACGTACATCTAGAGTCTTGAAGACTCCCCACTTGTGAGTTGTATAACTATCAGTGTGTGGTCACTTGATTCCAGTATATACTGCGCAATGGTCTCCTTCTGTCTCCTCTTCTAGGATTACGGACTATTCTGATCTAAAGACCACGGACTTACCATCTACCACATTGTCTGTATTGATTACATTGTCTGTATATGTTTTATGCGCTCCCATATACCTTGGTATTTTTTCTCGATAGTTAGGAGTGGAGGATACACTCAGCTGGTGAGCTGCAATTATATAACCATCTTTCTCTATTTATACTAATAAGCGCCTAAACACTCACCTTTTAGGTTTTACACAAAAAGGGACTATGACTAAAACTATATCAACATTGGTCCCTTCCTAACCATTTCATCTAGTTGTTATTAGTTGATGAAATATCATAATTTTATTCAAGTGTCTGTAGATTTTAGTCAAAGTTTTAGTCGTGGTCTAAAATGGCACTTAGTTTTAGTTATAAAGAACTTTGACTCAAACTAAATTAAAACTGGTGTCTCCCAGACATTTTCCTGTAGTTTTAATTAGTCAATGATAATGTCAGTATATTTTCATCATAGGTTTAGTTATCAACTAAAATGATTAAAATGTTATAGTTTTAGTCATATGACTATAATTAAATATCGAAATTGGTCCCTTCCTAACCATTTCATCTAGTTGTTATTAGTTGATGAAAATGTCAATAGATTTTTATCATAATTTTTTTAAAGTGTCTGTAGATTTTAGTCATGGTCTAAAATGCCATTTAGTTTTAGTTATAAAAGACTATGATTAAAACAAAGTCCCTCCCTTACATTTTCCTCTAGTTTTTTTCAGTCAATGAAAATATCAATAGATTTTTTTGTCATAGATTTAGTTATTGGTAAAAATGACTAAAATGACATTTATTTTTGGTCACAAAGGACTATGACTAAAACTGAAATAAAATTGGCCCATCCCTGTCATTTTCCTCTGGTTTGTATTAGTCAACAAAAATATCGATAGATTTTCGTCATGGTTTTAGCCATCATAATTTAGTTATAGTCTAGTTTTTATCACTGTAAAAAATTAGTCAAGCCTTTGACCAAAAATTAAAAAACAGTGAGCAACTCTGAACAGTGATACCTCCATTATTCCTCGAATAAAACGAATAAACGGCAGCTATTTTCCATCCAGCGTTGTTCCACTGTACTTTCCAACAATGCGTCATTTTTGAAGTCCGAATTCCATTGAACGTCAGTGGAAACACCGGTGAAAAATATGCTGAAATCTACGCCAAGTACCTTCAGCAGAAACTACGGTGGAAAGGACTGTGAAAAGTATGGCTAGCTAGGGTGGCAGATCCCTAAATAATGAAATTGCTGTATTTTCACCATACTTGATCTGCCATAGTTCACCTACACACCACCACTTTCCACCAGTTAGTGATTAACCTCTTTAGTATTGGCACTTATTTTAAAATGTAGAAAACATTAGAGCATTGGGTCTTATCAGGACCTATTTGGCCATGGACCATAACCTTGCTTTCTCGAAATAAATCGCAGTTGCTTCAAGTTATTTCCAGTTACAGGTCTATAGTTTCTTGTGAGCATTATTGCGTTGTTTGTGTTGTGTCCGGTCTGCATGTTTGTCCTGAAGGCTGCATACCAATACGCATGCCCGTTACTAACTCTCCCCTCTGTTTTCCCTCCATGTACCTGTGTATCTGTGGTATTTATTAGGCTGCATAGATGTACTACATACATATTTTATACGTAACAGACATAGCTATAGTGCTTTTATAATGATAACGGACATGTAGGGTATGGAATTTATCTTTCCAATGTATTTAGATGGCCCATGGTTGATATGGGATACATTTTTGGTTTTCTTTTGAGGAAAGCCCAGCTGATTAAGAAGACCTCGCTGTTTTTTTTCCCTTGAATATAATGCACTGTCTGGCCAAAAAAAGTCACACCCTGTAATATCTGGTTGTGTGGCCTTTTGCTGTGATTGCGGCACGCATTCGTCGTGGCATCGTGTCGATAAGCTCATGCAATGTCACAGCTTTTGTTTGCATCAGAGTCGCGTTAATTTGTGGCCAAGATCTTGTATTGATGATGGGAGAGTCGCAGCGCTGGGTAAAGTCTTCTACAGCACATTATCCTAAAGATTCTCAATGGGACCTTAAGGTCTAGACTATGAGGTGGCAAATCCTTGTGTGAAAATGATGTCTCATGCTCCCTCAACCACTCTTGCACAATTTGAGCCCGATGAATCCTGGCATTGCCATCTTGGAATATGCCCGCTGTGCCACCAGGGAAGAAAAAAACCCATTGATGGAAAAACCTGCTCATTCAGTATATTCAGTGAGTCACATGACTCTATTTTAACCTGAAATATTAATCATTGCATTAATTATCCAATGGAAGGTGAGCACCTATTGGCTTAGTTACATCCAGGTGGAGACTTTTTCTTGGCCAGGCAGTGTATCTTCTCTTTATACACTATGGTTTATGAGACTCTAGAGCGCTTTGGCAAGGATCTCCAACATGTTGGAGTTTTTCTGGACAGATTTTAGGAGAATTGTGCATGTTTAGGTACAGATTTTACTTTTTCCGCTTAGTTGCTATCATCACTCTGTATGAGTGAGGGAAAATAGAGAAATATCAGACCTCAACAGCATTAATGGCCCCAACCATTACCCCAACCTTTGAGTGAGCAGGATCCAGATCACGCCAAGACTAGGGAGACAATTGAGGCCAACCTTGATCAGTGGTGTCTTCTTTTAAACTCATTCAAGGCCATGGGTTGAAATTGGTTGATATACAACATCCAGCCTTTAGGTTCAAACTGATTATTTAGGATGAATTTTAGGCTATTTTTCTGCTATTTGGACCTATTTTTCTAGATGGTGGTCACCTCACCTCACCATTATTGAGTTTAAACACCTCAATTAAACCTCTTTCACTGTTATATTAGGTCAGTTATAGTCGAGAGTCCATCAGTTTTGGAGAGAAAAAGAAAGGTTTATTGCGTCGGTGGAATGACCTGTCACGTTGATCTGCCTAGGGAGTTCCAGATAGGTTTCGTCCTGTATAGGTCTCGGCACAGGTCGACCACCACCAAATGAGCATCATTCTGGCTATATGTGCATCTGCATAGTAACAGTGACCATTGTTATCTACTGAAAGACTTTCTGCTCCTAGCATCGCTACAATACTCAAACCATGGTTGTTTTTCCGCACACTTTATTGAGTTGACTGTGCTCCAGTTGCCGCGGCCAGTGTATCGTCTGTGGTGTCACCTTAATATTTAACATGTTTTACTTTTTGGTCTGTCTTATGCCATAATGAACTGCAGATTGCGACACATATTTACCACAATGTGATCTTTTAATTGGTGTGTGTGATTTTATTGAGAAAAATGGAGACTTCTATCTATCTGTCTATCTATCTCTGTCAGTCTGTCTGTCTATATCTATCTTTCTCTGTCTCCTCCACGGGTCCTCATATGTCATGGTATACATTTAAACCAGATTAATGGAAAAATTAATTAAACAAATACAATTAAATGAGAAAGAGACACAGACAGATATTCACTTACAAGGATCTTTCTATCTCTCTCTCTATCTATCTATTATATATCTATAACTATCTATAACTATCTGTGTCTATCTATATCTATATGTATCTATCTATATCTATCTATCTGTATCTATCTATCTCTATCTATCTATCTCTATCTATCTATCTATATCTATCTATCTATC
This sequence comes from Leptobrachium leishanense, assembly GCA_009667805.1. NCBI lineage: Eukaryota > Metazoa > Chordata > Amphibia > Anura > Megophryidae > Leptobrachium > Leptobrachium leishanense. The sequence continues at coordinate 325,581,017 of CM019067.1, read as the reverse complement.
TGTATCTATCTATATCTATCTATCTATCTGTGTCTATCTATATCTATCTATATCTATATCTATCTATATCTGTATCTGTATCTGTATCTATCTATCTATCTATCTGTATCTATCTATCTGTATCTATCTATCTGTATCTATCTATCTATATATCTATCTGTATCTATCTGTCTCTATCTGTCTCTATCTGTCTCTATCTGTCTCTATCTGTCTCTATCTGTCTCTATCTATCTCTATCTATCTCTATCTATCTCTATCTATCTATCTGTATCTATATGTATCTGTATCTATCTATCTATCTGTATCTATCTATCTCTATCTCTATCTATCTCTATCTATCTCTATATATCTATCTCTATATATCTGTATCTATCTCTATCTGTATCGATCTATCTGTATCGATCTATCTATATCTGTATCTATCTGTATCTCTATCTCTATCTATCTATCTGTATCTATCTGTATCTATCTATCTATCTGTCTATCTATATCTATCTATCTGTATCTATCTATCTATCTGTCTATCTATATCTATCTATCTGTATCTATCTATATCTATCTATCTGTATCTATCTATATCTATCTATCTGTATCTATATGTATCTGTATCGATCTATCTGTATCGATCTATCTATATCTATCTATATCTATCTATATATCTATCTATCTATATCTATCTATCTATCTATCGGTATCTATCTGTCTGTATCTATCTATCTGTATATCTGTATCTATCTATCTATCTCTCTATCTATATCTGTCTATCTATATCTATCTATCTATATCTATCTATCTGTATCTATATGTATCTGTATCGATCTATCTGTATCGATCTATCTATATCCATCTATATATCTATCTGTATCTATATGTATCTGTATCGATCTATCTATCTATCTATCTATCTGTATCTATCTATCTATCTATATCTGTCTATCTATATGTATCTGTATCTATCTATCTGTATCTTTCTATCTATCTATCTATCTATATGTATCTAGCTATATCTATCTATATATCTATCTGTATCTATATGTATCTGTATCGATCTATCTGTATCTATCTATATGTATCTGTATCTATCTATCTGTATCTTTCTATCTATCTATCTATCTATATGTATCTAGCTATATCTATCTATATATCTATCTGTATCTGTCTGTCTGTATCTAACTGTATCTGTCTATCTATTTATCTATCTGTATCTGTCTGTCTAGCTATCTAACTATATCTATATCTATCTGTATCTCTCTATCTATCTGTAACTATCTATCTACATGTTTTCTATCCTTGTATCTATGTATCTATCCCATATCCATCTGTATATCTATCTATCTCTATTTCTATCTCTATCTCTCTATCTATCTATCTATCTATCTATCTGTATCTGTGTCTATCTGTATCTGTATCTATCTATCTGTATCTATCTATCTGTATATCTGTATCTATCTCTATCTATCTGTATCTCTATCTATCTGTATCTCTATCTATCTGTATCTCTATCTATCTGTATCTCTATCTATCCATTCATCTGTATATCTATCTTACTATATCTATCTGTATCTATCTATCTATATATATCTAAAGATCTAGAAATATGTCCTGTAACAGTACAGGGAATAAAAGGTTGTAAATACCATGGCCAATGGGTTCCCTGTCACTAAAAGTTAATTTATTACGTAGGTCACCATCAGAAAGTCATTGCTATGTGGCAGACCCCGTAAAGCAATCACCTCGCTATGAGTCACATGATTTCCTTACTAGGTGTCCCCCATAACGATGGCTTTGTGTAACACTGTGCTTGTGATGGTGACACAGTATAACATTCTGCATTTTGCAAATTTATAGCCAGTGCCGTGTTGTTGCAAATGCACAGAGGGGTACGTGACGAGCCAATCAAATGGAAAAGTTTCAATTTCAAGGTGTCTGTTTTAAAACTTAATTATTTTTTATTCTGTTTCTATAAATTTTGGGGAAAATTTTTTTTTCCCATCAGTTTAGCACTTCACGCCCTCTGAATATTTGCACAATTTTTTAGTTACTAGAAAACTTGTTTGCCTTTAGCTTTAAACTTATTTTAATGTTACAAGAATTCTTTATTTTAATAGATTTTATTTGTTTTTGAAAGATAAACATGCAATATCTTGGCTTGATTTTAACATGTTACAACGTTTATGGCACGAATAGCAAAACGTGCAAAAATGGTGCTTCCTTTCAGCAAAAATAGGAAGTAATTGCAAAATATTTGTTTTAAATTACTCTTAAATCAATTCTAAATTTAGCGATTAAGTTCAATTCAGAAGCTGGACTTTATTCAGACTTCGTAAATTAATTCCAGTGTTATTTTCTTTGCATTTTACATTTTACTTTTTTTGTCAGATACTGTAACAATAGTTTGATTGATAAAACATAGAAACATAGAAACATAGAAGAATGTCGGCAGATAAGAACCTTTCGGCCCATCTAGTCGCCCAATTACATGGATACTTTACCTGGATTTATCTTTTGTTTAGGATAGCCTTATGCCTATCCCATGCTTGCTTAAATTCAATTACTGTAGATGTAGATGTTTGCGCATCTTCTTATCAGGCTTGTGCACCGATTTTTTTTTTTTTTTTTTTTTTTTTTTTGGTTCGATTTTTCGGATTTTTAAACTTTTCGATTCGGCTCGTTTCGACCGATTTCTGTTTCGATTCGGTTCGGCTTGATTCGTTTTTCGTGTACTTTTTTTTTCGGAATATCGACCATTTTTCATATTTTCGTGTCACTTAGCTGGTTTTTTGTATCGACTTTTCGTGATTTCGGAAATTTTCATTTTTCGGAATTGTACATGTTTTCGGAATTTCGACCATTTTTCGTATTTTCGTGTCACTGCTCGTTTTTGTATCGACTTTTTGTAATTTCGGAAATTTTCGTTTTTTCGGAACGTCTGTTCTCCTCATTTCAAAGCAATAAATTTCGATTTGACACATTTCAAGTCCATTCGAAAATTCCGAAAATATTTCGTTTCGGCTCGGAAAACTTTTCGGATCTGCCATTTTCGGATCTAAAAATTTTCGGAAATTCGGCCGCATCCGAAAACACGAATCGGGAAATTTCATGAAAATTCCGAAATTCCGAAACCCGAAACGCACATCCCTACTTCTTATGGAATCGGGAGGATTCGGAGATCTTGCCAGTAAAACTGCTGTCCTGATAGTAATACATATAAACAAACATGCTGCCATTTCTATGGTTTCTTCTTCTTTCCAGTTTTCAGCCAGACGGGGTTATTCAGAGAGAGACGATCTGGGCCCGAATTGTCACTGTACACTGAATTTCCCCGTACGAAGCAATTTTGTGGCCATTCGGCTATTCAGAGAGCAGGCAGTTCACCAAAATTTGGCGGACTGCCAGCAAGTACGGTGCCTGTTCGACGGCAGTGAAATCCCCATGAGAAGCAATGGTTAATCTATTCAGAGACACCGAACAGCAATGAAATGTCAGTGAAATGCCCTGCTGTTCGGTGATTTCATTTGGCAGGTTAAGGCTAAGGTCAGACGAAAGCATTTTTAACGCGCGTTTAACCGCACGAAATCACGGCCGTGCTAGCAGCAAATGACGTCCAATGCCGGGTAACATACGAAGAACAGCCGCACGAAATTGCGGCCGCGCAACGCAAGTGGCAAACGAACGCATTTTTTCTAGAACGTCAAACCGCTAGTACTGACGTACAGAGTGCGCTGCGTCCGCATAGCGGCGTGTTTGCGTGATTGGGAGACGTCAGACGCTGCACACGTCCGGCTAACATAACGTCCAGACACAAAAAGTGTTTTATTGATGATCCGTACAAAATCACGGACGAAAATGCGCATCGTATGACCGCTATCGCGTATTCCGTGAAAAAAATACGTCCATTCGTTCGAATGCACTTTTTCACGGACGACGCGAAAAATGCATTCGTCTGACCCTAGCCTTATTCAGGCAAATCCCATAGGCTGCAATGTTAAAAATATTCCCGTTCTTATACAATATTCAATAAACCGTTTATTCTTTTAATCTGCAACAAAAAGTCTCGTTATTATTTTTTTTTAAAGATTATTAAGGCATTTTTCGGGATTTTTTCGCACCAATTTTTTTCCCGTTTTTTTTAAATAGCGTTTTTTCTTTTTTCTTTAACACACCTTTTTATTATCATTCATAGGATCTTATATGTTAATTTCAGGCATTTTTGTTGAGTAGTTTTTTTGCAAACAGCGTTTCAAATTTGGCACTTTCATTCGTTTTTTTTTCTTCCTGTCCGGCGGCTTGTCAGCTTTTTTTTGAGGGTGGGTGGCGCTGTGCTCGTCGGCAGTCCGGCGACTTGTCAGCTTTTTTTTGAGGGGGTGGCACTGTGCTCGTCGGCTGTCTGGTGGGTTTGCGGCAGGGCGGTCCGGTGGGTTGGTGGCAAATCTTCAGATGCATACAGGATTTTTTCAGCGGTTATCAGATCGATCCTCACATATTGACTACTTTTTAGATGGGGACCTCAGGGGTCAGTACTTGGACCCATTCTCTTTAATATTTTTATTAGTGATATTGCAGAAGGTATTAATGGAAAAGTATGTCTTTTTGCTGATGACACAAAGATTTGCAACAGGGTTGACGTTCCTGGAGGGATCAGCCAAATGACAAATGATTTAGGTAAACTAAAAAAATGGTGGGATCTGTGGCAATTGAGTTTTAACGTGGATAAGTGCAAGATAATGCACCTGGGACTTAAAAACCCAAGGGCTGAATATAGAATATTTGATACAGTCCTAATCTCAACATCTGAGGGTTGGGATTTAGGGGTTATTATTTCAGAGGATCTAAGGGTAAGTAGTCAATGTAATAGAGCAGCAGGAAATGCTGGCAGAATGCTTGGAAATGTTGGCAGAATGCTTGGAAATGCTGGCAGAATGCTTGGTTGTGTAGGGAGAGGTATTAGCAGTAGGAAAAGGGAAGTGCTCATGCCACTGTACAGAGCACTGGTGAGACCTCACTTGGAGTACTGTGTGCAGTACTGGAGACCGTATCTCCAGAAGGATATAGACATCTTAGAGAGAGTTCAGAGAAGGGCTACTAAAATGGTGTACGGCTTGAAGGAGAAAAGTTACCAGGAAAGGCTTAATGATCTTAACATGTACAGCTTGGAAAAAAGACGAGACAGAGGAGATATGATAGAAACATTTAAATACGTAAAGGGAATCCACAAGGTAGAGGAAGGGAGTATATTTAAAAGGAAACAAAGTAGCAAAACAAGAGGACATAGTCTTAGATTAGAGGGGCAAAGGTTTAAAAGTAACATCAGGAAGTATTATTTTACTGAGAGGGTGGTGGATACATGGAACAGCCTTCCAGTTGAAGTGGTAGAGGCCAAAACAGTAAGGTTCTTATCTGCCGACATTTTTCTATGTTTCTATGTTTCTATGTCTTTTTGCTGATGACACAAAGATTTGCAACAGGGTTGACGTTCCTGGAGGGATCAGCCAAATGACAAATGATTTAGGTAAACTAAAAAAATGGTGGGAGTTGTGGCAATTGAGTTTTAATGTGGATAAGTGCAAGATAATGCACCTGGGACGTAAAAACCCAAGGGCTGAATATAGAATATTTGATACAGTCCTAACCTCAACATCTGAGGAAAGGGATTTAGGGGTTATTATTTCAGAGGATCTAAGGGTAAGTAGTCAATGTAATAGAGCAGCAGGAAATGCTAGCAGAATGCTTGGAAATGCTAGCAGAATGCTTGGAAATGCTGGCAGAATGCTTGGAAATGCTGGCAGAATGCTTGGTTGTGTAGGGAGAGGTATTAGCAGTAGGAAAAGGGAAGTGCTCATGCCACTGTACAGAGCACTGGTGAGACCTCACTTGGAGTACTGTGTGCAGTACTGGAGACCGTATCTCCAGAAGGATATAGACATCTTAGAGAGAGTTCAGAGAAGGGCTACTAAAATGGTGTATGGCTTGAAGGAGAAAAGTTACCAGGAAAGGCTTAATGATCTTAACATGTACAGCTTGGAAAAAAGACGAGACAGAGGAGATATGATAGAAACATTTAAATACGTAAAGGGAATCCACAAGGTAGAGGAAGGGAGTATATTTAAAAGAAACAAAGTAGCAAAAAAAGAGGACATAGTCTTAGATTAGAGGGGCAAAGGTTTAAAAGTAACATCAGAAAGCATTATTTTACTGAGAGGGTGGTGGATACATGGAACAGCCTTCCAGTAGAAGTGGTAGAGGCCAAAACAGTAATTGAATTTAAGCAAGCATGGGATAAGGCTATCCTAAACAAAAGATAAATCCAGGTAAAGTATCCATGTAATTGGGCAGACTAGATGGGCCGAAAGGTTCTTATCTGCCGACATTTTTCTATGTTTCTATGTTTCTATGTAAACTTGTCAGGATGAGTAGAGTGCCCCTTTTAAATGCAAAAGGGCTGGTCAGGATGGAGCAGATGCTCAATGGTAGTAAGTGGGAAGAAGAAGAATGGAAATGGAATGGGGTGACAACAATGGGGGTGCAGGAACTGGTTCAGTTAGGTCAGGCTTCCATACAACACATAATGAGATGATGAACTGAGCAGACGTCGTACACCAACATTAGCTCCTCGCTTACAAGACATTGTTCCTGTAGGTAACAGTAGGATCTCTGGCATTCTCTCTGCCCAGCTGTAGTCTAGGGTCACAAATAAAACCATTTTAACCTTAAAACACCGAAAGATTTAATGCACATAAAATAACAATCGATTTAAGACGATCAATCGAAGACTTCAAAACCTTCTCAGGAAAAACAAATCAAGCCAAGAAGAAGGCAACATTTTGATATTTTCTAAATACTTTATTGTGTTCTGCTCCCTTCATCTAAGGTTGTGGTGAACGCCCTGATCGGGGCGATCCCATCCATCATGAACGTCCTGCTGGTCTGTCTGATTTTCTGGCTCATTTTTAGCATCATGGGAGTGAATTTATTCGCTGGGAAATTTGGCCGGTGCATTAATGCCACCAGCAAGGAAATCTTGTCTCAAAAATTTGTCAACAACAAAAGCGACTGTGATACCCTGGGCATGGACGTGGCCTACTGGACGAAAGAGAAAGTCAACTTTGACAATGTCGGAGCTGGTTACCTGGCGCTTCTCCAAGTGGTACGTGTGGTTTCTTCTCTCTTTCTCCGTGTGTGTTTGTGTGTGTGTGTTTGTGTGTGTGTGTTTTGTATATACAGAGTTCTCTAGACTGTCTGTCTGTTCATTCCCAACATTGAATAAATGCAAGGGCACAGAGAAGCATTTATAAGGAAGTCCCCATGAATTGCAGTGGCAACACAAAGTAGGACACGCACACCACCCTTGATAAATGGAAATCCGGTGTCCCAAGCCCTGAAAAGGCTAACTCCCACAAGTTCATATAGTCCATGAACACAAAAAGAGGATCGGACATTCAGTCTACTGACAATTGCAGACTTATTGGAAACGTTTGACTTTTCAGCCTTACATGAGCCTTTCTCAAAGCTTGACAAACGCTCATGTATGGCCAAAATGTTGCCAAAGTTTACCAATAAATATACTATTGTTGGAAATCTGAGTGCCCGGTCCTCTTCTGTTCATGGACCCATTGCAATGGCAGAGGTTATTGTTGAAGTGGTGGAATGATGGGGTAGAGGTACAATGAGATTGAGAGGGATGGACAGGCACAATGAGTGAGAGGTGTTGTTCAGATGCACAATGAGATGGACGGGGCAGAGACCCAATATGGATACAAGAGATGAGTCAGGAGAATTTTAGGATTAAGAGGGATGGGAAAGAGACACAAGGGGATGAGAGGTGAGTCAGGATAAATTTAGGATTAAGAGGCATGGGAGATACACAAGGGGATGAGAGGGATGAGTCAGGAGAAGTTTAGGATTAAGAGGGATGGGAGAAAGACACAAGGGGATGAGAGGGATGAGTCAGGAGTATTTTAGGATTAAGAGGGATGGGAGAAAGACACAAGGGGATGAGAGGGATGAGTCAGGAGTATTTTAGGATTAAGAGGGATGGGAGAAAAACACAAGGGGATGAGAGGTGAGTCAGGAGTATTTTAGGATTAAGAGGGATGGGAGAAAGACACAAGGGGATGAGAGGTGAGTCAGGAGTATTTTAGGATTAAGAGGAATGGGAGAAAGACACAAGGGGATGAGAGGTGAGTCAGGAGAATTTTAGGATTAAGAGGGATGGGAGAAAGACACAAGGGGATGAGAGGGATGAGTCAGGAGAAAGAATGAAGGTGAGAGGAAAGTTATTGAGGCAAAGAGCTGCGGCTCATCAAAGTATTCAGACAGTGGCCCATCAAAACTTTAATCTGGACCTGCTACAGACAAGTGTGAGACTTGGTCCATTATATGTTTTATCTATCTATCCATCTATCTATCTATCTATCTATCTATCTATCTATCTATCTATCTGTATCTGTATCTGTATCTGTATCTATCTATCTATCTATCTATCTATCTATCTATCTATCCATATCTATCTATCTATCTATTCATCTATCTATCTGTATCTATCTATCTGTATCTATCTATCTGTATCTATCTATCTATCTATCTATCCATATCTACCTATCTATTCATCTATGTCTCTGTATCATTCTGCCTGATCTGTATATCTTCAATAACTCTATCTATATATTTAGATAAATATATAGATAGATACAGATATATATCTGTCTGCAGTCTGCATATCTATTTACCTATCTCTCTGTATCAGTATGTCTAATATGTATATCTTCAATAACTATCCATATGTATGTATGTATCTATCTTTCTATCAATTTATCTATCTGTATCTATCTTCCATGATTAGACATATATATAGCTGTTTATAAATTTGTCTCTATCTATCGCTGCAGTGAAGGGAAGGAGGGAGCTATATACGATATGTATTGTTCAATGTACATTTTGCTATAGCTTTGTTACTGTGTATTCTCTTAACCTGAAAGATACATCATGTTTTTGCACGTTGATATTCCGCAATCTAGGAATGCATTGTGCAGGCTGACCCGCCTGATTGGCTGTAGGATTTTCGGGTTCCGTTTTCTGTGTTTGCCAACGTTGACATAGTATTCTAGTAATGCATTATTTACATAGACACGGTGCTAATTGCTGCAATATGTAATGTGCAGACATGCTGATGCTTTTTTGGCATTTCCTCATTGATTTTGTCAGGGTTTTACTTCTTCATTGTTCTGCTTTTTTTCGTTTCCCCTTGCGGAGAGGCACAGCTGTTTCTTCTTTAAGAGCAGAATGGGAGGCATTATGAAAAAAAGAAGAAAAAAAGCTTTTTTAAGAGGAACTCTTACCACCATTATAAATTGAACGTTTAATGCTAATTTAGGGATTTATGTAAGAATCCTTTATGATGTGATTCCCAGAGCTGCGCTGGCTCTCGTGTCGGATCTGCGTTTGTGATTCATCACTGTGATATAAGATTGTAACATATAATAAATAACCGTAATGATATAGCATGTAAAGGAGCTCGTCAAATGCAGACGAACTGACTAAATGCTCTGTTTTCCGCAGGCTACGTTTAAAGGATGGATGAGCATCATGTATGCAGCCGTGGACTCGCGTGACAAAGTTAGTATACGACTGCTATTTTTGTCATTGTGTTTATAATGAAGAATCGTTTGTTTCATGGCACTTCTAAGACTGAATCCTACATTAATTGAGTGGGAGAGAAGCAAGCAAGGCTGTTACCAGCAACTGAGAAGGGGCGGACTGACCATTAGGGCAACCGGGCACTGTCTGAGGGCCCATACCTAGGAGAGGGTCCCTTGTGAGTGAGTGATGGCTGCCGCCGCCGTGCTGCTTTAGTTTCGCTTTGCAAGTAGTGTTCAGAAATAAATTCTGTAATAACACAAGTACGTATGGGTGGTTCTTATATGTGGTTGTGGCTTTGCATGTGGCCAGTCACCAGTGTCCAATGTCCCTAAGAGTTGTCAGTCATCCCCTGCAACCACAATACAATATCCCCTGCAACCAGGTCTTCAATCAGGGGTTACAGATAGATAAACAGACAAATACAGATACAGTGGGGCAAAAAAGTATTTAGTCAGCCACCAATTGCGCAGGTTCTCCCACTTAAAAAGATGAGCGAGGCCTGTAATTGTCATCATGGGTAACTTCAACTATGAGAGACAAAATGAGAAAAACAAATCCAGAAAATCACATTGTCTGATTTTTAAAGAATTTATTTGCAAATTATGGTGGAAAATAAGTATTTGATCAATATCAAAAGTCCATCTCAATGCTTTGTTATATATCCTTTGTTGGCAATGACAGAGGTCAAACGTTTTCTGTAAGTCTTCACAAGGTTTTCACACACTGTTGCTGGTATTTTTGCCCATTCCTCCATGCAGATCTCCTCTAGAGCAGTGATGTTTTGGGGCTGTCGCTGGGCAACATGGACCTTCAACTCCCTCCAAAGGTTTTCTATGGGGTTGAGATCTGGAGACTGGCTAGGCCACTCCAGGACCTTGATATGCTTCTTACGAAGCCACTCCTTCGTTGCCCGGGCGGTGTGTTTGGGATCATTGTCCTGCTGAAAGACCCAGCCACGTTTCATCTTCAATGCCCTTGCTGATGGAAGGAGGTTTTCACTCACAATCTCGTGATACATGGCCCCATTCATTCTTCCCTTTACACGGATCAGTCGTCCTGGTCCCTTTGCAGAAAAACAGCCCCAAAGCATGATGTTTCCGCCACCATGCTTCACAGTAGGTATGGTGTTCTTTGGATGCAACTCAGCATTCTCTCTCCTCCAAACACGACGAGTTGAGTTTTTACCAAAAAGTTCTACTTTGGTTTCATCTGACCATATGACATTCTCCCAATCCTCTTCTGGAGCATCCAAATGCTCTCTAGCAAACTTCAGACGGTCCTGGACATGTACTGGCTTAAGCAGGGGGACACGTCTGGCAATGCAGGATTTGAGTCCCTGGCAGAGTAGTGTGTTACTGATGGTAGCCTTTGTTACTTTGGTCCCAGCTCTCTGCAGGTCATTCACTAGGTCCCCCCGTGTGGTTCTGGGATTTTTGCTCACCATTCTTGTGATCATTTTGACCCCACGGGGTGAGATTTCGCGTGGAGCCCCAGATCGATGGAGACTATTATCAGTGGTCTTGTGTGTCTTCCATTTGATTGCTCCCACAGTTGATTTCTTCACACCAAGCTGCTGCCTATTGCAGATTCAGTCTTCCCAGCCTGGTGCAGGTCTACAATTCTGTTTCTGGTGTCCTTCGACAGCTCTTTGGTCTCTTGACCATAGTGGAGTTTGGAGTGTGTCTGTTTGAGGTTGTGGACAGGTGTCTTTTATACTGATAACAAGTTCAAACGGGTAACGAGTGGAGGACAGAGGAGCCTCTTAAAGAAGACGTTACAGGTCTGTGAGAGACAGAAATCTTGGTGGCTGACTAAATACTTTTTTGCCCCACTGTATATATGGATAGATAGTTGGTAGATGATGGTTATTAGATAGATAGACACAGTTAAAGAAGGAAAGATACAGACAGATAGATAAAAACAATAATAATAATAAAAAATAAGCTATACATTTACTAGGATTATAAATGAGCAATTCTCACAGCATGACAGATAGAATGTAGCTTTATTTTACACAGGTAAATCAGATCTAAATGTTAAAAACATCATGAAATCTGTCAAAATATCTTAATAAAAACGTTTCCAACACATACATTGCTATTAACTGACTATTTTTGGTATCTAAATAAAATAACACTAACAATTCTAAGAAGACGTTTCCTTCGCTCAGGAGACGACTCCTTTACGTTGTCTCATTCAATCCCGGTGGTCCCCTTAAATTGCAATGTGTAATTTGCTAATTAAATTGTGCCCGGTATATTTCATTTCTAACTCGCTCCGAGCAGCACATGGTTTTTATTACACGCATTTAATTTTCCAATTGATACATAATAATAATCTGCATGGGATCTTTTTTAAAGAGCAGCTAAGTCATAAAACTAATTTTAATTGCCATATTTAACTAATTAACGGATGTACCATGCTGTAATACATTTGCATTCATTTACTAAGCAGTAAAACGAAATACGATTTGTTACTTTTGTTCCAAGTAGAAGATGGAATCCTCCTAGAATTCCGTATTGCTCCCCAAACTCTGCGATTTTGTCATTAATTTTGTGAGTTGGACGACGATTCGATTATATTTTGCCATTTAATGAAAATATTCTGCAGCCTGCTCTGTATTTACTGTGTTTAACTGGGTAGTGTTGTAGGAAATAACTGTATTAAGTCCAGCTCTTTAGGAGTTCCAACAATAAAATGGGAGATTTCACAATTCTTAGAAATAAATTGCATTCAGAAACTGTCTGCTTCTAAATTTATGTTTCATTATCAGATTTTTTTTTTCCCATTTTCATGGTGTGGTAATTGTTACCTCCGGTCGTCGAAACCACATTCATTTTTTTTCTTCTTCTGCTGCTTAGTAAAAAAAATTTATTATTTTTTAATTTTATTAACCGCTTCACTAGCAAGGGATTTTTGTATAAAAAAAAATTAACATAACAATTATTCCAAAAATGGGATCAGAAGTTAACAATTAAATGTCGCGGGAAATTGAAATTTTGCCCAGAAACTGTTGTTCTGAGATTGTTAAAAAAATTAAATAATCTAAACTTGATAATTTTTATATTTTCATGCATTGGTTTATCCTTTACAGAAATATCACTGGGATGAAAGGTTGTAAACTCTAGATGATGTCCCTTATCTTGCCCAATGTCACACAGGGGTCTGCATTATTAGCATACAGGCAGAAGTGGCCTTTGTGTCAGATGCAGTAAATGTGCTGCACACATTATAACCCCCTGAATCATTAAAACCCCCTGAATCGTATCCCTGTACAGCAGTGACTGACCCCAGAGCCAGTGGCGTAACTAGAAACCTGAGGGCCCCGGTGCAAGAATCCATGAAGGGCCCCCCCAACCCCCCCAAAAAAGATCCATATTTTTACCTTTTTTTTTCCTGCAATATAAAAAAGATAGTATTGCCCCCAGCTCACATGGACATATATATATTGCCCCCAGCTCACATGGACATATATATTGCCCCCAGACCACACATGGATATATTGCCCCAGCTCACACATGGATATTTTTGCCCCCAGCTCATGGATATACTGCCCCAACACATGGATACTGCCCCAGCACATGGATACTGCCCCAGCACATGAATATACTGCCCCAGCACATGGATATACTGCCCCAGCTCATGGATATACTGCCCCAACACATGGATATACTGCCCCAACACATGGATACTGCCCCAGCACATGGATACTGCCCCAGCACATGAATATACTGCCCCAGCACATGGATATACTGCCCCAGCACATGGATATACTGCCCCAGCTCATGGATATACTGCCCCAGCTCATGGATATACTGCCCCAGCTCTGCCCCAGCTCATGGATATACTGCCCCAGCTCATGGATATACTACCCCAGCTCTGCCCCAGCTCATGGATATACTGCCCCAGCTCATGGATATACTGCCCCAGCTCTGCCCCAGCTCATGGATATACTGCCCCAGCTCTGCCCCAGCTCATGGATATACTGCACCAGCTCTGCCCCAGCTCATGGATATACTACCCCAGCTCTGCCCCAGCTCATGGATATACTGCCCCAGCTCTGCCCCAGCTCATGGATATACTGCCCCAGCTCTGCCCCAGCTCATGGATATACTGCCCCAGCTCATGGATATACTGCCCCAGCACATGGATATACTACCCCAGCTCTGCCCCAGCTCATGGATATACTGGTACTGCCCCAGCTCTGCCCCAGCTCATGGATATACTGACCCAGCTCTGCCCCAGCTCATGGATATACTGCCCCAGCTCATGGATATACTGCCCCAGCTCATGGATATACTACCCCAGCTCTGCCCCAGCTCATGGATATACTGGTACTGCCCCAGCTCTGCCCCAGCTCATGGATATACTGCCCCAGCTCTGCCCCAGCTCATGGATATACTGCCCCAGCTCATGGATATACTGCCCCAGCTCTGCCCCAGCTCATGGATATACTGCCCCAGCTCTGCCCCAGCTCATGGATATACTGCCCCAGCTCTGCCCCAGCTCATGGATATACTCACCTCCTCTGCTGCCGCCGTTGTTCCTCTGAGGTGAGCGGCCGCTGAAAGCATGCAGCCTGGCCACTCACCGGAAATCACCTGACCAGCGCAGCCGAGTTCTCGCGAGATCTCGTGCGCTGGTCAGCTAGTTCCCATCCCACGCGAGCGGCCAAGCTGCAAGCCAGCGGGCCGCTCGCAGGGAGGGGAACAGCCAGCGGCGCTGCTCCCAGATTCCGGTGCTTTTTGCCGGAATCTGGCGGCGGCGCTGGGCCCCCCTCCAGTGGCGGAATGCCAGGGCCCGGTCGCAACCGCAACCGCTGCGACCCTGGTACTTCCACCACTGCCCAGAGCTCTCCCGTATTCTGCCAAATCCCTGGCTGCTGTAATTCAGTAGTAGAGTTTAATGAGCTTTTTGTTAGAGTGAGGGTGGGAGCTGCTATTTGCAGCTTGTTTTATATCTCTCCAAGGTGGCTGGAGACAAAGAGAGACAAAACAAAGGATTTTGTTTCTTTCACAGGGGGTGCACTAATTTTGTGTCATTTTTTCGACGAAACTTAGCGCCATTCTTAAGTCATTTTATAGAGGTATGTTAGGGTTAGCTTTAGGAGTAATCTTAGTATTAGGGTTAGGGTTATGGTTAGTGATTAGGTTTAGGGTTAATATTTGAACTTAATTTAGGGTTAATATTGGGGATACGGTTAGTATTAGAGTGAGTGTTATTGTTTGCATTGGTGCTTGTTTTAGGGTAAGGTTTAATATTAAAGTTTCTAATTAGGGTTAGGATTAGTATTTCTGTTTATTTTAGGGTTAGTAATTAAGGTTAGGGTTAGTATTAGGATTAGAGTTATGGTTAGTGATTAGGGTTAGTATTTGTGCTTAAATTAGCGTTGATGGTAGAGTTCTTAGTGCTTTTTAGGGCTAGGGCTAGTAATTTGTATTGGTATATGTGCTTGTTCTAGCGTTAGTGTTAGTATTAGGGCTACTATTCATGTTATAGGGTTAGGATTAGGTTTAATATTAAAGTTTGTGTTAGGGTTACTATTTCTCTTGTTTTAGGGTAAGTATTATGGGTTACGGTTAGTATTTGTGCTCAGTTTATAGTTAGTATTGGAGTTAGGGTTGAAATTTGTGGGTTTTTTGGTTTGTAGTCATTTTAGAGATAGTGAATATGGTCAGGAATAGTATTTTTGTAAGGAATAGTAATAAGGGTTAGTATTTGTGTTTTACTTTAGGGTTAGTATTACAGTTAGGGTTAGTTTTGTGGTTGTTATAGAGTTAGGTTTAGTATTAGTTTAAGGGTTAGTAACTGGGTTTAGGGTTATTAATGCTGCTTATTTTAAAGTTTTATCAGTTTTACGTTTAGTAAATAGGCTTATGTGCTTTATTTTAGGGTTAGTATTAGAATTAGGGTTAGTTTTTGTGGTTGTTTTAGAGTTAGGTTTAGTATTTTAGGATTTGTAATTAGGGTTAGTATTTGCGCTTATTTTAGGTTTAGGATTAGTAATTGTGCTTGTTTTGGGGGTTAATGTTAGTATTTGGGTTATTAATTAGGGTTAGGGTTGTTTTTTGTGGTTTAGGGTTAGGGCCTCAAAATTTGGAATGCAAAGTGGGAATGCAGAGGCAGGGCAAGATAAGGGGTTAGGTGGGGCAACTAGTGGCGAGTAAATCTTAAGGCCTGGCTAGTAGCTTGGGACTTGAAATTCTGAGCCCTGATTAGTATTTTAGGGTTATTAATCGGACTTAGGGTTAGTATTTATGCTTATTGCAGAGTTAGGGTTAGTATTAGAGTTAGGGTTAGTATTTATGCTTATTGCAGAGTTAGGGTTAGTATTAGGGTTAGTATTTGTGCTTGTTTTACTGTTAGTATTTGTTTAGAGTTAGTATTTAGGACTAGGGCTAGTATATGTGCTTATTGTAGGCTTAGGGTTAGTATTAGAGTTAGGGTTAGTATTTGTGCTTGTTTTAAGGTTATTGTTAGAGGCGTATATGTGCTTATTGTAGAGTTAGAGTTATTATTATAATTAGGGTTAGTAACTGTGCTTGTTCTTGGGTTAAGGATAGAATCAGGGTTATTAATTAGGGTTAGGTTTAGCATTTGTTCTTGTTTTTGGGTTAAGGTTAGTCTTAGGGTTATTAATTAGGGTTAGGGTTAGTATTTCTGCATGTTTTACTGTTAGTATTTGATTTAGAGTTAGTATTTAGGGCTAGGGCTAGTATATGTGCTTATTGTAGGCTTAGGGTTAGTATCAGAGTTAGGGTTAGTATTTGTGCTTGCTTTAAGGTTAGTGTTGGAGGAGTATATGTGCTTATTGTAGAGTTAGTATTCTAATTAGGGTTAGTAACTGCTTGTTCTTGGGTTAAGGTTAGAATTAGGGTTAGGTTTAGTATTTGTTCTTGTTTTGGGGTTAAGGTTAGTATTAGGGTTAGGGTTAGTTTTTGTATACTTGTTTTTGGGTTAAGGTTAGTATTAGGGTTATTAATTAGGGTTAAGGTAAGTATTAGTGTTATTAATTAGAGTTAGGATTATTATTTGTACTTGTTTTAAGGTTAGGGTTAGTATATGTGCTTATTGTAGAGTTAGAGTTAGTATTAGAATTAGGGTTAGTATTAGAATTAGGGTTAGTAATTGTGCTTGTTCTTGGATTAAGATTAGAATTAGGGTTACTTATTAGGGTTAGGGCTGGTATGTGTGCTTGTTTAACTGTTAGTATTTATTTTAGAGTTAGTATTTAGGTTTAGGGCTATTATATTTGCTTATTGTGGGGTTAGGGTTAGTATTAGAGTTAGGGTAAGTATTTTTGCCTTTTTTGGGTTAAGGTTAGTTTTATGGTTATTTGGGTTCTGGTTAGTATTTATGTTTGTTTTAGGGATAAAGTTACTGATAGGGTTAAGGTTAACCCTAACCAAAAGTATATTCTCCCTTTTTTTGGTTCATTTTTAGGCAACAGATTCTGCTCCTTCAGGAAAAACAGGGAAAAATAAAACAATTGAAAGCTGTGCTGTAACCAGTCTGTGTAAAAAAAACTCATTTTCCGCAATCCTCCCAAACACACAAAGGCTGGCCCTGAGTAGAATCGTGGCTCTCGCAGCCTACAGGTTCAGGGACTCTGATTTGCACATTATTCATGATAAATGCAGATTAACGTTTACCCAACAATTTGCTGAATAATCTGTTTGAATAATAATTTTCCTTCAATTTACATTTTTTCCCCTCGTTTTCTCTTCGCATAGATTGAACTTCAACCAATATATGAAGTAAACATGTACATGTATTTGTACTTTGTGATTTTTATCATCTTTGGATCCTTCTTCACGCTGAACCTATTTATCGGTGTAATCATTGACAATTTCAACCAACAAAAGAAGAAGATAAGTATCCAATCTCCGGCGCTGTTATCTCAAGTATCAATCACTTTGTATCTACATTAACCGGTCTCCATACACCTCTCCACAGCGCTTTCCCATGCGGGAAGTGTCAGGACATGTCTCCATTATATTGAGATAAAAATTTAAATGGGAAAATATGCATAGATTTAAAACCCGGAGCTTAATGCAGAATAACTGTCCTTTAATGCAGTATTTGCCTTGTAATATAACAATATTAATAATAAAAACATAACATTGCACTGACATTCATTAAGAAGAGAACAGAGGAAACATGCCCTTGTCACACATGAGGGGTTATTCAGAGAGAGACGATCTGGCCCCGAAATGTCACCAAACAGTGAATTTCCCCGTACAGTGACATTTCGGGGCCATTCGGCTATTCAGGGAGCAGGCAGTTCGCCAAATTTTGGCGAACAGCCAGCGGGTACGGTGCCTGTACGAAGGCAGTGAAATCCCCCATAGAGAAGCAAAGGTTAATCTATTCACAGACACTGAACAGCAGTGAAAAGCTGCCAAAATGCCCTGCTGTTCGGTGTTTTTATTCGACAGGTTTATTCAGGCGAATCCCATAGGATTCAATGTTAAAAATATTCCCGTTTTTATCCAATATCTAATAAACCGTTTATTATTTTAATTTGCAGTAAAAAGTATCTTTATTTATTGATTATTTTTTTTAGGATCTTTTAGGCATTTTTCAGCAATTTTTTTTTTCCGGTTCTTTTTCAATCATTTTTTCTTTTTTCTGTAACAGCCCTTTTTATTATCATTCATTGGATCTTATATGTAAATTCCAGACATTTTCGTTCAGTAGTTCTTTTGCAAACAGCGTTTCGATTAGTTGTTTTTTTATTTAATTTTTTTTATTTTGTAAAGAAATAAAGGTCACAGATTGACCGTCATAGTCAGCCACGCAGGGCCAGATAGTATACTCTCATAAGAAATATAGATAACAGAAAAAGGAGGGGGGCCGCATAAAGAATCAGCAAAAATGTTGAAAAAAGGGAGGGGTTTGTAGCAAAATTCGTCAAAAATATTTCGGCAAAATCAAAAAAGTCTCCGATCTATCCACAGCCAAGGAATATCAGCAAGAAAAAAGGAGTCGTGTCAAAAGCGTCTCTGAATTAAGGAGGGCGGGGGGAATAAATGCAAAAGGTGGATTAATAAAGTGACGAACAACAAAAGTCCTCCATAAACGTAAGATAAAAGTCTAAAATACCCAACTGGGGCATCTCAGCCAATTGAAAGGGGGAATAAGGGGATAACAAACACTTGGGGGGGGAGGAGATTCATCTAACAGATTATGGGCTGTCGGACTCTCATGCATCAGAGGCGAAGGTGGAAGACAGCAGGCATTCAGCCTGGATCCAGAGAGGGTGAAGCCGAAGCACCAACCACTACGGTCTCCAGACCTCTGGGAATTCCCAGGCAGGCAAAAACCAGCCACACTTCATCCGGGGTGCCAAAAATATACGGCACATTGTCGAGTGTACAGAGCAGGGTGCCAGCTGCTCCCCATCTGTACCGAACCCCCTTAGCCCGAAGACAAGTTGCCACCTCCCGAAACCCCCGGCGCACCGCCAGCATCAGGAAAGGCAGATCATTATACAGAGACACCACGGAGGATTCAAAGGCAATAAGACCCATCGCCGAAGGTAACGACATCAGCTTTAGTTTCATGGGTATCTCCCGCGCCACCGCAATAATATCTCTCGGCGCCGTCTCCGGGGCTGCCGCCGATTTCCGGACACGTATTGCCATGCCAAAAGTCTCTGGAGCGTTAGGAGGGAGTTTCAGTAGGTGGCCTGCCAAGCGGTTGGTATATGCCACCGTCGCCTCAGGCTGCACTGACTCCGGGACCCCCGAATACGGATATTACGCCGGCGGTGTTGGGCGTCCAACGACTCCACCGTACGCGACAAATTCTCCACCTGTAGCTGAAGAGATTCCACCTTACAGGCAAGATGAGTTTGCGTGGTCTCCACAGTCGTTGTTCGTGCTTGAATGTCTACTATATGCTCCTGTACCAGGGTCACCTCAGCTTTAACCCCCGCCACGTCAGCACTCCACATTGCCCGCATGTCAGTCGCAAGCTGAACGTCTTCTCCTGGGGTAGCCGCTAGGAAGGCGGATGAGGCTGTCTGGACGGCTGCAGCATCAGAAGAAACAGAGAGTGCTGCCCGTTGGCGGGCCGCCTTAGCTGCCCTTTTCGCAGAGGCCTTCCTGGCCTTCTGGTCCTGGAACGAAGTCGCCGAGGAGGGCAGGTCGGCCTCATCACCGCTCCCCCTCGATCAGGTGAAGCCATCCTCGTCAGAGGAACCATATCCCGGAGGCAGGGTGGGGGAAGGGAGACCCACGGCGAACAGCCGCCCACCACCTAAGTAGTCGCAGATGTCACGTTGGCCTGGGTCCGGCACTGAGTCAGCCCGATCACATTCTTCTTACCCATCCGGGCGCTAGTCGGGACCAGGGTATGTCTCTCTACAGCTGGCGTGGCAGCAACAAATCGTGGTATCTCCTCAGGCTCCCAAAATGGCTGCCCTTGCTAGGCCATCGTCTCCGTTCCGGGCGTCTCCAGAGCTCACAAAATCACCTCTCGACTCAGTGCGAGGTCCCTCCGTGTCTCCTGTGGGTCAGCAAGCCATGATGCACCCGGCTGGCAACAAAAATCGAAAAAGAGGTGCCAAATAGCAGTCTCTGTAGCGGAGCTCCGTGAAAAAGCGACCTCTCGTGTCCAAGTCTAGCTCCGCCCCCAGCATTTCAATTTTGACACTTTCAAGTGTACTGTTTTTTTTTTTACCTGTCCGGCAGCTTGGCAGACGCATTTGGCAGCCTTCCGGTGGGTTTGCGACAGATGTTTGGTGATAGCCAGCCACAGGTGGCTAGGTGGATAGATAGATACAAATATAGATATATAGATAAATAGATAGAAAGATCGATAAATATAGATAGATATCAGATATAGACAGAATCAGATAGATAGATATATAAAGATAGATGATAGATAGATATAGATAGATAGATACAGATAGATAGATACAGATAGATAGATACAGATAGATAGATATAGATAGATAGATACAGATAGATACAGATAGATACAGATAGGTAGATAGGTAGATAGAAAGATAGATACAGATAGATATGTAGATAGAAAGATAGAATGATACAGATAAATATATATCTAGATAGATACATAGAGATGCAGATGAATAGATGCAGATGGATAGATACAGATAGATAGATCGATAGATACAGATAGATAGATAGATAGAGATACAGATAGATACAGATAGATACAGATAGATAGATATAGATACAGATAGATAGATATAGATAGATCGGTAGATAGATACAGATAGATAGATACAGATAGATAGATATAGATAGATAGATACAGATAGATATAGATACAGATAGATAGATAGAGCATAGGCGTGCGCAGCCTATTGCATTAGGGTGTGCACCCAAAAGCTCAAAACACACACATATATATATATATCACATACATACATACATACAACGACACACACACACCATTACTATGTGTATGCTTCAGGGGTTAAGCAACCTTCGATACCCAGACGTTTTGAAACTACATTTCCAATGAGTCTCATCTATCTTAATTATTGGCCGAGCAACATAGGAGATATAGTTCCAAATGAGCTAGAGGACCAATGACCCCGGTATACATCATGTCACCTCAAAATGCTAGATCAAAAAATTTAAATTTGGATTTTGATCACATGCAGCGTGTAAATTTATTTTACCACATTTTTTCATCCAAAAGATTGTTAGTTAGCGCGGGCGCACCATATTAAAATCCAAACGCTAATCTGTTAGAAAACCCGTTACCGTTTGGAATCTTGCGCTTTTCAGCTCCCTATACTTAACATGGGGAGTGGAAAGTGTTAATCAGCATTAGCATTACAATCTACTAGCGCTGATTACCGTCCGGTTGCGGTTACTGAACATTTACTCACAACCAGGACCTGGTGCTAATGGATTCCACTTCTGCAGAATCAGTCAGCAACAGCTGCACCCCCCCCCCAAAAATCAGATACTCACCTCTCATCCCGCAAAAAGAACGACTGCTCCATTCACCTCTTCTGGCCGCCAGGAGCAGAGGGAGACTGGGAGAAAAAGTCCCTCAGTCTCACTCTGGGAATCACTATATCGACCTGACGGATCTCACAAAGACTTCAACGACGTGCCGAGTACATCCTCTACACACAAACATGAAACCAGAGGATGCGCTCAGCACGTCGTCAGCAGCAAAGTGGTTAAATGTTAAAAAGGAGTGAAATTTGAGTAGAGTGGCCCATTTAACCTCTTGCTGACTTGTACCAATACAGTCTCCTACCTGTACCTCACGATGCTGCCAAGACGCTCGCTGTAATTCTTTTTGTGGAGTGCAGGCAGCAGATATTGTGGTGATTTCTGTGCACAATACAATCCTTTATGGTACAAGACAAGGGGGCAACATCGGACAAGGAAACAGGTGCAGAATTTTACGCAAAGCAGCCTGTTTAAAGACAGATACATGCATTTATACACACAGCCATACGTTCACATACATAACTATATATCCTCCTCCCTACACCCTGGGGGTATGTAGCAATAAAGCCCACATTAATGTGCAGTGTGAATGAGCATATCCCAGAAACCACAACAATAAAACTCACAGTAATGTACAGTGTGTATGAGCGTATCAGAGATTCGCAGCAATAACACCTTCAGTAATATACAGCGTGTATGAGTGTAACAGAGCTCCACAGCAATAAAACTCAGCAATGTGCAGCGTGTATGAGTGTATCAGAGCTCCACAGCAATAAAACTCAGCAATGTGCAGCGTGTAAGAGCGTATCACAGAATCCACAGCAATAAAACCAAGCAATGTGAATGAGCGTATCAGAGAATCCACAGCAATAAAACTCAGCAGTATGCAGTGTATGTGTATCACAGAATCCACAGGCATAAAACTCAGCAGTATGCAGTGTGTATCAGTGTATCACAGAATCCACAGGCATAAAACTCAGCAGTATGCAGTGTGTATCACAGAATCCACAGGCATAAAACTCAGCAGTATGCAGTGTGTATCAGTGTATCACAGAATCCACAGCCATAAAACTCAGCAGTATATGTGTATCACAGAATCCATAGCCATAAAACTCAGCAGTATTTGTGTATCACAGAATCCACAGCCATAAAACTCAGCAGTATGCAGTGTATGTGTATGTGTATCACAGAATCCACAGCCATAAAACTCAGCAGTATTTGTGTATCACAGAATCCACAGCCATAAAACTCAGCAGTATTTGTGTATCACAGAATCCACAGCCATAAAACTCAGCAGTATTTGTGTATCACAGAATCCACAGCCATAAAACTCAGCAGTATATGTGTATCACAGAATCCATAGCCATAAAACTCACACAAATACTGCTGAGTTTTATGGCTATGGATTCTGTGATACACATATACTGCTGAGTTTTATGGCTGTGGATTCTGTGATACACATATACTGCTGAGTTCTATGGCTGTGGATTCTGTGATACACATATACTGCTGAGTTTTATGGCTGTGGATTCTGTGATACACAAATACTGCTGAGTTTTATGGCTGTGGATTCTGTGATACACATATACTGCTGAGTTTTATGGCTGTGGATTCTGTGATACACAAATACTGCTATCACAGAATCCACAGCCATAAAACTCAGCAGTATATGTGTATCACAGAATCCACAGCCATAAAACTGTTTAAATGCCGGGGTCCATCGGATGCGGCCAGCCGGGACCCAGAATGTGCCGCGGGCCGGCATTAGGGTGTGCCTAGGCACACCCGGCACACCCCGTGCGCACGCCTATGAGATAGAGATACATATAGATAGATATAGATAGATACAGGTAGATAGATACAGATAGATACAGATAGATAGAGATACAGATAGATACAGATAGATAGATAGATAGATAGATAGAGATACAGATAGATACAGATAGATAGATACAGATAGATAGATAGAGATACAGATAGATACAGATAGATAGATAGATAGATAGATAGATAGATAGATAGATAGAGATACAGATAGATACAGATAGATAGATACAGATAGATAGAGATACAGATAGATAGAGATACAGATAGATAGAGATACAGATAGATACAGATAGATAGATACAGATAGATAGATAGAGATACAGATAGATACAGATAGATAGATACAGATAGATAGAGATACAGATAGATAGAGATACAGATAGATAGAGATACAGATAGATAGAGATACAGATAGATAGAGATACAGATAGATATACAGATAGATAGATAGATAGATAGATACAGATAGATAGATACAGATAGATAGATCGATAGATACAGATAGATAGATACAGATAGATAGATCGATAGATACAGATAGATAGATAGATAGATAGATACAGATAGATAGATAGATAGATACAGATAGATAGATAGATATACAGATAGATAGATAGAGATACAGATAGATATACAGATAGATACAGATAGATAGATAGATACAGATAGATAGATATATAGATAGATATACAGATAGATAGATAGAGATAGATAGATAGATAGAGATACAGATAGATACAGATAGATAGATAGATAGATACAGATAGATATAGATACAGATAGATAGATAGATACAGATAGATAGATAGATATACAGATAGATAGATAGATATACAGATAGATAGATATACAGATAGATAGATAGAGATACAGATAGATATACAGATAGATACAGATAGATAGATAGATAGATACAGATAGATAGATAGATATACAGATAGATAGATAGAGATACAGATAGATAGATAGATACAGATAGATATACAGATAGATACAGATAGATAGATAGATACAGATAGATAGATATATAGATAGATATACAGATAGATAGAGATAGATAGATAGAGATACAGATAGATACAGATAGATAGATAGATACAGATAGATAGAGATACAGATAGATAGATCGATAGATATAGATACAGATAGATAGATAGATACAGATAGATAGATAGATATACAGATAGATAGATATACAGATAGATAGATAGATAGATACAGATAGATATAGATACAGATAGATATAGATACAGATAGATATAGATATAGATACAGATAGATATAGATATAGATACAGATAGATATAGATATAGATACAGATAGATACAGATAGATACAGATAGATACAGATACAGATAGATAGATAAAGACAGGTAGATTTTATTCTGCTCGGGTTTCTTTGCCGCCCTTTCTTCCGTTGATCTATGAAGTCGATTTGTAAGGCCAGAGATTAAATAGTATAAATTCCCTTTCTATTGCACATTAAATCCCGGCTCCATCAGATAAGCGCCGGGTCCTGTGTCTCATCGCGCGGCACGCTCTGCAGTGACTCACTGGGAGACGTTATTCATCACAATCTGACGACCGCTTGCTGAAAAAAGAGGAATATCCCTTCCGGGGAATCTTGCCAGTTTATCATAAGAAAACACTCGCTTTGAAATGTATGAAAGAAAGCACAGCCTACAGGACTTATCTGCGTCTTCCCGGCACGGTTATACGGCGGTGACATTCATCCATTAAGCAGCAGGACACTGGCATGGGCCGATACAGTGTCTGCATTCTGCTGATCTCATTCCTGTCCATGAAAGCAGCGATCCTTTATCATTATGGCCGCCTGTCATTTCTCTCCATTAATTTACATGAACGCCCCCAAGAGATTAATAGGGTCTCCCTGCCAAGGGACTGTAAATCTAGCCTTAATTACCGATCACGGCATGAGTACTGAGACGATCACCTGGTGAATGCCTCACCAGCGCCAATTGTCAAGATGAAAAAACGTGTATGAATGAAAGCGACGTACTGCGGCCACCCTGCAACCATGCTGCGCCTTGAATCACACTGAGGGTTATTCACTAAATTCCGAATTTGCTACTGAATTTCCCCTCATGGTGAATTTATTACCCTCAGGGTTTTTCAGAGAGCACCGAAATGTCACCACAGCATTCACCGCAGGGTCCCCGAAGTATGGTGAATATACCCGCCGAACGATTTGAAAAATCGGCGCAAAACCACTGAATTGATCCGAAAAACTGCCGAATGCATCTGACAATCCACCACATAGACCGTCAAATCGATCCGAAAAAAGCCGATGACCTTCTGAACAGAGCGCCGACCAGCCGCCAGAAAAAGCCAACAAGCCGACGAACGAGGTGAAAAAAAAATGCTTTGACTTTGAGAAGCTGTTTGCAAACAGACTACTGGATGAAAATGTCTGGAATTAATATATCAGGGTCCCATGAATAACAATTAAAAGGTCTGTTACAGAATAAAAAAACTGAAAATTATTTTACTGAGAAAAACACGAAAAATGGCTAAAATATCCTAAAAGAAATTAATAAAGAGCACTTTTGCTGCAAATTAAAACAAAAAACGGTTTAATAGATATTGACTAAAAACAGGAATATTTTTTACATTGAAACCTATGGGATTCGTCTGATTAAACCTACCGAATGAAACCACCGAATGGCAGGGCACTTCACTGACATTTCTCTGCTGTTAGATGTTCTCTGAATAGATTAACCATTGCTTCTCTATGGGGATTTCACTGCCGCCAAACAGGCACCGTATTTTGGTGGCATTTTGCCAATATTTAGCGAATTGCCAGGTTTTGACCAGCCGAATGGCCCCGAAATTGCACCGTACGGGGAAATTCACTGTTCGGGGCCAGTTCGGCTCTCTTTGAATAACCCAGTTACTTATATAGGCCTTCAAGGTTCTGTTCTTTCATGGTTCTCTTCCTATCTGTACCAACGTTCATTTGGTGTCTCATTTTTTTGAAGTACCTCCTCCCGGCAGCCTGTCTCTGTTGGGGTGCCCCAAGGTTCAGTACTGCCCTTCCACTTTTTCAATCTACACTGCCTCGTTAAGCAAACTGATCAGCTCCTTTAGATTCCAGTACCACCTATACGCTGATGACAGTCAAATATACCTCTCTTCCCCTGATCTTTCTCCGGCTCTCCTGGATCCAGTCACTGAATGACTTCTCGAACTGGGTGTCTTCCCGCTTCCCTAAACTCAATCTTGCCAAAACTGATTTTCTCATTGTTCCTTTCTCCAAGAACAACTCAATGCCACCTATCTCTCTATGAGTAAATAGAACGCTCATTAGCCGACGCCTCAAGCTTGCTGCCGCGGTATCACCTTCGATTCTGACCTAACGTTCTCTCCCCACGTCCAGACAGTGACCAAATCCTGTTACTATCAACTCAAGAACATCGCCCGCGTCTGCCCCTTTCTGGCGCAAGATACCGGGAAGGTGCTGGTTCACGCTCTTATCATTTCATGACTTGATTACTGCACCTCGCTCCTTATTGGCCCCAACTCCCGTATCGCCCCTTTGCAATCTGTAATGAATGCAGGCGCCAGGCTTACTTTTCTCACCAGACAAAGCTCACATACCTCCCCCCTCTGCCGGTACGTCCACTGGCTTCCTGTACATGTCAGGATACAGTTTAAAATACTGACGCTCACGTTCAAATCGATCAATAACTCAACCCCTCCTTACATGCCTTTGTTACTTGGCAAGCACGTCCCATCTAGACAACTCTGGTCAACAGGGGATCCGCCTGTCCTCTCCCTACACCCGCGCTGCCAACTCTCGGCTCCAAGACTTTTTTACAAGGGCAACACCTTGCAATCCCTCCTAATCTTCAATCCTTCAAGAAATCCCTCAAAACCCATCTCTTCAGATTAGCGCACCACATCACTGATACAACTCATCCCTCTTCTCACACATCATGATTGAAGCCGCTTCTATGGCCCCACCATTCTCGAACCACTGGCACCAATGATCCTGCCATGCAGTAAACTTCCCCTTCTTACTCAACCCCAATCCCTCTAGATTGTAAACTCCTATAAGCAGGGCCCTCTACACCTCTTGTTTCAATCCTATGTCCATTTATCTCGTTCTCTTTGGTTATTGTAAAGCGCTGCAGAAGCTGTTGGCACTTTCTAAAAGATGATAATGATAACAATAATTATGATTATAAAAATAGTGCCCTGTAACACATTGTTTATATATAAAATTTGAGTATAGAGCGCTGGGATGAATGCTTAATTTGGAGCCTAATATTTTGGCAGGTTCCCAATCAAACTCTTTGAGGGCTTGACCCCCACTAAAAACACAACATCTTGGCTGCAATATAAATATATTAATTATTAGAATCATTACGTGTGATATGATGCCCATGAGTCCTCAACCTCAGCCAATGGAAATACTAGATGCGAACTTCATAATTGTCTTGGTAAATAATCTTCCTGACACTGTTAAGAATGTTGTTTCTGGCTCGAGG
Source organism: Leptobrachium leishanense (assembly GCA_009667805.1). Classification (NCBI taxonomy): domain Eukaryota; kingdom Metazoa; phylum Chordata; class Amphibia; order Anura; family Megophryidae; genus Leptobrachium; species Leptobrachium leishanense. The sequence goes on along the minus strand of CM019067.1, from coordinate 325,553,098 downwards.
TGAACGTGGAAGAATGACTTTTCCTGTATCTCTATACTTAGGTGGACAGGACATTTTCATGACTGAGGAGCAAAAGAAATACTACAATGCAATGAAGAAGTTGGGATCGAAAAAACCCCAGAAGCCAATTCCTCGGCCTCATGTAAGATCACACGATGGTTATTCAGTTACGTTTCATGTCTCTCGTGTTGTGGCTTTACTATGTAACAGGTCGGTAAGTGTATGCATACTTTCAACAAAGAGAGCTGTTTTACTGGGCAATGCATCAGAAGGAGGAAAAGGACCGGTCACTCAAGGCTTGATTTTGACAGGAGTTTTACTGTAGGAGCATCTACATTTCAGTCCTGCACTCAGGACTTTCTCAAGCCATGTGAGAAAAGTGTGGGACCGAAACGTTGCTTCTCCTACACTACAACACCTGTTAAAATCAAGCCCCGTGTGACCGGTCTCCCCCCCCCCCCACGAACTCCTCATTTCCTGACCACTTTAAAACTATAAAGTGATTAGGACAAGTCGAGCATCCCTTTTAATTCTTTCAGGTTTAGTCTCTACTCAGTGAGTTTCCGTGCATCATGACATGTTATTTTTTGGGGGTTTCATGATTTTGTATTGAATTCAATGACAACAATAATTTTTTGCAGAATAAATTCCAAGGCTTCGTCTTTGACGTGGTCACGAAGCAAGCTTTTGACATCATCATCATGGTCCTTATATGCCTTAACATGGTCACGATGATGGTGGAGACGGATGAGCAGAATGAGGAGATCGAGATGTTACTCTATAAGATCAACTTGGCCTTTGTTATCATTTTCTCTGGGGAATGTTTCCTCAAAATCCTGGCTCTCAGGTATTACTACTTCACGATTGGCTGGAACATATTCGACTTTGTGGTCGTGATCCTTTCAATTGTTGGTAAGTGTCCATTAAGTATTTATTTCTTTATTTATTTATACATAGCTGACGAAATCAGGTCGTTTTTGTTATTGACAAGTGTGTCGTCGGTTACAGGTATTGAATGTGCCATTTAGTTTTAGTCATAAAGGACTATGACTAAAACTACATTAAAATTATTCTCTACCTGGCATTTTCCTCTAGTTTTTATTAGCCAACGAAAACAATAGATTTTAGATGCAATTTTAGTCGAGTGTCTATTGATTTTTGTCATAGTTGAAATCATTGATTAAAATCATTAAAATGCCATTTAGCTTTAGTCATAAAGGACTACGACTAAAACTAAATAATAATTGGTCCTTCCCTAACATTTTCCTCTAGTTTTTATTAGTCGATGAAAACATCAATACATTTTCCACATAGTCAAGTGTCTATAGATATTTGGCAAAGTTTTAGTCGTGGACTAAAACTACCAAAATGCCATTTGAGTTAAATGACTATGACTAAAACTAAATGTTGAAAATGCCATTTTGTTTTAGTCATAAGTGACTAGAATTGAAACAAAATTTAAAATGAATCTCTTCCTAACATTCTCCTCTAGTTTTTATTGCTTGACAAAAATGTCAATCGAATTTCCTTACAGTTTTAGTCAAATGTCTGTAGATTTATGTCAAAGTTTTAGTAGTCGACTAAAACTATCAAAATGCCATTTAGTTAAAGGACTATGACTAAAACTAAATTTTCCTAACATTTTCCTCGAGTTTATATTAGTCGACGAAAATGTCAATAGATTTTTGTCACACTTTTAGTTGTCGACTAAAACTACTAAAATGCCATTTAATTTTAATCATTAAAGACTAGGACTAAGACAAAATTAAAATGAGTCCCTCTCTGACGTTTTCCTCTAGTTTTTATTGCTTTTCATAAAGTCAATAGAAGATTTTCATTAAAGTTTCTCCCAGTTTAGACTCTGATGAAAACTATAACACTACGCATACGATGGCGTAAATGGAGTTTTGGTGCAACTGTATTACTTCCACCACTCAGTAAATTCACTTTTTCTTTAGGCTAGGGACAGATGAGCGCATTTTCTGCGGCCACCGTCAAAATGTACGTCGATGCGTGCGCACGCATTTTTTCACGGAATACGCTTAAGTGGTCAGACGACCACAGTCGCACAGTCGCAGGTACTCACCAACGCAATTCTAGGGAAATCCGGCTGTTTGAGCGTTATGTAGGCCGCACACTAGCAGCGTCTGACGTCTCCTAATCACGCACACACGCTGCCATGCGGCCGCAGCGCACTCTGTACGTCTGTAGCAGCGGTTTCACGTTCTGAGAAAAATGCGTTCATTTGCCGGTTGCGTGGTGTCGGCGCACTTTTGTACGCACGTACTGCGTATATTGGCCGTCATTGGCCGTTATGTGCTGCTACTGCCGCCGTGATTTAGTGCGCCTGCACGCGCGTTCCGACTGCCCCACTCTGACCCTAGCCTTAGTCCTTTTGACATACCTGATATTTTCTAGACATGTGCACCTCGAAATTTTTTGTTTAGTTTCATTACATTTTCATTCCATAATTGACACTTTTTGTTATGTTCGGTTCTTCTTTTGTTTTTCTGGGTCATTCGTTATTTTCAGATCGTGCAGTTACTTCAGACCATTCGTTTTTAATTGAAATGTCAGGTCTAAAGAACAAACTAATTTTATTAATTAAATTATAGATAGAACCTTTGTAGCGCATCAAAAATAGATTTAAAGGTAGACTTCAACAAAGAGGTATATCAAACATAAAGTGCTTCAGTCTTAAAGTGCTTCAATCCTAAAGTGACAAATATTCAATCAATGTACACATATAAAAGTGCAATGTGCCATAGAACACAGTAAAGTGCAACAATATATAAAATTCCAGCAGTGCGATGGGTATAAGAGAGTCTATAAAGTGCAACAGTGTCCGGATGTGCAAAATGTGCAAATTCAATGATATCCAATACAACAGTATGAATACCAGTGGGAAAAATTCCTTAAAATTTACTTCTCTTTATGTTCAAGCGATGCACAAATATAGTCCTCCTTTCTTGGTCTGTGTATCTCTTGCTGTCTCTCAATAGTGGAGAGGATAGCCAGAAAGGAGAAAAAAGTGAGAGAAAGGAAAAAGAAAAAAAGAAAAATTGGAGGGGAGAGAAAAAAATGAAGGAATAATCGTGCAGAAAATCCCAATTAAATATGGCAAAAAAATCACTCGTAGGAATATGGAAACTCACATTTATAAGAGCCCAAAAAATCCCTGGCTCTAGGTTTAGGAGCTTCCAGCCATATAGAGGGTGGCGTATCCCTTCTTAAATCTTCAACTCTGGTTGCGATGGCTACAATAAGATAATAGACAGCGCTCCCATAGTATATTACCGTATTATGATAAAAAAGAGGTGATAATGTATTGAACTCACCAGATATGGAGCCTCTTCCACACAGGCTCACTCAATACAGCGTCAGGTACACTATGGTGGATACCCAGAACCTCTTCTCAACCGTCTGAGGGCCAGATATCAGGAGCTTCCAAGCGGTGGCAAGTATATATCCAAGGAGAGTAGTCAATAGAATATAAACCATATAAAATTTATTAAAAAATTAATTGCATATTAAAAAATGGACAGATGCGTTACCGAGACGCTTTTTGGCATTAACAGCCTTCCTCAGTCGGTATATTTAGGTGCACTATTGTCCAAAAAATCTCCAAACACAATAGTGCACAATAGTGCACCTAAATATACCGACTGAGGAAGGCTGTTAATGCCGAAACGCGTCTCGGTAACGCATCTGTCCATTTTTTAATATGCAATTAATTTTTTAATAAGTTTTATATGGTTTATATTCTATTGACTACTCTCCTTGGATATATACTTGCCACCGCTTGGAAGCTCCTGATATCTGGCCCTCAGACGGTTGAGAAGAGGTTCTGGGTATCCACCATAGTGTACCTGACGCTGTATTGAGTGAGCCTGTGTGGAAGAGGCTCCATATCTGGTGAGTTCAATACATTATCACCTCTTTTTTATCATAATACGGTAATATACTATGGGAGCGCTGTCTATTATCTTATTGTAGCCATCGCAACCAGAGTTGAAGATTTAAGAAGGGATACGCCACCCTCTATATGGCTGGAAGCTCCTAAACCTAGAGCCAGGGATTTTTTGGGCTCTTATAAATGTGAGTTTCCATATTCCTACGAGTGATTTATTTGCCATATTTAATTGGGATTTTCTGCACGATTTTTTCTTCATTTTTTTCTCTCCCCTCCAAATTTTTTTTTTTTCTCTCACTTTTTTCTCCTTTCTGGCTATCCTTTCCATTATTGAGACAGCAAGAGATACACAGACCAAGAAAGGAGGACTATATTTGTGCATCGCTTGAACATAAAGAGAAGTAAATTTTAAGGAATTTTTCCCACTGGTATTCATACTGTTGTATTGGATATTATTGAATTTGCACATTTTGCACATTCGGACACTGTTGCACTTTATAGACTCTCTTATACCCATCGCACTGCTGGAATTTTATATATTGTTGCACTTTACTGTGTTCTACGGCACATTGCACTTTTATATGTGTACATTGATTGAATATTTGTCACCTTAAGATTGAAGCACTTTAAGACTGAAGCACTTTATGTTTGATATACCTCTTTGTTGAAGTCTACCTTTAAATCTATTTTTGATGCGCTACAAAGGTTCTATCTATAATTTCATTTTTGGTTAATGCAGATTTTGGTTGTTTTTTCTGTATATTGCGCTTACCCCTTTGGGCAGCATCTCACTACTTATTAGTTATAATTTAACTACTTCATAACACTATAGTAATCTGGTTTATAAATAGGTGCCTACGCTGTATGAGATATATATATATATATCTTTCTTCTAATTTTATTAATTGCTGCACAATTCGCTGCACACAAACTTTCCTGTCAGTGCAGCCAATCAGAGAGCTTGACCAGTACTACTACCAGCTACTCTCTCACAGGGTAATTCAAAGAGAATCGAAAAGTCACCGCACGTTCGGTGACTTTTCGTTCTCCTCAATTCGGCTCGATTTGGCGATCCCATTTCGGCAACCCTGCAGTGTATTCAGCAAGCACCACAGGGTCCCCGAATTGCAGGGAAAAGTCACCGCAAACCCGCCGAAAACTCACTGCAAAACCCAGCGAAAGAATGCTGAAAACCCGCAAAAACATCTAGATTAACCCCGCCGAAAACACCGGAAAACCCCTGAGCAGCTGCCGATCACACGCAGAGCAGCCGCCGGAGAAAGCCGACACCGCAGATGAATGGAGTTAAAAAAAAAAAACAGTACGCTTGAATGTTTGAAAAGTGAAACGCTGTTTGCAAAGAAACTACAAAACGAAAATGTCTGAAATTTACATATAAGATCCAATGAATGATAATAAAAAGTGCTGTTACAGAAAAAAGAAAAAACATTTAAAAATAAATTTAAAAAAGCATCGGAAAAAGTTTTGGCAAATCCCGAAAAATTTCTAAAATATCCCAAAAAATCTATAAATAAAGAGACTCTTTACTGCAGAATTTTATAATAAACTGTTTATTAGATATTGAATTAAAACGGGAATATTTTTAATATTGAAGCCTATGGGATTCGCCTATATAAACCTGCCGAATTAAACCACAGAAAAGCAGGGCAATTCGGCAACTTTTCCCTTCTGGGTTTTGCTCTCTGAATAGCGGAAGTATTTCTTCTCTATGGGGATTTCACTGCCCTCGAACAGGCACCGAACAGGCACCGTATGTGCAGGCAATTCGCCACGATTTTGCGATTTGCCTGCTCTCTGGATAGCTGAATGGCCAAGAAAGGTAACCGAACGCTGATTTTCAGCATTCAGTTCTCTTTCGGCAGCCATTCGGATCTCTTTGAATAACCCTGTCAGTCTCCAACGTCCAACTACAGAAAAGTCAAAAGCAACACCCTTCTCTGGAATGCAGTCTGACTCAGACACAAAAAGAACAAGCTGATTCGCCAGAGATAGACAATAACTCTGCCCATCTGAAAAATCGAACGGATCAGAATGAATCCGAAAGAAATATAATGCATTCGTTATTTTTAATCTTTTCGTTTTTCCACCGATTCAGATTTTCGGTCTTTCGTCTATTTGATTTTTTTGTATTTTCGTTCTATCGACTATTCCATTTACGTGATTTCGGGATTTCGTTCTGTCGTCTATTCCTTTACGTGATTTTGGGACTTCGTTCTGTCGTCTATTCCATTTACGTGATTTCGGGATTTCGTTCTGTCGTCTATTCCATTTACGTGATTTCGGGATTCGTTCTGTCGTCTATTCCATTTACGTGATTTCGGGATTCGTTCTGTCGTCTATTCCATTTACGTCATTTCGGGATTTCGTTCTGTCGTCTATTCCTTTACGTGATTTTGGGATTTCGTTCTGTCGTCTATTCCATTTACGTGATTTCGGGATTCGTTCTGTCGTCTATTCCATTTACGTCATTTCGGGATTTCGTTCTGTCGTCTATTCCTTTACGTGATTTTGGGATTTCGTTCTATCGACTATTCCATTTACGTTGTTTCGGGATTTCGTTCTGTCGTCTATTCCATTTACGTGATTTTGGGATTTCGTTCTGTCGTCTATTCCTTTACGTGATTTCGGGATTTCGTTCTGTCGTCTATTCCTTTACGTGATTTCGGGATTCGTTCTGTCGTCTATTCCTTTACGTGATTTCGGGATTCGTTCTGTCGTCTATTCCTTTACGTGATTTTGGGATTTCGTTCTGTCGTCTATTCCTTTACGTGATTTTGGGATTTCGTTCTATCGACTATTCCATTTACGTTGTTTCGGGATTTCGTTCTGTCGTCTATTCCATTTACGTTGTTTCGGGATTTCGTTCTGTCGACTATTCCATTTACGTTGTTTCGGGATTTCGTTCTGTCGACTATTCCATTTACGTTGTTTCGGGATTTCGTTCTGTCGTCTATTCCATTTACGTGATTTTGGGATTTCGTTCTGTCGTCTATTCCTTTACGTGATTTCGGGATTTCGTTCTGTCGTCTATTCCTTTACGTGATTTCGGGATTTCGTTCTGTCGTCTATTCCTTTACGTGATTTTGGGATTTCGTTCTATCGACTATTCCATTTACGTTGTTTCGGGATTTCGTTCTATCGACTATTCCATTTACGTTGTTTCGGGATTTCGTTCTGTCGACTATTCCATTTACGTTGTTTCGGGATTTCGTTCTGTCGTCTATTCCATTTACGTGATTTTGGGATTTCGTTCTGTCGTCTATTCCTTTACGTGATTTCGGGATTTCGTTCTGTCGTCTATTCCTTTACGTGATTTTGGGATTTCGTTCTGTCGTCTATTCCTTTACGTGATTTTGGGATTTCGTTCTATCGACTATTCCATTTACGTTGTTTCGGGATTTCGTTCTGTCGTCTATTCGGATTGTCGTATTTTAGTTATTTTTGTTCCGTCTTTTATTCGGATTTTCGGATTGGCCCGAATCTCCGAATATGCAAAAATTCAGACGAAAACCTATTTGTTACGAAAAAGAATTGCACATGTCTAGTATTTTCGACTTTATATTAGTTTACTCTTAATAATAGTGGAACGCCAGATTTATGTCTATAATAAATGCATTTTAATGAAACCGAACACTGTATACACACGGGCGTTTTCTTGTGACAAACATTGTAAGAAACTCACGCCAAATCATTGCTTCACTCGTCCCGACTTTCCAGTCATGCGTAGAAATTCATTGTCTTCAACCCACAGTGCGTAATTACTGTGTGAGTGAGCACATTAATACCATGCTAACATGTGGCTTCAATAACCTGATGCAATATAACTTCTATCTCCATAGTGGCAGGCTATTGTGTGTTCTCTAATTAAATGTGTTGTTTGCCTCCTGGCTTTCTCTTCTTTATATGATTCACATCTGGGCTTTGTCTTAAAAGCCGCAATATTTTGTGTATTAAACGCCACCATATAAAATATGAAAAAAATAAAATTAAGCACCGTTTTAAAACCAACAGATCTCTCTTTGTCCCTTTAACCACAACACCCCGCGGCAAGCCGCTCTGTCGCGTCTTGATGACTTTTAATAAAAGAACACATATGTCTTTAAAACGTTGTATCCGACTTCATATATAAAACCATAATAGATGAAAATGTACCATATTTTACTCTTTCACTGCCAAGCACTTACTTCTGAATGAAACATTATTATAACATTTATTTGAAACGTGGAATGCGTAGTTAACGATTAAATATAGGATAAGAAAAGTAATTTTGCATCAATATATCTTATAATAATTAAAACGTATATTAATTAATATTCTGAGATAGTTGATGATTAAAATAATGTAGTTTTACTCATTTTTAATTTGTACATTTATTAATTTATCCTTTACAGAAATATTGCTGGGACCAAAGGTTCTAAACTCTAGATGGCGTCTCTTATCTCCCGAGATGTCACACGGGGTCTGCATTATCAGCATACAGGCAGAAATGGCCTGTATGTCAGTGCGTTACAAAAGTGTAACAATCTGACAAACAGAAAGGGATATTAACTCCTTGACAACCACAATCAAGTTAACTCCTTCCTGAAAAGCTCAATCAGGCAAAATCACTTAAAGTCGGGGGTTAACCCTTTCAGGCCCAGTGGTTTCAATCTGAAACCACATTTTCAGTTTGAAATCCCTGTCGTTTTCTGAATGACATCAGTGTGTTTCATGGGTTTCGATGGCGTCCCTTATCTGACACACGGGGTCTGCATTATCATCATACAGGCAGAAATGGCCTCAGTAAATGTGCTGCAGAGAGATAATAAAATGGTGAGATCTCCTGCTTATGGGGATTTGCAGTGATGATCAGAATGAGATTATTAGCAGTGCAGCTTCCAAAAAATACCATTATCTGTATCTGCTGCATAACTCCTGTATATGGAAACTACCAGAGTTGGTCACTGGATAAATAGAACAAATGCCAGTGGGCCACAACAGTCATGTACCTGATGCAGACCAGATAGATTTTAGGATCTTCAGTTCACGGCAGACCTACATGTCAACTCAAGTACAGTGTTACGGTCCTACTGCTATTTACTTCTGACCCTGCCAACATCACACCTGTCACTCACAGCTGTTTCCCTTTGTCTAGACCTTATTAGAAGACCATTCCTGACTCAATGACCATAATGCAGATTCTGTACTTGATCATAAATTAATATGAGAGTGTTTTAAAACCAATAACTAACTTCTTGAAGATTGATTTTCTCTGTTTTTCTTTTTTCAGGTATCGTTCTTTCGGACATTATCGAAAAATACTTTGTGTCACCGACACTATTCAGGGTAATACGTTTGGCTCGGATTGGACGTGTCCTACGACTCATCAGAGGAGCCAAAGGAATAAGGACTTTGCTCTTTGCCTTAATGATGTCCCTTCCTGCTTTATTTAATATTGGCCTTTTGCTTTTCCTGGTCATGTTCATTTTTGCTATTTTTGGCATGGCTAACTTTGCGTATGTGAAGATGGAAAGTGGTATCGACGACATGTTTAACTTCCAAACGTTCGGAAATAGCATGATCTGCCTTTTCCAAATCACAACGTCAGCTGGGTGGGATGGCCTCCTCAACCCAATATTAAACAGCGGACCACCAGATTGTGATCCGGATATTATCAATCCAGGAAGCCTTACTGTTGGAAACTGTGGAAGTCCTTCGGTGGGAATCGTATTTTTTGTGAGCTACATCATCATATCCTTTCTTATCGTGGTCAACATGTACATTGCCATCATTCTTGAAAACTTCAGTGTTGCGACTGAAGAAAGCACTGAGCCCTTGAGCGAAGACGACTTTGAGATGTTCTACGAAGTCTGGGAAAGGTTCGACCCAGAAGCAACGCAGTTCATCAGCTACTCCCTCCTCTCGGAATTTGCAGATTCTCTGGCGGAACCTTTGCGTATAGCCATACCAAATAAAATTAAACTCATCACAATGGATCTGCCGATGGTCAGCGATGACAGAATCCATTGCTTGGATATTTTGTTTGCCTTCACCAAAAGGGTCCTCGGAGAGTCGGGAGAAATGGACACACTGAAGATACAAATGGAAGAAAAATTCATGGCGGCCAACCCTTTGAAGGTTTCCTACGAGCCGATCACGACCACCCTGAGACGTAAACAGGAGGACGTGTCTGCCCTTGTGATCCAAAGAGCTTACAGGAGGCACTTGCTTTACCGTTCCATGAAACAAGCCTCATTCCTATACCGACACAGGTCATGCGACGGTAATATCATCGAAGAAGACGCACCGGAGAAGGAGGGCCTTATTGCGATCATGATGAATGAATATTATGGGCGCAGCCTTGACAAAGCTGAGTCTATATCATCGACGTCCTTCCCGCCGTCCTATGACAGCGTGACCAGGGACACAAGTGACAATACCTTGTTGATAAGGGAAGACTCTACCAAAACCGATGATTGTAAAATATATACGGATAGAGATAAAGAGTCGTTTGTATAATCATTGTTTTTTTTTTTTACTGCTTTCAGGTATTGTTTACAGAATGTTCTAATGTTAATTATTACGCGACCGTTCTGGCAGCCTTCATTTTAAACTTTATTTGCAAAACGAAACAAACGAACTTCAATCTTGGAACTACTGGGAACCGCGTGCTTTACAAGCGTTGACTTTCCCACGGTCAACTTTGCTTTTTATTTCTACGTGAAAAAACAATAAAAAAAATCAATAAATATGCAGTCACAGAATAATTAACAGTGGTGTAATTCCGAGTGCGCTAAAGTGTATCGGAGTGGTGCAAGTGTATCTCTACACACCGAGGAGCCTGACTGTATACGTTCATTTATGGTCTTATATTAGTGTGTTTAGTTAAAGGTAATATATGACCTTGCGTTCTGAAATGAAATCCAAATATCACAGGCTGCTGTAGCAAAGTGTATACACTTACTGTTTATGTCATGAATGGTCTTTCATAAATTTATATTTGATATTTTTTTTTACATAAGAAAATAATGTTCTCTTTTTTCCTTGGAGGAAGCAGGTCGTTATTTAAGATCTGCGTTATAGACGCTCAAATGATGCTATGATTTAAAATGATAAAAAAGAAAAACAAATAAAAAGTTACGAAGGCGGAATTAAAAGAAATAAATAATAATAATTGAAAAAAATAAGGAAATCAAAGGAGAACTCTTGGATCTTGCTGCTGAAAATTGTTATAAAATATTTGAACTGTTTATTACAAGCTGATATGTAATTGCTTGGCATGGATAATGCAAATAAAGATTTTAAAATGGGGTTAAATGACGTCTGATAAATAGTAAGCGCTGTCTCTTTGCAGTTCCGCGGAAATTAAATTGTAGGACACGTGATATGGGAAGCTCTGTTCCGGAAATGTGTTTTAGCTTTTAGCTATCTTTGAAGTTTTGCTTCAAAATGTTGATTAACCCCTTCGCTACTACCATGATCAACTATATCTTTTGTTCAAAAGCACCTGCAGAAGTCCAACATCAAGTAAACTCGATCTGGTCATATTTTGCAGAAATGCAAAGGAATTTAATTTATTGCTATTGAGTTTGTTTGCATATGGGCTCCAGAAGGTCATATCAGGACAAGGTGCTGACTCTGTTTGGACAGCTCAGAGAGCCATTTTTCTCTACAGAAACACGGAACTCCAGCTGTATTATTGTACATGTAGTAACACTTTTTGTCCAGCAGGGGGAGCACTCTGGCTGTCAAATAGGCTTACTGTTGCTAAAGTGTATTTTATGAAGAATGCATTAATTTTTACACTGTCTGCCTTGGCAAATTGTTTCCTGTAGATCCACTAGATCCCTCCCGGCATTGGTTTTATGGAAGGGGTTAAAGTTAAGATATTGTTTTTTGCACTGTAAAGTATGATCTGGGATGGAAAAACTCTGAAGCCTTAAAATCAAATCTGTGAGTGAATGTCTAAGTCATTTATTGATTGAACTAGAAGTATTTTGCACTTAAAATCTACACAACAGGCTACATCGAATGAGTGGTTGTCGGTGTTTCTGCTACAAAGATGGTGTTCATGCCAACCTACAAAATAAGACCGTATACTATAAATGGTGAACGGATAATACTCAATTTATGGGCTTCGCTCGCACTTCCAGGAGGTAGTTCCTTTTGGTAGACCCTGAAGTATCTGGAATGGAGGTTGTGTGGCATCACCAACATTCACCAGCAATCACCTTCCAAGGTTGTCCTGTATGGTTGAGGCCTTTCAGATACCGAGACAATAATCCAGAGATACTTATTTTCCAAAAGATTCTTTAATACAATATAAAATATTATTACAACAAGCCCGACGTGTTTCGTCTGATCGTTCAGACTTTTTCAAAGGCAAAAATGATAGAGTACAATAAGGGATAGAAGGTTATTGTAATCAGATTTTATCATTTTGCCTTTGAAAAAGTCTGGACGATCAGCCGAAACGCGTCAGGCTTGTTTTAATATTCTCTTATATCATATACACTATATACAGAATAAGACAACAGGATTAAAATCCATACTATTTGCATCTCCGTTCCTTGAAATGCAGTAGAACCTTTGTAAAGGTTGTAATTTTTTGTCTTGTTCTATAGTTCCAGCCATCAAGAGGATAACAGACCCTTAATTGACAACATCACCCCCCCCCCCACAAAGCTCAACGAGGTCCAGTACACAAGATATAGAAAAACTGTGGTACAAGGTACTTAGCTTTTGAAATTGGGTCCGCTCCTCGTGGAGATATTCCCACTCTCTTTAAGATGAAGCCACAGATGAATAGTTGAGGAGCTTTGGATCCTTGTTATATCTGGCTGGGATGGGCCCAGTTGGAAGATATAAATCAGACGTCTCCAAACCTTATTTATAAATATGCAAAATAAATAAATCGGGAAGGTATATAAACAAAAATAAAATTTATTTGGTAATGATAAAATTGCCCTGGCAAGGGCATTTTTATTATTACCAAATAAATTTTATTTTTGTTTATATACCTTCCCGATTTATTTATTTTGCATATTTATAAATAAGGTTTGGAGACGTCTGATTTATATCTTCCAACTGGGCCCATCCCACCCAGATATAACAAGGATCCAAAGCTCCTCAACTATTTATCTGAGGTCCAGTACACCACAGTTTTTCTTGCTGGGCTGTAATCGGGCTCCTTCCACTCTCTGACCCACAACCCAACCAACCCCTCACTACACCGTTTTAACCCTTTCCCAATAACCACGCTCCGCACATGTATTCATTTTAATGGCCGAAACCAGCCACAGCTTTACTTTAACCAAAATATTTTACAACTCAATAACTTAACATCACAAACGTACATTCTCATTTACAGAACTACAAAAACCCAAATCCCAGAATTACATAACCCCATATAACATGAACAAAATCAACCATGACGACATTCCTATTTCCATGTTCTGAAACTGCTCCATATAATCCTTTTAGCAAAACATTCCCTTGAAGCCGCCACCCTTTCTGTACCCTAATAAAACTGCAGTCCGTGGACCCCCACAGGCCCATTCTCTCCTGGAGCTGAACTTCCCTCTTTAAATACCACCCCCATACCCCAACTCAACTTGTGCTTCTTCCTTTAACATCCGCTCCCATGAAGTACAACCTAACCTTATTATCCCCCTCCACACCAATGTGACAAAGGTCCCTAGCCATGCCACCGCCAACAAAAAACCCTCTAGCCATCAAAGAAACAAGGGTGGTTGGGTGGGTGGGATGCGGCTCTTGAAAATAGCCTCGATCTTGCTGCTAGAAACTAACAAGGCCCAAACCCACTTTCCTAATCCCATCCTTCCACATGCTAAACCCAAGGTCAACTGAAGGGTCCACTGAAGATCCCTCCTCCCGACTTCTCCGTGGTTTCCTGTATGAAAAAAAACTATATAAGTTTTGAGAAGAGAACCAAAGTTCCCCAACCAGAGCTGGTCATTTCACCTGGCCTGTTGGAAAGCTTTAAAAGTGATTCTGTTATAAAATCTTTATTTTTTTACCTTGTTTTTGACTGATCTCACACATAATGATTACCTCCTGAAAAAGGACCACTGTGGCAGCTGCCCTGCATTAAAACATGTGTAATTATTGACCTTAGTTTGTGTAAATGTAAAGTATAAAAATAACTGCATCAAACTCTGTTTAGGCTGGGCAGTAAGTGCATCTGTTGTAACGGACATACTTCTGGCCGGACATACTTGTGGACACTAGGGATGGGCTGCCTGTTCGAATCGGTTCGAAGTTCGATTCAAACTTCGGCTGTTTGAAAATTCACAAACTTCGAACTTTTCAGGAAGTTTGCGGAAAGTTGAAAAAAAAAAGTTTTCAATAAATTCCAAAAAATGCTTAAAAGATCCTATAAAAATCTAAAAATAAAAAGACTCTTTAATGCAGAATATTATAATAAACGGTTTATTAGACATTGCATTAAAACAGGAATATTTCCCATTCATTGTTGGATAAACATTTCCCACTCATTGGTAAAAACATTTCCCACTTGTTGTTGGTCAAACACTTTCCCACTTATTGTTGGTCAAACATTTTCCCACTCGTTGTTGGTCAAACATTTTCCCACTCGTTGTTGGTCAAACATTTTCCCACTCGTTGTTGGTCAAACATTTCCCACTTGTTGGTGATAAAACATTTCCCATGGCTTCAAACATGAGCAAAAGCAGTAAAAATAAGCTCAGCGGTGAAATGGCTCAGCACTCCGCAGTGACAGGGTTAAAAAGTTTTTTTTTTTTTTTCCGATTTTCCTGTCCCCCAGGGCAGTACCCCCATACACCTTTTATGGCCAATATCTTGCATAAATGCCCTCTTGGAGGGGACCTTAATTTTCGAGCCCCATTGACTTGCATGGTGTTCGCATTGTGTTCAAGTTCACGGTCAAACTTTTTCGGGTGTTCGAGTTCAAATGCAAACTGGACACGGAGGTGTTCGGCCCATCACTAGAGGACACCACATGTTGCGCATGGATTTTGACACTAAAGATAGAAAAAACTTGTGAAACACAAAAGCCACACATGTGACTGACGTCAAATGAGTCTCGCCAGATGTCCTGTAGTCCTGCCTAAAGAAAGCATCTCGTTCGCTGTCTCAGCGTGCTTCCTAGTGGTTTGACACCAACAAAAAACATGCGCCATTCTCACGCGGGATCAAAAGTGCACACATATATCATGTGCTGTTCCTTGCATGATCTGTCAAAATTCTTTGATGGATGTCACAATGTGCGTTGCAACCGTCTCATATCGTGCGTATGGTCCCAGCCTTATTCGTGCATACACTCATTGCTGTGTCAATTCATGTTTGATATTGTATTATCTGGACAAACCCCCAAATCGTGAAATGTGGAAAGGAACAAGTTGTGTTTTTTGCGCTCATGTAAACAAGTCAGCATAGACATCTTTGAGTTTATACCGTCCATTGTCATGGAGAGGAGGAAAAGCAGATGGATTGTGTTTGGTAATGGAAGGAAAACATCTTAATCAAAGTCCATCACGTCCAAACTTTCCAAGTGTCTGTATCTGTAGATCTGAGTCCTATGTTAATGGGTGTGAGCTCTGCTAATCCCCTACGTTACTCCCTACCCTTCAAGAGGATGCTTGTGGTGAGGATGAGATGGGTTGTAACTGGCCCTTAATTCAACTTTCCTGCTCTCTTCCTCATTAAGAAAACATGATTCCTGGAACTGAGTGGGAACAATATTAATGCATGTTTCCTTCGTTCATTAAACATGCATCAACGCGTGACTGAGATCGATCCATGAGATGGACGTGAGGAGTAACAATTAAAAGGAAACTTTAATCATGAAACCCGGTGACCGGAAGTCGAGGTGAGCAGCTGCGATTCTGAGGAGCTCCGTCTATCTTCTGATAAATCGCTGATAGGGATGAGCCGAACACCCCCGTGTTCGGCTCACATTCAAACTCGAACAATTTCAAAAGTTCGAGTTCGAACGCGAAGACGAACCGAACTCAATGTAAGTCAATGGGACTCGAAAGTTCAAATTTTAGAGTGCCCTCCAAGAGGGCATATATGCAAGATATTTGCCATAAAAGGTGTCTGGGGGTCCGGGTAGTTCCCTGGGGGACAGGAAACAAGGAAAAAAAGTTTTAAAAAAAACGTTTTTTGAAGGAACAGTCAGTTTTCCATGAAATAAGGGTTAAAAATAAAAACAAAAACTTCCTTCAAATATCGTGCCTATGAGGTCCCCATAACCTACCCATGAAGTGGCGGATTTGTAGGATGTATAGAAACATTTAAAAACAAAAAAATGACATTTCAAATGACGGTAAACGGTTTTCCTTTAATCTGTTCATAAACAACTGCTTGGGGCGGCAGTCTGTATGAAAAGAGGAGACATTTTAGGGCACACAGAACAAGTTTAGTGATTTTTTGGCTAAATTATGGTGAAACTTATGCAGGCTTTTGGATGAAAGTAACAATAGGTGCTTTAAAATTGGGCCTTTAGTGTCGGCAACAGTGCCGTCACACCGTAACCCCTCTGTGGTTTTGTGGAAGAGTGCAGGGTTGGACCCTGCGGTCCAATATTAAAATGACATGAATCTGGTAATATAGGAGTCAGTGGCAGTGCACCCAAATATTGTGCCTGTGGTGGCAGCAAGTGCCTTCACACCGTAACCCTTTTGTGGTATTGTGGAAGAGTGCAGGGTTGGACCCTGCGGTCCAATATTAAAATTATATGAATCTGGTAATATAGGCGTCAGTGGCAGTGCACCCAAATATTGTGCCTTTGGTGGCAGCAAGTGCCTTCACACTGTAACCCCTTTGTGGTATTGCGGAAGAGTGCAGTGGTGGAGGTTTTGTGAATGCAGAAGAGATCCCCGATCTATTCAGTTACGTCAGCATCAGGGGATTGATAACTGCTGATCCAGGACTGATTCATTTTTATAAATGTCAGCCGGTCTACAGAGTCGGTGGACAGACACACTCTTTAGTCTGTGACAAAACCTCCACCGGCACTGAACGTCCTTTCAGAAAGCATGCTGGATGAAGGGCAACCTAGTAGCTGCATAGCATATTGGCTAAATTCTGGCCAGTGATTCAATCTCAACACCCAGTAAGCCAGTGGATCATCTGCTGGAAAGGTATCCAGGTCTGCCTTGCCCCTAGGTAGTCCTGCACCATATGGTGAAGACGCTGGCAATAGGTGCCTACATTTGACGCCCCTGGGCGTTAGGCTTGTGCACCGATTTTTTTTCGGTTCGATTCGGTTCGTTCGGATTTTGTAAATTTTCGTTTCGACTCGTTTTGGCCGATTTCCATTTCGGTTCGGCTCGTTTCGGTTCGTTTTTCGTCTAGACTTTTTTTTTGTGATTTCGGAAAAAATTTAGTGTTTTTCGGAATGTCTGTTCTCCTCGTTTCAAAGTGTCTATTCGTTTTGACGTAAACTAATGGTTTTTCGGATACGATAATTCTGCCATTGAGATTTCTCATGTTTTACAAGAAGGATACATTGAGATTTCTCATGTTTTACAAGAAGGATACATTGAGATTTCTCTGGTTTCCCTGGAAGGATACATTGAGATTTCTCATGTTTTACAAGAAGGATACATTGAGATTTCTCTGGATTTCCAGGAAGGATACATTGAGATGGGAATGATCCAAAATTTAATTACAGAATCAGCGATATAAATACGATGTCCAAAATTACTGAAATGGAACCGAAATCAGGAATGGAGCCGAAATCACGAATGGAACGAAAATGAATTTCGATTTTACACATTTCTAGTCCATTCGAAAAATTCCGAAAAGTTTTCGTTTCGGCTCGAAAATTTGTTCGGATCTACCGTTTTCGGATCCAAAAATTTTCGAAAAATCGGCAGAATCCGAATACACGAATCGGGAAATTCCGTGGAAATTCCGAAAATTCCGAAACCCGAAACGCACATCCCTACTGGGCGTCGTGGACTAAAAAAATTGCAAAAGGCATCAGTCAAGGGGCCCCTTTCACAGCTCTTCCTCTGATCAACCGCAGCCTCAGAAGCACCTGTGTCATCACTTGGTAACCTACCAGTGCCTGGAAAGGTGTTACACAAGTGTCGCTTTAGAGCTTCCTCAAGTTTTTTCATCCTGTCCTCCATCTGTGAGGACAGGATGAGCTCTGCAACTTTACCCTTGTATCGTGGATCAAGAAGGATTGCCAACCAGTAATGATCCCTCTCTTTGATAGCACGAATCCTGGGGTCCTTTACCAGGCTTTGCAGGATAAGGAAGCCCATGCAGCGTAGGTTGGAGGTGGCATTAGCTTCCGAGTCTTCCTGGTCAATGAGGATGACCCCATCGTGCACTTCCTCCTCCCAGCCACGTACTAGTCCTTGGGTTTCTGGGCACACAAAACCCTCCCTTGAGGAATCCCCACCTTCAATGCCCCCACTACTTAAATATTCCTCTTCCTCCTCCTGTCTGATCTGAGGAGGACCCGCAGGAATGCTGTCTGCAGAAAGACTGGGGCCTTGAGAGCTAGGGAAGGCCTCCTCTTCCTCCCGCTGCTCTGCCTCTAGAGCCACATCTATAAATCCCCGCAGAGTGTGCTCCAGCAGGAACACTAAAGGAATTGTGTCACTGATGCATGCATTGTCCCTGCTCACCATCCTCGTTGCCTCCTCAAATGGTGACAGTACAGTGCATGTATCCTTGATCATCAGCCACTGTGGGGGGGGGACCAAGTTGAGCTGAACCTGTCCTTGTGCCATACTCACACAGGTACTTGTTGATGGCCCTCTGCTGCTTGTGCAGACGCTGCAGCATTGCTAATGTCGCTTTCCATTTGGTGGGCATGTCACAGATCAGATGGTTTGTGTGAAGGTGGAATTCTCTTTGAATTTCTGCTAGGCGAACACTTGCTGGGAATGACCATCTGAAGTGGCTTCAGACTTTTCTGGCCTGGATGAGAAGCTCTGCCAGCCCTGGGTACCTGGTTAGGAAATGCTGTACCACCAGATTTAGGACGTGTGCTAGGCATGGTACATGCATCAACTTACCCAGGCATAGGGCGGAGAGAAGGTTGCTGCCATTATCACAGACGACCATTCCCAGCTCAAGCTGGCGTGGTGTTAACCATCTCTGCACCTGCCCCTGCAGAGCTGACAGAATTTCTGGCCCGATGTGGCTCTTGTCCCCTAAACAAACCAGCTCAAGCACAGTATGGCATCTTTCTGCTTGAGCCATTGCGTAGCCCCTGTCACGCGTCGGTTTAACTGCCACTTCGCCAGAGGCAGAGAAGGAGGAGGAGGAGGAAGAGGGAGAGGTGGTGGTGGAGCAGACAGACCTCATACAAGCAGCTTTCTGGAGGCGTGGTGGATGAACAAGCTCAAGCACAGAGCCCCATCTTGGATCCCTCCCAGCTGCAATCAGAGTTACCCAGTGTGCTGTGAAGGAAATGTAATGGCCCTGGACCATTGGTGGCAGTGAGAACACACAGATTACAACAATTCCCAGATATTTTGTAGAAATGAGACCCCCAAAATACTTGGTGGCAGTGAGAACACACAGATTACCACAATTCCCAGATATTTTGTAGAAATGAGACCCCCAAAATACTTGGTGGCAGTGAGAACGCACAGATTACCACAATTCCCAGATATTTTGTAGAAATGAGACCCCCCAAATAGCTGGTGGCAGACTGGCAGTGAGAACACACACTAACAGAACAATCTCCTCTCAAAAAACACGTGCTGAAGCGCTGTGTGAACCCTTATATAGTGTGCTGCAGGACTTAGCTCTTTGAGCCCATGATTGGGCAAAATTTGCCCAATCAGGACTCCGAGCCGTGATTGGCATAGTCTTGAACCTGTCTTGCACCTGACCTGTGGTCAGGTGCAAGGCCGCAGCCAATTACAAGCTTCAGGCCAGTGGAAAAGTGCATTGTGGTTCATTGTGGTGCATTGTGGGTTAACATGCGGCGAACACGCAGAAATGTTCGTAGTTCGCGAACATGCGAACAGGCGATGTTCGAATCGAACTCCGGACCGATCGAACTGAACAGCTCATCCCTAGTACCACATACTTCTAGCAGATTTCTCCGAATTGTAATCGGTGTCTTGTCACTGCCACCCATCAGGGGGTCTCATTGATTTATAGGAGGTTTCTGGGAATTTTAATCTGTGTCTTGTCACTGGTTGCCAGCTATCAGAGTGTCTCACTGAGTTATACCAGAGTTCTGGAAATCTTTAATCTTTATACCAGAGTTGAATCAGAGTTCTGCATATCTCCAATTTGTATAACAGAGTTGAATCAGAGTTCTGTATATCTTTAATCTATATATCACTCGCCATGTCAGAAAGACCAAAAAGGACAGACAGACGCTCCCAGACACAGATAAGAGGGCAAGCAGCCTCTGTGTCTGGAGGCTGTGCCTCTGGTCGTCGTGGACGTGGTGCATCCTCTGCAGGGGCACGCTTGTCCTTTCTAACTGGTGCTGGCTGTCTTAAGCAGCAGCAGCAACATACAGAGGATTTGGTGGATTGGCTAACCAGGCCATCCTCATCCTCCGAGTCCTCTGCCAGCCATGCTTGTAGTGGTTTACAGTCCTCCTCAGCTGCCAAAGCATCTAATGCAGCCTCCATGTCTACAGCTACTCCTGCTGTAGCCTCACTATCACACACGGAGGAGTCAGCTGAATTGTTTGACTACAATGACAGTGACATGCTGCTTGAGGATGCGCAGCAACTACAGTGCTCATGAGGCACAACATCCTCTATGACTAACCGTAGCACTAGCCAGTCCAAGGCATCAGATGTCAGAGCTGCTCAGGTGCAGAGTGCTGTTGTCCCAAAGCACACATCCAGGAACTCTGCTGTCTGGGAGTTCTTTAAGAAATGTGCAGCAGATCCCACTGTTGCTATTTGTAATCTATGTCAGATGAGGCTCAAGCGTGGGAAAGACACCGGACACTTGGGTGCCACGTGCTTGGGGCGACATATGACCACCTGCCACGCATCCCGTTGGCGCAAAACTTTGCGTAGGTCCTCCTCACCTGTCTCTACCCCCACTATATGTCCTGCCATGTCATTGACTCCAACCTCCACTGACAGGGATGATGCTACAGTAAAGGATGTACAAGGTCCTTCCTCACAATGTGACAGCATCCCATCAGCTGAAGATTTACACAGTCAGAATACGTTGCCCCAGCTGCTGCAGCATAAGAAAAATATATAGTTCCAACCATCCCCAAGCACAGCGTCTAAATTCCAGCTTAGCAAAATTACTCGCATTGCAGCTGCTGCCTTTCCAGCTGGTGGACTCTGCTTCCTTCCATGAATTTGCTGAATGTGCTGTACCACAGTGGCAGGTTCCAAAACGCCATTTCTTTTCACGGAAGGCCATTCCAGCACTATACCAGCACGTGGAAGACAATGTTATGGAGTCATTGGGAAAGGCAGTCAGCAGCAATGTGCACATGACTTTAGACACGTGGTCCAGCAAGCATGGACAGGCCCGTTACATTTCCTTCATGGCACACTGGGTAACTCTGATTGCAGCTGGGAGGGATCCAAGACGGGGCTCTGTGCTGGAGCTTGTTCATCCACCACGCCTCCAGAAAGCTGCTTGTATGAGGTCTGTCTGCTCCACAACCACCTCTCCCACTTCCTCCTCCTCCTCCTTCTCTGTCTCTGGCGAAGTGGCAGTTAAACCGACGCATGACAGGGGCTACGCAATGGCTCAAGCAAAAAGATGCCATACTGTGCTTGAGCTGGTTTGCTTAGGGGACAGGAGCCACATCGGGCCAGAAATTCTGTAAGCTCTGCAGGGGCAGGTGCAGAGTTGGTTAACACCACGGCAGCTTGAGCTGGGAATGGTCGTCTGTGAAAATGGCAGCAATCTTCTCTCCGCCCTACGCCTGGGTAAGTTGATGCATGTACCATGCCTAGCACACGTCCTAAATCTGGTGGTACAGCGTTTCCTAACCAGGTACCCAGGGCTGGCAGAGCTTCTCAGCCAGGCCAGAAAAGTCTGCAGGCACTTCAGACGGTCATTCCCAGCAAGTGTTCGCCTAGCAGAAATTCAAAGAGAATTCCACCTTCCCACAAACCGACTGATCTGTGACATGCCCACCAGGTGGAACTCGACATTAGCAATGCTGCAGCGTCTGCACAAGCAGCAGAGGGCCATCAACGAGTACCTGTGTGAGTATGGCACAAGGACAGGTTCAAGTCAATTTGTTTCCCCCCCCGCAGTGGCTGATGATCAAGGATGCATGCACTGTACTGTCACCATTTGAGGAGGCAACGAGGATGGTGAGCAGGGACAGTGCATGCATCAGTGACACAATTCTTTTAGTGTAACTGCTGGAGCACATTCTGCAGGGAATTATAGATGTGGCTCTAGTGGAAGAGCAGCGGGAGGAACAGGAGGCCTTCCCTAGCTCTGAAGGCCCCAGTCTTTCTGCAGACAGCATTACAGCGTGTCCTCCTCAGATCAGACAATTGGACCCCAGGATTCGTGCTATCAAGGAGAGGGATCATTACTGGTTGGCAAGCCTTCTTGATCCACGATACAAGGGTAAAGTTGCAGAGCTCATCCTGCCCGCATAGAGGGAGCACAGAATAAAAAAACTTGAGGACGCTCTAAAGCGACACTTGTGTAACTCCTTTCCAGGGACTGGTAGGTTACCAAGTGATGACACAGGTGCTTCTGAGGCTGCGGATGATCAGAGGAATAGTGGTGAAGGCGGATGCCGCTTGATGGATGCCTTTTTAAATTTTTTTAGTCCATGACGCCCAGGGACGTCAAATGTAGGCACCCATTGCTAGCGTCTTCAACGTATGGTGCAGGACTACCTAGGGGCAAGGGCAGACCTGGATACCTTTCCAGCAGATGATCCACTGGCTTACTGGGTGTTGAGATTGGATCACTGGCCAGAACTTAGCCAATATGCTATGCAGCTACTTGGTTGCCCTTCATCCAGCGTGCTTTCTGAAAGGACGTTCAGTGCCGCTGGAGGTTTTGTCACAGACAAAAGAGTGCGTCTTTCCACCGACTCTGTAGACTGGCTGACATTTATAAAAATGAATCAGTCCTGGATCAGCAGCTATCAATCCCCTGATGCTGACGTAACAGAATAGATCGGGGATGTCTTCTGCATTCACAAAACCTCCACCACTGAACTCTTCCACAATACCACAAAGGGGTTATGGTGTGAAGGCACTTGCTGCCATGAAAGGCACAATATTTGGCTGCACTGACGCCTGTACCAGATTTTTATCATTTTAATTTTTTGGAACACAGGGTCCAACCCTGCACTCTTCCACAATACCACAAAAGGGTTACGGTGTGAAAGCACTTGCTGCCATGAAAGGCACAATATTTGGGTGCACTGATGCCTGTACCAGATTTATATCATTTTAATTTTTTGGAACGCAGGGTCCAACCCTGCACTCTTCCACAATACCACAGAGGGGTTACGGTGTGACGGCACTGTTGCCGACACTAAAGGCCCAATTTTAAAGCACCTATTGTTATTTTCATCCAAAGCCTGCATAAGTTTCACCATAATTTAGCCAAAAAATCACTAAACTTGGAACCACCTGGGGTGAGCTCACCAGATGTCTGGGATACTTGAAAACGAGAGAAATCTCAATGTATCCTTCCTGGTAAAATCCTTTTATAAAAATAAAAATTTGGCTACTTGTGTGGCCAAAGCTGGGGCTATGAGGGTTCCTGAGGCCACTGACCATCGACCGACGCTGACAACGCGTCCCTTCCAGCTAGCCTCGTCAGTTGCCCGTGGGATACTGACCGGGTCGGAGATCGCCAAGGCAGTGGCTAGGCCTTCACCACTGCTGTCTGAGACAGCTGTCTCACCTCCTGGAGCCTGACGGTGCTGGATTATGCTCCGAGACGCTGCTGTCTGTGGCCCACTTGATCTGTGGGCAATGCACTCTGCCAGGGTGCCTGCGCACGTTGGGCTTGCCTGTGATCTCCTGCCCATGGAGACCCTGACCTCACTCCCGGTTACTAGATGTGTGGGGACAGTATGTTATCGGGCCGGGTGTCTTTTGTCCCTGGACACTGGCTGAACTAGATGACCCTGCCTTCGACCTCCTGGCTGACGACATTTTTCCCGCGAAGCTGTTTTCCTAGTTCCCCTAGAAGTGTTTACCCCCTGATGACATTCCCTGCTGACGCCCCCTTGGACCCTTTCCCCCATTCATCCCTTTTATTCCCCCAGATGTTTTTTTTTGTGGACTTTACTTATTTCCTTTTATCCCTTCCTTTCCTTCTTTGCATGCCAGTTCGTGCTACGGACCCCTTTATCTCCCCTTTTTTATATTTATATATATATTTTTTTCTCTCTTTGGTGTTTTGGGGTTCCCTCGAGGTGTGCCATTATGGCGGCTACATGGCTCTGCCCACCATACCTGGCCCTCGAGTGCCCTGGCCTTGTGACCTGCACTCTTCCTTGGCCTCCCCTTGTCCCTCAGACCACCGGGAGTGTGCCAGGAAGGTCACACATTGGGCCTTTGCCATCTTTTTCCCCCTTTTGTTCATTCAGTTTCAGGTCCCGGAATACTTTTTGGTGTGCAATATTATTATTATTATTATTATTTTATATTTATTATTATTTTTTTCTCCTTCTTTTCTTTTCTCTTCTCCCTCCCCTTTCTTTTTCGTGTTATAATTTCTGTTTTGATGCTGTCTCTATTTGCAATCCTCATGTTATTGCTTTGTGTTCTTTGAGATTAGGCCCTATGTGACCTCTACTTTGTCTTATAAACTATATTGCCAAAAGTATTCGCTCACCTGCCTTGACTCACTTATGAATAGTTGACCGAATACTTTTGGCAATATAGTGTATGTTCCCTGCTGAGGTCCTGTGTGACTGCTGGCTCTGAAGTATATTTCTGTTGGCCCTGTGCGGCCGATCATTTTTTGATTTCTAAAAAATACGCTTCCGGCCAGTCCATGTGGTCCGCAATGTTCGCTACCCGCAAAACATGTGCGGACCACATGCACTGGCCGGAAGCGCAGCGTGACAGAAATCATGGAACGCAAGCGCTGTTAGAGCGCATGCGCAAGATGGCGGAGCCGCCTGGAACACGGGAACAGCGCAATTGGAGGCGTGGCACGCACGCCAACTGTGTATCGAAACACCTGGGGACATTTATATCTAATAAAAGGACACTATATATATAATTTTATTGGTATCACTTGTAAACCAGCTGAGGAAGCCACAACACATGGCGAAACGCGTCCTGGTTACCTGGCTGTGCCAGGTTTATTTGTTTTTCTTTTCTTTTATGTTTTAATAAATTTATTTTACTTGCACCATTCCCTGGTGTTTTTGGAATCCTAAGGGTTTTTATGGACTTAACCTCTAATAAGTCCATAGGTGCTCCCACCTAGAGATTGGCTATAAGCTCCACCAAATGTGAGTTAACCCATTGTGTAATTCTATCCATCTCAGTACTAGTGGACCTGCACAAGGAGGTTTTCTTGTCTTTATGTCTCCCCATGCACCGTGATTGAAAGAGGATCCCTCCATTTAAAAGGTGTGGGTCACCTTTCTGAGTACAGAAGCAAAGGACCCGAACGCATTTACCCACTCAGAGCCAGTGTTGGGGCTCTCTATTTGTGAGTGGGATGAGTGGATCTTAATTTATATCTTACACTATATATTCGCTCTGCACTATCATTTTCATTTTGCTTCTTTTTTATGATACCCTTATGGATGATATATCACAAGAGAACCACCATATGATCCAAGAGCGACTACCATCGCGCCGCCAGATACGTATTTTTTGTAATCTTGACACATTGGTTTGGGGGAAACCACTGATTTCTGGTTGGCTGTGGAGAATTGGTGGCAGTACAAGCAGGGGCGCCTACCACTTTCGTTTTGATTTTTTGACTTCTGCTGGCTAATTTTCCAAATAAAATTTTTGAATATTAATCATGAAACCCGGTGATTATGTCGAATGCGGGTTTACGTTGTGGGCCTAGTGAACTCTCCTACTAAGGTTTGTCACCGCATGAAGTCTTAGGAAGGTGTTCCTTCAAGAAATCTGACCCATTTCCATAAGTTCCCCTCTACCTCAAAATACTCATTTACCCTAGGCCACAGTGCACCTTATCATTTAAACAGGGACCTTAAGTACCAGAATGGCCTGCCCTTTGGGTGGAGCGACCAGGACGCACGTCCAGAGACCCACACTTAGGTGGGCCCCACACCACTGCTGACACCCTCCGAGTGATAAAACGTGTCAACGAACGCCACCTCTCTATCTGGGGGAGAGGGGATGTCTGTCTATTTATCTGGTGGTAAGGGAAGACAATGCGGTCTTTCTGGAAGGAGGTGGGAAGATTGGGGGGGTCATTGTGTATCTGTGTGTGAGTAGAAAGAGGTGGGGCTTTGAAAGCGTGGCAAGGTGCCCAAAAAAAGTTCTCGCCCAGGGCCCCTCAAATGCTAGAGGTGGCCCTGATACCAGGTACCCATAAATCCCTGGAGACTATAAGCCTGGTGACCCTAACCCATTATACCATCCTTAAGTTTCCCTTTAATACAAAAAAACCCTAACTCTGTATACTAAGTGTAGCGCTGTGGTTAATTCTTTATTGTGGCAGTACCTATTTTTGGCCACCGGAGGGAGACAAGCGCAATGTGAGACCCTGAATGTTACATTGGGACTACATTTCCCGGCATGCTTTGGGAACGGACACAGGAAGTGGATGGGGCAGAGAGACTTACATCCTGAGCCTCGTGGAAAGAGCTGGCAGAGCGCGCCAGGGAGTGAGAGAGACAAGACACAGTGCTGCAGAACGTAACAGTGTCCAGGCCGGAGCGCAGGTGTGGCCTAACGGAGTTGCAGATTGGGTTACTCAGCCTTACCAAAGGGAGACCCAGTGATCCTCAAGATTACCCAAGCTGCTATTGAGGAAGCCAGAGGACCCCCGAGTAAGGAGTACCACAGGTCGATCGGACTGGGAGCGCAGGCGGTAAGCTGGACAAGTCGCGGCAGGAGCAGAAAGCCAGACAGCGGATCCAGAAGCCGAGAGAGCCCAGTCAACATCGAGCGGAGAGACGTCCTGGGTCCAGCGGAGACTCAAGTATCTGGCGGATGGGTGAGAGGCCTTCTAGGCCGTTGCAAGACCAAGAAAGCACGCTGCTGTTTGTTTCCAAAACCCACAGGGCCCCAACTTGACTAGTCGAAGATACATCTTGAGAAATTCACTGGCCAGTTGAATAGTGTACCCGGGTACCATAACACACACACACACTTACATTCCGGGACACAACCTGTGCGGGACTCACTCCCCAATCACAAAGGGGTTAAAGATAATTTTCCATTTATTTTCCGCTGCGCGTTTCCTCGAAATACAAAGCATTGTGTTTTCTTTCCGCTGCGCGTTTCTCGAATTACGAAACATCGTATTTATTTTCCGCTGTGCGTTTCTCGAATTACGAAACCTTGTATTTCTTTTTCGCTGCGCGTTTCCTCGAAATACGAAGCATCATATTTCTTTTCCGCTGCGCGTTTCCCGCATTACGAAGTACTGTAAAGATATCTACGAACACCGTGTTATTCATTATATGCCATTTATTCTAGTAAACTATATAATTTATAAAATCCACAACGGTGCTGGAGTATATTTATTCCCTAGTGCGGGGAGACTGACCCGAGGTTCAATTTCAGCGGCTCCTCCGGGAGTGAGCGCTACATAAGCTTAAACAGCAACTCTGGCAAAGTGTCCGGATTGTTCACCTGGTAGATTGTGTCTATATCCGTATAGCATGGCATGGTGGGTTTTAAGAAATGGTGACACATGACCTCCAACCAAGGCTAGAATTTTCACAGTATGATTCCCGACAACCACATAAAAGGATAAACGTATCGGCATTCAGGTTCAAAAACAGGTCCATGTGTCTATGGTGACTTTTTGACTCCAAGGACAGTAGCCGGCTTTGACGAATACCCTTGCGTTGGAACAGAGAGCATCTGCTGGTTCAACTGGAGCTCTTATAGAGCGCGGAGCATCCGCAACGCCCAAATTAGACCTTAGCTGACAAGTGAAGAGCGCTATACATTCTTCGTCATGACAGCTGTTTGTCCCATGTCCATGAAGCCTTCTCAGGTTCAAGCTCGGAATGGTCCTTTGTGCAAAGCATTCTGCGTGGTGACCTTTTACACCGAAGAAGTGCAACATTCGAGTAGCCAAATGAGAGAAACACATGTCCCTCAGCATCTGTCCAGCAGCTTCTGTTTATTTACAAGAAAAAATGATAACCAAGGAATATTCTTTACTATAATTACATATTTTATTATAGGAATTCATATTATTGTTTTATTTACTGATTTATACATTTTAATATATATTTATGTTGCATTAAATATTACATCTTTAATATACATTTCAATTTTTATTTTCAATTTTTAATGTACATTTTAATAATTTGAATATTCTTTATAATACAGCATAAATATATACATTTAATATATACAGGGTAATCCAAAGAGATTCGAAAATCACCGCACGTTCGGTGACTTTTCGTTCTCTTCAATTCGGTTCCTTTTGCCGATCCCATTTCGGTGACCCTGCGGTGTATTCAGCAAGCACCACAGGGTCCCCAAATTGCAGGGAAAAGCTACCGCAAACCCGACGAAAACTAACCGCAAAACCTGCCGAATGCACGCCGAAAACCTGCAAAAACATCTGAATTAACCCATCGAAGACGCCGGAAAAACCCGAGTAGGAGCCGATCACACGCAGCGAAGCCGCCGGAAAAAGCCGAGAAAAAGCCGACACCGCAGACAGAGGGAGGTGAATAAATTAGCAAAACAGTTTGTATAAATGTGAAAGTGAAAAGCTGTTTGCAAAGAAACTACTGAGCGAAAATGTCTGAAATTTACATATGATCCAATGAATGATAATAAAAAGGGCTGTTACAGAAAAAGAAGTAAACTTAAAAAAAAATAAAAAAAATATCGGACTTTTAAAAGAAAAAAAACAGAAAAATCCTTAAAATATCCTAAAAAATCTTTAAATAAAGAGACCCTTTACTGCAGAATTTTATAATGAACGGTTTATTAGATATTGAATTAAAACGGGAATATTTTTAACATTGAAGCCTATGGGATTCTCCTGAATTAACTTGCCGAATTAAACCACCGAATGGCAGGGCGTTAGGGGAACCTTTCACTGCTGGTTTGTGTTCTCTGAATAGACGAAGCAGTGCTTTTTCATGGGGATTTCACTGCCCTCAAACAGGCACCGAACAGGCACCGTATGTTCAGGCAATTCGCCAGGATTTGGTGAATTGCCTGCTCTCTGGATAGCCGAATGGCCAGGAAAGGTAACCGAACGCTGATTTTCAGCGTTCGGTTACCTTTCTCAAGCAATTCGGATCTCTTTGGATAACCCTGATACTTTTTAGTTTTTATTATACACTTTAGTCGTTTTAAAAAATGTAATACAGCATATATACAATCGCCGGCCACTTTATTAGGAGCACCTGTTCAATTGCTTGTTAACACAAATTGCTAATTAGCCAATCACATGGCAGCAACTGGGTGAAGCGGTGAAGGCGACTTGATGAAGTTCAAACCGAGCATCAGAATGGGGGAAGAAAGGGAATTTAAGTGACTTTGAACGTGACATGAGGTTGATGGTGCCAGACGGGCTGGTCTGAGTATTTCACAAACTGCTGATCTGCTGGGATTTTCACGCACAACATCTCTTGGGTTTACAAAGAATGACCCGAAAAAGAGAAAATATCCAGTGAGCAGCAGCTGTGTGATCGAAAATGCATTGTAATGTCAGAGGAGAATGGACAGACTGGATCGAGATGATAGAAAGGCAACAGTAACTCAATGTTCTTGAACCCAGTGTAGTGGAAATAGACTGGAAGATGGCCGCTATTATAAGCCAGGCGACCATCTTGCTCAGAATATTGGTTCACTTGTATATAACTAGGCAGGTTTTTAGCTGAAACTAGAATGAGGTATACGTAGAAATTTAGGAATGTGTTTAGATTAGCAGAAAAAGAAATTAAAGCCCTATGAAAGATCTCTGCTGTTCCTGGCACGGAGGAGAAAAGCGAAGTAGATACTCCAAGGTCGTTGGGGCCCGCAGAAAGACAAAGGAGTATAGAGATCAGACCAGGTGCCATCTGTAACAAGTAATTGTAGGCTCTAGGGAGGGGGGCGCAGCCCGGAACAGTGAGAGAAACTAATTATGATTCACTGAAACTAACATGAAGTTTGCCAATTTACAGCCAATTTAATGGAATGTCTTTGTATTGGCCAAAGGGAGGTATTAACCCACGTGGGGTGGGAGAGTGTCATCGGGAGGTGGGCTAATTGGGATGTACCTAATTATGTATTTGGGGTATAAGATTGGATGTCACGAGGGACTCGGGGCTCATTCTTTGCGATTGAATCCTGTTTGAGCATCTGTTGTGATATCACAATAAAAGTTTGCCTTTCCTGAAGAGACTCGTGTTCAGACAATCCTTGCTTGTGTCCGGTCCGGCCTCGTCCCGAGTGAACCAAGTGGATTACGGTTACATTTCTGGGGGCTCGTCCGGGATACGGGCCCTTACCGGCATGGCAACAACTGCTGAACACTGTAGCGGTTGACTGCAGGTGCGAGTGATCCCGCTGGTTGGGCGTTCAGTGGACCTCATCTCGTCTCAAACGGACCCCCCAGCCCGGGAACACTGGGACACCCCTGAGTCCGAGGAAACAGCGAACAGTGCAGCGATAGGTAAAGTGTCTTCTATGTTTGTATGTCTAATGGAAATACCGGTATAATGGGAAACGTCCAACCAAAGTAGGATAAGGAGACCCGTGGCCACGGTTTCGTTGACATACCGAACCCGCCGGCAAAAGCACGGTCAAGCAGAGGAGCCAGAGTGGCTAGCGCGTGTCTGGACCCAGGGGATCGGATGTCGACCAAAGGGTAGAGTCTGTATGTGAGGGAGCCGCTTGGAGTTGCATAGTCATAGTCAGTGTTTTTTAAATAGAGCTTCACCACATGGACAAAGGAAAGGCGGAGAGATTTCTGTGACCGGGCTTAGAGCCCTGTGTCAGTGCTAGTGTGTACGTCGTGTAGTGAAGACGGCTCATTGGGGCCAGCGGTAGCTGCAGAGATAGTGGTGCCGGGTGGGTAGATTACTCATAGGCAAATTGGAATTGCAGACAGGAGTGTAGTTATAGAACGGGGTGCACATAGTCACAAGCAGTCAAGAGTTAGAGCTCAATTAACGGGGTATAAGGAGCCAAAAGGAGGGACGGTGTGCCCTCGGCTAGTAGAAAGAGTTGAATTGTTTATGTATTGTTTTTTTTTCATACAAAGAATTTTTATTGGAGTTTACACAAAAAGTGGTACATACATTTAAATGAAAGAACCATCCAAAGGAAAAAGCATAAATAAGCAGCAATGGTAATAAACAGTATAATTCAATTGGATTATCTTCGTAAACTGAAAAAGGGGGTCAATTGTGCGCACTCCATTTTCTAATAACATATAATTCCTAAACTAACATAAAACATAAAATAAAAAAAAAAAAAAAAAAAAAAAAAAAAAAAAACATGGCAGCACTATCATCTTACAGTTGTCATGTCTTATATCAGATTTCCAGAGTCCACAAACATCTTCCATCCCTCCCACGTATCATGTAGCAGGCACATAGAATTGTTCGCGGTGTGAAACATTTCCTCATATTTGAAAACATTTTCCAGGGCCCCCATAACTTCCTTCATAGAGGGACACATAGAGGACCGCCAATGTCTAGCTATTACAATTTTAGCTGTACCAAGTACCATGGAGATAAACCTCCTATGACGGGTCTGAATTGTAACAGGTATAAGGTGTAAGAGGTACATTTTCGGACAAAGTGGGAATTTAAGTGAAGTGCAATGAGAGATCAACCTATTTATCTTTTCCCAGTATCCCCCCAGCATGGGACAAAGCCAGAAAGTGTGCAATAATGAGCCAGTGCCTGTAAGACATCTCCAACAGAGACCAGTGTTCCCTGAAATATGGGCCAACCGGGTGGGTGTTAAATACCATCTGCATAGGAGTTTGATATGGGCTTCTCGTAAATTGGTACTTCTAGAATATTTATATTTATATATCGTGTCCATGGCGTATGACCAATCTTCTATGGAAAGTGTTAAGGCTAGGTCTTTTTCCCAATTAACCATATAGGGTAGTTTTTTAGGCGGGGTCGGAGTTAGGAGGCTGTTGTAACAAAGGGACAGCGGTTTCATGTGACATTTTCGTCCCAAACACAATTTATGAAAAGCCGAGAGGTTCACATCCGTGAAAGAGGTAAGGCCTTTCTGGGTCAAAGCATGCTTCACACAAAGATAAGTGAAGCATTCCCTTGATGGGATAGCGAATTCCTGTACCAAATCGGGGAAGGTTTTCAGAGAGTGTGGCATGAAGAGCTGCCATACATGAGTCAAGCCTCGCCTGATCCAGGAGTCTAAGTTTAAATCGGGAATAAAGCGACATAGAACCCTTAAAGGGGCAAGGCATAGTAAGTTGTAAGGCCTCACCAATTGACGGCCCCACAATCGCCACGTCATGAGGGAGAGCATCGAAACAGGCAACAAACCCGTGGTACTATTCCTCGGCAGGAATGTGAGCCACATCAGGTCATGGAGTCGGTATGGGAAAATCATGGCATCCTCCAGCTGCAGCCATAGTGGTGGTTCTTTTTGATACATTGATGACAACAGTTGGGCTAGTAAGGCTGCTTTATAATAAGATTGCAGATCCAGAAACCCCAACCCACCACTACGTCGTGGTGTTGTAACCGTGGAGGCCGACACTCGAGGAGGCTTCCCCTTCCATATGTGTGCATGAATTAGTTTTTGCATCCAGAGCAATAAATGCGCCGGGATGAAAACCGGGATATTCCTGAAATAATATAAAATTTGGGGTAAGATACACATCTTCATGGCCGCCATACGACCCAGCCAAGATGAGTCGATTGTGCTCCATTTGGAGAGCTGCGCTTCAATGGAGTTCAAGAGTGGTGTAAAGTTTTCTCTAAGGATCGTTCCTCGCGATTTAGAGAGGGATATACCCAGATATTTTAAAGAGGTAGAACGCCAGTCAAAGGGGTATTTACTATGCAGAGAGCTGAGGGATGAAGCAGCAATATTTATGGGGAGAGCTTGCGTTTTACTTATGTTATTTTTATAATAGGATATCGCGCCAAAATTATCGAGGAGGCTAAACAGGGGAGGGAGTGAGGTCTCCGGTGTGGTCAGGAAGAGCAGTATGTCGTCCGCAAACAGTGCCAATTTATGTTCCCCATTCGGGGTTGATAAACCCTTAATAGCCGGAGCCGTTTTAATCTGCAACGCCAGGGGTTCTAAGGCCAGAATGAATATTAGCGGGGATAAGGGGCATCCCTGACGGGTGCCATTTGTTATATGGAAAGCGGATGATAGAAACCCTGAAGCCAGTACTTTTGCCGACGGATCTGAGTAGAGGGCCATAATGCTGTTTATAAATTGTTCTGGGAAGCCAAACTTCAGTAACACCGTCCGCATATACCCCCAGTGCAGGCGATCAAATGCCTTTTCAGCATCTAATGCCAACAGGAGTCCAGAACTGTTAGTCCTATGGGCCAGGTCGAGTATATCATAAAAGCGTCGGGTGTTGTCACACGTTTGGCAGCCCGGGACAAAGCCAGTCTGCTCATTCGCAATCAAAGAAGGAAGTAGAGGGGCCAATCTATTTGCCAGCAATTTAGCATATAACTTGGCATCTACATTCAACAGGGAGATGGGACGGAAATTGGCACAATGTGTCGGGGCTTTACCAGGTTTAGGCAGGGTGACTATTGTCGCTTGCAGCATCTCCGAAGGGATAATGCCGGTATCTTTAATATTATTAAAAACCAGGGTAAGAATCGGGACTAGAGAGGAAGCAAATTTTTGGTAGTACAGATTCGTAAAACCGTCGGGACCTGGAGCTTTATTTTTTGGGAGCGCCTTAATAGCCTTATATACCTCCTCCTCTGTGAACGCAGCCAGCAAACCTGTAGCCTGAGAGGCAGTTATAGAAGGGAGATTAGCCTTTTGGAGAAAGAGCTCTATGTCGTCTAATGCAGGGGTCGGCACGGTGTTGTTTAGTCCCAGGTTATATAAGGAGGCATAATAGCGTGCAAATTCATCAGTGATAAGGGCAGGATTGTAAATCTTCACGCTATTAGCATCCAAAAGGAACGGTATGTTAGTTTGCATTCTTTTCCCTTTCAATTTAGACGCCAGAAATTTCCCCTGTTTATTCCCTTGGGTATAGTGGGCATAGTTAAGCCTCCTAAGTGAGCGCGCCATGACCTGGAGCATAAGGTGCTCCAACTCACGGCGCTGTAGAGTCAGCTGAGCAGTAATATGTGGGGCAGGAGCGGTTTTATTCTGGGACTCCAACTCAGTGATTCGTCGTAGAAGAGCAGACGTCTGAGCATTAAAACGTCTCTTCTTCTGCGCTCCTTTCTGAATAAAATGTCCTCGCAGAACAGCCTTGTGTGCCAGCCAAACCGACGATGTCGCAACATCCTCAGTTATGTTCGTCGTGAAATACTCCTGAAGGAGTTGCATAGTGTTAGCCACGTCATCTTCATTTACAATAAGCGAGTCATTGAGTCTCCAGTTCCCCATACCCCTCGGCGGGAAGGCCGCCTCAAAGGTAAGCGTAAGCGGAGCATGGTCAGACCACGTGATAATGCCTATGGTCGCCCCCAACAGGCGGGACAAAGCCGAGCTATGAATCAAACACAAGTCAATTCTACTATACGAGGAATGAACATGAGAAAAAAAAGTGTAATCTCGCGTAGTAGGGTGACATATCCGCCAAGTATCATAGAGTTCAAACGAGTGCATGAATTCCCTTAGTTGTTTACTAGAGGCTGGGGGGAAACGGGGTTTGGAGCTGGGGTGGCTCGATTGGGTGTCAACGTCAGGGTCAGGGGTGCAGTTAAAATCCCCACATAGAAACAACGTACCACTAGATATTTTTTTCACTCTACCATAAGCTTTCCGAAGATAAGAAATTGGGTTTTCATTAGGGAGATATAGGTTAGCAATAGTAATTGGTAATTCGTTCAACATGCCCACAAGAATCACTAGGCGGCCCAACGGATCACCATACTTAGCCGAACATACAAAGGTCCAGTCTTTGTGGAATAGAATCGAGACACCTCTAGACTTCGTCTGAGCAGTGGAATGATACGCCTCAGTATACATGCGCGATTTAAGATATGGCGGACGTCTCGTACAAAAATGAGTCTCTTGCAAACATACAATAGCTGGTTGAGACTTATGTAGGTCACGAAATAAAGCATGGCGTTTGTACGGAGTATTTAAGCCTCGAACATTTAAGGAATAAATTTGGAATTGAGGTTTACTCATCATTATTTGCCCCAACCCCCTGGTACTCACAGCGGTCCTGGCAGACAATTTCCGTGGGAAGATGGGAGAACTTCCCTGCGTACAATAATGCCCAGAATGATATATTACAGTGCATACCAATAAGACAAACAGTACGCACAAGACAAACTTAAGACGAACCAGAAAAAGAAAATAAAAAAAAAAAAAAAAAACTGAAAAAACCTAACAAACCAAAAAAAAAAAGGAGAACTGCATTTCGTAAATGCAGTTGAGTGGGGTCAATCAACACAGCTGAATGGTATAATTGGAAAAGCAACACGTTCAAGAAAAAAACCCCAACGGGGGAAAAACACAGTCCCAACTTCATCCGTGAAGGTGACTGCCCCAGTATACAGGCCAGTAAAAAGCCTCGGGGCTAGTCAGTCGCAGGAACAGAACCCCAGAAAGCGCCACCCAAGGGCCGAATCACAAAAGGGGATGAGTCCCGAAACCACGATAGAGCACCTGGTGTAATAAAAGAACACGCCCACAGGCGAAAAAATGCCGGACCATATCATCTCACTTAGGCCGAACCCGGTGCCACTCCGGAGAAACTTTCAGCGGCGAAGATGATTCCTCACGGGGGGGAGTAAACTCAGCCACCACTTTCCATTCTGTCAGCAGACGCATGCCAGTGGTGGGCTCTGGAATGACGTGCAGAACTCCCTCCCGCCATAGCAAGATCTTTGTGGGAAATCCCCAACGATACGCCATGTTGTGGTCACGCAAAATTTTGGTGAAGGACGAAAATTCCCGTCTTTTAGACATAGTAGCCGTTGACAGGTCTGCATAGAAAGAAACTTCGGCATACGGAGACGGTAGAGGCATAGATTTCCGTGACGCTCTCATTAAAGCTTCTTTAACGTGAAAAAAATGCACCCGGACCAAAACATCTCTAGAGGCGGATGGCGGCAGGTTTTTTGCACGCGGCAACCTGTGCGCTCGATCCATCAGGAAATCCTGCGATGAATATGTAGGTGCCAAGATCTGGAAAAGTTCTATGATGTAAGGCTATGGATCAACAGAGCCCACTGCCTCCGGAATGCCCCGGATCCGTATATTATTACGCCTGGAGCGGTCCTCCATATCGGCCAGTTTCGTTGCCATGGTGTCATGCGCTGTTTGCAAAGCAATGTGACGGTCCACCAGGTCATTATGGGCTAAGCATAAGTCGTCTGTCTTAGCTTCTAAAGAGTCAGTCCTCTCACCCAGGTCTTGTACATCGCGCCTCAGCTCCTGCAGCGCCTCTTTAAGATCCGCTTGAATGGTAGATCGAAGTTCTTGCAGCATGGCATGAAGTCTGCTTTCCGATGGTGGTGATATGTCAGACATGCCAGGTGGCCCTGCAGCTGCTGCCTCCAGCGTGGGGGATGAAACAGAGGAGGGAGATCCGCCATCTTGGGCCTCCCGGGCCCGATCTTTCCTAGCCGATTTGAGCGGCTCTAGCGCCCGCTGCGCCTTAGGTGGCACCATCTGGGTGCTAGGAAGTATCACCCACCTGTGGGTGAAGTTTTCAGCCCCGGAGATGCAATAATAAAGCCGCAGGAATTGGAAACTCAGCGCCGGTCACAGGAGCTCTTCCTACATGCGACCGCGCGCTACAACGTCCGGCCACGCCCCCTTGTTTATGTATTGTTTTGTGTTGAAAGTATCTGGTACGGTATGGGTTGTGATTGATTGCTGAGACTGCTGTGAGTGAACGAGCGCCTACACGCATTGCGAGAAAGCAAACTTGAGAGTGGACTCCCAAGGTACGTTTCCGGCTCAGGCGACTGCAGTCCGGCTACTGACGGAGGAAGCGGGTCAGATATATATGAATTGTTGACTGAAGTACCAGACTGTAAATTCTAAGTGTTCTTGCTAAAGAGTAATATCTGTATTGTAAAAAGGTTGTTGCTTTTAAAAGTAACAATGGGTAACGGATCATCCAAGCCAAAAAAAAGTTAGAAAAAAAAAGGGTGAGACGCCCCTAGGGTATATGGTGCAGAATTTTGAAGCACTATATACAACATGTGATTATGGTGTAAAATTAACTAGAGAGAGATTAACAGGAATGTGTACAATTGTATGGCTATTGCTAGTTCCAGACTGGCCAGAGCAGAGGTCAATGGACCCGGAGCTAATACAGAAAGTGCATTCCCAAGTAACCGGGAAATGCGGATATTCTGAGCAGTACCCATATATAGATATATAGAAGTATTGTGTAAAAGATAAAAGTTATTTTATAATGATGGCGGGACATAACAAGAAGCAGGTACCCCCAAATAAAGAAAATAATAAAAAGAAAAGACCGGTGTTGGTAGAACAACCGGAGGAGATTGATTCCCTGCCCCCGCCCTATCCATCATATTATGGGGCAGCTAGAGAAGTTTTGTGTGTCACGGTTGCGAAGGCGGGCGGCTGCTACTGCTCTGCCGGCTTTCTCCGCTCCAGCGGGCGGAATTGCGGAGGAAAATGAGGGGGCAGTGGGTGGAAGAGACAGAGAGGTCCCACCAGGAAAGATCGAAATGCCCGATGGGAGCATATATAAATTGGTAGACCAAGAGGACAGTGATGATAATGATGAGTGTGAAAATAAGTCTATATATATTTAGTGTTTTAATATACCAGTAAAATAAAGATAATTTACAAGTTCTGTGTGTGGATTATGTAATGATTTTTAGGAGTTTCTGAGCCCCCACTTCCCCCTGGGCCAGAAGAAAATGAGATGATCAATAGATCAGATGGTAATCTAGAAGGTTTAAAAAAAAAAAATTACAGTGCTGTATAACTTGTGTATGTAATTCGGACTGATTATTCGGATGTGATATCTGTACTGTTCTGCGTGAGTATGAAGTCAGAAAATGTGATTAATAAATAGTGTGCTGTATCGAATGATATATGGTAGAATGTTTTTGTCTGATTGTGTTTATAATTGATCTATCAAACTGTTCAATTAAAAGTAAAGTGTGATAAGTAATTAATTTAGAGTGTGTAATGGCTGAGAGGTAGTGAGATTGGGCTCCGTACTTGTTTCCTCCCCCCCCTCTTTTCTGACACACTGTTTGCGCGGAGAGGGGGAAGGGGGGAGTCGGCTTTTTGCTCTCTGATAGACAGAGAAAGTAACCCTTTGTGTGTCTGTGCAGCGAATTCAAATTAAAGAGAAATGAAGAAGAAAAATTACTATGTTTAGCTAATTTTTAATGTGTGCTACAATAGAATGTATGAAGTCTGTCGAGTGCAAGATATATGTTTATATTTTGTGTTGATATTATTCCAAAAGCTCTAGTTTTGTTCACAGAGCTAGAATTAAATAAAAAAAGGGAGTCCTGGTTTTTATATTGTTACAGATTATAACAATAATAAGTATAATAATAAAATACAATATTGTCTACCAAAATATAATACAATTTATTAACAAATTAAATGGAAATATATGAAACGGTTAGAAAATTTATATTAAAAGAGCAGTTTGAGAAATAATTAAAGTAGTTTTATACTGTTTTTATGTTCTATATAGTTAAAATATAGCAAAATTATGATTAATAATTCAATTAAAAAATATATTTTTATTTGATTTCTGATGGGATAGTTATTTTATTGTTATGGGATTATTTTAGATGATTACTGATGAAATGTTTGGAATGATCTTATAGCAATGGAATGGTATATTTTTATTTTTTTCCGATGTGGTTTTAAGAGTCTGTTTTTGCTACGGGAGAGAGATCTCTGAGAATATTGTTTATTGAATGTGTATTTGTATATGCCCGAATGTCCCATCCAGCTCCTGGGGCGGGATATCCTTTGCAAATTGCAAGCCCAAATTATATTTTTCCCGGGGGATATGCTCGATTAGATCTGTCTGAGAGTGGCAGCTCTGCACGGCAGCACAGCCCAGCCAGCCAGTGCATCCAACCCGCAGAAATTGCAGTAATTATGCCAAGAGAAGAAGAATGGCGCTCGGCACCAACCCCGGCAGCCCCGGACCCGTACACACTACTCCTTGGAATTCCTGAGGTGTGGGCGGAGGAAAACCCGCCCGGACTAGCTGTAAATATTCCCCCAGTGTACGTTGATTTAAGACCTGGTGCAGTGCCTGTGGCTTTAAGACAATATCACATCCCACAAAAAGCCAAGCAGAATATCCAGACACATTTGCAGAGATTTAAAGACCACGGCATATTGAAATTCTGCGTGTCACCGTGGAACACACCATTGTTGCCAGTACAGAAAGAGGGCACACAAGAGTACCGCCCAGTCCAAGATTAATTCCCGGAGATACAA
Source organism: Leptobrachium leishanense (assembly GCA_009667805.1). NCBI lineage: Eukaryota > Metazoa > Chordata > Amphibia > Anura > Megophryidae > Leptobrachium > Leptobrachium leishanense. Next base: position 325,513,471 of record CM019067.1, on the reverse strand, counting down.
AATATTACACGGTGCTTGATTTAAAAGACGTTTGGTTTTTTTTTGTAGCCGTCTGGTTCCGGCAAGCCAGTCCCTTTTTATTTTTCAGTGGGAGGTATCTACAATGGATGCACGCTCAGCCAGGACCTTTTGTCCTTCAACGCTCAGCCACACAAAGTTGTTCTATTATTAATTACTGGCTTCTCCCATAGAAAAAGACTGTCTCTCTGCCACAAAAGCCCTGCTACATCTGCTGTGCCATGCAGGTTACAGAGTGTCCAAAAAGAAAGCACAAATATGTAAACAGACTGTGAAATATCTAGGTTTTCAATTAATAGGTACCAAGTGTGCACTGGGGGCAGAGAAAGAAAAGAAGCAGTATGCCGAATACCCCAACCAAAGACAAGTTGACACTTGGACAAGTTCTTTATGTCAAAGTGCCCCATGCTGTCAAAGCCCTGCTGGATGTGAAAGGAAGCTACTGGTTCAGCAACAGCCGGATGACGAAGTACCAAGCTATGATGTGTGAGAATCCACAGGTTCATTTGGACCTCATCGCTACCCTGAACCCTGCTACTTTACTGCCTGACTGTGAAGAGGATCCAGATCATGAATGCCTCCAAGTTATGGTAGAAGTGTTCAGTAGCATGCCAGATTTGAAAAACGTACCCCTAGACAAATTCGATCTACAGTTGTTCACTGATGATAGCAGCTACATGGATGATGGGAAGAAAGTCTCCAGCTATGCAGTCGTCTCAGCAGTAGAGATTATTGAAGCAAATTCTCTACCAGGTCATACATCTGCACAACTGGCTGAAATAACAGCCCTAACCAGGGCTCTAGAAATCTCCGAAGGCAAAAGAGTGAATATCTACACTGACTCCAAGTACGCTTTCATGACGGTCCATGCACATGGTGCACTCTACAAAGAAAGAGGCCTATTTATTTCCTCAGGACAACAAATCAAGTATGCAGCTGAAATCGCAGCCCTCCTAGAAGCTGTATGGAAACCAAGTGCTGTCAGTATTATGCACTGTCGTGGCCACCAGAAGAAAGGTCATGATGAAATCCCAAGAAGCAACAGGCGCGCAGACCAGGCCGCAAAAGCGACTGCAACACCATTGCTAACAACTGATCAAGCCAAAGTCCTGCTCTGCAAGCAAGAGGACCAACCTGCCATGCCAAACTACGAATTTTATATGAATTTTAGAAAATTTGAATCTGGAGGCGAATTTATTGACATTATTTTGCACTAATGGCACAATGACTATGAATGAACTATTAGAACTCAATTATGATTATATCCAATGGCTTTTCCCAATCTGGTCCCAAGGCCGAAATTTCTACTCCACTCCTCTGAACCCTCAAGAGACACGTTTTATGATTAACACCTCAGAAGTTCAGCAAAGACTCCGCAGAGTATACAAAATGATGCTGAAATTCTTCGGCGTAAAAGTAATGGGGGAGTATGGAGAAGATACAAAAGAAACCGAAGTTGAACGAGCAGAAAATTCGAGAGAATGAACCGCAAAGACTTTGATGTCCAAACTGTGCCAAGAGATGCCATTAGGCTGGTTAGATGTGCTGCCGATAGTCCTATTGCACATTAGGTGCAGTCCAACCCCCCAATTGAAGCTAAGTCCGTACGAACTTATGTTTGGACGGCCTACCCCTCTGATTAATGGACTAAGGGGGGACCTTCTGGCATTGGGGAAACTAAATTAAATGATCAGGTTGTACTGTTAGGTAAATCAATGCAGAAATTGCGGGAAATGTTTTTTTTTGTTTTTGAAATTCCGGTGGTGAGAGATTGGGTTTATGTGACTGTGAAAAGAATTGCCCAAGGGATTTTGATATTTGGGGCAATTGTGGTACTGATTTTATATCCCGCAAATTTGATTTATGGACTATTACGTGGAGTATGCCCCAAGTGCACAAGCACCACCAAAATTTGGATTGGTACGCACCCGGTGATGGAGAACCGTACCATGTGGAGACAAAAACGAGAGGCGCTATCTGGAACCCAGCTGAAAGGACACTTACTTGTGCAATTTAAATATGACTATGCTAAAACGTTTGGGCAAACCACGTGTTGGGTGTGTAGTAGACTGCACCCAGAGACAATTCATATACCATTCGCATCTGTCCCAATGAATTTGAGTATGTTTGTATTAGAAAATGTTACAGTACAGGCAGTTGATATGTCAAGGGAGAAACCAGAACCATTCAGTCCCGGGCACCCCATAATAGGACCAGTGTACCAACCAGAGTGGTGTTTTCAATTAGGCCCAGATAAGGAGATAAATAACGGGGATGGGTTATGTTATTCAAGTGAGTTCAACTGGACATCATACATTTACATATTTAATACAAAGGAGCAGTCAAATTTTCTATACATACGATGTAGAAAGCTCACAAGCGAAGAGGTGGAGGTGATTGCGAATGTGACGAATGGGAGGCAGAGTGCACTGGATATGTTGAAACGACTGAGACACCTGATGATAGAAATATCAAAGGGAACACTACATTTGTCACCATTTATAGTGAAAGGAGAGTACCAGGTGTGCTGTGAAAGAGTGTGTTACATATGGGTACCACCTACAGTAACGCGAATGTTATTTGGCTAAATTGATCCCAATCCAGAGGGTAAGGGGGGAAGACACTAATTCAGACACAATACTTCACCCTAGGTACCCACTGGTATGACAGAAGAAGGGGGCGCTGGAGTGGCAAAAAGTGGAGGGGAGAAAAACACACAGAATTGGGAGTAGTATAGCAGCTATGTTCTCAAGGGTCTATCCCAAAAGGCCCACATACAGAAGACATGAAGAAAGAAAAAAGAGAACAGCGCTAATCCAACTCCCCACTGTAGTGGGAGGGAAACACCACAAATAGGGAAATCGTACCCCAAAATGCGTGTAAAAAAAGTATATGACAGGAATAATGACCTGATATTGCAGTCCAATATGAACCGATAGATGACAATGCTCATATGAAAAAGAGAGAGAACATACACATGGTGAAGTACGTCCACATATAAAAGTCAGATGAATGTGTGGAAAAATAGAACTCACATATGGTGGAGCCTGTGAGACATAGGCTCAATACAATCGTAGTGGGTCCCTTCAGGGATGACCCCGTCCCGTCTTCGTAAGGAGCTGGAGCTTACTCGCATGGGCCACACATGAAATAAGGCAAAAACACACTATGGTACAGCATTGTAAACCACTGGACAAATGAATCAGATAACTGAAACACTTACGTGATTCAGAGCCTGTGTAAATACACTGGCTCTGTAAAAGCGCTCCGGTGTAAATCGGGTAACACCAAACCCCTTTAGCTGGATAAAATGGTAGACAAAAGATCCACTAAAAAACGTTTAATACATAAATAAAAAAACGGATATTCCAAAATGCGTTTCGCCGCTGAACGCAGCTTCATCAGTTGGTATCCAAAGAATATGATGTATCAATACAATCAAGCATACATTTATAATGACACTCATTAATACTGAACATCCCCAGGTGTATTCTGCCGGCGGCGCTTCCGGTCCTCTCTGCGCTCCAGCTTGGTCAATGGAACTTCCGGAATCCCCGCCGGAAGGGGAATGACGTAATTCACTGCGTAGGAGCGGGGGCATGCGCCGCAGAACCCGGCCATCGATCTCCCATCCCTACGTTGTTTACGTCCTGCTTGGCTGCGCGAATGCCACCACCAGGGTGACACTCCAAACCTCCAAAAGAGAGTCCACCGGAGTCCATGCAAACAGCGCATGTCCTTGTATGGAAAATATATCTCATCAGGACATGCAATCCTCCACATAGTGAGTCCCAATGGCAGGAAAAATAGCAGGAAAAATAGCAACATGTGGAGAAAAGGAAAAAACGAATCATAAAAGCAAATCATAAAAAATAAATCATAAAAAATATGTAATAAACCATACAGGGACAGACATATCCAAATTATGAAACCAGCCCAACATATGACATAATGAAGACATGTAGTGCATCATATCCACACACACATACCCTAGATGAGGCAGTAGACAAAGGATGGCGTGCATACATACACACATATATGGTCCTCTAAATGCCACCCATTACAATCCAAACGTAAACCTATCGAGACCCACATAGTGGGACCAGCTCTGGGACGAATATCACAGAAGTGCTGGTAATCTGCCAAAAATGAGGTACCAGGCAAAAAGGCCGTATATATAGATGCATACCGATATATTCTCCATAAATAAAACAGACACAGACCCCTAATCAGGATGCATAAGAAATGTACACCCATAATCATAAGAAGTGACGAATCTCGAAGTCGCTATTCAGGCCAGCAGGAATCAGAGTGCCGCACTTAAAGATGAGCCTCATTTCCTCCTTAGCCAGAGTAAGGTCCAAATCTCCCCCCCTCCAGCTCCTCCTAACTTTCTTGAGTATGCAGAACTCTAATCCCGCCGGATCTTGGCCATGTGTTTCCTTAAAATGTAAGGATAGGCTATGTAGCTCATACCCTTTCCTTATATTACGGAGGTGCTCCCCCAATCTAATAGATAAAGATCTCGACGTCCTCCCAATATAGTTTAACCCACATGGGCACGTGAGGCAATAGACAACATATTTAGAGGCACAATTAAGTATACCCCTAATATGTATCTTCCTACCGCCTATAGTGACATCATGAATTTTCTTATCCTTACAGTAATTCTTACAGCCCAAACACGTCCCACATTTATAGAAGCCATCCCTGACCCCTGATATGCGGACTGCTTTACCCTTATTCCCTACGAAAGCACTATTCACCACAATATCCTTAAGGTTTTTAGCACCCCGACAGACAAATTGGGGTCTATCGGGAATAATATCCCGTAAAATGGGGTCCTGCCTCAAGATCTCCCAATATTGGCGAATAATAGCCCTAATACCCCTATTGCCTACACTATAGTCAAAAATAAAGGGGACAATAGAAGTGTCCTGTGGTGCGGGATCACCCCGGGCACGGTAAGCCATAAGGGTACTCCTATCCACAGTTCCAACTTCCTCCACAATATGGTTAACAGAACTCCTATCATAGCCTTTTTCGACAAAGGCACTAGTCAATCTCTCCGCCTGCCGATGATATTCTTCCAAATCTGTGCAGTTACGCCTCATTCTGAGCATTTGCCCACGTGGTATTCCCTCAAGCCAACATGATAAGTGTCCACTATTGAGGTCAATAAAGCTATTAACGTCAGTAGGTTTAAAATATGTACGTGTATGCAGAGACCCTTCTCTAACATATATCTCCAGATCCAAAAAGTTGACAAGGGTAGTGCTCCAATTGAACGTCAGCTTAATCCCCCAGTCGTTGGCATTTAGATGGTCCATAAACGTTTTAAGGCTATCCTCTGTGCCCTTCCACACAAAGAGGACATCATCGATGTATCTCCTATAGAGGACGAGGCTAGGCGCCCAGCCATGCGGACCATAGACCCACTGGGATTCCCAGTGGGTCATAAAGAGGTTCGCATAGCTGGGCGCGAACCTCGCCCCCATAGCCGTGCCTCTCCTCTGCAGGAAAAACTTGCCATCAAAAGAAAAATAATTATTTTCCAGGACCATCGAAATGCCTTCCACCGTATAGTTTATTTGTTTTTGGGAGAAATTCCCCGATCCCTCAAGTAAATGGGCTACCGCTTCACACCCTCTACTATGAGGAATTATGGTGTAAAGGGACTCTACGTCTCCTGTTACAAGCCAATAATCAGGCTGCCATACCAGCTGCTCCAATTCCTGTAGGACACCTATGCTGTCCCTTAGGTGGGAGGGGCCCGTGGCTACAATAGGCTGTAACAGTTGATCAAGGTATTCAGATATTCTACTGGCAACCCCATCAATACCTGCTATAATAGGTCTGCCCGGAGGGCAGGTGATGCTCTTATGGAGCTTAGGAAGCCAATAGAAGACCGGAATACGTGGATGGGAAACCTTAAGATAATCAAATTCCCGTTCATTGAGGATGCATTCATCCCTCCCCTTTATTAGGAATTTATCAAATATATTAGCTATTTTTTCCGTAGGGTCACCCCGTAACACTTCATAGGTATCCTGGTCGCTCAAAATTCTATCAGCTTCTGCCACATACTGTTGTTTAGATAGAATAACGACCCCCCCCCTTATCAGCGGGCTTCACAACAATTTGTTCATCTTCCCGTAAATCTTTTAGTGCCTCTTTTTCAGGTCTCGTCAAATTACTCCCCTTATGTTTACACCTCTTCTCCAATTTACCTAAATCATTCAGAACCATCACCTCAAAAGCAGCTATCTCTTTAGACAGCATGTGTTTAGGATAAAACGTAGATTTTTTCTTTAGAGTAGTGTGCACATAATCCACATTACCATCCTCTTCCTTTCTTACTGCTGTTTGATGGAAGTATTTTTTCAAAGCTAACTTACGTTTAAACTTTTGGAGATCCACATACGTATCAAATCTATTAAGTGTCTTAGTGGGTGCATACTTTAAACCCTTCTGTAACAGGGTGATATGGTGTTTAGTAAGAACCTTAGTACTAAGATTAAAAATCCCATCAGTAGTTACTTTCGTTCTCTTTTTCCTCTGTACCAACTTTCCCGCTCTTCCTCCCCGTCCACGGACATTCTTCTTTTTCCTTTTCTCTCCACTAAACTCACCTCTCCCCAATTGAGATCCTGTCTCTTTAATTTTACAGTTGGAGATCCCGGATGAAAAACCTGTTCTTCATGGAAATTGGCCAAAGGTTCAAATTTATTGTTCACCGAAACAGGGGGAGGTTGTTGCTGATGTACATTACGACCCGTTCTCCCTGGGTCAGTTCTTCCTACATCCCTCCCTCTTTTATTGTGCGCAACTTCCCAGCCAGAGTATGGGACACGTCCATCCCTTATAGACCATCTCCTACTACGGTTCCTAACTCTTTGTGGTAGGGGTAGGTCCCAATCCTCTTTGGGCCCCCCTTGAACATAATTACCTCTGTACGGTTGATTATTTCTATACCGATTATGCCAGTGCCCATTCCGCACCACAGGAGACCCCGGGGCATAACCATAACCCCTAGATATAGGACCAGGAGATCTATGCCAGGGACCTCTCCTAACGGGAGTCTTGCCTCCCTTATTTAGGGGGGCTTTCCTCTCCGTCCCAGGAGTCTTTTTCCGTCTGACATTTCCAGTGGCATAATCCTGTGTATCCCTTCTATATTTTCTAACCTTAATGGCTACCGTTTCTTTCTCGACCCTCTCCAAAGATTTAGTGAGGGTTTCTGAAAATGCTGTTACTTCCTCTTTATTAAGGCACTCCTCTAGCTGTTGTTGTAATACATTGATCTCTACATTAAGTTCTTTAAGATATTCATTCCGTCTCTCTACAATAAGTCCCATAAGTCTGAATGAAAAATCCTCTAATAAGTTGTTCCACCTCTCCATAAAGGGCTCAACATGTTTATCAAATGTAGGCTCCTTATCGAACCTGAGCCCCCTGGGAGTAATTTTTTCTTTAATATATTTTTCCATAGTTGAGATATCCCACTTAATTTTTAGCTCCTTTTGAAGTAACTTATCTAGATGAATTTTAACAGAATCCTTGTCAGTGGGTAACATATATTGGGTCCCCTGGACCGCCTCCTCTAAACACACCTCCACCATAAGGAGTTCCTCCATATGGTGTCCAAATTTCTCCCTACAAAATTGCACAGCCATTCCTGCTGCCCCCAATCAGGGATATAGAACACTTGTATTACAGAAGAAGGGGGCGCTGGAGTGGCAAAAAGTGGAGGGGAGAAAAACACACAGAATTGGTGTTTGAAAGACAGAAGAGAGAGCTATTCAAGAAAGCGGATTGAATATGGGCATGGCTTCCAGTATGGACTGGATGGGGAAGAGAGTTGATTGCAAGAATGAACAGTTATGCCAGTTTGATGGATGAGATACTAGTATGGATATTCAGTTACTGAATCTGGAACTACGGGAGATACGAAAGGTACAAATGATATATGATATGGCACTGGAACAGATCAGCGCGGCCCTGAATGGATTGTGTGAGATGACGATGTATTATGAATGTGGCCGCTATGCAAAAAGGCACTGACACCCACACAGACACAAAATATACCACTGATTATCCCACAAGGTATGTTCCCGACAAAAACAGGCCCCCCCAAAGTATGAGGAACTCGAGAATAAAAATAGTGAGGTGTAATGGCTACAAGTCTCAGGAGAAGAGCCTGAGGCTTGAGCCAAGGGGGGAATGTAGTGGAAATAGACTGGAAGGTGGCCGCTATTATAAGCCAGGCGACCATCTTGCTCAGAATATTGGTTCACTTGTATATAACTAGGCAGGTTTTTAGCTGAAACTAGAATGAGGTATACGTAGAAATTTAGGAATGTGTTTAGATTAGCAGAAAAAGCAATTAAAGCCCTATGAAAGATCTCTGCTGTTCCTGGCACAGAGGAGAAAAGCGAAGTAGATACTCCAAGGTCGTTGGGGCCCGCAGAAAGACAAAGGAGTATAGAGATCAGACCAGGTGCCATCTGTAACAAGTAATTGTAGGCTCTAGGGAGGGGGGCGCAGCCCGGAACAATGAGAGCAACTAATTATGATTCACTGAAACTAACATGAAGTTTGCCAATTTACAGCCAATTTAATGGAATGTCTTTGTAGTGACCAAAGGGAGGTATTAACCCACGTGGGGTGGGAGAGTGTCATTGGGAGGTGGGCTAATTGGGATGTACCTAATTATGTATTTGGGGTATAAGATTGGATGTCACGAGGGACTCGGGGCTCATTCTTTGCGATTGAATCCTGTTTGAGCATCTGTTGTGATATCACAATAAAAGTTTGCCTTTCCCGAAGAGACTCGTGTTCAGACAATCCTTGCTCGTGTCCGGTCCGGCCTCGTCCCGAGAGAACCAAGTGGATTCCGGTTACACCAGGACATACTTGAAAAACGAGAGAAATCTCAGTGTATCCTTCCTGGTAAAATCCTTTGCGAATAAAATAAATAAATAAATAAACTCAAATAACTGCTCGTTACAACCAAGGAATGCAGCATAACATCTCTGAACGCACAACACGTCCAACCTTGAAACAGATGGGCTACATCAGCAGCAGACCACACCGGGTGCCACTCCTGTCAGATAAGAACAGGAAACTGAGGCTACAATTCACACAGGCACCAAAACTGGACAATAGAAGATTGGAAAAACGTTGCCTGGTCTGACGAGTCTCGATTTCAGCTGCACCATTCAGAGGTAGGGTCAGAATTTGGCATAAACAACATGAAAGCATGGATCCACCCTGCCTTGTAACGGTGTGGGGGATATTTTCTTGGCACACTTTGGGCCCCTTAGTACCAATTGAGTGCAATCAGTAACTAGCGTTAGGGATGAGTCGAACACTGCCCGAGTTCGGTTCGAAGCCGAACCCAAACTTTCCAAATGTTCTGATCCGAACTCGAACCCCATACAAGTCAATGGGGCTGAAAATTCGGTTTTTAGAGTGCCCTCCAAGAGGGCATATATGCTAGATATTTGCGATAAAAGGTGTATGGGGGTCTGGGTAGTGCCCTGGGGGACAGGAAACAAGGACAAAAAGTTAAAAAAAAAAAACGTTTTTAAAGGGACAGTGAGTTTTCCATGAAATAAGGGTTAAAAATAAAAATGAAAAATTCCTTCAAATATCGTGCCTAGGAGGTCCCCATAACCTGCCTGTGAAGTGGCGGATTTCTAGGATGTATAGAAATATGTAAAAACCAAAAAATCACATTTCAAATGACGGTAAATGCTTTTCCTTTAATCCATCCATAAACAACTGCTTGGGGCGGCAGTCTGTATGAAAAGAGGAGACATTTTCGGACACGCAGAAAAAGTTTACGGATTTTTTGGCTGTGAAAAGCAGGAGAATGACTGGAGAATGGAAAATTCTAGACCAAATAGCCGATTTGGAAAGTGAGAAAAATGGGAGAATTTTTCAGGTTTGGCTATTTTGACCTAGAATTTTCTCTTCAGTCATTCTCCTGAGTTTCACCTTTCTCTGAATAACCCTGTCAGGGTTATTCAGAGAGCGGTGTAGAGCAGGAGAATGACTAGAGAATGCAAAATTCTAGGTCAAAATAGCCAAACCAGAAAAATTCTCCCATTTAGGCTAGGGTCAGACTAGCGAATTTTTAACATGCGTTTAGGTGCACTTAATCACGGCCGCAATAGCAGCAAATGACGGGCAATGACAGCCAATATACGAAGTACGGTCGCACGAAAGTCCAGCTGCGCAACGCAAGTAGAAAATGAGCGCATTTTTTCGAGAACACAGAACCGCTAGTCCGGACGTACAGAGTGCGCTGCGTCCACTAGCGGCGTGTGCGCGTGATTTGGAGACGTCAGACCCTGCTCATGTCCGGCCAACATAACGTCCAGACACCCAAAGTTTCCTGGTTTGGATCCGTAAAAAATCACGCACAAAAATGCGCATCGTATGACCGTTTTCGCGCATTCCGTGAAAAAATAAGCAATGCATTCGGACGCACTTTTTGACGGTCGCTGTGAAAAAAGCGTTAGTCTGACCCTAGCCTTATCTCACTTTCCAAATCGGCTATTTGGTCCAGATTGTTCTCTTTTCCTGCCATTCTCCTGGTTTTCACCTTTCTCTGAACAACCCTGAGAGAGAGGTGAAAGCCAGGAGAACTGGCAGGAGAAGAGAACAATCTAGACCAAATAGCCAATTTGGAAAGTGAGTTTAATAGGAGAATTTTTCTGGTTTGGCTATTTTGACCTAGAATTTTCACTTCTCCAGTTATTCTCCTGCTTTTCACCGCTCTCTGAATAACCCTGTGATTGTTTAATCCCGAGGTGAAAAATAACATTGCTTAAGGCTGGGGTCAGACGAGTGCAGTTATCACGTCCGTGTTGCCGCACACTTGTACGTCCGTGGCAGCATAGCATTCTGACCAATGGAGCCCCACACACGAAGTACGTCCGCACGGAAGTGCGGATGCATGGTGGACGCAGCAAACGGACGCAGGTTAGGCAAGAACGTAATACTGCTAGAACGGACGTGCAGAGTGCGCCACGTCCGCAACGTCCGTGTAGCTTTGTATGTGAGTGATGAAACGAGGTCAGATTTATACGTCCAGCATTTTTGACGGACAGAATGTTTTTTCCTTTTAATTTATTTTCCCTGCTACATCAGTCAAAAAATACGTCAGTGAAAAAAACGGACTGTTTGGCCACTACCTTGTTGTCAGTCAGTAAGTACGTCCGTACTGCACGGACGCATAGTCCGTACAAAATGCGCTCATCTGACCCTAGCCTTAGATGTTATTTTGAATTTTTTTCAAACACAAGTTAACCACTTGGCTGCTATGGACGCACTCAGCGCATCCAGCCAAGTGGTTCTCCTGTGCTATGGACGCGCTGAACGCGTCCATGCACAGGAGGGAGCAATCCGCCGGAATCCGGCGGATTGCTGCGCCCCCCGGTGCGGGCTGACATCTTGGATGTCAGCCCAGCACTCCGGGACCCCGGCGGAGCAATTAGATGTCATCGCGGCCGCGCGATGACATCTAATTCAGGCGCCCCCCCGCATGTGCGGAGGAAGCGCCTGAAAGGGGACCCTTCGGACCTCTCTCCCTCCCGATCGCCGGGGGGCAGAGGGTTAATCCAGGCACCGTTTGGAAGGGCACAGCCTGCCCTTCCAAACGGTGGCTGTGATTAACCCCTGGGGAGCCGGATCACGAATCGGCGCTGAAAAGCGCTGGATCGTGATCCTCTGTTGGAGCTGGCCGACATCTTGGATGTCGGCCAAGCCTCCAGGAACTCCCCCTGAGGACTGGCGTCATCGTGCATAGCACGATGACGCCAGTCCTGAAGTTAACCCCTAGCTGCCACCAATGGTGGAGATAGGGGGTTCCAATGAACCCCCTATCTCCCGATCCGTGGCAGCTAGGGGTTAATGTTTGATATCGTTGGATCGGCCAGAGCATGGCCTTTCCAAGGATACCAAACATGAGCATGAAAAATGTTTTTTTAAAATAAAAATAATAATTAAAAAATAAAAATATTTAAAAAAAAATAATAAAAAAAAAATAAACAATTTTTTTGTTTTTGTTTTGTTAATGCAGCAATATTGTTCCCATTTCAATTATAATGTGAACAATAATGCTGCACTAACGATTTTTGTATGCGGTGCGTTTGTTAAAAAAAGTGAAATTTTCCCCAAAAAAAATGTAACGAGACCCCATTTCTAATTTTTTAACAAGCGCACCCCATACAAAATATAACCGCAAACGATCGCATGTTAAAATGTAAAAAAAAACACTTTACACATAATAAATTATTGAAAATTCAAATTTTATTGCATTTTTGTTATAATATACAGACATGACATAACGTATACATATAATAATGACATATTATGAATCTGCCAAGTCTTCCGGAAAGAACGATATATAATATGTCTGGGTCATACATCAAAATATGGCTACAAAACACGGTTAAACATGATGAGTGAAAGCGGTAAAAATGACCTCAGCACAGAGGTGTGAAAAGCCTCAGCAGCGAAAGGGTTAAATGCAGCATATTAGGATGTTTTAGGGAAATTAATTCTCAAATCTCAATCAGAAGCAGACACCACCCCACCCTCAGTATGGTGTACAATGTATCAAATTGATTACCAGACTAAAAACACCTGGTGTTATGCCCGTTTGTGAACAGAGGTCATTTAGAGTTGATAATCTTTCCACGTACACATTAGTTTTTAATTCAATATCTAATAAACCGTTGCTTATAATATTCTGCAGTAAAGAGTCTCTTTATTTCTAGACTTTTTAGTATTTTTTTAAGCATTTTCTAAACTTTTTTCAAAATTTCTTTTTTTTTTCGAACTCGAACCGAACACTCCCAAAAAGTTCAAAATTCGCGAACTTTCGAACTGCCAAAGTTCGGTTCGAACTCCGAACCGTCCGAATCCGAACAGCTTATCCCTAACTAGCGTTAGGATAAGTAAGGTATTACAAAGTCCTAGCGCTAGACTAGTTACCGCAGGACGCTCAAACAGAAATTTTAGCAACATCTAAAAGCTGGTGCTATCTGATTCCCAGGGGGTGACTTTTTCCTCCAGGCAGTGTATATTATTATCATTTATAGTCATGTTATTCATGTCATGGTTGTATCACAGGAGTCCGTGCGTCCACGCGCAGCCATAGTTTTCGACCAGAGTAATATCCTGAATTAAACATACCACCACATTTCCGTTTCCATCCTTACTTGACCTGCTGGTCTCATCGCTGTGATACGCTAATTGTGATTAAAATTAAGTGATTCTGTATATTTCATGATGTCACAGGAAATCCCACACCTGCCATTATTATTATTATTAAAGGGTTAATTGGGGGAGGGGTCAATTCCACGTGGGTTTATAAAGGATATATTTGGAAAATGAAGCCGCAGGACAGATCAGAGCAGGATTCCCGCGCTATCGTCGCTTTATCTTGGGATTATATAGGTTTTAGCGCGCTGTCAGTCCAGATCGCGCTGTGTGTGATTTACATTAATGTATCTTTATCTGCACGGCGAACAGACACACAGACAGCAGCATCTCATCGGCCTCTTCTGCCGCTCGTCTCGAATTTGGTGTTTAAGGAAATGGTTAAAACAATGAGAATAATTAAAAGAACACACTGTGCGTAAAAAAATAAAAGAGAGCTCCCTATTAACCCCTGCTACTCCACACCATTTTTTTTCATACCGTAGAATGAGGTCTTTTTTGCTCCAAAACTCACCTTTCCTCCCGCAGCATGCGACGTTTCCAGCACAGTCACTCAGATACAGGACGCAGCCAGTCATCTGACGCATGACACCTGGCACACGCACATAACAAGCCGAACGCTTTATTACAAGTCACATGCGCATTCACCCAGCTAAATCCTACGGAGAACTTAATGGTTTATTCAGAGAGAGAGCACCGAAATGTCACTGAAATTTCTGTGCACTTCGTAGCGGTGAGTTTGCCGACCCTACAGTGAATTCAGCATTCACTGCAGGGTTCCTGAAGTGCACGGAAGGGATCTGCCGCTGATCAAACCGCCGAACGCAGCCGCTGAATGCTGAACATGGCCGGTGATCAGCCGAACGCTGCCGATCAGCTCGCTGAATGCAGCCGCTGAATAGGCCACCGAACGCAGCCATAAAAAGAATTTCAGCCGCCAAACTGGGGGTAAGGAAATACAAAAAAAAAACGCAAATTTTTTAAACGGCGATTAAAACAATGAAAATGCATGAAAATAGGACAAAAGGACCTAAGAAAATAATATAAAGGTCTGCTACAGAATTTAAAAAATACACCATTTAAGAAATATGTGACTTGAACATTTCTCCTAAAAAAAACCCGAAAAATACCTAAGAAAATCTAAAAATAAATAAACAAAAAGACTTTCTGCTGCAAATGAAAATTATAAATGGTTGACACTTTGCCGACACTTTATAAAACCAGCTGGGAATGTGTCTGAATGACATCTCCCTGACTGATCCTGAGATCTGAACTGCAGTAACTCCACAAACAGGTTATTACAGTAAGCAATACATTGGGAATATTCCTAAATATTTCTTACTCTGAAAAATGTTTTTTAAAAAAGCACTGGTTCCTGACAGTGGTTTTCTGGAAAATCCCTTGGTAGTGAAGGGGTTAAAGCACTAACGCAGCAGCCAGAAATAGCTTGAGGTGAAAAGAAAGGGACAGGCCCCTGCCAGCATGACCACTTTACTTAGCGTGAGTGGTCATTAGGGAAGAGCTGTTCGGTTCGATCAGTTCGGAGTTCGACTCGAACATCGGCAGTTTGAAAGTTCGCGAACTTCTAACTTTTTGGCGTGTTCGGTTCGAGTTCGATTTTTTTAAAGAAAAAGTATAAAAAATGCTTAAAAAAATACTAAAAAATCTAGAAATAAAGAGACTCTTTACTGCAGAATATTATAAGCAACGGTTTATTAGATATTGAATTAATAAAATAATGTCTACGTGCAAAGATTCTCACCTCTAAATGACCTGTGTTCTCAAACGCCGTAAACAACAGGTGTTAATTAGTGTTTGGAAATAACATTAAAAAGGAGTCTGGTCTAATGAATTTGATACATTGTCTGTAGACTGAGGGTGTCTGGAGGTGTCTCCTGAACATGTATCAAACAACACCTGTGCTTCTGAGAATGTTCATTTCTC
Organism: Leptobrachium leishanense; assembly: GCA_009667805.1. Classification (NCBI taxonomy): domain Eukaryota; kingdom Metazoa; phylum Chordata; class Amphibia; order Anura; family Megophryidae; genus Leptobrachium; species Leptobrachium leishanense. The sequence continues at coordinate 325,498,273 of CM019067.1, read as the reverse complement.
TACTAAATGTTCCTCTGATATGCTGTTTAACCCCATAACCCTGCATTTCACTGCTGTGTGCTCAGCTCATTTTTACCGCTTTCGCTCATCATGTTTAAAAGCGATTTGGAGCCACATTTTATTAAATGACCCAGACATATTAGATATCGTTCTTTCCGGCAGACTCCGCAGATTCATAATATATAATTTTTATATGTATACGTCATGTCCTGCCTGTATATTATGACAAAAAATGCAATAAAAATTGAATTTTTAATCATCCGCAGTGTGTAAAGTGTTTTTTTTCACATTTTAGCACATGAGCGTTTGCGGTTATGTTTTCTATGGGGTGCGCTTGTACAAAAATTAGAAATGGGGACTTGTTACATTTTGTGGGGGGAATTCCGTGATTTTTAGCAAACGCACCCCATAGAAAAAAATCATTAGTGCAGCATCATTGTTCACATTATAATTGAAATGTGAACAATATTGCTGCATTAATAAAAATAACACACAAAAAAATACATGTTTTTTTGTTTTTACTTTATACCTGGTCATGTTGGGTATCATTCAAAGGCCATGCTCAGGCCTTTCGATTGACACCCTCCATGACCCCCTATCTGGAGATATTCATTTGAACCCCGATATCTCCAGAACCTATCTCCACCAGGGGATTCCAGGCAGCTAGGGGTTCCCCGGCTACGTCAGACAGTGAGGGGGGACCTGGGGGTGGAGCCGTCATCCAAGATGGCGGCCCCCACCGGAGCTAGGCCGTACCTCGGCACCGCAAGGCATCTCTATACACAGCCCCATCAGCAACTCTATACACAGCATCTCTATACACAACCTCACAGCATCTCTATACACAGCCCCATCAGCAACTCTATACACAGCATCTCTATACACAACCTCACAGCATCTCTATACACAGCCCCATCAGCATCTCTATACACAGCATCTCTATACACAACCCCATCAGCATCTCTAAACACAGCCTCACAGCATCTCTATACACAACCTCACAGCATCTCTAGACACAGCCCCATCAGCATCTCTATACACAGCATCTCTATACACAACCCCATCAGCATCTCTAAACCCAGCCTCACAGCATCTCTATACACAGCTTCACAGCATCTCTATACACAACCCCATCAGCATCCATATACACAAACAGCATCTCTATACACAACCCCATCAGCATCTCTATACACAGCATCTCAATACACAGCCTCACAGCATCTTTATACACAGCCTCACAGCATCTCTATACACAACCTCACAGCATCTCTATAAACAACCCCATCAGCATCTCTATACACAACATCTCTATACACAGCCTCACAGCATCTCTATACACAACCCCATCAGCATCTCTAAACACAACCCCATCAGCATCTCTATACACCGCATCTCTATACACAGCCTCACAGCATCTCTATACACAGCCTCACAGCATCTCTATACACAACCCCATCAGCATCTTCATACACAACCCCATCAGTATATCTATACACAGCATGTCTATACACAACCCCATCAGCATCTCTATACACAGTCTCACAGCATCTCTATACACAGCCTCACAGCATCTCTATACACAGCATCTCTATACACAGCATCTCTATACACAGCCTCACAGCATCTCTATACACAACCTCACAGCATCTCTATACACAACCCCATCAGCATCTCTATACACAGCATCTCTATACACAGTCTCACAGCATCTCTATACACAACCCCATCAGCATCTCTATACACAACCCCATCAGCATCTCTATACACAGCCCCATCAGCATCTCTATACACAGCATCTCTATACACAACCCCATCAGCATCTCTAAACACAGCCTCACAGCATCTCTATACACAACCTCACAGCATCTCTATACACAACCCCATCAGCATCTCTATACACAGCATCTCTAATTCTCTATACACAGTCTCACAGCATCTCTATACACAACCCCATCAGCATCTCTATACACAACCCCATCAGCATCTCTATACACAACCCCATCAGTATCTCTATACACAGTATGTCTATACACAACCCCATCAGCATCTCTATACACAGTCTCACAGCATCTCTATACACAGCCTCACAGCATCTCTATACACAACCTCACAGCATCTCTATACACAGCATCTCTATACACAGTCTCACAGCATCTCTATACACATCCTCACAGCATCTCTAAACACAACCTCACAGCATCTCTATACATAGCCTCACAGCATCTCTATACACAACCCCATCAGCATCTCTATACACAACCTCACAGCATCTCTATACACAACCCCATCAGCATCTCTATACACAGCATCTCTATACACAGCCTCACAGCATCTCTATACACAACCCCATCAGCATCTCTATACACAAACAGCATCTCTATACACAACCCCATCAGCATCTCTATACACAGCATTCCTATACACAGCCTCACAGCATCTCTATACACAACCCCATCAGCATCTCTATACACAAACAGCATCTCTATACACAACCCCATCAGCATCTCTATACACAACCCCATCAGCATCTCTATACACAGCATCTCTATACACAGCCACACAGCATCTCTATACACAGCCTCACAGCATCGCTATACACAACCCCATCAGTATCTCTATACACAGCATGTCTATACACAACCCCATCAGCATCTCTATACACAAACAGCATCTCTATACACAGCATCTCTATACACAGCCTCACAGCATCTCTATACACAACCTTACAGCATCTCTATACACAACCCCATCAGCATCTCTATACACAACCCCATCAGCATCTCTATACACAACCTCACAGCATCTCTATACACAACCCCATCAGCATCTCTATACACAGCATCTCTATACACAACCCCATCAGCATCTCTATACACAACCCCATCAGCATCTCTATACACAGCCTCACAGCATCTCTATACACAGCATGTCTATACACAACCCCATCAGCATCTCTATACACAGCCTCACAGCATCTCTATACACAGCCTCACAGCATCTCTATACACAACCCCATCAGTATCTCTATACACAACCCCATCAGCATCTCTATACACAAACAGCATCTCTATACACAACCCCATCAGCATCTCTATACACAACCTCACAGCATCTCTATACACAACCCCATTAGCATCTCTATACACAACCTCACAGCATCTCTATACACAACCCCATTAGCATCTCTATCCACAACCTCACAGCATCTCTGTGAACCCTCAAATGAACCCCCTATCTCCACCAGGGGACTCCGGGCAGCTAGGGGTTCCCCGGCTATCTGACGTCATCACGCTATGCGTGAGGACGTCAGGCAGTGACTGAGGGGGGACCCGGGGGTGGAGCCACGATCCAAGATGGCGGCCCCCACTGGAGCTAGGCCGCACTTTGGTGCCGCAAGGCACCGAAGTGCGACCTGGTGCCTAAGAGGTTAAAGCCAGGCACCGCTTAAAAGGGGAGACTCTCCCCTTTTAAGTGGTGCCTGGCTTTTTTTTGTGGGACCTCCCGATCGGGAGGGAGAGGGATCCGAACGGAACCCCCCTCCCTTCCAGGCGATCTCCCGGCATTGCCGGGGGGTCGCCTGGAAATGAAGTCATCACGCATGGTGCGATGACATCATTTACATCGGGAGGAGCTTGACTTCAGCGTCTGAGGACGCTGAAGTCAGAACGCCGCGGGACAGAGAGGGAAGTATCTCCGCCGGGGGTCCCGCAAAGCTGATGACGTGTGGGACACGTCCTCCTCAGCATACAGTGGGAGTAACTGAGGACGTGTCCCACACGTCGTCAGCAGTGAAGGGGTTAAAAACATCCTTTTTTTTTCTTTTTGTCCTTGTTTCCTGTCACCCAGGGCACTACCCGGACCCGGACATTGTTTTTAAGTGTTTCTATAGATCCTAGAAATCCGCCACTTCACGGGCAGGTTATGGGGACCTCCTAGGCACGATATTTGAAGGAATTTTTATTTTTTATTTTTAACCCTTATTTCATGGAAAACTCACTGTCCCTTTAAAAACTTTTTTTTTAAAACTTTTTGTCCTTGTTTCCTGTCCCCCAGGGCACTACCCGGACCCCCATACACCTTTTATGGCAAATATCTAGCATATATGCCCTCTTGGAGGGCACTCTAAAAAACAAATTTTGAGTCCCATTGACTTGTATTGAGTTCGAGTTCAAGTTCGAACATTTGAAAAGTCTGGGTTCGAATGCGAACCTAACTCGGGGGTGTTCGGCTCATCCCTAGTGGTCATAGTGGCTATAGCAGGAATCAGCAACCATGGACCTCCAGATGTTTTGGAACTATATCTCCCATGATGCTTTTACTGTCAGACATCCTCTTATCTGACCAACCCCCCCTCCCTTTCCCGTGTTTTATTGTAGTGATTTAGGTTTCGGGATTAAAGAGATTAATCTGACACCCCTGACATTCCTAATTAATGTATATATTATATCTGCTAATATATAATAAGGCTTAACGTTCCGTCCACATCACGCTGCGAGAGATACAATTATATCATTAGATCTCCAATCCGATCAAACTGCGTCTCTCGTTACCAGGAATGACTCGTTTCTCGGGTTAAGGGATGGATTCGCTGCGGTATTGCTTGTAATGTTCATTTGAAATAGTATTATGTTACATATGCTGACTTTTTAATTTAAACATAACACCCCCCCCGGTCCCTGAAGCCTGAATTCAGCATTCACCGCAGGGTCCCAAAGTGCAGGGAAAAGCCACCGACCGTGTCCAAAAAAACGCTGCGAAACCGCCGATTAGAACGCCAAAAACGCCAAAAAAAAGCCAAATGCACCCGATGATCCGCCGAATACCCACCTGTGTTCAGATCATAGCTCGTCGCCATTATGGGATAATAGAAGATCCTTGCGTCCACCACCTCTACTCTGTATTGTGTTATGACCCTGTGATTCTCGGACATGGCGCCTGCTCAGGGTATGTCGTTTGATCCAGATTATTCTATACAGTCTCCTAGGAATAAGAACCTGCGACTGATTCCAGGCCTGAGCATCGTGTATGGTGGAGAGGTCTCTGTCTCCTGAATTAACAAGAGCCTCTGCGTTTTTGAAAATAGTGTCGCTCTCTTGCTTTTTGTTCTCTCCTCTGTGATGGGAAGTGTCTGTTGGGTTCAGATATCATCGAATGAATCAAGATATTCTGCCAAAACATGGATCATACCGCAGAACCCCCCATAGTGCAGGGAAAAGCCGCCGCAAACCAACCGAACACTCGCCGCAAACACGCCGAATACTCACCGAGCACTCACCGAAACCCGCAGAAACAGCTGGGTTAACCCCGCCGAACACGTCGAAGAAACCCTACTAGCCGCCGATCACAGCGCAGAGCAGCCACCGGAAAAAGCCAACACGCAGACGAATGGAGTGAAAAAAAGAACAAAACAGTACGCTTGAAAGTTTGAAAAGTGAAACGCTGTTTGCAATAAAACTACTGAACGAAAATGTCTGAAATTTACATATAAAATCCAATGAGTGATAATAAAAAGGGCTGTTACAGAAAAAAATAAAAACACTTTAAAAAAAGTTTGCAAAAAAATGCCTAAAAGATCCTAAAATATCTAAAACTAACGAGACTTTTTACTGCAGAATAAAATAATAAACGGTTTATTAGATATTGAATTAAAACGAGAATATTTTTAACATTGAAGCCTATGGGATTCTCCTGAATAAACCTGCCGAATGAAAACACTGAACAGCAGGGCAATTCGGCAACTTTTTACTGCTGGTTTGTGTACTCTGAATAGACAAAGCATTGCTTCTCTATGGGGATTTCACTGCCCTCGAACAGGCACCGTATGTGCAGGCAATTCGCCAGGATTTGGCGTATTGCCTGCTTTCTGAATAGCCGAATGGCCACGAAATGTCACCGTTCGCTGAATTTCAGTGTCCGGTTACATTTCAGGCCCAGATCGACTCTCTTTGAATAACTCCTGATAGTTTTTAGTTTGTTGGTTTCCTGAAAGTCCTCGTCAACAAAAAGGTTCATTGGTTAGTGGCCTTACTAGAGCATCTCCAGCACGTGTAAATATACAGTTGTGTTCAAAAATTATTCAACCCCCAATGCTGTAAAGGGTTTTAGGGAATTTAGTGTACATTTGTAATTGTATTCAGAATGAAATCCTACAAGGACTTTTTAAAGAACCATATGCAACTAAAATGACATCAATTGGTTTTGTAATACAGTAGTAAATGTTTCTTTTGTGAATTCTTCATTGACACAATTATTCAACCCCTTAAAGACTACCACTCTGAAGAACAGAGGTTCATTCAAGTGTTTTCAATCAGGTATTGAAAACACCTGTGGATGTCACGGAGCAGCAATAAAGCATAATAAGCACCAATTAGGCAGCTTTAAAATGACTGTGATACTCAGCTCCTTCTAGACATTTACTGGTGTGGTTACAAACATGATGAAGTCAAGAGAATGGTCCAGGAAGACAAGAGAAGAGGTGATTACTCTTCACAGGAAGGGCAATGGCTATAAGAAGATTGCAAAGATTTGTCAGATGTGGGTACTGAAGTTTCAGCTCAGACAATACGGCGCACACTGCGTAATGAAGGCCTCCATGCCAGAACTCCCAGGCGCACCCCCTTGCTGTCTCCAAAGAATAAGAAGAGTCGACTGCAGTATCCCAAAAGTCATGTGGACAAACCACAGAAGTTTTGGGATAGTGTTCTGTGGACTGATGAAACAAAATTAGAACTGTTTGGGCCCATGGATCACCGCTATGTTTGGAGGAGGAAGAACAAGGCCTATGAAGAAAAGAACACCTTGCCTACTGTGAAGCATGGCGGGGGGTCAATCATGCTTTGGGGCTGTTTTGCTTCTGCAGGTACAGGGAAGCTTCAGCGTGTGCAAGGTACCATGAATTCTCTTCAGTACCAGGAGATATTGGATGACAATGTGATGCAGTCCGTCACAAACCTGAGGCTTGGGAGACGTTGGACCTTTCAACAGGACAATGATCCCAAGCATACCTCCAAGTCCACTAGAGCATGGTTGCAGATTAAAGGCTGGAACATTTTGGAGTGGCCATCGCAGTCACCTGACTTAAACCCGATTGAGTACCTCTGGTGGGACTTAAAGAAAGCAGTTGCAGTGCGCAAGCCTAAGAATGTGACTGAACTGGAGGCTTTTGCCCATGACGAATGGGCGAAGATACCCGTAGATCGCTGCAAGACACTTGTGTCAAGCTATGCTTCACGTTTAAAAGCTGTTATAACTGTAAAAGGATGTTGTACTAAGTACTAAGATTGAATGTCACTTGGGGGTTGAATAAAACTGATAATGATGTGAGCACAGAAAAGACATTTGTGGTTATTTCATTATAAATGTTATGTTATATTTGTCTGACCTACACGTGCCTCTTTGATTTAATTGTAAGCAAGATGACTGAATGATCAAAATCAATGTCAAACTGGCCAAAACACTCAATTTCAGTGGGGGTTGAATAATTTTGAACACAACTGTATACACAATATTGCCAAAAGTATTCGCTCACCCATCCAAATAATCAGAATCCGGTGTTCCAATCACTTCCATGGCCACAGGTATATAAAATCAAGCACCTAGGCACGCAGACTGTTTTTACAAACATTTGTGAAAGAATGGGTCGCTCTCAGGAGCTCAGTGAATTCCAGCGTGGAGCTGTGATAGGATGCCACCTGTGCAACAAATCCAGTAGTGAAATTTCCTCGCTCCTAAATATTCCACAGTCAACTGTCAGCTGTATTATAAGAACGTGGAGGTGTTTGGGGACGACAGCAACTCAACCATGAAATGGTAGGCCACGTAAACTGACGGAGCAGGGTCAGCGGATACTGAGGCGCATAGTGCAAAGAGGTCACCAACTTTTTACAGAGTCAATCGCTACAGACCTCCAAACGTCATGTGGCCTTCAGATTAGCTCACGAACAGTGTGCAGAGAGCTTCATGGAATGGGTTTCCATGGCCGATCAGCTGCATCCAAGCCATACATCACCAAGTGCAATGCAAAGCGTCGGATGCAGTGGTGTAAAGCACGCCGCCACTGGACTCTAGAGCAGTGGAGACGCGTTCTCTGGAGTGACAAATCGCACTTCTCCATCTGGCAATCTGATGGATGAGTCTGGGTTTGGCGGTTGCCAGGAGAACGGTACTTGTCTGACTGCATTGTACCAAGTGTAAAGTTTGGTGGAGGGGGGATTATGGTGTTGGGTTGTTGTCAAAAGTTCCCGTAAACACCCTCCTAAACCTTGTGGACAGCCTTCCCAGAAGAGTTGAAGCTGTTATAGCTGCAAAGGGTGGAGCGATGTCATATTGAACCCTATGGATTAGGAATGGGATGTCACTTAAATTCATATCCGAGTCAAGGCAGGTGAGCAAATACTTTTGGCAATATAGTGTATATATAGACACAAAAATAAAAATGTCAAAGTGGTTCAACTCCCACCAGGAATTCTAGCGATACCCATACACCTAAACCAACACATAAATAACATGGAAAGCGTCTTTAAAAAAACATAACATAATAAAATAAATAACTTAGTATAATAAATATGTAACAGTTAAGAAATAAATATGACAAAGAATATCCATTACGTCCTCCTGGATGTCTACATATCCCCCCGACTTCCTGGATGTCTACACAGCAGTCTCAGCTCCTCGAATAATACCAGAAAAAAATCAGGAACTCCATAGTATTAAATATATATATTTATATTTATTAATTTATGAACAATAAAATCAACGTAATATTAAAAATATTGTTTGAAAAAAACTTCATCAGGAGCTTATAATCAGAAATACAGTGAACTGAAGCTCCTGGAAAACAAGAATGCGCTCAACAAGAAGAACCCGATGTTTTAGAGAGAGGTTATCGACGTGGGAGTGCCGTGATCCCCTTCCTGCCGTGGCCTCCAGAAGTATGGATACGCACCCTGCTGGGGTTACTCCGTGGATGTTCTGCATGGAGTCACACTTGGGCTTCCCGAGGCTCCCAGCATATGCCATGGTCTGCTGCAGCGCTCAGGCGCCAGGTTCCCAAGGGGTAGCACCCGTCCGGAGTGTCCTTAAACCAAAAATGGTAAAATCTGGAAGGCTCAAAAAATTCTGGCTTTCAGAGTTTTCCAGATTTTAGAAATCCGGATAAGGGGTGCCCGACCTGTAGCTAATAGATGGATGTGCCATCGACTAGTAAAGGGCACGCGGCGACCAGAAGCCACAGGTGTAAGGAGATCTGAGTCTTGTCTGGAGGTCAGTGGTGGAGATGGTCTAGCTCGCCTGAGGCTTCGCTGAGTCAGGTTAACTGAGAGAGGAGACATCCGCGCAATGTGTAGTCCTTGCGTCAGCCCTTCTAGAAAACTGTAGGCAACAGATGAGAAAAAAGAAATCCCGGTCATTATCCGACTCTGACTCAGCTTTGTCTGTCAATACCAACGTCTGGAGTGCAAAGGATGTAACGCTGCATCTCGTGTGACCGCAGCTGTCACTCGCTCCACTGGGAATAAACAGAGAAGGATTCCCGGCATGTTATTACCAGCTGTGTACCGGCTCAGAGAATGACCACTGCTCCACATTACACACCTGATGAAGGGCTGACACTGTGTCCATGTTCGGATAACACAGATTTTTATATATAGATGAGTAATAACACACTTAAGGAAGGAAATTGTCGTATCTATCTATAATCAAGAACTGTTAAACTTAAAGAGGATATAAATGTACGATTATAAACCTCCACCACACAAACTGCAAGAGAGAACATCTGTCATTGTGAAACATATTTACATGTCCGAGCAAATCGGAGGCTTGCTTTGCCCTCAGAGCTCATCTGCCGCACTGTCTAGTTCTGGGTAGCAGGGAATTCTGGGTAGGATATGCATATGAAGTCCACCACATTACTGGCTGTATGTCCCAAGGAGTCTTATCTCTCCAACGTGATGTGCTGTATAATACTATTATCAGGGCCGCTGGCCCATTGGCGTCGGGCTAGGCCTCTCTGCCCACCCGGCGTTTCTGTGCAGGGTACGGGGCAGGCCTGATCGCTCGGCGGCACCACTTGGTTTGTAACTTGTAAGCTCTCGAGCAGAGACCTCTCTTTAATTTTTTTAGGTGATTTTAGTCACCTTTTCTCCCTCGCCTCACGCTGCTCCTCCTCTCCGACTCAGGGTCTCCCGAACACAAATGTCCCTGAAGCTTTGTAACGGAGTATGTGCTCCTGTACAACTTGCGTAGTGTACGATCTGCAAACTGTGCAGCGCCACGGGACTCACACACTTTACGTACACAAGCTCCGTAGCACCTGCACAGCAGTGTTAATTTCGTCGACGAAATATTTTCATCATAATTTTCGTCAGGCACACTTTTTCCTTACTAGAAATGAAATTGTACGAGACAAAAATAGTGGTGCCTGATGAAAATCATGGCGAAAATACTCTGCCATTTTCGTCAATGAAACGATTTTCGATGAAAATTCAGCGTCGGACAGACCCATCAAGTCACTCGGGCGCTGCCCGAGTGCCCGCGGGTCAGTAGGGGCCCAGTTTGGGGCCCCTGCCGGTTCCCCCTCTGCCTCTGTTGATTGAAATTCACAGGCAGCCAGCGGCGCACTGTGAAAACGTTGTGGTGGCGCCTGCGCCGCCCCCTCACGTGACATGTCACATGAGGGGCGGCACCAGTGCAACATGCCTGCTACAGGTGCCACCGCGTGTTTTTTCAGACTGTGCCGCTGGCTGCCTGTGAATTTCAATCATCGGAGGCATAGGGAAACCAGCAGGGGCTCACTGTGGCGCCCCAAACCGGGCCCTTACCGACCCGCGTCCCGGTGAGCAACGGGGGGGGGGGCAATTCATATCCATGTGTGAGCTAATGGGGGCAATTCATATCCATGTGTGAGCTAATGGGGGCAATTCATATCCATGTGTGAGCTAATGGGGGCAATTCATATCCATGTGTGAGCTAATGGGGGCAATTCATATCCATGTTTGAGCTAATGGGGGCAATTCATATCCATGTGTGAGCTAATGGGGGCAATTCATATCCATGTTTGAGCTAATGGGGGCAATTCATATCCATGTTTGAGCTAATGGGGGCAATATATATCCATGTGTGAGCTAATGGGGGCAATTCATATCCATGTTTGAGATACTGGGGGCAATATATATCCATGTGTGAGCTAATGGGGGCAATTCATATCCATGTTTGAGAGCTAATGGGGGCAATATATATCCATGTTTGAGCTGCACATTAGTGTGAGTTTTATTTCTGTGGAGCTCTATGATACGCTCATACACACTGCACATTCCATTAGGTTTTATTGCTGCGGAGCTCTGTAATACGCTCATACACACTGCACATTCCATTGAGTTTTATTGCTGCGGAGCTCTGTAATACGCTCATACACACTGCTCATTCCATTGGGTTTTATTGCTGCGGAGCTCTGTAATGTGCAGTGTGTCAGGATTGTACAGTATCTTTTAAAATCATCGGCAGTTTCCCACATTTTCCACTGGGACTTTGTGCCGCGGCGCAGCCTTAGCTGCAATGAGTGGGTGATGGCTGCTGCAGCAGTGCGGTGGCCATCTGTAAGTATGGAGGGGGGGCACAATTCGCTGCTAAACACATTCGATTTTAGTCTACTAAAATTAGACTAAAATTAATAATAATTCTGACGACTAAAATATGACTAAAATTAAGACTAAAATTTAATTTGCTGTCAAAATTAACACTGCTGCACAGAGTGATGGGTCGGAGCTGCACGCGCATGCACAGATCTGATCCATCACTGCCTCTGTGAGAACGCTCGCTACAGCGTTTGGTCTCAGAGGGTGACGTTGCCGCTCTCTGTGTGTGACATCACTAGTGACCGATCTGGTGACAGGCTGCCGGGATATTCAAAATCCCGGCTGCTATGGCGCTGGGTTGGGTTGAGGAAACTCCTCCACTTCACCCAGCGATTTCTCCTGATCGGGACAGGAAGGTGGGGGGTGAAGAAGGGGGCACTCCTCACAAAACAATGAACACAATCTACCAATTTTGTGGATTTTGACCTAATGTCGCTTTGATAATCACATACAGTCGACAACGTTTACCTTCAAAACCAAGAATTCTGGATATTTAGACCAGTAAGCATTATCCAATTTGAGTTCTTTTTTCCAGTTTTGTGTGAAATAGTTTTACCAACTGACTATTTAACACACCCATTCCTAGGATGCGTCTCTGGGGAATTCGTGCGACTGTAGACACAGCTCGGCCGGATTAAAGTGGAATGCGCAGATAATGACCGCGTCTGCACACATGGAACCGACTCGGCTGACGAGTATTTTATGACATCCCACAGTCATGCAGCGTTTGCTCGATGTCCCGTAAAACTCCGTCTGACTTGGAAGTGACCGCCAGGGCTGATACACGGACATTATCCCCATGTTTCGTCATAACAGCCAAGATTAAAAGCTTTGCCGATTTGCCACGGTTGGTAACAGGTGTCGCCAGCGTCACAGCCTGGAACGGAGAGGAATGTCTCCTCGCGTTCCTACGGCTCAACTTATCGTCGGGAAATCTGCTTACAGGAATCAGTATTGTGGGAGAAAAAGACTAGATTAGACTATAGCAGATCCTGGACTAAGCACACAATACAGGGAGAATATCACCTCTAGCTTTATTCCAATACACCACCTGGCCAAAAAAAGGCACCACCTGCCGTACCAGCCTGTTAAGATCTGGGGTGTCTTCAGCCGGCTAGGTCTAGGTTCAGTAATGTTACGTGCCCAAAAAATGAGGTTTAGGTGACTCCCTGAATAAACTGAATGAGCGGACACATTTATATTAATTTAATCTCCAATTAGGAAAATAAATTCCATTTTTATGTGCTCGGTGGAATTTGTCGGTACCAATTCTGCGCAATTCGGCTGTGATTGGTGCAATCCAGTGGTTTTCGCCCACGTCTGATAACTGCTTCGGCGACTCCGATTTCTTCAAGATACGTTGACCATTTGCCAAATAGTGAATTCACCTTATTTTCAGAGAAGTGGAATCACCAAAGTGAGCGAAAAATGGGCCATAGCACAAATTTCCTGCAATCTTGATGCTTTGTAAATAGACCCTTAAACATTATGCAGTTGAGGAACCGCCCGATAAAGAAAAATACTACACCACGGCTGGTCTCCTTCACGAGGGTGGATGTTCATGACACTCGTTGTTTACTTCAGTCGTCTGCCAGTCTTAATTTACCAATTAGGTGTTGCGGGAAGAAGCAGGATCATGCAAGGCCTTCAGGGAAATCAGATCCAGGAAGTAGAAGCATTCGGAGTAAGAGGAGATGCTGTAAAGCTAGAGCGAGTCGACCGGTGTCACCACGAGCAGAAACTTGAGGGATATGATTTCCAAAGGTCCGACTGCTCGCAAGCTATGGCCCTCTCCATGAAAAAACACAAGCTCAGTTACAAGATGAAATGTCTCACATCCTCAGACCGTCCAACGTCCAGGTGTTGGGAAAGTACCACGAGTTAATGAGCTTCTTGACCTCCATGGCTCCTCCACAGTCGACCCATCGGGTAATATCATCGTAAGATATTTAAAGGAAAATTTCATTCCATATATGTGCTTTTATTTCACTTCTGAGAGTCAGGTCCACTGCAGGATTTGCCCTCAAAACCATTAGCCACATCATGTATAGACAGTTCCCCAACACACCAAGGGCTCTATTACATTCCTTACGCAAAAACCCTCGCGCAGTGCGTTAATTTCTGCGCGAAGCGTTTAACGTTAACGCGCGTAAATTAACGCTGGTATTACAATCCTCGCGCATTTTTCCATCCGTCAAAAAATAACGAGCGGAAAAAAGACACGCAAAAACGTGCGCGCATTAACGTTGCGCGCAGAAATTGGTGTGCGGACTGTTTCTCAAGTGATTCAGCCAATTAGAATTAAGAACAACAATTGTCTCCCGTTAAGTTTTTGTGCCTGTCAAAATCAATCTGTGTATATATGCTGCAGCAATAATAAAAACACCTCTCCATTTTATTGTTTGGGTATGTGTAGAATGTGTAACTATACTTTGCTGTATTATTTTTTTTGGGCTGGTGTATTTGGTTTCGGCCAGGACGTTCAGATTTGCCGTTACCACCAGCTTTTCAAAAACGTTAAAATTATGCGCGCAAACGCTGTCCGTTAAAATTTGCACATAGATTGTAATACCATCCGCGTACCAGCACACAAACGCTTTTGCGCTCACAATGTTAAGTTTAGGACGCGCAAAGTACATTACGCCCTTCTACTTTTCACTTCTGCCTTTCTCCTTAAATGGAACTCCTGCCCCTCTACCACCGACCCCTACACTATCTGCATCTCTCCCTCCCTCCTCTCGTCCCACATGATGGCCTCACATGATCTCCTTTGTTTCCTCAGAACATGGTCTCCCCTCCAACTCTCGTGCTGCCAATCACTCCCACTCCCACAAATCCCATTCCCACCTTCTCTTTCTCACTCTCCTGCTGTTACTCTATGCAGGTGACATATCCCCTAACCCTGGCCCCACAACACATCCAATACTTCCCTCTCATCCTATCTCCATCGCACATAAATCACCTCCCTGCAAGCCCAGCAACCTCATTCCCATAATCCCTCAGCGCCTGTCCTCTTTCTCCTGCGCCCTCTGGAACGCTCGCTCTGTGTGTAACAAACTCACAGCAATCCATAACCTCTTCCTTTCAAACTCCTTCAACCTCCTAGCTTTAACTGAAACCTGGCTAACTCCCTCTGACATGGCCTCCGTTGCTGCTCTCTCACATGGCGGTCTACACTTGAGCCATACCAGCAGACTGGGTGAGAGAAATGGTGGCGGGTCGGAATCCTGCTCTCTCCCACCTGCACCTACCAGCATCTCCCGCCACCCCCATCCCTCTCCTTCTCCTCCTTCGAGACACACTGCATCTGCCGGTTCTCTCCCCTGGTTCTCAGGGTGGCAGTCATCTACTGCCCACCGGGACCAACCTCCCAGTTCTTTGACCACTTTGCTACCTGGCTTTCTCACTTCCTGTCTTCTAATCTTTCATGCCTAGTTCTCGGGGACTTCAACATTCCCATTGATGATCCTTCCGCCCCTACTGCCTCCATACTTCTTTCACTCACGTCCTCCCTTGGACTCACACAATCCTCCCTCCTCCCTACCCACCGCGATGGTGAAGCTATTGACCTTGTCTTTTCCAACCTCTGCTCCATTTCTGAGTTCAACTGTCACCCTTTCCCCAACTCTGACCACCACCTTCTCTCTTTCAACCTATCCGGAACTTCCTAAACACCCTGCTCCCCCACCCCACACGCACACTCGCAGAAATCTACATGCCGTGGACCTCCAGTAATTCTCCAATCTACTTCACCACCTCCCTCACACCTCATCCTTCACCTGCCCTGATGCTGCCAATGACCACTATAACACCACACTTATCTCTGCCCTGGACACGCTTGCTCCTCTTCAACTCTGTAAGGCCCCACGCCGCCAGCTTCAGCCCTGGCACACCCTCCAGACACGCTACCTGCAAAGATGCTCCCGCACTGCAGAGCGTGCCTGGAGGAAATCCCGCTCTGAAGCTGATTTAGTTCACTTCAAGTTTATTCTCCGGTCATACACCTCTGCCCTCCACTTGGCCAAACAATCCTTCTTCTCATCTCTGATATCTACACTGTCCTCCAACCCTAAACGGCTCTGGTCCACCTTCAACACCCTCGTCTACCCACCCGCACCTCCCCCCTCAGCTGCTTTCAGCGCTCAGGTGGACCTGGCAGATTTCTTCCTCAATAAAACTCTATCAGAAGCAACATCCCAACACAAGATAGTGATCTGCCACCTCCACTCCCAGAGGTCCCCTATGCCACCCTCTGCCGCTTCCTCCCAGCCACTGAGGAGGAAGTCAATTCCTTATTGTCCTCCTCACATCTCACCACGTGCCCGCTCGACCCCATTCCCTCACATCTAATTCCTCCCCTCTCCTCCTCCCTCACCCCTGCTCTCACACACATCTTCAACCTATCTCTCTCCACCGGCTCCTTCCCATCCGCCTTCAAACACGCGCTAGTTACCCCTTTACTAAAGAAACCATCCCTCGATCCAAACTCTCCATCCAACTACCGCCCTGTATCCCTGCTTCCCTTTACCTCTAAGCTCTTAGAAAAACTAGTCTTCAACCGCCTCTCCCTCTTCCTGTCCTCCAATTCCCTACTTGACCCCCTGCAATCTGGCTTCCGTCTCCTACACTCAACTGAAACTGCCCTCACCAAAGTAACCAACGACATCCTAACTGCTAAAAAACACGGCCACTATTCTATTCTCATCCTGCTTGACCTCTCGGCTGCTTTTGACACTGTTGACCACCCCCTCCTTCTACAGACCCTCAGCTCTCTTGGTCTCGGTGACACTGCACTCGCTTGGGTTGACTCCTATTTATCCAACAAGTCCTTCTCTGTGTCCTTTGCTGGTAACTCCTCCTCCTCATTGCCTCTATCTGTTGGTGTAGCTCAAGGCTCTGTCCTTGGTCCTCTGCTCTTTTCCATCTACACCTCCTCCCTGGGCAAAATCATTAATAGCTTTGGCTTTACTTACCACCTCTATGCTGAAGACACTCAGATCTACCTCTCTACCCCTGATCTCTCTCCTCCTGTCCTTTCCAAAGTCAGCGACTGTTTCTCTGGCATCTCCTCCTAGATGGCCTCCCACCACCTAAAGATCAACATGTCTAAGACTGAGCTCCTACTTATTCCTCCCTCTAATGTCTCCCCACCTCCTGACTTCTCTATCACGGTGGAGGGTATCACTATCTCCCCATCAAACCAAATTCGCTGTCTTGGAGTTACACTTGACTCTGCTCTTTCCTTCATCCCCCACATCCAGTCTCTTTCCTGCTCCTGCCGATACCAACTGTGTAATATTTCCAGAATTCGGCCATTTCTTACCACTGTCACCACAAAACAACTCATCCACGCCCTGGTAATCTCCCGACTTGACTATTGTAATAATCTCTTATCTGGCCTCCCCCTGTCCCGCCTCTCCCCCCTACAATCCATCCTGAACGCCTCCGCCAGGCTAATTCACCTCACTCGCCGCTCTGTCTCTGCCACTCCCCTCTGTGAGTCCCTTCACTGTCTCCCCATACACCTCACCCGCCGCTCTGTCTCTGCCACTCCCCTCTGTGAGTCCCTTCACTGGCTCCCCATCCACCTCACCCATTGCTCTGTCTCTGCCGCTCCTCTCTGCGAGTCCCTTCACTGGCTCCCCATCCACCTCACCCGCCGCTCTGTCTCTGCCACTCCCCTCTGAGAGTCCCTTCACTGGCTCCCCATCCATCTCACCCGCCGCTCTGTCTCTGCCATCTCCCCTCTGCTAGTCCCTTCACTGGCTCCCCAGCGACTGCAGAATTAAGTTCAAAATCCTTACCCTGACCTACAAAACCCTCACTAACTCAGCTCCGTCCCCACTACCTGTCCTCACTAATCACCAAATACACCCCAGCCCGCTCCCTAAGGTCAAACAGCGACCTGTGCCTAGCTTCTCCCCGCATCACCTCTTCCCATGATAGACTGCAGGATTTCTGACCAGCAGCCCCCATTCTCTGGAACGCTCTCCCTCGTACAGTCAGACTTTCCCCTAATTTCTCTTCGTTCAAACGCTCCCTTAAAACATTCCTATTTAGGGAAGCCTACCACCCAACTCACTGACGCAACCATCAATCACTCTCACCTTGCAGTCCTCTCCTCCTGTTTCCAACCCCAACCCTCCCAGATTGTGAGTTCCTACGGGAATAGGGCCCTCATCTCCTCCTGTACTGTTTGTCAAATGTTGTTCAATGTATTGTAACCCTGTCTATACTGTGCCTATTGTACAGCGCTGCTGAATATGCTGGCGCTTTATAAATAAAGAATTATAATAATAATAATACGCTCGCAAAGGGTTCGCGCAGGTTCACTCACGGTAGACGTTAACGAGCATTTTTTGTGCGGACATTGTAATATGACGTTCTGCGTAAAGGGTTTTGCCCCTCGCGTTAATGCGTTTTTGCGCACGCGTTAACGTTTGAGCGCAGAATGTAATAGAGCCCCAAGTTGGGGACTCCAAGGACAGATATCAGGAGATCTTTCTCATACCTCATCATTACAGAGAGATTAATTATCTATTAATGCAGCAATGTAACAATGTGAAGAGAATAATTCATTAATTATATGCAGCTCCCCTATAGTGGGGCATCCAATAAAGTAGAAATCAATATAAAACACTTGGGGGATGCGCAATAAAATATATTGGTGAGGATGAGGAGAGCGTCCCTTTATATTCATATATTAAAATAAATACATATAAAGTCCTAAATCATAAAACTGGAAACAAGCAAACCACAAATCGCCAACACAAAAACAGCACAATACAGCAATACAGTGCTATACTACATGTGAACACAGATTCTATCAAGTCCGGCAAACCATCTCTATCAGGTTTTATTCGGAGACCACCGATATGGCCGCGAAATTCCACCAAACAGTTAATTTTCCTGTACGTGCAATTTCGTGACCATTCGGCTAGTCACAAAGCTGGCAATTTGTCAAATATTTATTCAACATTTATTATTTTCAATTGCAGCAAAAAGTCTCTTGATTTTTTAGGATCTTTTAGGCATTTTCGGCAAAATTATCTTCCCGTTTTTTTTTTTTTAAATAGCGT
The DNA here is from genome assembly GCA_009667805.1 of Leptobrachium leishanense. Lineage (NCBI taxonomy): Eukaryota > Metazoa > Chordata > Amphibia > Anura > Megophryidae > Leptobrachium > Leptobrachium leishanense. The sequence continues at coordinate 325,479,564 of CM019067.1, read as the reverse complement.
TTTTTCTGTATCAGACTTTTATTGTCATTCATAGGACCTCATATATTATTTCCAGATATTTTCATCCAGCAGTTTTTGTTTAAAAGCCTTTTTCAAATAGTTTTTTTATTTTTTTTTACCCATTCGGCGGCTTGTCGGATTTTTTCAGCGGCTTGTCAGCTTTTCCAGCGGCTTGTCGGCGGTCTGTTCGGCGAGTCGGCGGCTTTTTTTCGGATCGATTTGGCTGTTTTTCAGCAGACTTTAAGATTGATTCAGCAGTTTTGCTGCGGTTTTTAGATTTGTTCGGCAGGTCGATTTGCCGCAGTTCGGGGATTCCTGAGTCGAATGCTGAATTCACAGCAGGGTCGGCAAGTTGAACTCGCTATAGTGCAAGGAACAGAAGTGCAGTGAAATGTCGGTGACATTTCGGTGCTTTCTGAATAACCCTGTATGTAAAAGAGCAATAAGCAGGAGATCTCACCATTTTATTATGTATCTGTTTCACATTTACTGCATCTGACACAAAGGTAATTTCTGCCTGTATGCTGATAATGCAGACCCCAGGTGACAATGTGCCAGACAAGGGATGCCATTTAGAATTTAGAACCTTTCATCCCAGCGATATTTCTGTAAAGTATTTTGCCAAAATTAGAGCTGCCAAAGCAGTTATCTGACGTCAGCGAAAACCGCCAAAGTGAACCAGCCACCGGAAAAAGCCGGCAATTGGGGTAAAAAAAACAAACAAAATGATTGAAAGTGTAAAATTTAAAATGCTTTTTGCTAAAAAACTACTGGATGAAAAGGTCTGGAATTAACATATAAGGTTCTATGAATAATAATAAAAAGGTCTGTTACAGGAAAAAAAAACGCTATTTAACCTCCCTGGCGGTATTCCCGAGTGTGACTCGGGGTTAAATTTCACTACCACGAACGGTAACCCCGAGCCACACTCGGGCTGGATACATACTCACCTCCTCCTGGCTCCCTCGCTGTCCCTGCATTGTGATCACGGCGAGCTGCTTCCTGGATGGCTCCCTGCGTGTCACATGATGCAGGGGGGCTGGACGCAGCAAACTTCATTCATAATACTCACTGAATACAAATGGCAAAGTTTATGAACGGCCCCTAGGTGGCAGTACAGGATAAGAAACAGACCATACCTCGTCTCACCCTTGTTCTCAGACAGATTTCAGTGTTTTTTGTTGTATTTTATTGTACATCATTTATTTGCATTATTTTGGATAATTATTTTTGGGATAATAAATTATTATGTCGTGTTTTAAACTTTATCGGACTCAGTGTATTTACTATTTTTTTTAAATTAATTAATTAATTTATTTATAAAGGATTTTACCAGTAAGGACTCTTGATTTCACGGATTTCAGTGCGCGATTCCTAATTATTACAGGCTAACTATGTACAAAAACACGTTTCCTTAAAAAAAAAAATTGAGACGCTTTTAGACACAAAAGTTTGAAAAAATTAGACCGCCAGGGAGGTTAAGAAAAAAAAAAATTGCTGAAAGAATCCTGAAAAATTACTAAAAAAATCCTAAAAATAAATAAATAAATATAGAGACTTTTTGCTGCAAATTAAAAGAATAAACGTTTTTTTAGATATTGGATAAAAACGGGGATTTTTTTTTACAGTGAACCCAATGGGAATCGCCTGAATAAACCTGCCGAATGAAAACACCGAACAGCAGGGCATTTCTCTGACATTTCTCTGCTGTTCGGTGTCTGTGAATAGATTAACCATTGCTTCTCTATGGGGGATTTCACTGCCCTCGAACAGGCACCGTATTTCGCTGGCAATTCGGCAAAATTTGACCTGCTTTGTGAATAGCCAAATGGCCACGAAATTGCAACAACGTCCGGGGAAATTCACTGTTCGGTGCAGTTTCGGGGCCAGTTCGACTCTCTCTGAATAACACTGTTAGTGAATAGATGAATTGGCACGAAATTGCTCCTATTGGTGAAATTCTGGGCCTATTTGGAGGTTAATGAATAACCTCTAGAATATTCAAGAGACGTCTGTACTCGCCACGAATATCCTTTTAAGAAGTCCCCCCGCCCCCCCCCCCCAAAACTCTATAAAACGATAATGACACAGGGCAATCCAGCATCACTAAAAGCACAAGACCAAGTCTGGGTCTTTCCGACGTTATCGCCGTCTGGAAACGGCATGGAAAACACCGGCTTGCTAGAAGATAAATGGACTGACAGCGTAACCGCAAAGTATTATGGACTCTGTAATGATTGCTTAATCAATCGCAGCAATAATGCCGGTATTGTAATGCCGAGCCGGTCTAATGCTTCAACGCTCGAATCAGTTTTATGTCGGCTTGGATTGTATAATCAATCTGCTCATCAATAATGAACATATTACCATTCGTGTAACACACGACAGACAGATGATTTCAATACGTCGTGTTTTCACCTGAAAGGGTCAATTAAATGGAGACTTTAAAGGGAAATTTTTATTAATTTATTTAGTTAGTTATTTGGTTATTGTTTTAATGCAGGGTTTATTTAAGGAGACATTATATTTATTTATTTATTAATTTATTTGGTTGTTGTTTTAATGTAAGGTTTTATTAAGGGGACATTCTATTTATTTATTTGGTTGTTGTTTTAATTCAGGGTTTTATTAAGGGGACATTTTATTAATTAATTTATTTGGTTGTTGTATTAATGCAGGTTTCAATTAAGGGGACATTCTATTTATTTATGAAGTTGTTGTTTTAATGCAGGGTTTTATTAAGGGGACATTTTATTAATTAATTTATTTGGTTGTTTTAATGCAGGGTTTTATTAAGGGGACATTTTATTAATTAATTTATTTGGTTGTTGTATTAATGCAGGTTTTAATTAAGGGGACATTCTATTTATTTATGAAGTTGTTGTTTTAATGCAGGGTTTTATTAAGGGGACATTTTATTAATTAATTTATTTGGTTGTTTTAATGCAGGGTTTTATTAAGGGGACATTTTATTAATTAATTTATTTGGTTGTTGTTTTAATGCAGGGTTTTATTAAGGGGACATTTTATTAATTCATTTATTTGGTTGTATTAATGCAGGTTTTAATTAAGGGGACATTCTATTTATTTATGAAGTTGTTGTTTTAATGCAGGGTTTTATTAAGGGGACATTTTATTAATTATTTATTTGGTTGTTGTTTTAATGCAGGGTTTTATTAAGGGGACATTTTATTAATTAATTTATTTGGTTGTTTTAATGCAGGGTTTTATTAAGGGGACATTTTATTAATTAATTTATTTGGTTGTTTTAATGCAGGGTATAATTAAGGGGACATTCTATTTATTTGTTTATTTGGTTATTGTTTTAATGCAGGGTTTAATTAAGGGGACATTTTATTTATTTATTTATTTATTTGGTTGTTGTTTTAATGCAGGGTTTAATTAAGGGGACATTCTATTTATTTAATTATTTATTTGGTTGTTGTTTTAATGCAGGGTTTAGTTAAGGGGAAAATTTATTTATTTATTTGGTTGTTGTTTTAACCCCTTCACTGCTGAGGCATTTCACCGCTGTGTGCTGAGCTAATTTTTACCGCTTTCGCTCATCATGTTTAAACGCGATTTGATGCCACATTTTATTATATGACCCAGACATATTATATATCGTTCTTTCCGGCAGATTCATAATATATAATTTTTATATGTATACTTCTTATCCTGCCTGTATATTATAACAAGAAATGCAATAAAATTTGAATTTTTAATCATCTGCAGCGTGTAAAGTGTTTTTTTCACATTTTATCACTTGAACATTTGCGGTTATATTTTCTATGGGGTGCGCTTGTCAAAAATTAGAAATGGGGACTTGTTACATTTTTTGGGGGGAATTACATGATTTTTAGCAAACGCACACCATAGAAAAAAATCATTAGTGCAGCATCATTGTTCACATTATAATTGAAATGTGAACAATATTGCTGCATTAATAAAAACAACACACAAAAAAAACATGTTTTTTTTTAAATTTATTTATTTATTTTTTTAAATTTCCTTTTACTTTGAACATGGTCATGTTTGGTATCATTCGAAAGGCCATGTTCAGGCCTTTCGAATGACACCCTCCAGCTTTGCTGGAACAGTTTGGAGAGGGCCCTTTTTTATTCCAGCATGACTGCACCCAGGCGCGCAAAGCAAGGTCCATAAAGACATGGTTGGATGAGTTTGGTGTGGAAGAACATGACCGGCCGCACAGAGCCCTGACCTAAACCCCATCCAACATCTTTGGGATTAAATGGGACAGAGATCGCAAGCCAGAACGTCTTCTCCAACATCAACGCCTGACATCTTAAATGCTCTACTGGATGAACGGGCAAAAATTCCCCCAAAATCACCCCAAAAACTCATGGAAAGCCTTCCCAGAATAGTGGAAACTGTTACAGCTGCAAAGGAGGACCAACTCATATTAATGTCTATGTACCTCCAATGCTAGGTCATGAAAGTCCCTGTTGGTGTAATGGCAATGGGATCCCAATACTTTTGCCCACATAGTGCATATCTGTGGTAAAGCGGTGAACATTTTTCTTATCTGTTACACCCTTGTCAGGTTAGGAGTCCAATATGCAGGTTAGGGGATGCACACAGACTGTTGGATGGAGAGGGGTTGTAGCAGAACCAGAGGAGGGCTGTGGGACAGGTCATAATAGGAATTACTGGGTTGCTGAAGATAGTTGGAAAAGTAGTCCTTGTGTGCACAGGAGGAGATCCGATATGAGAGTTGGAGCACAGTTGCTCTTGGGAGAGCACGGTGGGACTTTGGAAAGAACACAGTGGGTCTTTGGGAGGAACACGGTGGGTCTTGGAGGAACACAGTGGGTCTTTGGGAGAAACACAGTGGGTCTTGGGAGAAACACAGTGGGTCTTGGGAGAAACACGGTGGGTCTTGGGGAGAAACACGGTGGGTCTTGGGAGGAACACGGTGGGTCTTGGGAGGAACACATGGTTCTTGGGAGGGACACGGTGGGTCTTTGGGAGAAACACAGTAGGTCTTGGGAGGAACACGGTGGGTCTTGGAGGAACACGGTGATTCTTGGGAGGAACACGGTGGGTCTTTGGGAGGACACGGTGGGTCTTGGGAGGAACACGGTGGGTCTTGGGGAGGAACACGGTGGGTCTTGGGAGGAACACGGTGGGTCTTGGGAGGACACGGTGGGTCTTGGGAGGAACACGGTGGGTCTTGGGAGGAACACGGTGGTTCTTGGGAGGGACACGGTGGGTCTTCGGGAGAAACACGGTGGGTCTTGGGAAGAACACGGTGGGTCTTGGGAGGAACACAGTTGTTCTTGGGAGGAACACGGTGGGTCTTTGGGAGAAACACGGTGGGTCTTTGGGATGAACACAATGGGTCTTGAAGCAGAGGAATAGGCTGAGGATATTGGTAGTTAGGTGGGGTAAGAGCAGGTCTCTCGGGAGCTTGTATGAGCAGGTCTTCTTCCTAAGAACAAGCAACAACAACCATGAAGCACTTATGAGAAGTGGGAGTGGACCTTTATTTGCAGGTGAGTGTGTGTGCCCTGTGTTTCACTGTAGGAGGAAAACCAGGGATGGTGTGCAGAGGATTGGATGACACACCAGGCTATACCAAAAACCTGGACAGGAACAAGGATATAGGAAAGGTGCAGCCTTCAGGTGATGGTGCAGGAGGTCAGACTGTGTATAGGATCCTGACAAGCCTCCACCAACAGAAAAAAGGACTTTTCAGGATTTGGATATTTACCTTCTAAAACATAACTAAAACCAAGCCTAGCGGGGGAAGGGGGGCAATATATATTTCTTTTTTGGCCAGTGCAGCCTCGCGGCTGTCGAATGTAAAGTGCTTTTGCAGAATGCGCCCCGAGTGCCTCCGATTAGATTCGGGACGGCGGAGTCTGTGATACTGAGAATATCTCCCGTCTCCTTATCATCGGCTCGTGAAACTTTCCGAGCCGAGCATTGTGACACCGTGATGTCAACTGGTTGACAGGTCACAAACAGGTTTAATGCCAACGTGTGACACCTATGTGCAATGCTCTGCCTGCCGCAGCGCCGAGCAGCGCAAACATACATTACTGTGTTTTACATCTTTTTACTCAATCCTCCGAGATGGATCCAGACGCCCACAGCAGCCGAATTTATCAGCTTTATAGCTCCTTGTTGACGACATAGAAGTGACGTCTGGAAAAGTACAACTCAGACTAAGATTCCACCTGTGCGATCGCTCGCAGCTTGAGCCGCTCATTATGTAGACCCAGCACTGGCGTGCGCAGCCCGTTATATTAGGGTGCGCACACATAGGACACTTATTAATTGAAGACTTATTTTTTGAAAATTTTGCACAAAATACACTTTTTTCATTACAAATAACGAACCTTTAATCAGAGATACAGTTATTCGTGTTATTCATCACGATCCAAATAAGGGACAGATAAAATGTCAATAGGAAGTGGAAGAGGACCTCTTCACCCAACATCAGGGTGTGCCTGGGCACACCACCAGACACACCCTCTGCACACACCTATGAAACCCAGTCAGACCTGGGTTCAGAACAAATGCTGCTTCCCCTAACCTACTCTCACACATATATATATATACACAACGAGCACAGATACATGCACACCACACAATACACAGGGCTCTATTAAATTCTTCACGCAAACATTAACGCGTGCGCAAAAACCCTTTGCGCAGAACGTCGTATCACAATGTCGTATCAAAATGCTCGTTAACGTCTACCGCGGGTGAACCTGCGCAAACCCTGCGCGAGTGTAATGTACATTGCGCATCCTATACTTAACATTGTGAGCGCAAATGCGTTTGTGCGCTGGTACGCGGATGATATTAGAATCGATGCGCACATTTTTACGAACGACGTCTGCGCGCATAATTTTAACGTCTTTTAGAAGCTGGTGGTAACGGCAAATCTGAACATTCTGGCCGAAACCAAATACACCAGCATGAAAAAAAAAAATACAGCAAAGTATAGTTACTCATTCTACACATACCCAAACCAATAAAATGGAGAGGTTGTGCGTGTGTTTATTATTGCTGCAGCTTATATACTCAGATTGATTTTGACAGGCGCAAAAACTAACTAATTAATGCGCGCGTGGTTTTGCGCGTCTTTTTTACGCGCGTTATTTTTTGATGGATGAAAAAATGCGGTCGGATCGTAATACCAGCGTTAATTTACGCGCGTTAACGTTTAACGCTGCGTGCAAAAAATTGCACTGCGCATGCGTTTTTGCACAAACAATTTAATAGAGCCCACAATGTATATAAAAACACACACAAGTTTATCTCACATGCATGCACACACACACATCCACATACACTCAGATTCACACACATGCATACTCTCAGACTTACATAAACACGCTAACAGATTGAAACACATGCACACATTTACAGGTTCACACACATGCACACTCACATACTTACATGCATGCCCACACTCACAGATTCACATACATGCACACACTCACAGATGCACATGCATGCACACACTGACATGTTCCAACACACACACAGATTCACATGCATGTATGCACTCACAGATTGTTATGCATGCACACACTCAGATTTACATGCATGCACAGATTCACAAGTATGCACACTCAGATTCACACACTTGCACACGCATGCACACACACAGATTCAGACACATGCACGCACATATTCACATGTATGCACACACAAAAAGATTCACATGCACACACAGAATTGCATGCATGCACTCATTCACAGATTTGCAAGCATGCACACACTCACAGATTCATATGCATGCATACGCTCACAGATTTGCACACATACACAAGCTCACAGATTCACATGCACACACACACTCACAGATTCACATGCACACACACACACCTCAGATTCACATGCACACACACACTCACAGATTCACATGCACACACACACACACACCCTCAGATTCACATGCACACACACTCACTCACAGATTCACATGCACACACACTCACAGATTCACATGCACACTCACAGATTCACATGCATGCACACACATACACTCACAGATTCACATGCACACACACCTCAAATTCACATGCACACACACACTCATAGATTTACATGCACGCACACACACACTCACAGATTCACATGCACACACACACTCATAGATTTACATGCACGCACACACACACACTCACAGATTCACATGCACACACACACTCACAGATTCACATGCACACACACACTCATAGATTTACATGCACGCACACACACACTCACAGATTCACATGCGCACACACACACACACTCACAGATTCACATGCACACACACACACAAATAGATTTACATGCACGCACACACACACTCACAGATTCACATGCACACACACCCACTCAGATTTGCATGCATGCACACACAGATTCACACACATGCATGAACACACACACTCACAGATTCACATGCACACACACACTCAGATTCACATGCACACACACACACTCACGGCTTCACATGCACACACACACTCAGATTTGAATGCATGCACTCACAGATTCACACACATGCACACACAGATTCACACAAATGCATGCACACACAGATTCACACACATGCATGCACACATTCCCAGCTTCAAATGCATATGCAAACTCAGAGATTCAAATGCAGGCGCAGACTCACAGATTTGCACACATACACTAATGGAGCCCTATTCCCATCTTGCCGGTATAAAGGAGCCAGTAAGGGGGGGGGGGGGATCACCATGAGCCGATTTCCCTCCCCGGCTTCCTTTCCCGTATCTATTCTGGCCCAGGAGCAGGTGGAGAGCTGCAGGATGTCTGGCTGCTTGGTGGTTCTGACCTACTATGATCAGCATGATCACGGGAAACGTGCTACCAGAGCAGGACCACAATCGCTGTGATCAGGGCCTCCTTTACTTACTTTCCATGTTCTTGCGTTTTATTTTGACATTTTTGCTGTTTTACCCTGTTTTATTAAAAAGGTTCCATTTTACAATTTACAAACACAAGTAAAACTGTTAAAACGTGTAAGGTTTGCGTCTGTGGAAATCCTAACTACGCGAAACATAAACACAGAACCCGTATTCACATAAATTCTATTTTTAATGTTGTTTTATTTGCGTAAGGATGAATGAGTTCCACGCGAATGGAGCTCGGAAACCACCAAAGGAACTCCGCCACTGTCTTCATTTGTGTCGCCGGATTTTTAGGTACGCTGGTGTATTTTATGGTTCCTTTCATATTAAGAGACAATGGAAGCGCACATCAAAGGAGAAGGAAAATCACTGCATCCAATGAACGCCGAATTCGGTTCGACAAGCTCTTAGTCACATTGTGAGCGTAGAGTCGTCAAATAAGGCCCCTCAACCACAATGTTACTTTGGAGCTCGCAGCTGTGCCTGAATAACATGTGCTGCACTTAATGCATTCAGTGTGTTTTGAAAAGCGAGCTCTAATTGCCAGACACCTGTTGCTCTCGGCGGACGGGCTGATACAGTGTTACTCATTACGTTTCCGCGTGGATGTGGGAGGCTTCTCATAATGGCAAGTAAAATGCCAGAACTGGAAAATATTCCATGGCTCTGATGAGCTAAGACTGATTATATTAAAATGCGTTCACCTGAATCCCCGGTAGTCCGGCACACGCTCGCAGGACTACTCCCACACGCTTCTACTCTCACACATCAGACAAGGACAACGGCTCCACGATCCCGACACACTGAGTCGCAAGTCTCACCATGATCATGCTACGGGGGGAACTACAGTTGTTTTCAAAATTATTCAACCCCCACTGAAATTGAGTGTTTTGGCCAGTTTGACATTGATTTTGATCATTCAGTCATCTTGCTTACAATTAAATCAAAGAGGCACGTGTAGGTCAGACAAATATAACATAACATTTATAATGAAATAACCACAAATGTCTTTTCTGTGCTCACATCATTATCAGTTTTATTCAACCCCCAAGTGACATTCAATCTTAGTACTTAGTACAACATCCTTTTACAGTTATAACAGCTTTTAAACGTGAAGCATAGCTTGACACAAGTGTCTTGCAGCGATCTACGGGTATCTTCGCCCTTTCGTCATGGGCAAAAGCCTCCAGTTCAGTCACATTCTTAGGCTTGTGCACTGCAACTGCTTTCTTTAAGTCCCACCAGAGGTTCTCAATCGGATTTAAGTCAGGTGACTGCGATGGCCACTCCAAAATGTTCCAGCCTTTAATCTGCAACCATGCTCGAGTGGACTTGGAGGTATGCTTGGGATCATTGTCCTGTTGAAAGGTCCAACGTCTCCCAAGCCTCAGGTTTGTGATGGACTGCATCACATTGTCATCCAATATCTCCTGGTACTGAAGAGAATTTATGGTACCTTGCACACGCTGAAGCTTCCCTGTACCTGCAGAAGCAAAACAGCCCCAAAGCATGATTGACCCCCCGCCATGCTTCAAAGTAGGCAAGGTGTTCTTTTCTTCATAGGCGTTGTTCTTCCTCCTCCAAACATAGCGTTGATCCATGGGCCCAAACAGTTCTAATTTTGTTTCATCAGTCCACAGAACACTATCCCAAAACGTCTGTGGTTTGTCCACATGACTTTTGGCATAGTGCAGTCGACTCTTCTTATTCTTTGGAGACAGCAAGGGGGTGCACCTGGGAGTTCTGGCATGGAGGCCTTCATTACGCAGTGTGCACCGTATTGTCTGAGCTGAAACTTCAGTACCCACATCTGACAAATCTTTTCTCAGTTCCTCAGCAGTCACACGGGGACTTTTCTCCACTCTACGCTTCAGGTAGCGCACGGCAGTCGAAGTCAGCATCTTCTTTCTGCCACGACCAGTAGCGTTTCAACAGTGCCCTTTGCCTTGAATTTGCGAATGATGCTTCCTATGGTCTCTCTTGGTATGTTTAACATCTTTGCAATCTTCTTATAGCCATTGCCCTTCCTGTGAAGAGTAATCACCTCTTCTCTTGTCTTCCTGGACCATTCTCTTGACTTCACCATGTTTGTAACCACACCAGTAAATGTCTAGAAGGAGCTGAGTATCACAGTCATTTTAAAGCTGCCTAATTGGTGCTTATTATGCTTTATTGCTGCTCCGTGACATCCACAGGTGTTTTCAATACCTGATTGAAAACACTTGAATGAACCTCTGTTCTTCAGAGTGGTAGTCTTTAAGGGGTTGAATAATTGTGTCAATGAAGAATTCACAAAAGAAACATTTACTACTGTATTACAAAACCAATTGATGTCATTTTAGTTGCATATGGTTCTTTAAAAAGTCCTTGTAGGATTTCATTCTGAATACAATTACAAATGTACACTAAATTCCCTAAAACCCTTTACAGCATTGGGGGTTGAATAATTTTGAACACAACTGTAAGTGGTCGGGTAACACAGACCTGGGTTGAGGGCCCGAACCTAGCTGGGGGCCAGGCCATGGCCTTGCTTACGCCACGTTTGGTGGATCGGGTCACTCGCGGAGTGAGCTGCTGATTGAGCTCTAAACATACAGCTCAATCAACGGCTCACTGAAAGCATGGGAGAGGGTGAAGGACCACTGGAACGGATCAGCCGCTGGGGCATTGGGTAGGATGCTTGGCCAGCAAGATTATAAGGTCCACCTTCAGAAAAATAAAGAAGACGTCCATTCTATTTTAGATTCTTCACTAGAAAATGATTCTCACGGCGCATTTTGAAGAAATATACAGGGTTATTCACAGAGCAACGAAATTTCACAGCAATTGCGGTGCTCTTTCGTTCCCTGCACTTCAGGGAATCAAATTCTCCGACCTTACGGTGAATTCACCACTCGCCGCAGGGTCCCCGAAGTGCAGGGAAAAACCACCGACCGCATCCGGAAGTCTGACGAAAACCGCCGCCAAACCACCGAAAATCTGCCGAAAAATCTCCAGAAATCCCCCTCAATCAATCCTAATATTGGATCTATCCAAAACGCCACAGAAAACTAGTCGTAAAGCCGCCGTACCTGTCCAAAAAAAGCTGACGATCCGACGTACACAGTGCCGAGTGCCGACCAGCCGCCAGAAGAAGCTGAGGAACGCGGTAAAAAAAAGATTGGAAGTGTCAAAATTGAAACATGGTTTGCAAAAAAAAACCTATTGAACGAAAATGCCTGGAATTAACATATAAGGTCCTACGAATGATAATAAAAAGGGCTGTTACAGAGAAAAAAAAACTATTTAAAAAATGAACAAAAATTTGACAAAAAATGCCTAAAAGATCCTAACTAATAAATAAAGAGACTTTTTGCTGCAGATTAAAAGAATAAACGATTTATTAGATATTGAATAAAAACGGGAATATTTTTTAACATTGAAACCTACGGGATTCGTCTGAATAAACCTGTCGAATGAAACCACCGAGGTTTAGGCTTCCTTTCTCTTTTTGTGTGAGGATTACTGTTAGGGTTACTGTTTATTTATGTCTGTATTAGGGTTAGGCTTACTGTTAGGCTTTCTGGTTCTGCTTGCATTAGGGTTACTCTTAGATTTACAAGTACTGTTTATGTTTGTATTACGGTTGAGGTTACTGTTAGGATTACTGGTTCTGTTTGAGTTAGGGTTACTCTTACTGTTTATGTTTGTATTATGATTAGGGTTACTGTTAGGCTTACTGGTTCTGTTTGAGTTAAAGTTACACTTACTGTTTATGTTTTTATTAGGGTTAGGGTTCAGGTTATGGTAAGTATGAGATTTACTTCTACGGTTGGGTTACTGTTAGGCTTACTTGCTCTCTTTGTGTTACGCATACTGTTAGGGTTACAGACAGTTACTGTCTATGTTTATAATAAGGCTAGGGTTAGGTTTAGGGCTTCTTTTAAGGTTGTGTAATTGTAGGTTAGGGTTACTGTTCTGCTTACTTGTTCTATTTGTGTTAGAATTTTTGTTAGGCTTACTTGTTCTGTTTATGTTAGGGTTACTGTTAAAGTTACTGTTAGGCTTTTTGTTCATTTTGTGTTAGAGTTACTGTTGGGCTTACTGTTTTTTGTGTTACGTTACTGTTAGTCTTACTTGTTCTTTTTGTGTTATGGTTACTGTTAGGCTTACTGGTTCTGTTAGGGTTACTGTTTTGCTTACTTGATGTGTTTATGTTAGGGTTACTGTTAGGCTTACTTGTGTTTATGTTAGGGTTACTAACAGTAACCCTAACATAAACACAAGTAAGCCTGTTAGGTTTACTTGTTCTGTTTATGTTAGGCTTACTTGTTGTGTTTATGTTAGTGTTACTGTTAGGCTTACTTGTTGTATTTATGCTAGGGTTACTGTTAGGCTTACTTGTTGTGTTTATGTTAGGGTTACTGTTAAGCTTACTTGTTGTGTTTATGTTAGGGTTACTGTTAGGCTTACTTGTTGTGTTTATGTTAGGGTTACTGTTAAGCTTACTTGTTGTGTTTATGTTAGGGTTACTGTTAGGCTTACTTGTTGTGTTTATGTTAGGGTTACTGTTAAGCTTACTTGTTGTGTTTATGTTAGGGTTACTGTTAGGCTTACTTGTTGTGTTTATGTTAGGGTTACTGTTAGGCTTACTTGTTGTATTTATGTTAGGGTTACTGTTAGACTTACTTGTTGTATTTATGTTAGGGTTACTGTTAGGCTTACTTGTTGTATTTATGTTAGGGTTACTGTTAGGCTTACTTGTTGTATTTATGTTATGGTTACTGTTAGGCTTACTTGTTGTGTTTATGTCAGGGTTACTGTTAAGATTACTTGTTGTGTTTATGTTAGGGTTACTGTTAGGGTTACTGTTAGGCTTACTTGTTGTGTTTATGTTAGGGTTACTGCTAGGCTTACTTGTTGTGTTTATGTTAGGATTACTTTTAAGATTACTTGTTATGTTTATGTTAGGATTACTGTTAAAGTTACTTGTCGTGTTGATGTTAGGGTTACTGTTAGGGTTACTGTTAGGCTTACTTGTTGTGTTTATGTTAGGATTACTGTTAAGATTACTTGTGTTTATGTTAGGGTTACTGTTAAATTTACTTGTTGTGTTTATGTTAGAGTTACTGTTAAGATTACTTGTTGTGTTTATGTTAGGATTACTGTTAGGCTTACTGGTTCTGTTAGGGTTACTGTTTTGCTTACTTGATGTGTTTATGTTAGGGTTACTGTTAGGCTTACTTGTGTTTATGTTAGGGTTACTGTTAGGCTCACTTGTTGTGTTTATGTTACGCTTAATTGTTGTGTTTATGCTAGGGTTACTGTTAGGCTTGCTTGTTCTGTTTATGTTAGGGTTACTGATAGGCTTACTTGTTGTGTTTATGTTAGGGTTACTGTTAGGCTCACTTGTTGTGTTTATGTTAGGGTTACTGATAGACTTACTTGTTGTGTTTATGTTAGGCTTACTTGTTGTGTAGTCTCCTCCCCCACTCGCATTAATATGAAAAGCCCTAACCACACCTTGCTGGACTAGATTCTCTCCTCATGTCCTTATCGAATACAGGAAGCAGGCATTCTCATTAACAGTTTCAGTGATCACTGCCCAGTGTACTGTGTGCGCAAAATAAGGGCCACAAAATGTCCACCAAAGGTAATAATCACCAGGTCTTTCAAGAAATTTAATCTTGAATCCTTCCTAAATGATCTCAAATGGCTCCCATGGTACAGACTAAACCTAATCCCAGACCTGGACTGTGCAATTGAATACTTTCAATCCGAGCTCCTGAAAGTCTGGAACACCCATACCCCACTGCGCAAAGTGCGAGTAAAAGGGGCACACCTCCCCTGGGTTACAGCTGACCTCACACATATGTACCAGTTTAGAGACTACCTGTGGTCAAATTTCAAGAGTACTGAATCCATGAACGATCACTGTGAATACCGAAAATACCTGAATGCATGCACAAAACAAACAAAAATGGCTAAAGCCCAATACTTCAATGAAAATTTAAGCAATAACATATCAAACCCTAGAAATTTTTGGAAAATCCTAAGTAACATACAAGCACCCCCCAACCGGCTGCTGTCAAAGTAAACAACCAAACTGTTCAACACCACCTAGATGTAGTAAATGCTTTTAATAATTATTTTGTTGGATGCGCCACCACCCTGATTGCTAAGCTAGGAAATGACACGCCATCAGAAAGGCTGCACGCAGGTCAGGCCCCACCAACTGTGCAAAGACCCTGTAACGCAGAGAAATTCAGTTTTAGACCAGTGGCTGTCAGTGTCATCACTAAACTTCTCCATAACCAAAAACTGAAATACCTGATCAAATCCCAGCAATGCTGCTGAAAATCAGTGCGCCAGCAATTGCAAAACCTGTCGCAACCCTAATCAATGAATCACTGGCGACTGGATACATACCCAAACTCTGGAAGACTACAAGGGTGGTACCTATCCATAAAAGTGAAGACAATACTTTGGTATCCAACTACCGCCCAATATCACTGCTCCCTGTAATGTCAAAAATTCTGGAAAAATGTGTCTACACTCAATTACGTGATTATTATCAGTATCGGAACTATTTAACCCCAGATCAATCAGGCTTTCGTCCAAAACATTCAACTGCAACCACCCTTTTAAAAGTTTGTAATGATATCCAAGCGGGCATGGAACAAGGAAACCTAACTGGAGCCATCTTCCTTGATTTTGCCAAGGCCTTTGACACAGTAGACCATGGCATCCTATTACAAAAACTTAAAAACTCCGGTATTGGTGATAGCACGCTAACCTGGTTCCAATCATATGTGTCTGATCGGTCGCAATATGTGTCCATTTCTGACAGCACTTCCCTTCCCCTCCCAGTCACGTGCGGTGTACCCCAAGGCTCGATACTCGGCCTCCTGCTATTCACAATATTCATAAATGATCTGCCCAATGTCTGCAAAGCCTCAACTGTACACATGTACGCAGACGACACTGTAATCTATACCAGCCAACCAAATCTCCCACAGCTGGAGGCCGTGCTGCAAGACCAATTCACAGGGGTAGAAAAGTGGATCGCAGATAACAAACTTTTTCTAAATCCTGACAAAACTGTTACAATGCTCTTTGGAACCGCACCTAAACTACACAAATTGCAAACACCCCATCTATGTGTGGGGACAAGATCAAATGATACACTGACTACAGTCACTGCTCTCAAATATCTAGGTATGTGGTTAGACCCAAATCTATCTTTTGGCCCCCACATCGAAAAACTCTAATCTAAACTCTACCCCAAACTAGGTGCCCTGTACAGAAACAAATCCTGGCTGAGCCCCGTGGTAAGAAAGCAGATTGTGCAACAAATGCTTATGCCAGCCATTGAATACGGAGATGTAGTGTATGCAGCTGCCCCTCAATCACACCTCCAGAAACTTACTACATTGTATAACTCATTCTTTCACTTTGTGCTACAATGTAACTACATGACCCACCATTGTGACATGTTAAAAGAACTAAATTGGCCATCGCTGGAATCTAGACGCACCCTTCACCATTCCAACCTGGTGTTTAAGAGCTTTTCTGGGAAGCTACCACCCTACCTGAATAGGCTGATTGCTCCAGCAGTTCCCTCATCCTATAACCTCAGATCCAGGACGAGCACCTTACTTGCAATACCGCAATACAAAAAGAAAGTGGCTCGATCCTCATTTTCCTACAGAGCACCGCAAATATGGAATAACCTCCTAGACGCCATCAAATCTTCCCCCAGTCTAAAGTCCCTTAACCACTTCAATGCTATGGACGCGCTCAGCGCGTCCAACCGCATGTAGCGTTCCATGCGGTGAACGCGCTGAGCGCGTCCTCTCTTTGGGGCCAGCGTTGGGCTGGGTTCCGGCCGATCGCTGGCCCTCCCGGTGCGGGCTGACATCCTCGATGTCAGCCCAGCACCCGGAACCGCCGCCGGAGTAATTAGGTGTCATCGCGGGGGCGCGATGACACCTAATTCAGGCGGCCCCCCGCATGTGCGAAGGAGGCGCCTGAAAGGGAGGGGTGGGAGGTCCTTCAGACTTCTCTCCCTCCCGATCGGCGGCGTGCAGGGGGTTAACCAAGGCACCGTTTGGAAGGGCACAGCCTGCCCTTCCAAATGGTACCTGGCATTAACCCCATGGGGGCCGGATCACGAATCGGCGCCGAAAAGAGCCGGTTCGTGATCCTTTCCCGGAGCTGGCCGACATCTTGGATGTCGGCCAAGCCTCCGGGAACTCCCCCTGAGGACTGGCGTCATCGTGCATAGCATAGCACGATGACGCCAGTCCTGGAGTTAACCCCTAGCTGCCACCAATGGTGGAGATAGGGGGTTCCAATGAACCCCCTATCTCCCGATCCGTGGCAGCTAGGGGTTAATGTTTGGTACTGTTGGATCGGCCAGAGCATGGCCGTTCCAACGATACCAAACACGACTGTGAAAAAACTTTTTTTAAAAAAAAATTAAAACTGAAAATAAAAAAATATTTTAAAAAAAATTATAAAAAAAAATAAACAATTTTTTTTCTTTTTTTTGGTTCGTTAATGCAGCAATATTGTTCCCATTTCAATTATAATGTGAACAATGATGCTGCACTAACGATTTTTGTATGCGGTGCGTTTGTTAAAGATCGCGTAATTTTCCCCCAAAAAAAATGTAACGAGACCTCATCTCTAATTTTATTAACAAGCGCACCCCATACAAAATATAACCGCAATTGCTCGCATGTTAAAATGTGAAAAAAAAACACTTTACACGTTGTAAATTATTGAAAAATCATATTTTATTGCATTTTTTGTTATAATATACAGACAGGTCATGACGTATACATATAATAATGACATATTATGAATCTGCCGAGTCTGACGGAAAGAACGATATATAATATGTCTGGGTCATATACTAAAATAAGGCTTCAAAACACGTTTAAACATGATGAGCGAAACCAGTAAAAATGAGCTCAGCACAGGGGCGGGAAAAGCCTCAGCAGCGAAAGGGTTAAGAGTTCCCTATTAACATACCTCAATATGGAATGCACCTGTAAACATGTAACATAATGACTTTATTTCCTACATATTTATTTTTCTGTTAATCTGTATATTTGGTCTTGTGTTAATATCTTGCATTTTACTATTTTGTATTTCTGTAACCACTCAATGTTCTCGAACCCAGGACATACTTGAAAACGAGAGAAATCTCAATGTATCCTTCCTGGTAAAATCCTTTATAAATAAATAAATAAATAAATGTTAGGGTTACTGTTAGGCTTATTTGTTGTGTTTATGTTAGAGTTACTGTTAGGGTTACTGTTAGGCTTACTTGTTGTGTTTATGTTAGGATTACTGTTAAATTACTTGTTGTGTTTATGTTAGGATTACTGTTAGGTTTACTTGTGTTTATGTTAGGGTTACTGTTAGGCTCACTTGTTGTGTTTATGTTAGGGTTACTGATAGGCTTACTTGTTGTGTTTATGTTAGGGTTACTGATAGGCTTACTTGTTGTGTTTATGTTAGGGTTACTGTTAGGCTTACTTGTTGTGTTTATGTTAGGCTTACTTGTTGTGTTTTGTTAGGGTTACTGTTAGGCTCACTTGTGTTCATGTTAGGGTTACTGATAGGATTACTGTTAGGCTTACTTGTTGTGTTTATGTTAAGGTTATTGTTAAGCTTACTTGTGTTTATGTTAGGGTTACTGTTAAACTTACTTGTTGTGTTTATGTTAGGGTTTCTCTTAGGTTTACTTGTTGTGTTTATGTTAGGATTACTGTTAAACTTACTTGTTATGTTTGTGTTAGGGTTACAGTTACTGTTTATTTTTGTATTAGGGTTCCACATGATGGCCTCGCATGAGCTCCTTTGTTTCCTCAGAACATGGTCTCCCTCTAACTCTCGTGCTGCCTCCCACTCCCACAAATCCCATTCCCACCTTCTCTTTCTCACCCTCCTGCTGTTACTCTATTCAGGTGACATATCCCCTAACCCTGGCCCCACAACACATCCAATAATTCCCTCTCATCCTATCTCCATCGCACATAAATCACCTCCCTGCAAGCCCAGCAACCTCATTCCCATCATCCCTCAGCGCCTGTCCTCTTTCTCCTGCGCCCTCTGGAATGCTCGCTCTGTGTGCAACAAACTCACAGCCGTCCATGACCTCTTCCTTTCAAACTCCTTCAACCTCCTAGCTTTAACTGAAACCTGGCTAACTCCCTCTGACAAGGCCTCCGTTGCTGCTCTCTCACATGGCGGTCTACACTTGAGCCATACCCCCAGACCGGGTGAGAGAAATGGTGGTGGGGTCGGAATCCTGCTCTCTTCCACCTGCACCTACCAGCATCTCCCTCCACCCCCATCCCTCTCCTTCTCCTCCTTCGAGACACACTGCATCCACCTGTTCTCTCCTCTGGGCCTCAGGGTGGCAGTCATCTACCGCCCACCGGGACCAACCTCCCAGTTCCTCCCAACCTCCCAGTTCTTTGACCACTTTGACCACTATCTACCTGGCTTTCTCACTTCCTGTCTTCTAATCTTCCATGCCTAATTCTCGGGGACTTCAACATTCCCATTGACGATCCTTCCGCTCCTGCTGCCTTCGAACTTCTTTCACTCACGTCCTCCCTTGGACTCACACAATCCTCCCTCCTCCCTACCCACCGCGATGGTCACGTTATTGACCTGGTCTTTTCCAACCTCTGCTCCATTTCTGAGTTCAAATGTCGCCCTTTCCCCATCTCTGACCACCACCTTCTCTCTTTCAACCTATCTGGACTTCCTAAACACCCTGCTCCCCCACCCCGCACACACACTCGCAGAAACCTACTTGCTGTGGACCCCCATCAATTCTCCAACCTACTTCACCACCTCCCTCATACCTCATCCTTCACCTGTCCTGATGCTGCCACTAATCACTACAACACTACGCTTATCTCTGCTCTAGACACTCTTGCTCCTCTTCGACTCTGTAAGGCCCCACGCCGCCAGCTTCAGCCCTGGCACACCCTCCAGACTCGCTACCTGCAAAGATGCTCCCGCACCGCAGAGCGTGCCTGGAGGAAATCCCGCTCTGAAGCTGATTTTGTTCACTTCAAGTTTATTCTCCGGTCATACACCTCTGCCCTCCACTTGGCCAAACAATCCTTCTTCTCATCTCTTATATCTACGCTGTCCTCCAACCCTAAACGGCTCTGGTCCACCTTCAACACCCTTCTCTACCCACCTGCACCTCCCCCCTCAGCTGCCTTCAGCGCTCAAGACCTGGCAGACTACTTCCTCAGTAAAACTTTAACTATCAGGAGCCACATCCCAACACAAGATAGTTATCTGCCACCGCCACTCCCACAGGTCCCCTCTGCCACCCTCTGCCGCTTCCTCCCAACCACTGAGGAGGAAGTCAATTCCTTATTGTCCTCCTCACATCTCACCAAGTGCCCGCTCGACCCCATTCCCTCACATCTAATTCCTCCCCTCTCCTCCTCCCTCACCCCTGCTCTCACACACATCTTCAACCTATCTCTCTCCACTGGCTCCTTTCCATCCGCCTTCAAACACGCGCTAGTTACCCCTTTACTAAAGAAACCATCCCTAGACCCCAACTCTCCATCCAACTACCGCCCTGTATCCCTGCTTCCCTTCACATCAAAGCTCTTAGAAAAACTAGTCTTCAACCGCCTCTCCCTCTTCCTGTCCTCCAATTCCCTACTTGACCCCCTGCAATCTGGCTTCCGTCCCCTACACTCAACTGAAACTGCCCTCACCAAAGACCTCCTAACTGCTAAAAAACACGGCCACTATTCTATTCTCATCTTGCTTGACCTCTCGGCTGCTTTTGACACTGTTGACCACCCCCTCCTTCTACAGACTCTCAACTCTCTGGGTCTCGGTGACACTGCACTTGCTTGGGTTGACTCCTATTTATCCAACAGGTCCTTCTGTGTGTCCTTTGCTGGTAACTCCTCCTCTTCATTGCCTCTATCTGTTGGTGTACCTCAAGGCTCTGTCCTTGGTCCTCTGCTCTTTTCCATCTACACCTCCTCCCTGGGCAAAATCATCAACAGCTTTGGCTTTAATTACCACCTCTACACTGATGACACTCAGATCTACCTCTCTACCCCTGATCTCTCTCCCCCTGTCCGCTCAAAAGTCAGTGACTGTTTATCTGGCATCTCCTCCTGGATGGCCTCCCACCACCTAAAGATCAACATGTCAAAGACTGAGCTCCTACTTATTCCTCCCTCCAATGCCTCCCCACCTCCTGACTTCTCTATCATGGTGGAGGGTATCACCATCTCCCCATCAAACCAAGTTCGCTGTCTTGGAGTTACACTTGACTCTGCTCTTTCCTTCATCCCCCACATCCAGTCTCTTTCCTCCTCCTGCCGATACCAACTGCGTAATATTTCCAGAATTCGGCCATTTCTTACCGCTGTCACCACAAAACAACTCATACACGCCCTGGTAATCTCCCGACTCGACTATTGCAATAATCTCTTATCTGGCCTCCCTCTGTCCCGCCTCTCCCCCTACAATCCATCCTGAACGCCTGCGCCAGGCTAATTCACCTCACCCGCCGCTCTGTCTCTGCCGCTCCCCTCTGCGAGTCCCTTCACTGGCTCCCATCCACTGCAGAATTAAGTTCAAAATCCTTATCCTTACCTACAAAACCTACTAACTCAGCTCCCCACTACCTGTCCTCACTAATCACCAAATACACCCCAGCCCGCTCCCTAAGGTCAAACAGTGACCTGCGCCTAGCTTCTCCCCGCATCACCTCTTCCCATGATAGACTGCAGGACTTCACACGCGCAGCCCCCACTCACTGGAACGCTCTCCCTCGTACTGTCAGACTTTCCCCTAACTTCTCTTCCTTCAAACGCTCCATTAAAACGTTCCTATTTAGGGAAGCCTACCACCCAACTCACTGACGCAACCATCAATCACTCTCACCTTACAGTCCTCTCCTCCTGTTTCCAACCCTCCTAGATTGTGAGTTCCTACGGGAATAGGGCCCTCATCTCCTCCTGTACTGTTTGTCAAATGTTGTTCAATGTATTGTAACCCTGTCTATACTGTGCTTATTGTACAGCGCTGCGGAATATGCTGGCGCTTTATAAATAAAGAATAAGAATAATAATAATAGGTTAGGGATCATGTTAGGGTTAAAGCTCGGGTTAGCCTTTTTCAAAGAGTTCATTTTTTCCAGTTCACAAATTGATTTTGAACTGAAAATTTTCAGATTGATTCTAATTACTTTTCTGTCATTTCTGCATTTTTCCATTTCAGAAACTCGGGTGCTTCTGAATCACAGAAATGCCGATATTTCGTCCGAAAATCAGTTCTGTCAAAAATAATTGCACATGCCTAATTCCATGTGTTGTGACGATGATCAGTTGTCGCACATGGTCTTATCGTTAGATCTTTATTATGTGTTCTGGGTGTTTTTTAACAAACGAGTCAAAGTGTCATTTGCCAAATTCAGGCTGGCATCAGGTGACCGGAGATAAAAATTAAAGCTGAAGTATGAGTCAAGCCTAAATACAATCAGGCCGTACACAAAAAACAATTCAATTCAGAACTAAAAAAATGATAGTTTTTTACATACCTCACATAAAGTAGATCTACTTTCAAGCTCAAAAAGATGTAAGGAACTGTCTCTCAGCGTATGATGTCACACCTGGGATATAATGCAGTGCTGTCACATTTTCAAACACAATGTTGTAAACCTGCATTTGATAGAAAGGAGCAGCGTAGGGTTAAGTAACCATAACGAAGTGTAACATTCTGATAAATAGAAAGGGATATTAACCTCATTCTCTACCACGATCAAGTTAACTCCATCTTGAAAAGCTCAATCAGGCAAAATCACTTAAAGTCAGAGGTTAACCCTTTCGGGCCCAGTGGTTTAAATATTGCAATCACTGTCGTTTTCCGAATTACATGTGTTTCATAAAATATATATGGTGGAACCAGCACTTCCTTCAACAGTGATCCCTTTCTGTCTTCTTCTGTTATGTACCTCAAATAAAAAAGAGTATTGCCATAGTGTAGCAGGTTGAGTTACATTAAAATGGTATAGACAAAAGAAATGAATTCACTCACAATATTTAGTGTCTAAATCAGACACTAGATATGATCAGCAGCCGGCGACATTAGGGAGAGCACCGTATCTCCCATACAGCCTGTAAAGTCCTTTTCTCTCCGACCAAAAATCAGGATGCAAGGAAATGAAATTAAGGCCGATTTATTAAAATAAATAAAATACAAATAACGAGCCAAAACACCCAGACGCGTTTCGCGAACGCTATCGCTTCATCAGTAGGTGTATCACATGTGTTTTATGTCTTTCAATGGCGTCTGGCTCAATGTCACACGAAAATGAGGTCATGTGACTCCCGGAATATACTGAATGAGCAGGTTTTTCCATCAATGGGTTTTTTTCTCCCCTGATGGCACAGCGGGCATATTCCAAGATGGCAATGCCAGGATTCATCGAGCTCAAATTGTGCAAGAGTGGTTGAGGGAGCACAAGACATCATTTTCACACATGGATTGGCCACCGCACAGTCCAGACCTTAACCCCATTGAGGTTAATCTTTGGGATAATGTGCTGGAGAAGACTTTACGCAGCGCCGCGACTCTCCCATCATCAATACAAGATCTTGGCCACAAATTAATGCCACTCTGGACGCCAATAAATGCTGTGACATTGCATGAGCTTATCGACACAATGCCGCGCCGAATGCGTGCCGCAATCACAGCAAAACGCGACACAACCACATATTACATGGGGTGACTTTTTTTGGTCAGGCAGCGTGTATATATATATATATATAATGTTTATATAAATTCCATGTCATAAAAACAAAAACCTACATCAAAAAAGTAATCAATCAAGAGTAGAAAGAAGCTTCCAGCACGTCTGTAACGCACACCCTTACAGGTACTCAAGATAAACGAATAAATATGTTCTTTGTGGGTTTTTTCCCTCTTCTTAACACTTTAATATGATTTGGCACATCACGTTATGTTCCAGCCTCTTGGATTGGAGACACTGGATGCAGAAATTCATTCCAGACCCTGCAGGATATGGAAGGCTGATACACCTCCGAATAAATATCTGCCGGCATTATATGCACGCCTGCCACATGAGGTTGCTGTGGCAACTCCATTAAGGTTTCATTGAATCATTCTGATTAAATCACAAGACAGCAAGGAGTTCATTCCTTTTTTCTGGGTATTTTGTGCCGCTGAGTTGCCTTATAAATTATTTTCCTCCTAACTATTTTATCCGCAGAACCTTTTAGACTGCAGTTTTATTAAATGCTGGGATAAACTACGGCCGACTTCTCGCTCGTCCTTAACTTTATTACAAACTAAAGGAAACTTTGGGCTCGTGAGTAAAGCATGTCATTATGTTATAAACTTGCTTAGAATGGTACACTCACTTATTGTACATTTTGCAAGTAGCGTCTCACTCATCGCACAGGCGTTTGATCCCAAAAACGATAATTTCCCGTAACGGGACACTACAACTTACATAATGTCTAACTAGATTACCTGTGCATTACAAACAAACACATTATAAAACACTTTACAGAACACATAAGAAAACACGTTATAAAACACATTAGAAAACACTTTACAGAACACATAAGAAAACACGTTAGAAAACACGTTAGAAAACACTTTACAGAACACATTATAAAACACATTAGAAAACACATTATAAAACACTTTACAGAACACGTTATAAAACACGTTATAAAACACGTTAGAAAACACGTTAGAAAACACTTTACAGAACACATTATAAAACACATTATAAAACACTTTACAGAACACATAAGAAAACACGTTATAAAACACGTTATAAAACACGTTATAAAACACGTTAGAAAACACGTTAGAAAACACGTTAGAAAACACTATACAGAACACATTATAAAACACATTATAAAACACATTATAAAACACATTATAAAACACATTAGAAAACACATTAGAAAACACATTAGAAAACACATAAAACACGTTATAAAACACATTAGAAAACACATTAGAAAACGTTATAAAACATGTTATAAAACACGTTATAAAACACATTAGAAAGCACATTAGAAAACAAATAAACACATTATACAACACTTTATAAAACACGTTATAAAACACATAACGCACGTTATAAAACCCATAAAACCCATTATAAAACAGTATATAAAAAACATTATAAAACACATTATGAAACACATACACATTATAAAACACTTTATAAGATACATTAGAAAACACATAACACACGTTATAAAACACATAATACCCATTATAAAACAATATATAAAAACACATAAAACACATTATAAACCCATTATAAAACACATTATGAAACACATTATAAGACACAAACACATTAGAAAACACTTAAAAAACTTTATAAAAAAACAAAACCCATTAGAAAACCCATAATGAAATACATTATAAAACACATTATAAAACACTATCAGGGTTATTCAGAGAGCACTCCCGTTCAAGGCACTTCGGCGAGTTCAATTCACCAACCCTGTGGTGAATTCAACATTGACCGCACAGTCCCCAAAGTGCAGCGCCAAATCAATCTGATAAAAAGTTGAATGCTTCCGACGATCTGCCAAATCGATCCAAAAAAAGCCAGCGACCCATCGAATAGACCACCGACCAGCTGCCAGAAAAAGCTGACAAGCTGCCGAACAGGGGTAAAAAAAAAAATAAAATAAAATTTTAAAAGGTGTTTTAAAAAAAAACTGCTGCATGAAAATGCCTGGAAATAATATAAGGTCCAATGAATAATAAGAAAAAGGTCTGTTACAGAATAACAAAGAAAGCCATTAAAGAAAAAAAATCGGCATTTTTTTTTGTCAAGTCCCCCCCCCCCCGAAAAATCCTAAAAAATAAATGAATAAATAACTTTTTGCTGCAAATGAAACGATCTATTGTATAAATTTTAAGATAAAATATATAACTGAATGTAAAAATAAGAAAATTTAATAATTTGGTGGCAGTGGCTAGACTTTTTAACCCTTTGCGGTCCAATAAACTTTCAGAAAGCGCACCAGCTGGTCTTATTTAATTTCCCCCCAAAAAACAGACTTTTAAGTTTTATATAACAGTTACAAATACTATTCTAAAACCTTATAGTATGTTAGTCTTTATATTTTCTCATTGTATGAAACTTCTTAACCCCTTCACATGCTGAGCCATTTCACCTCTGTGCGCTGAGCTCATTTTACCGTTTTGTGCTCATCATGTTTAAACGCGATTTGAAGTCATGTTTTATTGTACGACCCAGACAAATTATATAGACTCGGCAGACTTGAAATATATCATTATTATATATACACGTCATGACCTGTCACAATGCTAGAACACAAACTGTAAAAAAAATGTGAATTTCCATTAAAATTTTAATAATAATCAACAGCGTATAATTTTTTTTTTAACATTTTATTATCCGAGCCTTTGAAGTAATGTATTCGATGGGTGTACGATTGTTAAAAAAAACATACAAATGGGAACCCGTTGTTTTTCTGAGAAAATACACGATTTTAGTTAAAATTGAAAAAGCAACATTTTTCATTAGTGCAGCATCATTGTTCACATTATAATTGAAAAGTGTACAATTGTGCTGCATTAATGAATTAAATAAATATAAAAAATTTTTTTTTAGTTATTTTTTTTTTTTTTACACTTAACCTGGTCATGTTTGGTATCATAGGAAAGGCCACGCTCTGGCCTTTCCAATGATACCAAAACATGCCCCGCTAGCTGGCACTGATCGGGAAATAGAGGGGTCCAAATGACCCCCCATTATTCACCATAGGGTTTCCATAGAGAAACCCCTGGGCAGCTAGGGGTTAATTACCTAAATGACAATCGAGCTGAAGCATGACGATGTCAGTGGGCAGGGGGGAGGCCCTGGAGGCTCACCTCCGGGAGCAGTTCGTGATCCAGTGCCGACTGATGCTCTATTGAAAAATCACCATCACCAGGGGGTAGATTAGATATCTTTTAAGGTCCCTGTCTTATCTCATTCAGCTGTCAGCTCTTATCTCGGGTAGCCTGGACATTATAATAGACCCCCTGCCGCCTTATCTAAACATTCACTACACCCCATTAACTGTTAAATACTGTAGATTACAAAACCACAGCAGTAAAGTAAAACTTTTCCACAGATTTTGGTATTTGTTGGAAACTTCACCCTGCAATTTCATCTGATCAGGGGAACTGGCAAGAGCAAGTGGGAGGGGGCACTCCTCACACCCTGGCCACTTTAAAACAATGAAGTGGTCAGGAGGAGAAGACTGTCCCTTTAAACATATTTTTGTTGATTTGTTGCCAGAAAGCAGCACCTCCTCACATACAACCAATGCTTCTTGTTTCAGAAAGCTACAACAGGCGGATAAAACACACGAAACAGAAGAAGAAAAACAATGTATCATTTGTAAAACCTTTCTTTTCACGGCGCTGCGTTAGAAATCTTTACAGGATCATATAATAAGAAGCTGCAGCTGAATTCACACCGTTCCGAGAACAACGGCTGGTAAATGCCAGCTTTCCTGCTTGAATAATGATTAGCCATTCTTTGTAGACTTCTCTTGGAAATTTTCACAAAGGGTAGATGTATGAAGCCACTTGAAAGTTGCGTTTGTTCAAGTTGGAAAAAACTCAGCGTGACCTGAAATCTCACATGTATGCAGCAGCGTTTTAAAACTATATTATTTCGTTCTTTACAATTTCCGCCACTGTACGTCATCAAGAACAATGAGGATGTCTTGTATAGCTTTCAGCCTGGGGAAACATAGGAGCGAGTCTTAAAGGGACGCTCTACTCATCCTGACCACTCTTGTGATTTACAGTGGTCAGAATGTGAGGAGTGCCCCCCACCCAAATCCCTCACCAGCAGCTGGGATTTTAAATTTCCCGGCTGCTGGTCAGCAGATCGGTCACTAGTGATGTCACACACAGAGAGCGGGTGACGTCGCCCTCTGAGACCAATCACTGCATCAAGTGTTTTAAGAGAGGCAGCCTGTAACTGTCAAGGGACATGTTTTTTAGAGAGGTGTTGTCCCTGCATGTTTAAAGGTATGAGAACTAGCACTTCCTGGTTTCAAGAGCTGTATACACTAGAGACCGTAGGCAAGAGTGTTCTCTAGCTTCCTGTTAGAAAGCTGCTGCAAGAGAGGGCAGTTCTTCTCAAAATAACTTATCTGCATGTAGTCTAGAGGCGCAAATGTTAATTTACCTCTGTATTTGTTTTATATTGTGTATAATGTTGTATTTATAATCTTCCCTTTACATGTACAATGTGATCTACTAGGGCCCTATTACAATCTTCGCGCAAACGTCAGCTCGTGCGCAAAAATGCATTAATGCGCGGGGCAAAACCCTTTGCGTAGAACATCGTATTACAATCTCAGTGCAACAAACGCGCGTATACATCTACCGCGGGTGAACCTGCGCGAACGCTGTGCGAGCTTACTGTACGTCGCGCGTCCTATACTTAACATTGTGAGCGCAAATGCATTTGTGCGCTGGTACGCGGATGGCATTACAATCTATGCGCAGTTTGTAACGCACAGCCTTTGCGCGCATAATTTAAGCAACTCCTAAAAGCTGGTGTTAATGGCAAATTCTATCAACCTGGCCGAAACCAAATACACCAGCCCAAAAAAAAACTACAGGAAAGTATAGTTACACATTCTACACATACCCAAACCAATAAATGCGAGAAGTCGTGCGTGTTTTTTTATTGATGCAGCATATATGCGCAGATTGACTTTGACAGGCGCAAAAACATAACGTGAGACAATTGTGGTTGTTAATTCTGACTGGCTGAATCGTGTGAAAAAACAGTCCGCACACTGATTTCTGCGCGCAACGTTGCTGCGTGCGCGTTTTTGCGCGTCCGTTTTACGCGCGTTATTTTTTGACGGATGAAAAAATGCACGATTATTGTAATACCAGTGTTGTTTTACGCGCGTTAACGTTTAACTCTCTGCGCAAAAATTCACGAGTTCTGCGCGCGTTTTTGCGTGAAGAATGTAATAGAGCCCCTAATGATGCAACTGGTATTATCGTATTTCTGTTGGAAAGACGTGTTCATTTCGCATTAGAGACTTTGTAAAAGACTGTATTTATGCATATTTTGAACATTATTTGGCTATATTTAGTTTTCACGGTGTCAGCTAAAAAGAGAGAGACAAAATAATGAGCGAAAACACATCTGTATGAAGCATGCCATTTCATTAGACCTTTGCAGCTACACAGCTGATAGATTAAATCTGTGCATGCGCGTGCAGCTCTGATCCAACGGCTGCCTCTCTGAGAACGCTCGCTACAGCGATCGATCTCAGAGGGTGACGTAGGCTGCCCGCCGTGTGTGACATCACTCGTGACCAATCTGGTGACTGACAGCCGGGAAAAAGTCAAAATCCCAGATGCTGCTGGTGACGCTGGTGGAGGAAACGCCTTCACTGCATCCAGTGACACACCAGATTGGGGGACGACGACTCCTCACATCCTGACCACGGTAACTCAGTAAAGTGGTCAGGATGAGTAGAGCGTCCCTTTAACCCATTGACTTTGTGGTCCTGAAGAATCCATTGTACACGAGTCTGATGTGAAAACAGTTAAATTCATAATGTAAAACCAGTGTGAAACAAATTAACGATCCTATTAACGTAGTCAGAACATCCCTGCGTGGTGCCACATGTTACAAATTAGAGCTGGTTTTAACGCAGCACACAGAGAGAGAAACATATTTTGTCCGTCTTGTTTTCTGGCGCACCAGGAGGCGAGATTAAACAATGCTCAAAAGAATATTCTGCATAACTCGACGTCTCTGGGAAACCAGAGCATCCATTGCGGCTCTTGATACACAGACCACAGACAGTAGACAAGCCACTTAGGTCTCCGCGAGGGCTCCATCGACTTACTCTTCTGGCAGCGACAAGGAGCACTGGAGACAGCAATCTTCCCGGCATGACAGTAAGGCCCGGAGCTCAACGCGAACACAGGGCTTTCTGTTTATCACGCCGTGTAATAATGCTGTTAAATAACAACTCCATCAAAACCATATGCTTCACATGACTACTGCCAATGAAAGACATCGGAACGGAAATCTGGCCGTGTTGGCCCTTGTAGTCAGCCCGAGGCTGCTGGCAAATATCCTAGGAGCACTCTACAAATATATATATATGGGGCAAGATGAGAAATGTCCCGAGTCTCCCAAGCTGAAAACACTGACAGGGTTATTCAAAGAGATCTGAATTGCTGGCGAAAGTTAACCGAACAGTGTAATTCAGCGTTCGGTTACCTTTCCTGGCCATTCGGCTATTCAGAGAGCAGGCAGTTTGCCAAATCCTGGCGAATTGCCTGCACATACGGTGCCTGTTCGGTGCCTGTTCGAGGGCAGTGAAATCCCCATGAAAAGCATTGCTTCGTCTATTCAGAGAACACAAACCAGCAGTGAAAAGTTGCCGAAATGCCCTGCCATTTGGTGGTTTAATTCGACAGGTTTATTCAGGCGAATCCCATAGGCTTCGATGTTAAAAATATTCCGTTTTAATTCAATATCTAATAAACCATTCATTATAATATTCTGCAGTAAAGAGTCTCTTTATTTAGAGATTTTTTAGGATCTTTTAAGCATTTTTTGGGATTTGTTTGGGAATTTTTTTTTCCGATTTTTTTTTTTTTAAATAGTTTTTCTTTTTTCTGTAACAGCCCTCTTTATTATCATTCATTGGATCTTATATGTAAATTTCAGACATTTTCGCTCAGTAGTTTGTTTGCAAACAGTGTTTCACTTTTCAAACATTCAAGCATACTGGTTTTTTTTTTCACTCCATTCGTCTGCGGTGTCAGGTTTTTCCGGCGGCTGCTCTGCGCGGTGATCGGCTCCTGCTCGGGTTTCTCTGGCGTGTTTGGCGGGGTTAATCCAGATGTTTTTGTGGTTTTCAGTGTGCGTTCGTCCTGGTTTTGTGGGGAGTTTTCGGCAGGTTTGCTGCGACTTTTCCCTGCATTATGGCGGCCCTGTGGTGCTTGCTGAATACACCACAGGGTCGCCGAAATGGGATCGCCAAATCGCACCGAATTGAAGAGCATGAAAAGTCACCGAACGTGCGGTGACTTTTCGATTCTCTTTGAATAACCCTGCATGTGGTGGTAAATGGAGTTTATTCGGCGCAAGGTCTTGTTACCAGTGGGGTACCTCAGGGGTCAGTACTTGGACCAATTCTATTTAATATTTTTATTAGTGACTAGTTGTAAAGCCTGCCCAGAGGGCAGTCTATTGTGGATATACTGCCCCTGCTCATGGATACTGCCCCAGCTCGTGGATTCTGCCCCAGCTCGTGGATATTGCCCCAGCACGTGGATACTGCCCCAGCACGTGGATATTGCCCCAGCACGTGGATATTGCCCCAGCTCGTGGATACTGCCCCAGCACGTGGATATTGCCCCAGAACGTGGATACTGCCCCAGCACGTGGATATTGCCCCAGCACGTGGATATTGCCGCAGCACGTGGATATTGCCCCAGCTCGTGGATACTGCCCCAGCTCGTGGATACTGCCCTAGCACGTGGATATTGCCCCAGCACGTGGATGGATACTGCCCCAGCACGTGGATATTGCCCCAGCTCGTGGATACTGCCCCAGCTCGTGGATACTGCCCCAGCACGTGGATATTGCCCCAGCACGTGGATACTGCCCCAGGTCGTGGATATTGCCCCAGCACGTGGATACTGCCCCAGCACGTGGATACTGCCCCAGCACGTGGATATTGCCCCAGCTCGTGGATACTGCCCCAGCTCGTGGATACTGCCCCAGGTCGTGGATATTGCCCCAGCACGTGGATACTGCCCCAGCACGTGGATACTGCCAGCACGTGGATGGATACTGCCCCAGCACGTGGATACTGCCCCAGCACGTGGATACTGCCCCAGCACGTGGATGGATACTGCCCCAGCACGTGGATACTGCCCCAGCACGTGGATACTGCCCCAGCACGTGGATATTGCCCCAGCTCGTGGATACTGCCCCAGCTCGTGGATACTGCCCAAGCTCGTGGATATTGCCCCAGCACGTGGATACTGCCCAAGCACGTGGATACTGCCCCAGCTCGTGGATACTGCCCCAGCTCGTGGATACTGCCCCAGCACGTGGATATTGCCCCAGCACGTGGAAATTGCCCCAGCACGTGGATATTGCCCCAGCTCGTGGATACTGCCCCAGCTCGTGGATACTGCCCTAGCACGTGGATATTGCCCCAGCTCGTGGATACTGCCCCAGCTCGTGGATACTGCCCCAGCACGTGGATATCGCCCCAGCTCATGGATATCGCCCCAGCTCGTGGATACTGCCCCAGCTCGTGGATACTGCCCCAGCTCGTGGATATACTGCCCCAGCTCGTGGATACTGCCCCAGCACGTGGATACTGCCCCAGCACGTGGATACTGCCCCAGCACGTGGATACTGCCCCAGCTCGTGGATATTGCCCCAGCACGTGGATACTGCCCCAGCTCGTGGATACTGCCCCAGCACGTGGATACTGCCCCAACTCGTGGATATTGGCCCCCCAGCTCGTGGATACGGCCCCCCAGCACGTGGATATCGCCCCAGCACGTGGACATCGCCCCAGCTCGTGGATATCGCCCCAGCTCGTGGATACTGCCCCAGCTCGTGGATACTGCCCCCAGCTCGTGGATATACTGCCCCCAGCTCGTGGATACTGCCCCAGCACGTGGATACTGCCCCAGCACGTGGATACTGCCCCAGCACGTGGATACTGCCCCAGCTCGTGGATATTGCCCCAGCACGTGGATACTGCCCCAGCTCGTGGATATTGCCCCAGCACGTGGATACTGCCCCAGCACGTGGATATCGCCCCAGCACGTGGATATCGCCCCAGCTCGTGGATACTGCCCCAGCTCGTGGATACTGCCCCAGCACGTGGATACTGCCCCAATTCGTGGATATTGGCACCCCAGCTCGTGGATACGGCCCCCCCGCTCGTGGATATGGCCCCCCCGCTCGTGGATATGGCCCCCCCGCTCGTGGATATGGCCCCCAGCTCGTGGATATACTCACCTACATCGGCCCTCCAGCGATGGCGGTCCCGCTTCCAGCGTCCTCTCTCTCTCTCCGTTGGTCGCCGGGATGACGTCACGGAAGCCTTTGACCCCCGGGGTCAAAGGCTTTCGTGACGTCATTCCGGCGAACAACGGAGAGAGAGAGGATGCTGCAAGCGGGACCGCCATCGCAGGAGGGCCGATGTCGGTGAGTATGTTTTGGGAACCTCGGCCCTGATCCCCAACGGTGACCTCCTCCGGCTGCCGCTGGCAGCTCGGCGGGCCTCTAGGCTTAGGCGAGTCCCCGGCTCGGCTGGGCCTGTAGGCCCAAACCGAGCCGGGGACTCGCCTAAGCCTAGAGGCCCGCCGAGCAGCCAGCGGCAGCCGGAGGAGGTCTCCGCTGGAGCTCAGGGCCGATTTTGGGGTGTATTTTTTGGGAACTTCGGCCCCGATCCTCCAGCGGTGACCTTCTCCGGCTGCCGCTGGCTGCTCGGCTGGCCTCTAGGCTTAGGCGAGTCCCCGGCTCGGTTTGGGCCTACAGGCCCAGCCGAGCCGGGGACTCGCCTAAGCCTAGAGGCCCGCCGAGCACCCAGCGGCAGCCGGAGGAGGTCACCGCAGGAGGATCGGAGGCGAGGTTCCCAAAACATACTCCCGTAAATCGGCCCTGAGCTCCAGCGGTGACCTCCTCCGGCTGCTCGGCGGGCCTGTAGGCCTAGGCAACCCCCGGCTCGGTTTGGGCCTGTAGGCCCAAACCGAGCCGGGGGCTCGCCTGAGCTTGGAGGCCCGCCTAGCAGCCTGCTCGGCCGGAGGAAGTCACCGCTGGAGCTCCGGGCCAATGTAAGAGGGTGTTGCCATACACATACTCACCGACATCGGCCCTTCTCCAGCGATGGCGGTCCCGCTTCCAGCGTCTTCTCTCTCCGTTGGTCGCCGGCATGACGTCACGAAAGCCTTTGACCCCGGGTCAACATGCCAGGGTCAAAGGGTTTCGTGACATCATGCCGGCGAGCAACGGAGAGAGAGTGGACGCTGCGAGCTGAGACCGCCATCGCTGGAGGATTTAAGGGCAGAT
This sequence comes from Leptobrachium leishanense, assembly GCA_009667805.1. Taxonomy (NCBI): domain Eukaryota; kingdom Metazoa; phylum Chordata; class Amphibia; order Anura; family Megophryidae; genus Leptobrachium; species Leptobrachium leishanense. The sequence goes on along the minus strand of CM019067.1, from coordinate 325,445,490 downwards.
GTGGGTGAGTATGTTGTGAACTGGCGCAGGACTCGAGGCTGATGTAGGTGAGTATATGCTCTCAACACCCACCCTTTCTAGCTCGCCCGGTATCCAAGATTAAGACAAGCCCCCGGCCCAGTCGAGTCCCCGGCTTGGCTGGACCTCTAGGCCCACGCCAAGCCGGGGGCTTGCCTTAAGCTTGGATTCCTGGGCGAGCTAGAAAGGGTGGGTGTTGAGAGCATATACTCACCTACATTAACCCAGAGCTCCAGCGGTGACTGTCGTCCGACTGTCACAGGCTGTTCGGGCGGCCTCCAAGCTCAGGCGAGCCCCCTGGCTTGCCTTTGGCCTACAGGCCCAGCTGAGCCGGGGGCTCGCCTGAGCTAGGAGGCCGGCCGAGCAGCCTGTGACAGCCATTGCTGGAGCCCCGAGCCAATGTAGGGGGATGTAGGTTACACATACTCACCGACATCGGCCCTTCTCCAGCGATGGCGGTCCCGCTTCCAGCGTCCTCTCTTTCTCCGCCGGTCGCCGGCATGATGTCACGAAACCCTTTGACCCTGGCATGTTGACCCGGGGTCAAAGGCTTTCGTGACGTCATGCCGGCGACCAACGGAGAGAGAAGACGCTGGAAGCGGGACCGCCATCGCTGGAGAAGGGCCGATGTCGGTGAGTATGTGTATGGCAACACCCTCTTACATTGGCCCGGAGCTCCAGTGGTGACTTCCTCCGGCCGAGCAGGCTGCTAGGCGGGCCTCCAAGCTCAGGCGAGCCCCCGGCTCGGTTTGGGCCTACAGGCCCAAACCGAGCCGGGGGGTTGCCTAGGCCTACAGGCCCGCCGAGCAGCCGGAGGAGGTCACCGCTGGAGCTCAGGGCCGATTTACGGGAGTATGTTTTGGGAACCTCGCCTCCGATCCTCCTGCGGTGACCTCCTCCGGCTGCCGCTGGGTGCTCGGCGGGCCTCTAGGCTTAGGCGAGTCCCCGGCTCGGCTGGGCCTGTAGGCCCAAACCGAGCCGGGGGCTCGCCTGAGCCTGGAGGCCCGCCGAGCAGCCAGTGGCAGCCGGAGGAGGTCTCCGCTGGAGCTCAGGGCCGATTTTGGGATGTATTTTTTGGGAACTTCGGCCCCGATCCTCCAGCGGTGACCTTCTCCGGCTGCCGCTGGGTGCTCGGCGGGCCTCTAGGCTTAGGCGAGCCCCCGGCTCGGCTGGGCCTGTAGGCCCAAACCGAGCCGGGGGCTCGCCTAAGCCTAGAGGCCCGCCGAGCAGCCAGCGGCAGCCGGAGGAGGTCTCCGCTGGAGCTCAGGGCCGACTTATGGGGTTATGTATGTTTTGGGAACTTCGGCCCCGATCCTCCAGCGGTGACCGGCTGCCGGCGGCCTGCTCGGCGGGCCTCTAGGCTTAGGCGAGTCCCCGGCTCGGCTGGGCCTGTAGGCCCAAACCGAGCCGGGGGCTCGCCTGAGCCTGGAGGCCCGCCGAGCAGCCAGCGGCAGCCGGAGGAGGTCTCCGCTGGAGCTCAGGGCCGACTTATGGGGTTATGTATGTTTTGGGAACTTCGGCCCCGATCCTCCAGCGGTGACCGGCTGCCGGCGGCCTGCTCGGCGGGCCTCTAGGCTTAGGCGAGTCCCCGGCTCGGCTGGGCCTGTAGGCCCAAACCGAGCCGAGGGCTCGCCTGAGCCTGGAGGCCCGCCGGAGGACGGTCACCGCTGGAGGATCGGGGCATCTGGCCGTGTAAACACACGGGTAGCTGCGCGCGGCTCGTGACGTTTTTTTTTTTTTTTTTTTCACGCGGCCGGCACGCGCAGCTACCTGTGTGTTTTAACGGCCGCTTTCAAATGTCCGTCGCGCATGCGCAGTAGGGTTTTGGCGACGGACAGTTTTTAGCTTACTCTTTTATAGTATAGATATTGCAGAAGGTATTAATGGAAAAGTATGTCTTTTTGCTGATGACACAAAGATTTGCAACAGGGTTGACGTTCCTGGAGGGATCAGCCAAATGACAAATGATTTAGGTAAACTAAACAAATGGTGGGAGTTGTGGCAATTGAGTTTTAATGTGGATAAGTGCAAGATAATGCACCTGGGACGTAAAAACCCAAGGGCTGAATATAGAATATTTGATACAGTCCTAACCTCAACATCTGAGGGTTGGGATTTAGGGGATATTATTTCAGAGGATCTAAGGGTAAGTAGTCAATGTAATAGAGCAGCAGGAAATGCTAGCAGAATGCTTGGAAATGCTGGCAGAATACTTGGTTGTGTAGGGAGAGGTATTAGCAGTAGGAAAAGGGAAGTGCTCATGCCACTGTACAGAGCACTGGTGAGACCTCACTTGGAGTACTGTGTGCAGTACTGGAGACCGTATCTCCAGAAGGATATAGACATCTTAGAGAGAGTTCAGAGAAGGGCTACTAAAATGGTGTACGGCTTGAAGGAGAAAAGTTACCAGGAAAGGCTTAATGATCTTAACATGTACAGCTTGGAAAAAAGACGAGACAGAGGAGATATGATAGAAACATTTAAATACGTAAAGGGAATCCACAAGGTAGAGGAAGGGAGTATATTTAAAAGGAAACAAAGTAGCAAAACAAGAGGACATAGTCTTAGATTAGAGGGGCAAAGGTTTAAAAGTAACATCAGGAAGTATTATTTTACTGAGAGGGTGGTGGATACATGGAACAGCCTTCCAGTAGAAGTGGTAGAGGCCAAAACAGTAAGGTTCTTATCTGCCGACATTTTTCTATGTTTCTATGTTTCTATGTCTTGTTTGTATCCGATTATGATTCACTCAGCTCCCGCAAAGGAATAAAGCTTCGTGTTCACTTTTACAAGACAGTAAATGGTCAAAGTTTGATATCACTTAAATCGCTTGTTATCTGGTTCTGTTTTTTTGTGGTTTGTGTATTTTTTTCTCAATATCTTGCGAAGGCATCGGGGAGAAAAAAAAACAAAGAAATTCTAACAGTCACTTAGCAACTATGTGTCCATGCAAACCTCCTTCGACTTTCTCACCATTTTTAGAATCAAAATATGCGGTGACCTATTCCCACAAAGACGGCGTTTAATGAACGACAAGTACAGAATGTCTCACAAGTCTGTGGACACCAGCGGCGGCCTGTGTTCTGTGCGCCCTATCTAATAGCCATGAGTGCTCTACTTGAGACCAACATGGACCCCATGGTCTCTACGGTGTGCAAGTGATGCCTACAAGAACCGCGAATAACCTATTTAACCACGTAGATGCCAGGCTTTATCCGAGAGAGCGGCAGCATCTCTATTCAAATGACGGAAGGTGGGAGAACATGATATGATACATTTATAGGAATATTTAGATCTCACCGTTTTCACTTTGGTGAACGAATATGAAAACCAGATCGAAATAAATCTTTCGTTTAACCCCTTCACTGCTGCAAGTGTGTATACACAATCAACACTAGCAGACACAGCAGGCTGAGATCGTGGGGCTGCTCTATATGATTGCGAATGAATTTAATTTGTTGCATTCTAATTTTATTTGCTCTTGGGCTCTAGAAGGTGCCACCCAAAGTTTTAGCCCTGGGGTCATGATGAAACTGGTTGAATTTTTTCTGGGGAATGTCCTGACGTATTAGGCTTTCCCCAGCCGGCACGGAGACATGGGCTGCATTTCTACCTGCAGTAACTCCTTTTGGCCAGCAGGTGGCGACCAAACAGGCTTTTACAGCAAGGGATACATTGGTAATATTCCCAAATATTTCTTACCGTATAATAAATTTAAAAAGATTTTCCAAAAAAACACTGGTTTCTGACAGTGGATGTTTGGGAAATCACTTGGTAGTGAAGGGGTTAATAGAGGAGGATATTGATCACTGTTGCTAAACACCTACGTGGATGGTGCTCCCCAACACTAGTAAACATGTTCCAAAAAAAGAGAACGATACAGGTGCAGTTCTCTGTCCCTAAACACACAAATATTGTACAGCTATGCTTACAAAGCTGCCAGACAGATCAGTCTCAGCTTATGTGAGTCCAAAGTAGTCCATAGGTGCTTATTAGTGCCCTATTAAACCCACCTCTTAAAAAAATAACAAAAACACATAGCACAGTATCGCTACAAAAATGCCCTTAACGGTGATGTTAAAGTAATGTATCAGTGACTCACACTTTACAGAGCCCTTGGCTCTTGTTGTACCACCTATGGGTTGTTTTGGGTCTCCCTATCTGCCCACAACCTCCCGATTATAATGCACAGGACCTCGAGAAAAATGAAGATAGACTCTACATAGCGTAGAATATCCAGAAAAGATTACAAACGGGTTAAGGAGGAGAAAACTCACTCACCCTATGTTGAACAGTGGCTTGGCTCTGTGTACAGCGTCTTCAGGTTGTATTACTGGAGCCAACCTTCAGAAAGCCCACCTCCGGTATCCAGAGGACTCCGGGAGCCAATGGCTTCAAATCTAAATAAATTTATCAAAAATATATAATACAAAAAAGTAACAACAGTAAATACATAAAAACAGCAAAGGAATATGCCAAATGCATTTCGCCTGTTAATTAGGCTTATTCTGCTGCAAAAAGTAGCAAATAATAATATTCTGTCCATATGTAGGGTTTATATAGCCCATCCACACCCAGTCTTCTATCATGCCCTTTTGGTGTGTTCATATCATAATTTATTTATTTATACAAGCATTTATACAGCGCCAACATATTCCGCAGCGCTTTACAATAGGGGAGCACAAACAGGAGATTTACATGATACATGATGAAAAGATGACCCTGCACGTAGGATAACTGTCCAGGTAGTACTGTACTTAACCAAGTGCTCAGTCAGACATTCCGTGAGCTTACAATCTAAGAGACTGGGGTAGGTGAAACAAATAGGAGCAGAGGGAATGTGAAGATGGTTAGCAGGGCAGCATGGGAAGAACCAGAAGCCTGGGCTTAGTGAGAGTAATTAGAGAGAGAAGTGGAGACAGCTGGAAAGGAGACCTGAAATTATGGACCTGCCCTGGGTTGGAGGGTGAATGGGGAGGGTTGGAGGGTGGATGGGGAGGGTTGGGTGGGACAGTAGAGGGTAAGAAGCAGTGCAGTCTGTCTGTGTGTGTGTTGTGAAGAGAGAGAATAAGGTTATGTGAAAAAGCACATTGTGTGACCATGCATGGGGGAGGGGGGGAGGAGGGGAGGGGGAACAGAGGTTTTTTCTAACAGAAATAGAGGGAGATTTTAAAATAAAGACATAATAATGAACTTAATCGGTTAATAAAGACTTTACTTATGACTCTGTTCTCCCAATAGAGCAAGACTGAGATACTTAAAGAGTTTTTCAGGGGACACAGGGAGGGAGAAGCAAACAAAGCAGAGCCAGACACCCTGGTACTATTGGTGAAGGGGTTGCATCTCCAATACTAAGCATTTATGGGGATTCTTCACTTCACTAGGTGCGCCCGTCACAGCGTTATGAAGTTGCGACGGGGCTGGCCAAATGCTCTAGTGCGCACACAAATTGCGCGTGCAACAGCGGACATGCTGAAAGCCTCCCCGTTGAAATGCTACGACGCGTGTTCGATGGGGCTGCAAAGCACGATCCTCCATAGGAGGGTCAAGCCTTGCTGCACTCAGGACACTAACTGCGCTCAGCGAGGCGGCCACACGGCCGCAATAGTGGAAGGAAAATCCACTCTCACGGTAACGGACGATCCTTCTGCTCTGAAAATCGCTCGTCTGACTCCGGCCTAAACAGCAGTCATCAACTTTCCATAGTGTGTGTACCTTTGTATGTGTGTTTCCCAGGGGCGACTGGTGACATTTCACGTTGGTGGCCACCAGACTGGAAACATAAATGTTTTTAATCATGAATAGCAATGTGTATGTGGTGAATCGTGATACCACCCCCAAAATATGTGGATGATCCCATATATAGGGAATAAACTTTATAGACATATTCCTATGAAATGATGACTGATACACTTCTGTGATATTCCAAAGAAAACAAACATAACGAATGAGCAATTTAACGCAGTGAATCCTTCCCTGGAAGCTTTGATGGAGGTTGGCAGGGTACAGATGTTGTATCTGCTCCTTTGAAGGTTTTTTTCCCTGAAGGGGACGTGGTGACATGAGCCGAGTGGACGTATGTGTGTCGGCAATAAGTCAACGCTAGTGACGGCTCGTGTCACCTTAGCAGCTTTTCTGTGTTATCAATGTTACTATTTTCTTTCATTGTATAATCACATCAAGCGACAGACGATGGTGAACAAACTGACACATTGCTGGGCGCAACATGTGTGTCCAATAAACATAAAGCTAATCAACAATGCAGACACATAATACAAGAAGAATTCCTTTTCTTTCTTTATTTATTTCTTTCTTTCCTTCTCTATCTCTCTTTTTCTATCATTCTCTCTTATTCTCTCACTTTCTCACGCACTTTCTTTTTCTCTCACTGACTCTTTATCTCTTTATCTTTCTCTTATTCGTTATCACTATCTCTCTTTTACTCTCTCATTCTCACTCTTTATCTTTCTTTTACTCTCTCTCGTTTTCTCTCTTTCTCTTTGTCTTTCTTTCAATCGCTCTCTCTTTTTCCCCTCTCTCTCTTTCCTTCCCTATCTTTTGCTTTCTCTCTCATTTTTTTACTCTTATTCTCTCTCTTTCTCACTCTTTATCTTTCTTTTACCCTCTCTTGCTCTATCTATTTTTCTCTCTTTCTTGCTCTCTTTTTCTCTTTCTTTCTCTCTCACCCACTCTTTCCCTTTCTCTCTCTCTCGTTCTGTTTCCCTCTCTTACTCTCTTTTTATTTCTCTCTTATTCTCTCTTTTTCTCACTCTTTATCTTTATTTCACTCTCTCGCTTTCTCTTTTTCTCTCTCTTTTTCTATATCTCTCATTCTTTTCCTCTCTCTTTCACTCTTTCTCCTTCATTCTCTCTTTCCCTCTCTATCTTTCTCACTCTTCATCTTTCTTTTTCTCTCTCTCGCTTTCTCTCTTTCTCTTTGTCTTTCTTTCAATCGCTCTCTCTTTTTCCCCTCTCTCTGTTTCCTTCCCTATCTTTTGCTTTCTCTCTCATTTTTTTACTCTTATTCTCTCTCTTTCTCACTCTTTATCTTTCTTTTACCCTCTCTTGCTCTATCTATTTTTCTCTCTTTCTTGCTCTCTTTTTCTCTTTCTTTCTCTCTCACCCACTCTTTCCCTTTCTCTCTCTCTCGTTCTGTTTCCCTCTCTTACTCTCTTTTTATTTCTCTCTTATTCTCTCTTTTTCTCACTCTTTATCTTTATTTCACTCTCTCGCTTTCTCTTTTTCTCTCTCTTTTTCTATATCTCTCATTCTTTCCCTCTCTCTTTCACTCTTTCTCCTTCATTCTCTCTTTCCCTCTCTATCTTTCTCACTCTTCATCTTTCTTTTTCTCTCTCTCTTTCTTTCCCTCTCCCTTTTGCTATCTCTATCTAAAATTTACTTTTGATTCCATGTTGATGAGCGCATCGTGATCCACTCTTTCCTGTTGTCGTACGTAGCAGAAGACCCAAGAACAAATAGTTCTCAATGTTCCTCCGCACTTCCTTCATGGCTCCTGCATGGTTCCATTTGTGCAGAGTTAACTGCAGGGTCCGCTTGGATTAGGGACGTGCACAGTTGAAAAATTTGTTTTGTTTAGTTTTGTTACGTTTTTAACCCTTTCGCTGCTGAGCCTTTTCCCACCTCTGTGCTGAGCTCATTTTTACCGGTTTCGCTCATCATGTTTAAACGCGTTTTGAAGCCTTATTTTAATATATGACCCAGACATATTATATATCGTTCTTTCCGGCAGACTGTGCAGATTCATAATATGTCATTATTATATGTATACGTTATGTCATGTCTGTATATTATAACAAAAAATGCAATAAAATATGAATTTTCAATAATTTACAATGTGTAAAGTGTTTTTTTTTCACATTTTAAAATGCGAGCGTTTGCGGTTATATTTTCTATGGGGTGCGCTTGTTAAAAAAATTAGAAATGAGGAATCGTTACTTTTTTGGGGAAAAATTCTGTGTTTTTTAGCAAACGCCCCCCCATAGAAAAAATCGTTAGTGCAGCATCATTGTTCACATTATAATTGAAATGGGAACAATATTGTTGCACTAATAAATCTAAAAAAAAACCCCAAAAAACTTTTTTTTTTTTTTTTTTTTTTTTTAAATTTTATTTTTATTTTTATTTTTTATTTTTACTTTTTACATGGTCATGGCTCTGGCCGTTCCAATGATAGTAAACATTACCCCTAGCTGTCACGGATCGGGAGATAGGGGGTTCATTGGAACCCCCTATCTCCACTATAGGTGGCAGCAAGGGGTTAATTTAAAAACTGGCGCCATCGCGCTCTGCGCGATGACGCCAGTCATTAGGGGGATATCCCGGGAGCTTGGCCGACATCCAAGATGTCGGCCAGCTCCGGGAGGGGACCGCGATACAGCGCATGTTGGCGCCATATTGCGATCCAGCCCCCTAGGGGTTAAAGACAGCCGCCGCTTGGCGGTGCCTACCTTTAGGCTAGGGTCAAACGAAAGCATTTTTACACGCGAACGTAAAAAAGTGCGTCCGAACGAATTGACGTATTTTTTCACGGAGTGCGCGAAAACGGTCATACGATGCGCATTTTTCGTGCGTGATTTTTTCAGATCGTCAATAAAACTCTTTTTGCGTCTGGACGTTATATAGGCTGGACATTAGCAGTGTCTGACGTCTCCTAATCACGCACACATGCCGCTATGCCGCAGCTGCGCACTCTGTACGTCCGTACTAGCGGTTCGGCGTTCTCGAAAAAATGCGTTCGTTTTCCACTTGCGTTGCGCGGCCGGACTTTCGTGCGACCGTACTTCGTATATTGGCCGTCATTGCCCGTCATCTGCTGCTAGTGCGGCCGTGATTAAGTGCGCCAGAACGCACATTAAAAGTGCGCTGGTCTGACCCCAGCCTTAATCGCTGACCCGCACGGATGGGGAGGGGGAGAGGTCCGAAGGACCTCCCCCCTCCCCTTCAGGCACCTTCCCTGCAATGGCGGGGGGGGGGTGCCTGAAATAGACGTCATCGCGCATGCGCGATGACGCCTATCGTGCCCGCCGGGGTCCCGGAGGTTGGGCTGACATCGATCATGTCAGCCCGCACTGGGGAGCCGAGCGATCAGCCGGAATACCGGCTGATCGCGGGCTGCAAAGGGAGGACGCGCTCAGCGCGTCCTCCGCAGCCAAGTACCAATACGGTTGGACGCGCTGAGCGCGTCCACCGCATTGAAGTGGTTAAATCATTTCGTTTTCGGAATTCCGTAACTAATTTCGTTTCGTATTTTGTTTCGTTTCGGATCGATTTGAAATTTCGAATCGATTTGAAATTTCGAATCGATTTGAAATTTCAAATCAATTCAACTTTCATATATCAATTCAATAGTTGATATCAATTTGAATTTTGGATTACTAAATTATTATTTGTATTGTAAGTTAAGATCAATTTGATCGTCGTTGATATCAATTTGATAGTTCATTTCAAATTCAATAGTTGATATCAGTTATTCAAATTTTATGATGATGACACAGTGTAAAACGAAATAAATTCATTATATACCGTTTCGTTTCAAATTCGTATCGTATCGATTCGTTATTCGTAAGTACTTCCAAATATTGAATTATCAAATTTCGTTCCAAATTCCGAATTTTTCCGAAACGAATGCACATCTCTAGCTTGGATCCATGGAGTCCTGCTGACTCCAGGAGCCGAAACCAGTGGTGGCACGCAGCTGGTGTCTGTCTGCACCTCCCGATTCTCTCGATTCAAGCCACTAATACATCGGGTCGGAATAGGTATGGTAACAGGGAGCTGTAAGGGATATCGTCACGCTCTGATGTTTTCCCTTACCAGCTCCCTGTCACCGGCAACAATGGAACAAGCCAAACACTGTGGAACAATCTTTTTTTTTTTTTTTTGCTGGCTCAGCATCGGAACTAACTATTTTCACTTTAATAACCAATAGATGCTGCACGTGTTGCCTGTAACAGTTTTCCGCTCCGTGGCGATGGAAGTGCTCGTGCCGTCCATACATACCATTTATTTTTGTTCATCGCTAAAAGGGAAGTAAAGCTTTGTCGAGCGCTCGACGTATAACACAAGTACTTTAAGAAATATAGCGAACAAGTTCCATTATAAAGGCTATTCATAGCGCGGGACTGGATCAACTGCTTAAGGGAACTTTCTGCTTCCATTAATAAAAAATGTCCTGTCAAAGGAAAAGCTTAAAGAGCTGAAGTGGACTTACGGCTCAGTCAGCATGATTTTAAGCTTGGCTAAGGGACTTGACACATTTAATAGTAAAGTTTAATGGCTTGTTGCTCCTTACAGACTAAACATTACTTTATGGCAGAGAAAGTGTGGGTTCCGCCTGCCCAGCACGGAACGGGTTAAAGATTATTTGAAGTTTTAGAGCTTTTTTCGATACACCACGCTACGTCTGGTGGTCTGTGACCTCATCGTACAGAGGCTCGCTACGCGTCACGCTGCTTATGTACAAGGTGACCCGTGTCAGGCTCCAAAGACAGACTCAATGACACATTGTATCCCTATTTGTTGTAGGGAGACGTTTATTGCATTATAGCAAACTTGAAAACCCATCTTGAAAGCCACATATTGAAGATGCAGTCAACTACCCGCTTCTGCTGGTCATACTGTGTCACCTTGGCCTCAGTGACACCATACTCTCCTGGTTTTCCTCCAATTTCTCCTTTCGATCTTTCAGTGTCTCCTTTGCTGGTGCCTCTTCATCCCTGGTTCCTCTCTCAGTTGGGGTACCTCTGGGTCCCCTACTCTTCTCAAACTAATCCACTTCTTTTGGCAACCTCATGTCTTTCTATGGAAACCAATATCACCTCTAAGCTGACGACACCCACATCTACCTTTCCTCCCCAGATATTTCTCCTCCAGAGTTGGAACGTGTTACTGCTGGCCTATTGGCTGTCTATGACTGGATGACTTCCCGTTTCCAAAAGCTCAACCTCTCTAAAAATGAACTTCTTGTTTTCCCTCCCTCTAAGGTTACCACTCCTCCATTTCCCTTCAGGTGAATGGTGCCTCGATTACTACTACCTCTCAGGCTCGTTGCCTCGGAGTCCTCTATGTCTCTGATCTCTCCGTTACTCCTCACATTCAGTCACTAACCAAATCCTGCTACTTCCACCTAAAAAACACTGCACACATCCACACATTTCCCTTCAGGCGATAAGGTGCCATCATTACTTCTACCTCGTTGCCACAGTGTCCTCTTCGTCTCCGATCTCTCCTTCACTCCTCATATTCCGTCACTAACCAAATCTTGCTATTACCTCCTAAAAAGACTGCACGCATCCACCTCGTTCTAAATCAGGACTCTAATAAAATGCTCATCCAAGCTCTAACAATCTCCCGCCTCAGCTACTGTAACCCTCTCTTCACTGGCCTCCCTGGACCAGGAAACAACGGAACCAATTATATCTCAACGGAATGTTAGCAAACATTGTTTCATGTTCAAAGACCTGCTTGAGGGATAGAGCCCCTGGCTCCCTGGGATGGGATACTAGAGACCATCATAAATGTAATGCGTCCAATCAACTTGGCAACCAAAGTGTACATTAAGTATAAACCCCCTGGAGAGCTGAAAAGTAATTTCTATGTATCACCGTTCTTTAAATTATTAAATCAGTTTACTGGTCTCCGTTTCCACGATCAAATGCAGCTTTGTTTTCTTTAACACTCCTTTTCTTTCCTCTGGTCGGTGAACGTCTGGTTTCCATGGAATTCTCGATTTTTTAGGTACCTGCCTGCACGCTTGACACTGCTTATTTGCCGACTATTAACATGTGAACTTTTTTAGATGTTATTTTTTTGTACAATGTGAAGTTTCATTCCGGATTCTATGCAGACCGAGAGAGGACTTAAAAAGAAACGAGTTGTAACTAGATTACTTGTGCATTAAAAACAAACACATTATAAAACACACGCTGCTGTTTTTTTTCTTTGTTTGAATTAATTGCATGTGAAAAGGAAAATTAAAGTTATGTTTTTATTTCCTGTTTCCATTTTGTGGATTTTTTCCAATGATGCAACATTTACCAAAAACTGTGCAAAAGTTTTACTGCTGTGGTTTATACAATATGATAAATTGCTGCAAATCCGCCGAACACGTCCAAAAAAAGACAACGATCCGCCGAACACAGCACCGACCAGCTGCTGGAAAAAGCCGACAAGCCGACGAACGGGGAAGGGAAAAAATCCCATATAATGATTGAAAGTGTCAAATTAGAAACGCTGTTTGCAAAAAAATTACCGTATTTTTCGCTCCATAAGGCGCACCTGACCATAAGACGAACCTAGTTTTTAGAGGAGGAAAACAGGAAAATAAATATTCTGAATCAAATAGTGTAATAATGGATATACTGCCCCAGCTCCTCTCATGGATATACTGCCCCAGCTCCTCTCATGGATATACTGCCCCAGCTCCTCTCATGGATATACTGCCCCAGCTCCTCTCATGGATACTGTCCCCCAGCTCATGGATACTTTCCCCCAGCTCATGGATACTTTCCCCCAGCTCATGGATAATGTCCCCCAGCACATGGATAATGCCCCAAATTACACATGGATATGCCCCAGCTCATGGATATGCCCCAGCTCATGGATATGCCCCAGCTCACACATGGATTTGCCCCAGCTCATGGATATACTGCCCCAGCTCATGGATTTGCCCCAGCTCATGGATAATGCCCCAGCACATGGATAATGCCCCAGCTCACACATGGATTTGCCCCAGCTCATGGATATACTGCCCCAGCTCATGGATTTGCCCTAGCTCATGGATTTGCCCCAGCTCATGGATATGCCCCAGCTCATGGATATGCCCCAGCTCACACATGGATATGCCCCAGCTCATGGATATGCCCCAGCTCACACATGGATTTGCCCCAGCTCATGGATATGCCCCAGCTCACACATGAATTTGCCCCAGCTCATGGATATGCCCCAGCTCATGGATATGCCCCAGCTCATGGATATGCCCCAGCTCACACATGAATTTGCCCCAGCTCATGGATATGCCCCAGCTCATGGATATGCCCCAGCTCACACATGGATATGCCCCAGCTCACACATGGATTTGCCCCAGTTCACACATGGATTTGCTCCAGCTCACACATGGATATGCCCCAGCTCACACATGGATAATGCCCCAGCTCATGGATTTGCCCCAGCTCATGGATTTGCCCCAGCTCATGGATACTGCCCCAGCTCACACATGGATATGCCTCAGCTCATGGATTTGCCCCAGCTCACACATGGATATGCCCCAGCTCATGGATTTGCCCCAGCTCATGGATTTGCCCCAGCTCATGGATATGCCCCAGCTCATGGATATGCCCCAGCTCATGGATAATGCCCCAGCTCACACGTGGATAAGCCTCAGCTCACCTGCCGCCGTCGCGTTCGTCTCCCTCTGAGCGTGAGTCTGGCGGCAGGAAGCTTGGGCACTCGCCTGGGGGAGCCACGTGACCGCGATCTCGCGAGATCGCGGTCACGTGGCTCCCCCAGGCGAGTGCCCAAGCTCCTTGCCGCCAGACGCACGCTCAAAGGGAGCCGAACGCGACGGCGGCGGCAGGTGAGCTGGGGCATATCATCATTTTTGGGCATCATTTTTTGGACATTCGCTCCATAAGACGCACCCACTTTTCCCGCCACTTTTTGGGGGGGAGAAAAGTGCGTCTTATGGAGCAAAAAATACGGTACTTAATGAAGATGTCTGGAATTTACATATAAGATCCTATGAATGATAATAAAAAGGGCTGTTACAGAAAAAAAGAAAAACGCTATTTAAAAAAAAATCTGAAAAATAAATTTTCGCGAAAGAGTCCTGAAAAATGCCTAAAAAATCCTAAAAGAAAATAAATACAGAGATTTTTTTTGCTGCAGATTTGAATAAACGGTTTAATAGATATTTCATAAAAACGGGAATATTTTTAATATTGAAATCTATGGGGTTCGCCTGATTAAACCTGCCGAATGAAACCACTGAACATCAGGGCATTTCACTGACATTTCTCTGCTGCTCGGTGTCTGTGAATAGATTAACCATTGCATCACTATGAGGATTTCACTGCTGTCGAACAGCACTGTATGTCGCTGGCAATTTGCCAAAATTTGGCGAACTGCCAGCTTTTTGAATAGCTGAATGGCCACGAAATTGCACCATATGGGGAAATTCACATTTAATGCAGGATCCCCGTTTAAGGGCCCTATTACATTCTTTGCGCACAATTGTGCGCTCGCGCAAAAACTCATTAACGCGAGGGGCAAAACCCTTTGCGCTGAACGTCGTATTAAGACGTTCGTGCACAAAATGCGCGTTAACGTCTAACACGAGTGACCCTGCGCGAACCCTTTGCGAGCGCAATTTAGTGCGCGCATTCTATACTTAACATTGTGAGCGCAAATGCGTTTGCGCGCTGGTGCGCGCATGGTATTACAATCTTAGCGCAAAATGTAACGGACGACGTTTGTGCATAATTTTAACGTCTTTGAAAAGTTGGCGGTAACGGCAAATTGTAACAACCTGACCGTACCGAACTGCGGATTCACAACTGAGAACGTCGATGCGCACGTTTTTTTTACTAGATCTGTCAAAAATGACAGCCGCTACCTTGTCTTCCGTCAGAACGTACGTCTGTTGTGACACAAAATGACGGACTCGCGTTAAAAATTACATTGCGCTCACTGATTTCTGTGCGCAACGGTACTTTGCGCACATTTTTGCGCATCGGTTTTACGAGCGTAATTTCCTGATGGATGAAAAAATGCGCGAGGAATGTAATTCCAGCGGTGTTTTTCGTGCGTTAACATTTAACTCTTCGCGCAAAAAAACACACATGTTTAGCCTGCGTTTTTGAGTTAAGAATGTAATAGGGCCCTAAATGATGTACGGCTTGAAGGAGAAAAGTTACCAGGAAAGGCTTAATGATCTTAACATGTACAGCTTGGAAAAAAGACGAGACAGAGGAGATATGATAGAAACATTTAAATACGTAAAGGGAATCCACAAGGTAGAGGAAGGGAGTATATTTAAAAGGAAACAAAGTAGCAAAACAAGAGGACATAGTCTTAGATTAGAGGGGCAAAGGTTTAAAAGTAACGTCAGGAAGCATTATTTTACTGAGAGGGTGGTGGATACATGGAACAGTCTTCCAGTTGAAGTGGTAGAGGTCAAAACAGTAATTGAATTTAAGCAAGCATGGGATAGGCATAAGGTTATCCTAAACAAAAGATAAATCCAGGTAAAGTATCCATGTAATTGGGCGACTAGATGGGCCGAAAGGTTCTTATCTGCCGACATTTTTCTATGTTTCTATGTTTCTATGTTCTATGTTTCTAAATGTTTTTAATCCCTCCCTCCTTCACTCTTGGTGAATAAAGCGTGTTTCGCCGTGCGGGTCTTTTTAGTGCGGGGGGGCACTGAAAATAATAAAAGCAAATTAAACTATCATCCCCCCCCCCCACTGCTTAAATAGATAAGTGATAAGGATTTCATATAGGAACAATGCGCCAGCTTATTTCATTTCTTTTCATCTCGGAGATGCGTGTATTCGCAGATCGTGGAAATATTATACTCGCTGCCTGGTTATACATACAAATGAGGGAGCTTTATGTGACAGATATGCCAATCAGGCTTCTCTTTCAGAGTATAAAGCCGGTGATTAGAATGATTACTCGGGGTATTGATATTTACCTATTATTTAATGAGCGCGCTAAATCTACCCAACTAGACTGAAATTATCCCTTCTTTGAGGTCAAAACAATAGAAGACGCCGCCACGGAGAGATAATAGAGGCGACGCAGTTAGCCACAAAATAGTCAATTGAATGTTGTATGGAGAGAAAGGCATAGTAAAAAAATATCGTCGCGATGAAGCGGAAGCTTTCAAGCCCGTAAAACGCCGAATTATCTCGTCATTGAAGGGGAAGAAGACACGCATCATTCTATTTTGTATACAGGCTTATGTAAAGTGATGACACATACAGGGTTATTCAAAGAGAGCCGATCTGGCCCCGAAATGTAACCGGACACTGAAATTCAGCGTACCTTTCATGGCCCTTCGGCTATTCAGAGAGCAGGCAAATCCTGGCGAATTGCCTGCACATACCTGTTGCCTGTTCGTTGCCTGTTCGAGGTTCAGTGAAATCCCCATAGAGAAGCCTCTGCTTCGTCTATTCAGAGCGCAAAACCCAGCAGTGAAAAGTTGCCGAATTGCCCTGCTGTTCGGTGGTTTCATTCGGCAGGTTTATTCAGGCGAATCCCATAGGCTTCAATGTTAAAAAAATTCCCGTTTTAATTCAATATCTAATAAACCGTTTATTATTTTAATCTGCAGCAAAAAGTCTCTTTATTTATAGATTTTTTAGGATCTTTTAGGGATTTTTAGGGATTTTTTGGCAAACTTATTTTTCTGTTTTTTTTTACATTGATTTTTCTTTTTTCTGTAACAGACCTTTTTATTATCATTCATTGGATCTTATGTGTAAATTTCAGACATTTTCATTCAGTAGTTTTTTTTGCAAACGGCGTTTCAATTTTCAAACTTTCAAGCGTACTATTTTTTTATTTTTCACCTCGTTCGTCTGCATGTCGGCTTTTTCCAGCGGCTGCTCTGTGTTGTGATCGGCGGCTAGTCGGGTTTCTCTTGTGTGTTCGGTGGGGTTAATCCAGCTGTTTCTGCAGGTTTCGGTGAGTGTTCGGAAGGTTTGCGGCGAGATTTCCCTGCACTACGGGAGCCCTGCTCTGCTCACTGAATACACCGCAGGGTCGGCGAACTAGGATCGCTGAATCGCCCCGAAGTGCGGGGAACGAAAAGTCACTGAAGCTCTTTGAATAACCCTGACAGGGTTATTCAGAGAAAGGTGAAACTGTGGAGAACTTTTGGAGATGTGAAAATTCTAGGTCAAACTAGTCAAACCAGAAAAATTCTCCCATTTAATTCACTTTCCAAATCAGCTATTCTGACCTAGAATTTTCACTTCTCCAAAAGTTCTCCAGAGTTTCACCTTTCTCTGAATAACCCTGAAAGTTAATCATGGGGGGTTATTCAGTTAGCACCAAAATTTCACCAAAATTCCAGCGGTCTCTCATTCGGGCCCTTCGGCCAAGTCAATTCGCTGACCTCGCGGTGAATTCAGAAATAAAAAATAAGGTTGTATCAATAACAATAAAAATGTTTGTTACAGAGTAAGAAAAAAAACGCCATTTTAAAAAAAAATCTGAATAAAATATTTGGCGGAAAAAATCCAGAAAAATGGCTAAAAAAATTCTAAAAAATAAATTCATAAAAAGAACTTTTTGCTGCAAATGAAAAGAATAAACGATTGAATAAAATTGGGAATTATTTTTAATGTTAAAACCGATGGGATACGCCTGTATCGAACTAAAGCACCAAACAGGGAGATTCAGCGTTTGGTGCAAAGTCAGCTCTCTTTGAAGAACTCCTTTGGTTGAGTAAGGCTAGGGTCAGACTGAGGCAGTGCGAACGCGCGTTCTGGCGCACATAATCACGGCCGTGCTAGCAGCAGATGACGGGCAATGACGGCCAATATACGAAGTACGGTCGCACAAAAGTCCGGCCGCGCAACGCAAGTGGAAAATGAACGCATTTTTTCGAGAACGTTAAACCGCTGGTACTGACGTACAGAGTGCGCTGCGGCCGCATGGCAGCGTGTGTGCGTGATTAGGAGATGTCAGACGCTGCTAGTGTGCGGCCAACATAACGTTCAAACAGCCGGATTTCCCTAGACTTCTTTTCACCCCATCGTCATGAAATACGTCCAGAATTGCGCATCGTCTGACCACTTAAGCGTATTCCGTGAAAAAATGCGTGCGCACGCATCGACGTACATTTTGACGGTGGCCGCAGAAAATGCGCTCATCTGTCCCTAGCCTTAAAGATCAGTTATTCAACCCATAGGAACGCTCCTGTCACCTGCACATCTGCCATGCATATTATTACAGTTTGTGTGCTGTTTATTGCACTTTTCGCTCCTTTTTCTTCTTTTACTATTGTAATGCATGCCCACAGCTTGTTAGTGTCCTGTGTTTAATGCTGTGGATGTGCTGTGTTCAATGAGAACTGAATCCCACTCCCTAGACTTGTTACAAAAAAATGAAACACTGCCAGCGCTGCTATTTACTGGAGAACAAAATACAAACGTTTCGGGGTCACAGCCCCTTCCTCAGTGCACAATGCCCTCCTAGACTTGTTACAGCAGAGTAAATACCCAGCATGGTGGGACGTGAACCTGATAACGCTTGCAATGCCAGGTCTGGAGCTGCGGGTGGGTAATGTACACATGCAACATAGAAGTGGGATGTATCCCAAGCCTGGAAACGAGCCACGGACTGGGCCATGGCTTTTGCAGGCTCCAAAGGACGCTGCCTTGGGCCCCACAACAATGACTGGGCCCGGGGCAACAGCCCTTTTTGCCCTGTGTTAAAAATGACCCTGGTCTGACGTCATTCTGCATAATGTTTCTGTCAGGTTCGTGCCAGGAAGGAGCCATGGCACAGCCTCAGTGTGATGTTATATTCCCAAGCGCTGGGGGTGAGCAGGCAGAAAGACACAGGAGACAGTAAATGCACAACAAAGCTTGTATTGTGGGATGGTTCACAGCAAACAGTCCAGCACAGAACAGGCGGTAGCACAGAAAATAGGCAAGTGGATGGTGGACCACGTAGTCTCTCTCCAGATCCGCTAGAGGAGAAGCAGGAGCCTTTAGGCAAATGTACCTTGATAGTAGGTTGGTCTCCTTGGAGAGGGCTGGAAGCCACTTGAGTGTCTCTGGACCCACTGGATAGTGGGCCACGCAGTGGATTGTCCAGCACGCAGGAACCAGGTAATGCAGACACAGCAAGGATGCACGGCAGAGCAAAATAAATCAGGAACATACAATGACAAGAGGGATCTCTCAAGACCTCTGGACACTGGGAAGGGAAAAACACAAAATGAAAGAGCAAAGGGGAGGAGGGTGTGGTCTGGTTATATGCAGATTCCTCAGGTTCAGACACAGGAGTTAACCCTTAGGTGGGGAGCAGGTATAGAGAGCTAGTGACCCAGGCTGACCACAGCAGGCTCTCAGGGCTGAGGCATGACAGTTTCTCAGTCCCTGCGGTGTTAAGTGATTTCACTTCAGCATGATCACTTAACACACAAACTAAACACACCCAGAAATCACATAATCTCCTCAGATCCCTCTGTGGCGAGAGTGGTGCGATCCGCTGCTTCCTTGTTCCGCAGGCAGAGGTTCACTGGTTCCAATTATAGACCTATTGACTCTTAGGAGGGTCGAGGTTCCAAGGTAACAATGGGGTCGATTTCCTATTGGTTAACTGTAACTATCAATTCATCGAAATATTTATCCGTATATCTATCTATCTCTCTATATCTTTCTATCTCTCTATATCTTTCTATATATCAATATCTCTACATCTATCTATCTATCCATATATCTATCCATCTATCTCTATCACTCTTTATCCGTCTATCTATCTCTCTAGATCTTTCTATATATCCCTATCTCTACATCTATCTATATCTTTCTATCGTTCCATCTATCGCTCTATATCTTTCTATCTCTATATCTATATCTCTATATCCTTCTATTTATCCATATATCTATCTTTCTATATCTATGTATCTATGATATCTCTATATAATTTTTATATATACGTCTATCTATGATATCTCTCTATATCTTTCTATCTCTATATCTATATCTCTATATCCTTCTATTTATCCATATATCTATCTATCTGTATCTATCCATCTATTTATCCATATACAGTCAGGTCCAGAAATATTGGGACATCGACACAATTCTAACTTCTTTGGCTCTATACACCACCACAATGGAGTTGGAATGAAACAAACACAATGTGCTTTAACTGCAGACTGACAGCTTTAATTTGAGGGTATGTACATCCAACTCAGGTGAACGGTGTAGAGCTTACAGCAGTTTGCAGATGTGCCTCCCACTTGTTAAGGGACCAAAAGTAATGGGACAATTGGCTTCTCAGCTGTTCCAGGGCCAGGTGTGTGATATTCCCTCATTACCCCAATTACAATGTGCAGATAAAAGGCCCAGAGTTAATTTCAAGTGTGCTATTTGCATTTGGAATCTGTTGCTGTCAACTCTCAAGATGAGATCCAAAGAGCTGTCACTATCAGTGAAGCAAGCCATCATTAGGCTGAAGAAACAAAACAAACCCATCAGAGAGATAGCAAGAACATTAGGCGTGGCCAAAACTACTGTTTGGAACATTCTCAAAAAGAAGGAACGCACCGGTGAGCTCGGCAACACCAAAAGACCCGGGAGACCACGGAAAACAACTGTGGTGGATGAATGAAGAATTCTTTCCCTGGTGAAGAAAACACCCTTCACAACAGTTGGCCAGATCAAGAACACTCTCCAGGACGTAGGTGTATGTGTGTCAAAGTTAACAATCAAGGGAAGACTATACCAGAGTAAATACAGAGAGTTCACCACAAGATGTAAACCATTGGTGAGCCTCAAAAACAGGAAGGCCAGATTAGAGTTTGCCAAACAACACCTAACAAAGCCTTGTTCTAACAGAACATAGTTCTGGAACAAGATCCTATGGACAGATGAGACCAAGATCAACTTGTACCAGAGTGATGGGAAGAGAAGAGTATGGAGAAGTTCGAGAGAAAGACTAATTAGGAATGAGTGAGGTTTAAGAATTATCCCTGTATTACACAAGAGTGAAAGGGAGTGAGTTCCCTTTGTTCTATGGGATCAGGCATGGGTGCCTTTGTTTTATGAGCTGAAACATGGCTCTTTGTGATTGGGAACAATAGAGAGATAAACAATGGAAAGGAGGGGGAAGGGAGGGTACAAAAAGCAGTGCATGGGACATTTTGTGTATTGCAGCTAATTTTCTTTTAAGAGGAGCTTCAGAGACAGAGCAGCGGCTAGCTCCATTTTGCCATCACCATCATCATATGAAAACCAAGGACTGGATGAGTATTACTTGCTGTATAAATCTGTTATGCATACTCTATTATCATAAGCATTTTACCCTTATTTCTCTTCCACCATTACCTTTCTCTTAAGTTACCTTTACTTCCCTTCAACCCCCCAAACCATCACCCCCACCCCCCGCTCTCCCCATAAATAAAACACTGGTACCATAGATCCAGCCAGATAACACTGGCAACCGCAATGAACCACCAGCATTGCCCAGAAATAGCGGCCTGCCCCACGTGGCTAAGCTAGCGCGACCACACGCTTCTCTCTTTATAGCAGATAGCAGGCCGGGAGGATCTTCAAACCAGGAGGCTACCTGTGTTTGGCTGCACAAACCACCACACAGACCCCCAGATCCTCCCCCTCTATCGCCTCTCCACGTGCCAGGGCCGCATATTTCACCGCCACCAAAAATGAGGACCCTCTTTTTCCGCCACCAATAAAAGACTGTGACCTTTTCACTTACCTTACACAAGGGTCTTTATCAGCCCTTCAATGTTGCCCCCGAAAAGGTTGTTCCTCGCTTTGGACAAATGGACGCCGTCATTCCAAAACAATTCCTCCTGCATTGTCACTATGTTCTAATGCTCCAAAACCTTTCCTCCCATCTCCAGCATAACCTTTTTTGCTGCCTGGTTTAGCTTCTTTCTCTCGATGTATCCTGCACCCTGCAGTTCATCCACACTAATATAGCAATTACATTAGACCACACTATCTGAACATCCGGCCATTCCTTCCTGAACCACCTAAGTGTTTCCCGGACCCTATTCTGCAAATCTATCATTGTCATAGCCCCTATGTCGTTACCCCCTAAATGCACTATCATTATATCTGGCTTCCCCCACCTTCTCCTAGATTCCTGTGCTACCCCTAAAAACTGCGCCCACCCCATACCCCTCCTTCCTATCCACCTAATGCCCGCTTTAGTGAGGCTGAACCCTAGGTTCACTCCCATCGTTGTGCCCACAGCGTGAGCAGCCGCCCAGTGTACATAGGAGTGTCCCAGGATCCATACTCTCTTTGCCCGCTCTGAAAGAAAAAACCCAAAAAACAGAATATGAACGCTCAAACACATACCAACTTTTTATATCGACTGTAAATTGAATCAGGGTTATAAGCCTACCCCCGCTTATTCACAACCCTCTCCTCTCTAACTTAGTAAATTATGAAATACCAGCTAGCCTGCTAAGACCGGTGCCCTTTAAACAAATTCCCTTTCCCCATCGCTGTTTAATCCTAACAGCTCGCGATCTGCCAGAGAAATGAAGGTTTATTAATTTTATTTTTTATTTTTTACCCAAAAACAGAATATCCCCTATGTCGTTACCCCCTAAATGCACTATCATTATATCTGGCTTCCCCCACCTTCTCCTAGATTGAATATAGAATATTTGATACAGTCCTAACCTCAACATCTGAGGGTTGGGATTTAGGGGTTATTATTGCTGAGGATCTAAGGGTAAGTAGTCAATGTAATAGAGCAGCAGGAAATGCTGGCAGAATGCTTGGTTGTGTAGGGAGAGGTATTAGCAGTAGGAAAAGGGAAGAGCTCATGCCACTGTACAGAGCACTGGTGAGACCTCGCTTGGAGTACTGTGTGCAGTACTGGAGACCATATCTCCATAAGGATATAGACACCTTAGAGAGAGTTCAGAGAAGGGCTACTAAAATGGTGTATGGCTTGAAGGAGAAAAGTTACCAGGAAAGGCTTAATGATCTTAACATGTATAGCTTGGAAAAAAGACGAGATAGATGAGATATGATAGAAACATTTAAATACGTAAAGGGAATCCACAAGGTAGAGGAAGGGAGTATATTTAAAAGGAAACAAAGTAGCAAAACAAGAGGACATAGTTTTATATTAAAGGGGCAAAGATTTAAAAGTAACATCAGGAAACATTATTTCACTGAGAGGGTGGTGGATACATGGAACAGCCTTCCAGCAGAAGTGGTAGAGGCTAAAACAGTGATTTAATTTAAACAGGCATGGGATAGGCATAAGGCTATCCTAAACAAAAGATAAATCCAGGTAAAGTATCCATGTAATTGGGCAGACTAGATGGGCCGAAAGGTTCTTATCTGCCGACATTGTCTATGTTTCTTTCCATCCCAGCAACGTTACAGCCTTTTCCACAGCCACTTTGAATTGCAACCTGGACAAAATTGGTTCCATCCTCATGCCTCAAAAAACATATGGCCGTTTGCAGGAGCCGCCTCCAAATAACCTCTTACATAACACCGGGCATACCTCCATTTAACCTCTGTATTACGCTCCAGTCTTTGTGTAATATATCCTCCCCCCCTCTAAGTAATGGATTCCTTTTGTTTTCACATGCTTCTGTCAGCCCCTCGCCCCCCCCCCAGCAACCAAGGTCGCCCAGCTAACGGTTATCTGATGCATTGTTCCTAGCTGGATGTGATTACATTGTCTCTGCACCTTTCCTCTGTGTGTGTGTGTCCCTTGCACAATGTAAATCAATGCAGTCTCCATTTTGAGTTGGGCCATAAGCACACTGGTGTATCTTGGCCTAGGCCAACAAGGCCCAGGCCTAGGGCGGCACTTTCCAGGGGGCGGCGGCCCGCTGGGTGGCCCCACCCCTAAAAAAAAATAAAAAAAAAAATAATAATTTTTTAACTTTTGCAAACTATTTTACCAGGAAGGAAACATTGAGATGTCACTAATTTTCAAGTATGTCCTGGGTAGGCAAGGCCTAGGCTTTCACTTTCCAGGGGGCAACAAAAAATCTCACCACTAATTGGGTTACTCACAGAGCACCGAAATGACGCCAACATTTTGGTGTTCTGTAGTTCCCTGCACGTCGGGGAATAAAATTTCCCAACCCTGCAGTGAATTCACCATTCACCGCAGGGTACCCAAAGTGCATGGAGTCGGCCGCTGTATGCTGCCACCGCAAACCCATGGTCTGCTGTTTTCAAAAGAACTACTGAACGAAAATGTCTGGAATTTACATATAAGATCCTATGATTGGTAATAAAAAGTTGTGTTACAGAAAAAGGAGAACCGCTATTAAAAAAAAGGGGGGGAATTTAGCCCAAAAAATTCTGAAAAAATCACTAAAAGGTACAAAAAAAAATCAATAAATAAATAAAGACTTTTTACTGCAGATTAAAATAATAAATGGTTTATTAGATATTGCATAAAAAACGGGAATATTTTTAACATTGAAACCTATGGGGTTCGCCTGAATAAACCTGCTGATTGAAACCACTGAACATCAGAGCATTTCACTGACATTTCTCTGCTGTTTGGTGTTCTCTGAATAGATTAACCATTACTTCTCTATGGGGATTTGCACTGCCTTCCAACAGCACCGTACTACTACTTGCTGGCAGTTCGCCAAACTTGTGTTTGAGCATATCACCAGAGCAGTGGTGTACTTAGAGGAGTGGCGGAGGGCGGGCCGCCCCAGGTACCAGTGATTATTGGGGTGTCATTAGGGGGTACTAGGAGGTGCCACTGTCACTGTGTGTCAGCTTTGAGCTGTGTTCTCAAACAACGAGCAGCGGAGCATGGCGTTTGCATACGGAATAAAATCGAATAGAATAAAAATCCCCCTCTCCTCCCTCCATAGCTCCTCCCCTGCCCCGCAGCAGCTCTAGGAGAGGGGAGGGGGATGTGATTTGTGTCCAGAGAGAGAAGATGACAGTAAACGGCAGGTAAAGGGGGGGGTTTCAGCAGAATATGAAGCCCTGTCTGCTTACTGCTGTTTAAAGTGGACCTTTCCTTAACCAGCACTGCAGTGATAGAAATTTGTCATTGAGCTGCCTGGCTCCTGGTGAGGCTGCTTGCGTGCAGGTCACACTCGGTCCGGCCAGTCAGGTGGTACTGAGTCTCAGTACCACCTGACTGGCTGAACCACGTGACACGCATGCACACAGCTGCCCGCCCTTTCGTTAACATGGACTGTCACTCTATTCTGGACTGAACACCCATCGGGAAGGGAATCAAAGCCACGGTGCACCCTCTGGCAGTGGCACCCCACTGCTGACAAGATGGCTCCACGCACAGACACAGCCGTGATCCTAACGTGGCCTGGAGGGACCTCCTGCGAGTCTGTACACAGTACCTGCTGACTCTGCACACAGCCCTACCGCAGACAGAGGCCGGTAAATGTAGAATAAATAATTGCTGTGTGCTCATATACACTCGGTTTGCTGGGAGTTTTATTGCAGTGGATTCTGATGCACTCATACACACCACACATTGCACTGCTGGGAGTTTTATTGCAGTGGATTCTGATGCACTCATACACACCGCACATTGCATTGCTGGGAGTTTTATTGCTGTGGATTCTGATACGCTGACACACAACACACATTGCATTGCTGGGAGTTTTATTGCAGTGTATTCTGATGCACTCATACACACCGCACATTGCATTGCTGGGAGTTTTATTGCTGTGGATTGTGATACGCTGACACACACCACACATTGCATTGCTGGGAGTTTTATTGCAGTGGATTCTGATGCACTCATACACACCGCACATTGCATTGCTGGGAGTTTTATTGCTGTGGATTCTGTGATACACACTGCATATTATTGTGAGTTTTATTGCCCTGGAGCTCTGGGATACGCTCATACACACTGCACATTACTGTGAGTTTTATTGCTGTGCAGTTCTGTGATATGCTCATACACACTGCACATTTCTGTGGGTTTTATTGCTGTGCAGCTCTGATATGCTCATACACAGTGCCCATTTCTGTGGGTTTTATTGCTATGCAGCTCTGTGATACGCTCATATGCAGTGCACGTTTCTGTGGATTTTATTGTTCCACCAATTAGAGCGGCTGTGATCCCGTTTACTTGACAAGCGTGGCTGTTCTTTGTAAAAATACTTGAATTTAAACATTTCATAATTTTCTTTATCTCAATAGATACATTTGAAATGGTATACAAAATATACAAGTAGGCACTTGGTATCCACTTTTAATATAAAGAGAGGAAAAGGCGGAGCTCTAAGAGGAAAAGGTGGAGCTTAAAGAGGAAGGGTGGGGATTAACCAGGAAGAGGTGTGCCCTTGACAGGAAGGGGTGCGTCAAATTTAAATTAGGGGTGCACGAGTTTAGTCAGGCCTAGGGCAGCACAAAACCTAAATACACCACTGCATAAGCAGTACTTCTGCGGAATACTGACTTCAAGGGGAGCAGTCTGCCCGTGGACAGGAACCCCTACGTTACAGCCTCGTTCCTCGAATGCCCTCTGGGTTAAGCTAAATGGGGACTTCTCTAAAGGACCAGCCATTCTACCTAACAGCACCTCCTTCCCCCACTTTTCTCTCAATATTTCTGGCAGTTCATATGCTGATTTCAAATGCTTTACTTTCCTACCCCCCTTTGCTTCACCCCTAATCAGTATCTTGAAGCCTTCCATAAAAAACCCTTACTCCATTCTCCTTATCCTCCATCTTAAGGCTCGCCAGCCCTGGAATTCTTTACCAAGTCTTTAACCCATGTCTTTAACACACATCTACCAATGAAACGGTTTCTTGCTTAGTATATTAATCTATAGGACCGAAGTTAAGTCAACCTACCCAAAATAGTGAAACAGCATTTGCTAACATACAAAATCACTGTTTAGTTGATAAGCCTCTTCAGAAATTATAACAGACACATTTAGATGTGTGGTTGGGGGGTTTTCTGTGAAGGCGCTGATTTATAGATATAAGTTTTGGGTTTGCAGCCTTCGAGGTGTTGCACATAATCTCAACAAAATGTGCAAATGTAATAGAGAAAACAGTAGATGGTCCTGGTGGCGCAGTGGTGTACTATAAATCGTATAAACCCTAGCCTGATATTAGGCCCTACAGGTGCTCGTACTAGAGTCTAAGATCTAAAAATGTCACCATCACCAGGAACCTTCAGGTCCCGAGAGACGTACAGTTAAAAATGAGAAGTGCAAATTACAATTGATACATAAATGCAGTAGCAAAGCCGAGAGACATGCAAGGATTATGCATAACAATAAAGTGCATGTGCTTATGAAACCATTCTTAAGTAAAGTGCATACACAGGTGGTGCGCTAAAAGCGCAAATCGCTGATAGTTCTTTGGAGGGTTGTACAGTCAATAAGTCCTAAGCCACAGTAAAGTGCACGTGCAAAAGTGCAAATAACATGAAAAAGAACCGGAAAGTTTTGTGGCCACTAGTGGTTGCACAGCGTATGAGCCGTGTTGTAGAGATAAACGGTCCACTGCCACAGCTCCTCTCCTCAATGGGTGGTTTATATAATGGGAGAGAGAAGAAAAAAATAATAATAGTGCAGACTGCTTCAGGTATTTATGGTGAGGATAGAACAAGAATCTCACTCACGGATTACAGAGCCTAGTGTGTCCCTGGCTCTGGGTTGAAGCACCTCACACCAGATATAGGGTGGCGTATCCCTTCTTTGTCCTACAGTTGGCCTCAGATGAAATACAAGCAGATAAACAGTGCTCCCATAGCGTAACACATTCGGTAAAAGTGGCAGCAAGTTAAAAAGCTGATCAATCTCACTCACCAATGGTGGAGCCTCGGTTTTATCAGGCTCGGCTTGCACCTCTCTCGCCTGGAACGTCTGTTTCTTTCCTTCTTCTATGCTGGTACTCCACCTCCAGAAAAATTTAGGGAGGAAAGAGGGGGGAAAGACCAGGGTAATAAACTAGACGTGGCTCTTGTGGAGCAGCTTCCACAGGCTAGATGGTCTTAAATGAATAAAAAATCTAAATAAAATTAAAAAGCTGAGACCCAAGAATAAAAACTTCAAAGGGTTTATTAGCATTACATAAAATAAGTCAGGGGGGGGGAATTACACTGAACGCATTTCGGCACTTAACCTGTGCCTTCCTCTAGCAGTGTGGTGTATGGGGGTGAAGAAAAAAAGCCCCCATACACCACACTGCTCCTCCTGTTTCCGTCCTCTCCTCCTGTTTCCAACCCCAACCCTCCTAGATTGTGAGTTCCTACGGGAATAGGGCCCTCATCTCCTCCTGTACTGTTTGTCAAATGTTGTTCAATGTATTGTAATCCTGTCTATACTGTGCCTATTGTACAGCGCTGCAGAATATGCTGGCGCTTTATAAATAAAGAATAATAATAAAAAAGCAACCAAAGAGTTTTTGAAGGGACAGAAGTGGAATGTTATGCAATGGCCAAGTCAATCACCTGACCTGAATCCCATTGAGCATGCATTTCACTTGCTGAAGACAAAACTGAAGGAAAATGCCCCAAGAACAAGCAGGAACTGAAGACAGTTGCAGTAGAGGCCTGGCAGAGCATCACCAGGGATGAAACCCAGCGTCTGGTGATGTCTATGCGTTCCAGACTTCAGGCTGTGATTGACTGCAAAGGATTTGCAACCAAGTATTAAGAAGGGAAAGTTTGATTTATGATTATTATTCTGTCCCATTACCTTTGGTCCCTTAACAAGTGGGGGCACATCTGCAAACTGCTGTAAGTCCTACACCGTTCACCTGAGTTGGATGTACATACCCTCAAATTAAAGCTGACAGTCTGCAGTTAAAGCACATTGTGTTTGTTTCATTCCAACTCCATTGTGGTGGTGTATAGAGCCAAAGATGTTAGAATTGTGTCCATGTCCCAATATTTCTGGACCTGACTGTATCTATCTATTTATCTGTATCTATCTATATATCTGTATCTATCGCTCTATCTATCCATATTTCTATCTATCTATCATCTACAAACCTTTAAAAAACAGGCAATTAAATTCAGCCTGGAGCTTCCTGTTCGGTGAATTATTCCTTGTGCTGTGAACTAGTGGAAACTATTGTCTGAAAATGGAGGAAATCTGGAGCAGAATGTTTAGGGTTTAGAGTTAAATCTATCTCTAAATATAACCCTAAATTAATTTCAAACAGTAACCTAACCCTTGTTTCTAACCTTATCCCTAATTTCTAACCCTAACAGATTGCAGGGTTATCTCTTATGCCGTGTTAGCCATCCAGAGAAAGATATTCCACCGGCGCTTTCATTTACTTATTGGCAATTTAAATAACAGAGAGTCTAAGTGACTTCAATTACAATCTTTTAATAATAAATGAGGATGTGTTACTATTCTGCGCAAATGAGCTTTATCTGAACTCTGAGCTACACGCAGGAAATAAACAAAGAACGCTTTTCATTTTTGCGTCACTTTTGTCATTTTTTGTCAGACTAATGCCTGGAGCTGGGTTAATGCATGCGGTTCCCAGTTTATTGTTCTTTTGGTGTTGTTGCCAGATGAACTGGAGAATTATTTCGTAAGAAGCTATTTTGTTTCAAGTTAAAATGAAGCAAATAAATTGAACAGCTTTGCCTCCTAAAAATGGAATTGTTAAAAGAAAGTAAGTTTGCTTTTTTATAGGATGCCCTTCATTTATTAAATAAGAAAAAACCCACTCAGGTTTCTTGGGATTTGGGGTACATGGACCTAGAGATGCTTTTTGGGACGTGTGGGAGTGCAGGATATTGTTTCACTGCCCTCTTTGTCAAAGTCATCCGGTGCCCCTTTTATAGGTACAGGGTGTTCATGTTCTCTGTATCCTTTTCCCTGATGTCTGTGCTGTGCATTGGGAGATTGCATTCATTGTAGAGTGCCATGTTGTGTAGGCTGTGCTATTTCCCTGATGTATCATGTTTTGTTCTTTCGTAGTCCTGAGATGTTTTCCATGCTCCCATCTAGCCCCCACGACCTGGGTTAAACCAGATCTCTGCTGCCCTCACCCCTGGAACTGGAAGTAGCCAGGTCTGGAACTGCACCTTTCTTTTCTTTGACATGACGTGGAGAGGAGATCCTTCCTTTGTCTGTTAGACCTGGAGTTTAGTGTGTGATGGAGGTTGGCGCTATTCAGTATGTTAATGCCAGGGTCTGTTTTAACTTTGTTGCGCTGTCCATCCCTTGTGTGTGTTATCCCATTGCTTCTCCTGTTCCATGACCTCCCTGGGTATGTCCTCTGTGTATTTATACCATTTTAAACCCATATAAAGCCGTTTTAAGTCTTTGTTTTAATCCGACAATGAGCTCTGGCGATTGACTGAGTGGATTTGTGCCAGACCCTTAAACATACAGTTTGGGCACTGTGACAGGCTCAGCTGTCTCTGGGGAAGTTGGAGGAGCCTGGGGGCTAGCCTCCTTCCTACTGACTATGGACCAAGGTGCTACCTGGGGTTTGCCAAATTGATTGCCCAGGGAATCCAGGATTTATGTTGAATGTGTTTGTGTATTATTCCCTTATGTATTTATTGTAGAGTCTCCTGTTGTATATAATTTGTACATCTCCTCTGTATTACTATCCTGTCTCTGTATAGTATACAGCTCCATATTAGCTATCCTGTCTCTGTATAGTATACACCTCTGTATTAGCTATCCTGTATCTGTATAGTATACACCTCTGTATTGGCTATTCTCTCTCTATAGCATACACCCCCAGTAAGTAATGGATTCCTTTGCTTTCACATGCTCTGCTCACACCCCCCCCCCTTACCTTCCTCCCAAGAACTTGCAGGCAGTTTAAGATAAGGTTGTTGTGCAAACGATCCATTGTTTTGAATGTACCTTCCCATTGTCCTGCTACTGGATCTGTTGATAGTATCTATAATGTATTCCTGAAGGGGATTGTCCCTCAACTGTTCATAGCTGTATGTTTTAAAATAAACAGTCAGTCTTGTTTTTCACTCTAAAACACTGGTCGTGCCTGGTGATTTTAGGGAGGTTTTGGGCTACGAATCCTGGATGTCGGGGTCCAGCTTATGGATTGGCTGCGTGCTCACTCAAGCGTCAGGCCACCCTGCCGCAGCACGTCATGTGTGGGCCAGTGTTGGTAAGTTCAAAGCTAAGGGTTAAAATGAGAGTTGTGGTGGAGGGAGTAAAGAGGGGGGGTTAATGTATTACCCCTTTGAATCCCCCTCCAGTTTTAACCCTGTGGAATCCCCTCAAAGAGAAATTCGGGGTAAATACACATTTTTTTATTCAAGCTATTCTCAAAATGATATTATAATATGCAGTGGGAAACGTGCAGAAGGAAGGTCAACCTGCAGACAGCCAACTGCTCCATGTACTTTTTCAAAATATAGTATTATTATTCTTTAACTATGAAGCGCCAGCATATTCCACAGCGCTGTACAATGGGCATAATATAGACAGGGTTACAATGCATTGAGCAACATTATGACAAATCAGTACAGGAGGAAATGAGGGCCCTATTCCCGTGGAAACTTACAGTACCGAAAATCAGAACAAAGTTGGTGATATGAATCGAGACCTGTTAAAGCAGATGCTGTTTTATTTCATGTTTTTGCACTTCATAAAATCAGATAAATTTCATAGGGAAAGAAGTTGGAGTTGGGGAAAAAAATAATTAGATTGTAATCTTTGTAATTATAAACAGTTTGCTTCCTTGAATGGGATGAGCACACGAGACAATCGTTCTTTGAAGTGTAAATCAAACAACTGCTGCAAAGGCTGATGCCATCACCAGCTTTACGCTGGGAGGATTTAATTGTCCTTTTGTATCATGGAACCATTGGCTGAGATTCACGAACGTCCCCTATGCTAGAGGGGTTATTCACTAGCCTCCGAATTTGTTAACAAATTGAACAGAACTGTGAATTTACCCTTCAGTGCAATTTTGGGGTAAATCGTCTATTCGCCAAACTGTCAATTCACCAAATACTGGCGAACTGACAGCAAAATACGGAGCAATTTGCTGCAATTTGCCGCAATGCGGCAGCATTGAAATTGCCCCATAGAAGATCATTCAGGGTTATTCAGAGAGCATTGAAATGCCGAATGAAACCACCAAACAGCAGGGCATTTCACTGACATTTCTCTGCTGTTCGGTGTCTGAATAGATTAACCATTGCTTCTCTATGGGGGATTTCATTGCCTTCGGACCGGCACTGTATTTTGCTGGCAATTCGCCAAAATTTGGTGAACTGCCTGCTTTCTGAATAGCCGAATGACCACAAGATTGCACCGTATGGGGAAATTCACAGTTCGGTGCAATTTTGGGGCCAGACCGTCTCTCTCTGAATAACCCTGTGAATGTAAAATAGCCACAATTTACTTATTATAGGGAAAATTAGTGGTGTTGCTGTTACTCAGCGTTGATTGCAGCAGGTACGCTCCTGCCCTTGTTGAGGTTTGCTTGTCTGGAACACAAATAGTTGCAACATTTGCTGTCATAATGGGTAATGATTAACCCCTCGGGTTTTCACCGCAGTTTCCTATTTACCCCTAGCGAGTGTCTTATCATTGACATGAGACGCCCAGGTTTTCATGACAGCTTTTTTTTGGAAACCACTTAGAAGTGAAAGGGTTGAGAAGATACACAAAAATGATAAAATTAAATTACTGCCTTCATCACCGAACAAGCGCTGGAGATGTGTTTCTTAGGCAACTACATTTGTCTGTGATATTTCAGATCACTAATATATGTTTCACTTTTGATTCTTTTTTTTTAAAACCTATTTAGCTCCAATTTAGCTTTAAAAGGGACAGTACGCTTTCACAACAAGGCTTGTTGCCTCTATCATGGTAAAGTATTTTTTCCACCACCTCCTCAACTGCTTTTACAATATAACTACATATATATTGTTAGGTCCATATATATTTGGACACAGGCACATTTTCATACTTTTGGCTCTGTATGCCGCCAGAATAAAACTAAAAGGAAACAATCCAAATGAATGTTGAAGCGCAGACTTTCTGCTTTAATTCAAGGGCTTGAACAAAAATATCAAGTACAAATTTTTGGAATTGCAACAATTTTTATACACTGCCACC
The DNA here is from genome assembly GCA_009667805.1 of Leptobrachium leishanense. Lineage (NCBI taxonomy): Eukaryota > Metazoa > Chordata > Amphibia > Anura > Megophryidae > Leptobrachium > Leptobrachium leishanense. The sequence goes on along the minus strand of CM019067.1, from coordinate 325,412,667 downwards.
CCGCCCCATTTCAGGGGCTCAAAAGTAATTGGACAAATTAATATAATCATAGATAAAATGTTCATTTTTTATATTTTGTTGAGAATCCTTTACTAGCAATGACTGCCTGATGTCTGGAACCCACGAACATTACCAAAGACTTGGTTTCCTCCTTTCTGATGCTTTGCCCGGCTCTAACTGAAGCGTCTTCAGTTGTTCGTTGTTTGTGGCTCTTTCTGCCTTTAGTTTTGCCTTCAGCAAGTGAAATGCTGCTCAATTGGGTTGAGATCAAGTGATTGACTCGGCCATTGCAGAATATTCCACTTGTTTTCCTTCAAAAGCTCCTGGGTTGCTTTTGCCGTGTGTTTTGGATTATTGTCCGTCTGCAATGTGAAGCGACGTCCAATCAACTTTGCTGCATTTGGCTGACTCTGGGCTGACAGTATATCTCTAAACACTGCTGAATTCATCCCACTGCTTCTGTTACATCATCAATAAACACCAATGACCCAGTGCCACTGGAAGCCATGCATGCCCATGCCATCATACTGCCTGGACCATGTTTTACAAATGTCGTTGTGTGCTTTGGATCATGAGCTGTACCAAGCCTTTTCCATAGTTTTTTCTTCCCAACATTCTGGTACAGATTAATCTTAGTTTCATCCGTCCAAAGAATGCTTTTCCAGAACTGCTCTGGCTTTTTAAACGTTTTTTTTTGCAAATAGCTTTTATAAGTGGCGGTGGGGTTTGCTTGTTTTTTTACCCCGTTCTTCGGCTTGTCGGCTTTTCGCGGTGGCTGGTCGGTGCTCTGTTTGGCGGATCGTCAGCTTCTTTTGGATACATTCAGGTTTTTTCGGCGTTTTTTCCGATTGATGCAGCGGTTTTACGGATGCGTTCAGCAGATGTTCCCTGCACTTTGGGGACCCTGCGGTGAATGCTGAATTCAGCACAGGGTCGGGGAATTTGATTCCCCGAAGTGCAGGGAACGAGGGAGCACCGAAATACCAGTCGAATATTGGTGCTCTTTGAAAAACCCTGTATGTACATTATGTACTTATATATCACTATTTATTTACTTTACTATCTATTTATCTATCTCTAATTATTTGTCTAGCTAAATCTGTATATATATATATATAAAATACAGTGAACCCGGCATTTCATTCTCTTTAGTTCTTTTTAAATTTACTTTCCCATCCTCATGTTGGGGCCGATTTGTGTGCCGCTTGCTTTGTATTGGCTTTCATGTCAGCAAAATAGCATGATAGCATGTGTTACTCGTACATTTTAAAATCTTTACAAAAAAAATCCACATAATAATAATCAATCTGCAATTCCAAAACCATCTGAAATAAAACCATTTAACATAGCGATACGAAACAATCCAAAAAGATATAACAAAACAATCGGAAAAAAAGTGATTTAAACTAACGATCCGGAATGATATAACGAAACGATCTGAAAGAAGGACATAACAAAACAATAAAATGACACGAAACAGCAGAGAAACGTCAGTCAGACAATATTTCTGTTAAAAATTAAACGAAGCAAAGTTTTCCTCCATCTCTGACAAATAAACCGTTTAACTTGTATATTCGCGAGTCAGTGGGTTGTCTTTCGATAACCTTTTGCCCTTATCGTACCTCCGGATTTCTTCTGTCGGATGATTACGGAGTTCCGAGCAATTCTGAATGAAACTCCTTTAAGAATAATAAATAAAAATAATACTCACACGTTTCTCTTCCCTTTTCTTCAAATTCCAGCTGTTTAGAGAAAAAAAATCTTGATTCTAATGCATAACCTAAATGTGATGAATGCAATCATGTTAAAGGGACGCTCTACTCATCCGGGCCCTTTACTGTCTTAAAGGATGTGGAGTGCCGCCCCCATCTCCACCGTTCTGGTGTTATCACTGGGTGAAGGGGAGAAGTTTCCTCCATTCACCCAGCATCCACAGCAGCCGGGATTTGAATTTCCCAGCTGCCAGTCACCAGATTGTTCACTAGTGATGTCACATGCAGAGAATGGCCCAGGTCCCCTTCTGAGACCAATCACTGTAGCGAGCGTTCCCAGAGAGACAGCGATGGATCAGATCTGTGCATGCGCGTGTAGCTCGGATCCATAGCTCACATTTTGCAAGAACACGTTATTGTAGCCATATGCTATATGTGAACGTTGCTGCGTGTCTCACTTTTTTATTGTTAAATATCATGAACAGTTCATTTAAGTAGTAAATTCAGCATGAGGACTAGACCATTCATGGATTTACTACCTACATGCTTCAAAAACACCTTCCAGGCATTTCGTTGGCTCATGTCGTTGTTTTTCAGGACTGTCAAACTCAGACCCCAGAGATGTTTCTGAACTACAACTCCAGTAACTCTCTGGCCAGTTATTACATTCAAGGAGTTCGGGGATTGTAGGCCATCAACATCTGGGGGGTGGGCTGAGTTTGAAAGCCCTGTTGTATATCCTCTGGATATTGAAGAAGCTGCCTCTTGATTCATCAGAAATCATGGCTTCCATCCTCAATTGCCAATCAACAAAACTACATCTTCATACCAATACGAGTATTGCCACCACTAATCAATATACAACATTGGATAGTGCCTTCCAACAAATATATCACACACCCAGGGGATACCTTGTGCCTCCTAGACTGTTATGACTTTCTGGGTAGGTAGGGTCGACTCGACTTGCATCTAAAGGTAACAGCCTTGATTTATTCCTTCCAATATCCTCCATTCTTCCTATTCTTGCGATATACATTGTTTAATGCTCTTCTGGCACAAATTACCGTTCCATTGATGTATGTGTAATTGGATTTCATGCATGAAGCGCTCTCCACTGTGCTTTAGACCAATCCCCAAAGATAATCCTTTCGAAATTAACGGCATTGCCCAGATCGCGCAGACAAATATAATAGTCATTTTTAATTAATGTTTTAAAAAAAGATTTTCAAATTAAATTTTGAGGTTACGAGAACAAAAATGAGGGCATTAATGAGCCAATTAATGCAGCCGTGTAAACGGGTTAAGATGCGCAAAAATACCAAATGGAAACGGAACTTACAATGGAAAAGACTGACCCGTGAGGAACAGGGTCGCGATTAGCAGTTTATGTATGCTCGTCCAAGTGTTATCATAAGCACAGCAGGGACCGGCTGGCATTTGTAAATGTGTTGAGTGAGTTTATATCCCGTATATGTGCATTAATTCCATGTGAGGAAGCTGGTGTCAACTTTGACGCACTGAATCCATTGAATGTGATTTGTCATGGCCGGATCTGGTGACACATACTCATTGTCGTAGTTGACATTCTCTTTATCATACTCAGCTTAGACACAGAATGCTGTGGGTGGCAACAAAACATCTGGTTTGACAATCAAGAGGCAGACAGTACCCAAAGACCTCAATACCATTTGTCAATGATAATAACATCTAGCTGCACCAGTGCTTGACATTTCCCGTTGATAAAAGTTGTAACTCATGGTGGTTACCCAGTGTCGGGATGTAGAATGTAAGATACTGGAGAAGCTGTAGAACAGTGACAGATAATCTTTGGAGCCTCCAGATGTTTCACGAATGGGTGTTCCATGGTCCCCTCGCCAGTCCCACAGTTAGTTGAGCATTATGGAAAGTGTAGTTCTGAATCACTGAAGGCCTTGAAAGCCAAGGATACAACAGAGCCAACATGGATATAGAAGATTGCATATAACTCATAAGAAGAGAAAGCTGGTGTTAACCTTGACCCACGGCATCTCATGATGCAGATTTGCCGTGGCTAGATCTGATGACCATTCGGATTTTTCAGGGTATCATTCTCCTTATCATATTGAGCTTAGACACAGAATGCTGTGAGTGGCAGGAAAGCCCCTGTCTTGAAAAACCCAACACAAACAGCACCCACAGACTTCAGTTCCAGGGTTACTGAAAGACTCTCTAGCGGCTAGTGTGCGTGACATTTCCCATTGATAAAAGGTACAACTCATGGTTAAGCAGTGTCGAGGTGTAAAATTTGGGAAACTGGAGAAGCTGTAGAACGGTTATTCAACTCTGTGGACCCTTCAAATGTTTCAGTAATGCGTGCTCTAGGATCCTCAATCATTCCAAATGCTAACTGAGCATCATGGGGTGTGTAGATCTGAAACACAAAGCCAAGGATACACTAGAGCCATCATGGATAGACGATTGCACTTATTTCCATGACAAGAAGCTGGTATCAACTTTGACACGCCTCATCCATTGATGGAAATTTGTCATGGCCAGATCTGATAGCCAATACCGATTTTTCCAGGGTATCATTCTTCTTCTTAATTCCTTGTTAGGAAGCAGGTGTCAACCTTGATGCACTGCATCAGTTGATGGAGATTTGCCGTGGCCAAATCTGATGACCATTCCCATTTTCCCAGGTGTCATTCTCCTTATCATACTAAGCTTAGACACGGAATGCTGTCGGTGCCAAGAAAACCTCTTGCTAGACAAACAAGAGGCAGACAGTACCCACAGACCTCAATATCAGAGTTACTGAAAGACTCTCTAGTGTCAAGGATGCTTGATGGTTCCCATTGATAAAGGTTGCAACTCATGGTTAAGAAGAGTCAGGGTGTAAAACATGGGAAACTGGAGAAGCTGTAGGTCAGTAATAGCTTCTCTTTGGATCCTCCAGACGTTTCAGTAATGCGTGATTCATGATGCTCAATCATTCCAGAGGCTATCTCAGCATCATAGAATGTGTAGTTCTGACATATTGAAAGCTTAGCATACAGTAGAGTCATCATGAATACAGAAGATTGCACTTCCATGTGAGGAAGCTTCTGTCACCCTTGATGCACTGCACCCATTGATGGAGATTTGCCATGGAGAGATCAGATGACGCGCAGACAGTACCCAGACTTCAGTACTAGAGTTATTGAAATACCCTCTAGTGGTAAAGAGCTGGACGTTTCCCATTGATGAAAGTTGAAACTCATAGTTAAGACGTGTCAGCGTGTAAAATGTAGGGAACTGGAGAATCTGTAGGACAGTGATAGCTTTTCTTTGGAGCCAACAAATGTTTCAGTACAGCATATTCCATGATGCCCAGTCAATCCAAAACATCATGGGATGTGTAGTGCTGAAATATTGAAAGCCAAGGATGCAGGGGAGCCATCACAGATATAGAAAATGTTATGTGTTGCGAGACAAAACTGAAGCTCAATCATGGCAATAAGTGTTGAGTTCCAGTGAGGTGCGCTACAGCGTGACATAGAGTCTACTAGGTCATTACACAGTGGCTGGGAAGTATAGAAGCATTCACATAGGTGAGTGGCCACGACAGATGATGTTTGTTTGGTTTCTGAGCAGTGACATAGTTAGGAAATCATTGTAAGGTACCAGGACAAACAGACCTCTGTGTTCATGACGTAAGACAGAATGGGCATCGCCATAATTTGAGTGGACATCCAGTGGTCAACAGAGTGGAAAGACCTATTATTTTTCCTTCATAAACTGCAGATGATGGAGTAGCAACACTTGACTTGACAAGTATGAGATGGAAACCCATTATTCCACATTAAAGCAAGGGGAGGTTTGAATATCTGAGCCTTTCACGATGGATAAAGAGAGGGCATTTTACGGAAATGGTTTCCATAATGCAAAGCACAACACAAAGTGAAATGTCTAATAGCCAGCAGGAAACATATTGTGAGAGTAACATACTATACGGAGTGAGGTCAGTTCTTATGCCGAAACCACAGTGCGGGAATGGATCATTGCACATCATGTGAGTAAAGCATCTCATCAACCTTGAATTAACGCACATCCTATTAATAAAGTAACAGGTTTGAAAAAATCCTCAGAATTTCACACTTTTGAGACACATAGAGCCCTATTTCGACCCTGCCATTAAGGCAATGGCTGGAGCCATCGTAAACGATGGCTGCATCCGTTAACTTAACAGGTCGAGTCACTATTCTGGGAATTAACGGCTCCTTACTGGGCAGTAACGGCTCCTATACTTTGAGCAATTAGTTCCACGTTCTTCCGTGATTCAATGCAACCCGTCATACTACAGCTCATGCAAAGCTTTGGTAGCGCTTGTGTATGGTTGCACTTCCCTCCATTGAGTCTTATGGGCTCCAGCAGCTTATATATTAAATGGCGAGGCGCCATCATGTTATCTGTTTGCGGCTCCAAAATATTCTGACTTGAGATGATTAAGCAGAGGCTGGGTCGGAATAAAGTCGATAAGAGGGAGTCACTAAGGGGATATTGACTTTTTGACTTTGTGTTTCCAAGAAGGACCTAATATAGCCACAATCAGCACTTTTTTTGCTGTTTTTCAGTTCGCAGGATTCAGATTTAGGTTTTAATGGCATTTCGATTCCCGATGATAATAATTCGGCTCAGATATTGGCTCTCGTGGCTTATACTCTTTTAATGGAAATATCGGCTTTATCGATTCAATTTGAATTGATCAATTTGATGATTTCATTAAAAATATCAAATGCTGGAAATGCTGATAAATGGATTTTCTGGCAGGGAAATAGAGGGAATCAGACTGAAATCATTATTTAAACAGTGGATTTTTCTTATAGATGTGTTTAAGTGCACAAATCTGTAGGATCCTGGCAGAATATAAGTTTTTTTGGCCATTTTACTGGACAACTTTTTATCTCGCCAGTGGCATGTTTTGGAATATCGGCTCTAGCCGAAATTTCTCAGTTGAATAAGACGATATTTAAAAAATATATATTGGTACTGGAATTTAAGGGGTTATTCAGAGAGCACCAAAATGTCACCGACATTTTGGTGCTTTCTTGTTCCGCGTGCTTCCCTGCACTTCGGGGAATCAAAGCTCCCCACCCTTGCGTTGAATTTGTCCCCAGAGTGCAGGGAAAACCAGCCGCAAACCCTCCAAACACGCACCGAACACTCAACGCTGCAAAAACCACGCCGAACGTGCCAGAAAAAGGGCGACAAGCTGACGAACTGGGTAAAAAAAAAAAAAAAAAAGTACGCTTGAAAGTGTCAAAATTGAAACGCTGTTTGCAACGAAAATGCCTGGAATTTACATATGAGATCCAATGAATGATAATAAAAAGGGCTGTTACAGAAAAAAGAAAAAGACGCTTAAAAAAAACCATAGAAATAATTTTGCTGAAAAAAATTTGCGAAAAATGCATAAAAGATCCTAAAAAATCCTAAAAGGTCTGTTACAGAAAAACAAAAAAATGCTTCCAAGAGAAAAAAAAAAAACGGAAAAAGTATTTTGCTGAAAAAATCCTGAAAAATGCATAAAAGATCCTAAAAAAATCTATAAATAAAGAGACTTTTTGCTGTAGTTTAAAATAATAAACGGTTTATTAGATATTCGATTAAAACGGGAATATTTTTAACATTGAAACCTATGGGATTCGCCTGAATAAACCTGCCGAATGAAACCACCGAAAAACAGGGCATTTCGGCAACTTTTCACTGCTGTTCGGTGTCTCTGAATAAAGTAACCATTGCTTCTCTATGGGGGATTTCACTGCCGTCAAACAGGCACCCGTACGGTGCAAAATTTGGCGAACTGCCTGCTCTCTGAATAGCCCCAAAATGTCACCGTATGTTGAAATTCAGCGTCTGGTTACATTTCAGCGAGATTTCGGACCTCTCTGAATAACCCCTTAAATTGTGTCCAAGGTCAGAATAGAAGCCTGTATATACGTAACACTCGGGAAATACAAACCCACGGTCGACGCAGGCGATGTTGAGTGTCTGGCCTTAAATTTAAGGAAATTGTAAAAAGATAAAGGTCTCAAGTTGCCGGTAAGTTGCCGAACGCAAATTAACTGGCTACACGGCACTCCTCCTCTTTATTGTGCATGATGTATTTTTAGAGAATAAATTAGTTTTAGAAAATGAAAAGCACAGAAATACTTAGGCAAGACTTATCGAAACATTCATTACACGCGTTTTACTTTTTCCTCAGCTGGAAATGTCATTGGAGCATATTTGAGAAGTTGACATTTGTAGCTAAATAAAAAGGAGCCAAAAATATTTTTTCCGGTATCCAAGGGTCTGTTTGCAACTCCTGTGTCAGATATGAAATAAAAATTACTGAGAGGGTCATTCTAGTGCAAAGGAACTCACAAAGGGCCCGTCGGAATGGATGGAGACCTCATTCAAGCCGAAGAAACGCTCAACTTGAAAGGATTATGCTGATATCACTGCTCAGCACACTTTTTAATGACTTGTTAAAACCATTTAAATGGACACGACCACTTACATAATCTGTAACTAGATTACTTGTGCATTACAAACAAAACCACCTTATAAAACACACGCCGCTGTTTTTCTTTGTTTGAAGTAATTGCATGTAAAAAGGAAAAATAAAGTTAAGTTTTTTTATCTCCTGTTTCCATTTTGTGAATTTTTCCCATGATGTAACATTTACCAAAATCCGTGCAAACGTTTTACATTGTGGCTGGGCCTTATTTAATACAGGATTTGACAGTTAATGAGGTGGAGGAGGAAACGATTAGATAATGCTGCAGGACATCTATTGTTCTAAAGGCTACAAGATATAAGAACTGGCAGCGGCATGAGATAAGACAGGGAGCTTAAAAGCCTTTTAACCCTTTTGCTGCTGAACCATTTCACCTCTGTGTGATGAGCTCATTTTTACCGGTTTCGCTCATCATGTTTAAACGCGTTTTGAAGCCACATTTTTTTATACGACCCAGACAAATTATATATCGTTCTCTCCGGCAGACTCAGCAGATTCATAATATATCATTATTATATGTATACGTCATGTCCTGCTTGAATATTATAACAAAAAATGCAATACAATTTGAATTTTTAATCATTTACAGTGTGTAAAGTATTTTTTTTCACATTTTAACATGCGCGCCATTGCGGTTATATTTTCTATGGGGTGCGCTTGTTAAAAGAATTAGAAATGGGGACTCATTACATTTTTTTGGGGGAAATTACGTGATTTTTAGCAAACGCCCCCCCATTGAAAAAATAGCTGGTGCAGCATCATTGTTCACATTATAAATGAATTGGAAACAATATTGCTGCATTAACCCCTTCACTGCTGAGGACGTGTGGGACACGTCGTCATTGACGCACGCTACATGCTGAGGACGTGCCCCACACGTCATCAGCTTTGCGGGACCCCCAGCGGAGATACTCACCTCTCTGTCTGGGGTCCCGCGGCGGTTTGACTTAGGCGTCCTCAGATGCTGAAGTTAAGACCCTCCCAACGTCAATGACGTCATCGCACCATGCGCGATTACGTCATTTCCAGGCGACCCCCCGGCAATGCCGAGAGATAGCCTGGAAGGGAGGGGGGATCCGTTCGGATCCCTCTCCCTCCCGATCGGGAAGGCACAGCGCCAAAAGCCAGGCACCGCTTAAAAGGGGAGAGTCTCCCCTTTTAAGCGGTGCCTGGCTTTAACGCCTCAAGCACCAGGTCGCATTTCAGCGCCTTGCGTTGCCGAAGTGCGGCCCAGCTCCAGTGGGGGCCAGCCATCTTGGATGGCGGCTCCACCCCTGGGTCCACCCCCTCGCAGCCCGACGTCATCGCGCATAGCGTGATGATGTCAGATAGCTAGGGAACCCCTAGCTGTCCTCTGAACCCCGATATCTCCAGAACTGTGGCAGCTAGGGAGTCATGGAGGCCTGAGCATGGCCTTTCGAATGATACTCAACATGACCAGGTGCAAAGTAAAATAAAAATTAAAAAAAGTAAAAACCATAATAAATAAATAAATAAAATTAAAAAGTCCCCATTTCTAAATTTTGTACAAGCGCACCCCATAGAAAATATAACCACAAAAGCTCATGTGATAAAATGTGAAAAAAAACACTTACATGCTGCAGATGATTAAAAATTCTAATTTTATTGCATTTTTTCTTATAATATACAGGCAGAACATGATGTATACATATATCATATTGGCTCACCCCAAACTGACTAGTTTTCTATCAATTAGACTGTTGTCTATCAGAAAAAACATAATCTGGCCCGAGCCAAACATTATTGATTAAGCAAACTGGCATCAAACCTAGCCTCCCCCCCGCTCCATTAAATGGAATGAGAATAAATAAGTAACTGATGATTTTCTCTATGAAAATCATCTTGGCTCACCCCAAACGGACTAGTTTTCTATCAATTAGACTGTTCTCTATCAGAAAAAACATAATCTGGCCCGAGCCAAACATTAAAATAATGACATATTATGAATTTGCCAAGTCTGCCGGAAAGAATGATATATAATATGTCTGGGTCATATAATAAAATGTGACTTCAAATCGCATTTAAACATGATGAGCGAAAGCGGTAAAAATGAGCTCAGCACACAGCGGTGAAATGGCTCAGCAGTGAAAGGGTTAATAAAACAAAAACAAAAAAACGGTTTTTTTTTTATTTTTTATTTATTTATTTAATTTAATTTTAATTTAAAAAAAAAATTCTTTACATTTAACATGGTCATGTTTGGTATCATTTGAAAGGCCATGCTCTGGCTGTTCTGATGAAAACATTAACCCCAAACATTAACCCCTAGCTGCCACGGATCAGGAGATAGGGGGTTCATTGGCCAGCTCAGGGAGGGGACTGCGATACAGCACCTGTTGGTACCGAATCGCAATCCAGTCCCCAAGGGGTTAAATGCAGCCACCGCTTGGAAGGGCAGGCTGTGCCCTTCTAAGCGGTGCCTGCTTTTTGTGCGTGCCCCTTACTGATGGGGAGGGAAAGAGGTCCAAAGCACTGGCGGGGGGTGCCTGGAATAGATGTCATTGTGCCCGGCGTGATGGTGTCTATTCGTGTAGCCGGGGTCTCGGAAGCTGGGCAGAAATCCAAGATGTCAGTCCGCACCGGGAGGGGCCGCAGCGATCGGCCGGAATCCCAGCCGATCACGGCTGCACTGGGATGCAGCCAAATGCCGATGTGGCTGGACGGGCTCATCGCGTCCTCCGCATTGAAGTGGTTAATCTGCCCCCTGGCAGGGCCGGTGCTAGACTATTTTGCGCCCTAGGCAAGACCAGCTACTTGCGCTCCCCCCGAAACAAACCACTGCACATTATCTTGGAGCTCTGTGACCCCCTCATAAACACTGCACATTACTGTAGAGCTCTGTGACCCAACCATAAACACTGCACATTGCTGTGGAGCTCTGTGACCCAACCATAAACACTGCACATTGCTGTGGAGCTCTGTGATACCCTCATACTCACCATACATTACTGCGGAGCTGTAGCCCTGCTGATTTGGCCCCCTTTAATTTTGGCGGCAGGGTGCGCCGCGTGACGTCTGCCGCCAGTGCATAGTGTCCTCACGGTTTGAGGCTTGGGGCGAGGTTTTGGGGCCCTTACAGTTGGTTGAAGGGGTTAATAGGGCCACTCATTTTGGGGGAAGGCTGAGGAAGGGAGAGTGACGGTGGGGTATTTTTCTGGGGTGGGAGGGAGAGTGGTGGGGTATTTTTTTGGGGGGAGGGAGAGTGATGGTGGGGCATTTTTTTGGGGTATTTTTCTGGGGGGAGGGAGAGGGTGGGGTATTTTTTGTGGGGGGGGGAGTGATGGTGGGGTATTTTTCTGGGGTGGGAGGGAGAGTGATGTGGGGTATTTTTCTGGGGTGGGAGGGAGTGTGATGGTGGGGTATTTTTCTGGGGTGGGAGAGTGGTGGGGTATTTTTTTCTGGGGGGAGGGAGAGTGATGGTGGGGTATTTGTCTGGGGGAGGGAGAGTGATGGTGGGGCATTTTTCTGGGGGGGTTTTCTGGGGTGGGAGGGAGAGTGATGGTGGGGTATTTTTCTGGGGTGGGAGAGTGGTGGGGTATTTTTTTCTGGGGGGAGGGAGAGTGATGGGGTATTTTTTTGGGGGGGAGTGATGGTGGGGCATTTTTCTGGGGTATTTTTCTGGGGTGGGAGGGTGAGTGATGGTGGGGTATTTTTCAGGGGTGGGAGAGTGGTGGGGTATTTTTTCTGGGGGGAGGGAGAGCGATTGGGTATTTTTGTGGCGGGAAGGGAGAGTAATGGTGGGGCATTTTTCTGGGGGGGGTAATGGTGGGGTATATTATTAGGGGGTAATGGATGAGTGGGATATATTACAGGGGGGGTGCTTATACTGGGAGGGTGTATCAGCCATTGGGGAATGGGTGATGGTGCTCAGGGGTGTTTTCCAGGGGAGGGGGACCTGGCATGGGGATGTGTACACTGTACTTTGCTTGTGCCAGTGAGAGGAGCCGCCCCCTCCCTCCTCCTGATCAGGCTACCTCCAGGGCATAGGGATTGGATGGCACACGTCATGTGGCGCGCCATGTGATGTACAAAAAAGGTGTGTATAACACAATTGGGAGCACCACCTAGATACATGAAAACAAGAATAGTGTGATACAGTTTCCACACGGGTATTTTGTTATGAGCCCCCTACAAGTCGCACTCACTAGACACAAACGAATTATAAGCGTATCTTATATCAAGATGTTACCCTCCTCGGGATTCCATCAGTGGATCAATACTTCACTGGAGAGACGGGTCCTTCGTGCTGCTTGATTTTCGGGATGCTCGAAAACTTTTTTCCGCTTGGATGTAGGGTGAAATACGAATCACTCTTGCTGTAGCTACAGTTAAGATCTTGGACACTGTATCTGGATGCTGTGCAATGCAGCACGAAGGTTCCGTCTCTCCGGTGAAGTATTGATCCACTGATGGAATCCGGAAGAGGGTAACATCTTGATATAAGATACGCTTATAATTCGTTTGTGTCTAGTGAGTGCGACTTGTAGGGGGCTCATAACAAAATACCAGTGTGGAACTGTATCACACTATTCTTGTTTTCATGTATCTAGGTGGTGCTCCCAATTGTGTTATACACACCTTTTTTTGTACATTTCTGTTCGAGCGTATAAGGGAGGAGGGCTCCGGGAGCCCAGGAAAAGATACGTATATATTTTTTTATTGGTATCAAGATCTCACACAGTATTGTTTTTTTGGCGCGCCATGTGACCCTGGCCGGCTGGCTCCCTCTGATTAGCAGGGTTATTCAAAGAGATTCGAAAAGTCACCGCACGTTCGGTGACTTTTCGTTCTCTTCAATTTGGTTCCTTTTGCCGATCCCATTTCTGTGACCCTGCAGTATATTCAGCAAACACCACGCCGAAAACCCTCAAAAACTTCTGGATTAACCTGCCGAAAACCACGGAAAAACCCGAGCAGGAGCCGATCACCTGCAGCGAAGCCTCCGGAAAAAGCTGAGAGACCGCAGAGTGAAGTGAATAAATTAGGAAAACAGTTTGCATGAATGTTTGAAAGTGAAACACTGTTTGCAAAGAAACTACTGAGCGAAAATGTCTGAAATTTACATATAAAATCCAATGAATGATAATAAAAAGGGCTGTTACAGAAAAAATAAGTAAACTTAAAAAAAAATCAGAAAAATGCTTAAAATATCCTAAAATATCTATAAATAAAGAGACTCTTTCCTGCATAATTTTACAATGAACGGTTTATTAGATATTGAATTAAAACGGGAATATTTTTAACATTGAAGCCTATGGGATTCTCCTGAATAAACCTGCCGAATTAAACCACCGAATGGCAGGGCATTTCGGGAACCTTTCACTGCTGGTTTTCGTTCTCTGAATAGTCGAAGCATTGCTTTTTCATGGGGATTTCACTGCCCTCGAACAGGCACCGAACAGGCACCGTATGTGCAGGCAATTCGCCAGGATTTGGCGAATTGCCTGCTCTCTGGATAGCCGAATGCCCAAGAAAGGTAACCGAATGCTGATTATCAGCGTTCGGTTACCTTTCTCAAGCAATTAGGATCTCTTTGAATAACCCTGTAGGCCATAGGGAGTGCTGGATGGCTGGGGTATTGCAGGTGCCGGGCACAGAACAGCACCGGCGGTGGATAGTGCAAGGGCTGCCCTTGCTGACACCTGGCTCGGGGCCGGGGGCCGGCTGCGCCCCTAAGTGGCGCTGCACTCTAGGCGGCCGCCTAGCTCGCCTAGCGGGCGCGCCGGCCCTGCCCCCTGGTGATGTCCTTTGAATACATCCCATACAATACAATGATGTGAGTCGATGACTGACCCATTCTATGGCCTAAGCCACGCAGTGAGGAGCAAGTGATGGAAAGATACTGTTTGGGGGATGGGCAGATTACAACACAAAATATCACACAATGGAGCACCGAGTGACACATATAGAGGAAAATATCACACAATGGATGCACCCAGTGACACATATAGAGGAAAATATCACACAATGGATGCACCCAGTGACCATATAGAGGAAAATATCACACAATGGATGCATCCAGTGACACATATAGAGGAAAATATCACACACTGGATGCACCCAGTGACACATATAGAGGAAAATTTCACACAATGGATGCACCCAGTGACACATATAGAGGAAAATATCACACAATGGATGCATCCAGTGACACATATAGAGGAAAATATCACACACTGGATGCACCCAGTGACCATATAGAGGAAAATATCACACAATGGATGCACCCAGTGACACATATAGAGGAAAATATCACACACTGGATGCACCCAGTGACCATATAGAGGAAAATATCACACACTGGATGCACCCAGTGACCATATAGAGGAAAATATCACACAATGGATGCACCCAGTGACCATATAGAGGAAAATATCACACAATGGATGCACCCAGTGACACATATAGAGGAAAATATCACACAATGGATGCACCCAGTGACACATATAGAGGAAAATATTTTCTTAACTAAACCTACAAGAGAAAAACAAAGCGCATGTAAGATATCAGCAGCATCACATCAACACAATAAGGATGTTTCATTTTTTGGCCCTTTAAAGGGTTATTCTATTTTCACTGCTCCACACACACAACATCTTTCTAAACAACTTTAACGTCTGGAGCCGACTTTAGCGTCTTGGTTGGAATGCGGACGTTAAAGGTAATGGTTAACGGCCGTCGCATGACTTTTCCATTAGCATCTGACTTTCAATGACAACTTAAAATACCACCCCAGAGGTGTAAGAGTTTTTGTAAGGAAGAAGCGTGGAGTTCCAGGTGTTCTAAACGGAATGTTAATGCAGCGACGTCTACCTGCCCAGTGCTGAACGGCCAACGCGTTTCTCCACCACTTTCCTCAGGAAGACTTTTTCTTCTGCATATCTTCTGGTTGCAGACATCCTGCCTCTGCGAATACTAATTCCCACCAGGACTTTGTTAAATCCTTTAATACATCTTGAAGCAAAGCACTCGGTAATGAGAGCATCGTACAGGCTTACGGTGTGAATGAAGGCCCTCTATTGGAAACGCTCTCCTAATCCCACAAGAAAAGTGGGCAAATACATAGCTGTCTCCTCTGTTATGGATCCCTTGTACTCAGCACCGGGTAATGCGCCAACATGTTTGAAAGCGTTAATTGCCGCGATTACTCGGGGAACGGGTGAGGATACAAGTCACTAAGTGCTGAGATAAATGCCGTTAATACACACCTACACGTGCACAGTCAGTCTGTAATTCCTTCCATCCTCTTGGCATTTACCTGCTGTCTGTCAGCTGGAAAGGATGAGGAGCGGCGCGATATTATCCCTGCCACAAGCTCATGATTCCAAGGATACGTTATGGCTGATTGCATGTGCAAATGCACACGGCTGGTATTTTGATGACCTGTCTACCGGCTGGGACACATGCAAACTGCCATGGGAGAGGGTGTGACACCCATGGGTTTACATGCACACAGCATTTCCACAAGAGTGTCAATAAACCCTGGCACCTGCAATCGAACTGCCATGGGAGGGTCAGTGGTACCGTGCACTGATATTACGGCAGACACTCACACACTGCCACCAGAACAGTGGTTCCCAACTCCAGTCCTCAGGGAGCCCCGACAGGCCAGGTTTGCAGGATATCTGAAGCACAGCACAGGTTAGATGATTTTCAGCTCAGTTATAGCAACTTCAGTCTGCTTTTCCCCAAGGGAATCCTGCAAACCTGTCCTGTTCGGGGAAGCTGAGTCTCCTCCATCCAGCATCACCAGCAGCCAAGATTTTGAAAGTCCCAACTGCCGTTCACCAGATCGGTCACTAGTGATGTCACACACAGAGAGTGGCCGGCGTCACCCTCTGAGACCAATCGCTGTAGCGAGCGTTCTCAGAGAGGCAGCGATGGATCAGATCTGTGCATGCGCGTGCAGCCCCGATCCATCGCTCTGCGCAGGCGCTACAG
Source organism: Leptobrachium leishanense (assembly GCA_009667805.1). NCBI lineage: Eukaryota > Metazoa > Chordata > Amphibia > Anura > Megophryidae > Leptobrachium > Leptobrachium leishanense. The sequence continues at coordinate 325,396,473 of CM019067.1, read as the reverse complement.
AACCTGTGTACGTAAAGAGTCTCGTAGCGCTGCGCAATTTGGGGTTCCTACACACTACACAAGTTGTATAGGAGCACAAATGGTGCAGAAAAGCTTCAGGGACTTCTGGGCTTGGGAATCCCTGAGACGAAGAGGAGGAGCAGCGCGTGGAGAGGGAGAAAAGGTGAGTAAAATCACCCAAAATAAAAAAATAATTGAGCAGAGGCTGTCAGCAACATTTGCCCAATTATTTAAGGGCAAAAAAAAAAAAAAGGATCTCGACTTTCAATAAAATATCGCTTTCATATAACCCTCTTTTATACCTTGTGTTCCTTTGTATATCTATTCCTATTTCTTTTCATTGCTTTTGTGCGGGTTCTTCATTGTATCGGGTAGGGATGCACTGATACCATTTTTTAAGACCGATACTTTTATTTAAAGTCATGTGACCGCTTTCAAGTAATTTAGGATTTTTGCTGAAAGCCTGTCCAATCTGTTAATATTGAAATGTGTGGCCTGACACACCATTTACCCACTACACAGCTTGCACACACCCTGAACACACACACCAGACCTCACCTCAGATATATATGTATACCCACACCAGACTTCAGATACAGGTATAAACACAGACCTCAGATACATGTATATCTACACCAGACCTCAGATACATGTATACCCAAACAGACCTCAGATACTTGTATACCCACAGACTTCTGACCCATGTACACCTACAGACACATGTGTACCCACAGATCTGACGCATGTATACTCTCAGACACAACACATATATACTCAAAGACCTGACACATGACATGTATACCCACAGATCTGACACTTGAATATACCCACAGAAACATGTATACTCACAGACCTCACACAGAGACACTGGGGCAGCTGGCGAAATGCATTAGCAGTATTTCGCCAACATTCCCCTCCTGCTGGCCATGTTACAGAATGCCCACCGGCTTGTGAAGGCTGTGACTTCTTCTCGCGAGATCTCGTAACCCCTGCTAGATCACGGCTGGAGGGCTGTGTCACAGCCTTCACAAGTCGGTGGCCACTCTGTAACGCGGCCAGCCGGAGGGGAATGCTGGCGGAATGCTGTTAAAGCATTCTGCTAGCAGCCCCTCGGATACCGGCAAGCCGGCCCAGCGCAGGATTCCGGGTATCGGTAGAAATATCAGCGATACCAAGCAATCATGCAAATGCCGGTATCGGCACCGATTCCAATACTAGTATCGTATTGGTGCATCCCTAATATCAAAGTACCAAGTATAAATTAGTCACTCGGTTGGTTGGAATGTTCCCTGTGTTTGGATGTTTCATAAATAAGTCATAGGTTGTGTTTATGTTTTCCTATTTGATTTATAGATTTTTCTCCCCTCCTGTTTCTCACCCTCCTGCCCTGCTAGATTGTAAATTCTCACGGGAATAGGGCCCTCATTTCCTCCTGTGCTGCTTTGTCAAATGTTGCGCTGTCTCTGTGTATCGCAACACCAGTGGCGTAGCGTGGGTTGTCAGCGCCCGGGGCCAGCAAAGAATTGTGCGCCCCCCCCAACCTGTGGACGTTATCGATATTGCCCCAGCTCACACATGGATTTGCCCCCAGCTCACACATGGATTTGCCCCCCAGCTCACACATGGATTTGCCCCCAGCTCATGGATTTGCCCCAGCTCTCACATGGATTTGCCCCCAGCTCATGGATTTGCCCCCAGCTCATGGATTTGCCCCCAGCTCATGGATTTGCCCCCCAGCTCATGGATTTGCCCCCAGCTCATGGATTTGCCCCAAGCTCATGGATTTGCCCCCCAGCTCACTCATGGATTTGCCCCCCAGCTCACTCATGGATTTGCCCCAGCTCACGGGGATTTGCCCCCAGCTCATAGATTTGCCCCAGCTCTCACATGGATTTGCCTCAGCTCTCACATGGATTTGCCCCATCTCATGGATTTGCCCCCATCTCATGGATTTGCCCCCCAGCTCACTCATGGATTTGCCCCCAGCTCATAGATTTGCCCCAGCTCTCACATGGATTTGCCTCAGCTCTCACATGGATTTGCCCCATCTCATGGATTTGCCCCCATCTCATGGATTTGCCCCCCAGCTCACTCATGGATTTGCCCCCCAGCTCATGGATTTGCCCCAAGCTCATGGATTTGCCCCCCAGCTCACTCATGGATTTGCCCCCCAGCTCACTCATGGATTTGCCCCCCAGCTCTCACATGGAAGCTCTCACATGGATTTCCCCAGCTCTCACATGGATTTGCCCCCATCTCATGGATTTGCCCCAGCTCATGGATTTGCCCCAGCTCATGGATTTGCCCCCCAGCTCACTCATGGATTTGCCCCCATCTCATGGATTTGCCCCCATCTCATGGATTTGCCCCCAGCTCATGGATTTGCCCCCAGCTCATGGATTTGCCCCCAGCCCTTACCTGGATATTGCCCCAGGCCCCAGCTCCGGCGGGGGTTGAGGGGACCGGGACCCAGATGCCGGGCAGCGCGGGAGCTCCGTACCACCTGATTAGCCGGACAACGTGACCGGCTGCGCACGCCGCGCACGCCGCGCAGCCGCATCACCTAACAGGACGGACTGTTAAAGACCGGGCAGGCGCTCCCGCGCTGCCCGGCATCTGCGTCCCCTCAACCCCCGGGCCAGTTTTAGGGGTGCAAATGCGCCCCTAACAAAACTGCGCCCGGGGCCACGGCCCCCAGGCCCCCCCACGCTACGCCACTGCGCAACACTGTCTATTGTACCCATTGTTCAGCGCTGCGGTATATGTTGATAACTAAAGAATAATCCTGACCTGGGTAAAGAGCGTTAATGTACTGATGCACTGAGCAAACTCTAGAAGTGGTTTTTGTTTATTTATCTAATAATTTAAATAAAAAAGTCCTGAAATAAATAGCAATGTTCAATCAAGTTGAAAACACAATGTGCTAAATTACAATCTTCGCGCAAACGTTTGCGCCGGCGCAAAAATGCATTAACGTGAGGGACAAAACCCTTCGCGCAGAACGTCGTATTACAATGTTGGCGCAAAAAATGTGCGTTAACGTCTACCGCGGGGGAACCTGCGCGGACCCTTTGCGAGCGCAATGTATGTTGCGCGTCCTATACTTAACATTGTGAGCACAAATGCGTTTGTGCGCTGGTACGCGGATGGTATTACAATCTATGCGCAAAATTTAACGCACAGCCTTTGCGCGCATAACTTTAACGTCTTTTAAGGCTAGGGTCAGACAAAAGCAGTTTTAACGTGCGTTTAGACGCACGAAATCACGGCCGTGCTAGCAGCAAATGACGTCCAATGCCGGGGAACACACGAAGTACGGCCGCACGAAAGTGCGTCCGCGCAACGCAAGTGGCAAACGAACGCATTTTTTCTAGAACGTCAAACTGCTAGTACGGACGTACAGAGTGCGCTGCGTCTGCTAGAGGCGTGTATGCGTGATTGGGAGACGTCAGACGCTGCTAATGTCCGGCCAACATAACGTCCAGACACAAAAAGTGTTTTATTGATGATCCGTACAAAATCACGGACGAAAAGGCGCATCGTATGACCGCTATCGCGTATTCCGTGAAAAAATGCGTCCATTCATTCAAACGTACTTTTTCACAGACAACGCGAAAAATGCGTTAGTCTGACCCTAGCCTAAAAGCTGGTGATAACGGCAAATCTGAACGTCCTGACCGAACCCAAATACATCAGCACGAAAAAAACAATACAGCAAAGTATTCACATTCTACACATTCCCAAGCAATGAAATGGAGAAGTTGTGCGTGTTTTTATTATTGCTGCAGCATATATACTCAGATTGATTTTTACAGGTGCAAAAACTTAAAGGGAGACAATTGTGGTTCTTAATTCTGATTGGCTGAATCGCGTGAAAAAACAGTCCACACGCCGATTTCTGCGCGCAATGTTAACTCGCGCTCGTTTTTGCGCGTCTTTTTTCTGCACGTTATTTTTTGATGGATGAAAAAATGCGCTCGGATTGTAATACCAGCGTTAATTTACGCGCGTTAACGTTTAACTCTGCGCAAAAAATAATAGCGCTGCGTGAGCGTATTTGGGCAAATAAAGTAATCGAGCCCCCCCAATGTGCTAAATCACAATCTTCACGAAAACGTTTGCGCCGGCGCAAATAATCATTAACGCGAGAGGTAAAACCATTTGCGCCGAATCCTGTATTACATAGTCAGCGCAACAACCACGCAAAATCGTCTACCGCGGGTGAACCTGCGCGAACCCTGCGCGAGCATACTGTACTGCGCGCGTCCTATACTTAACATTGTGAGCGCAAATGCGAATGTGCGCTGGTAGGCAGATGGTATTGCAATCTATTTCGCGGTAATTACCGCACGGCCTTTGCGCACATAATTTTAGCAACTCCTAAGGCTAGGGTCAGACGAACGCATTTTTCACGTTGTCCGTGAAAAAGTGCGTTCGAACGAATGGACGTATTTTTTCACGGAATAGCGGTCATACGATGCGCCTTTTCGTCCGTGATTTTGTACGGATCATCAATAAAACCCTTTTTGCGTCTGGACGTTATGTTAGGCTAGGGTCAGACGAACGCATTTTTCGCGTCGACCGTGGAAAAGTGCGGTCGAACGAACGGACATATTTTTTCACGGAATACGCGGTAGCGGTCATACGATGCGCCTTTTCGTCCGTGATTTTGTACGGATCATCAATAAAACACTTTTTGTGTCTGGACGTTATGTTGGCCGGACATTAGCAGCGTCTGATGTCTCCCAATCACACACACACGCCGCTATGCGGCCGCAGCGCACTCTGTACGTCAGTAGTAGCGGTTTGACGTTCTCGAAAAAATGCGTTCGTTTGCCACTTGCGTTGCGCGGACGAACTTTCGTGCGGCCGTACTTCGTGTGTTCCCCGGCATTGACGTCATTTGCTGCTAGCACGGCCGTGATTTTGTGCGGCTAAACGCACGTTAAAGCTGCGTTCGTCTGACCCTAGCCTTAGCCGGACATTAGCAGCGTCTGACGTCTCCTAATCACGCAAACACGCCGCTAGCGGACGCAGCGCACTCTGTACGTCAGTACTAGCAGTTTGACGTTCTCGAAAAAATGCGTTCGTTTGCCACTTGCGTTGCGCGGACGAACTTTCGTGCGGCCGTACTTCGTGTGTTCCCCGGCATTGGACGTCATTTGCTGCTAGCACGGCCGTGATTTTGTGCGGCTAAACGCACGTTAAAGCTGCGTTCGTCTGACCCTAGCCTTAGCCGGACATTAGCAGCGTCTGACGTCTCCTAATCACGCAAACACGCCGCTAGCGGACGCAGCGCACTCTGTACGTCAGTACTAGCAGTTTGACGTTCTCGAAAAAATGCGTTCGTTTGCCACTTGCGTTGCGCGGACGAACTTTCGTGCGGCCGTTCGTCGTGTGTTCCCCGGCATTGGACGTCATTTGCTGCTAGCACGGCCGTGATTTCGTGCGGCTAAACGCACGTTAAAACTGCGCTCGTCTGACCTTAGCCTAAAAGCTGGTGTTAACGGCAAATCTGAACGACCTGGTTAACCCCGAAAAATCCAAGCCCATAAAAAGGAAATGCAGCAAAGCACAGCGACCCATTCAACTCATACCAAACCAATACAATGCATGAAGTTGTGCGCGCATGTGTTATTGCTGCAGCACCATATACTCAGATTGACAGTGGCAGACGCAATGTGTTAACGTGAGACAGGTGTGGCTTTTAATTCTGATTGGCTGAATCTCGAAAAAAGACTGGAAGCGCAAAGGATTTTGCGCTAGACGGTACTGCGTGTGCATTTGGGCGCCTCCTGTTTGCGCGCACAATTGATCGGCGGAGGAAAAAAGCCGCGAGGATTGTAATTCCAGCAGTGATTTGTGCGCGCAAAAATTTAACGCTTGGCACAAAGATTTTCGCTTTGCGCGAGGCTTTTTGCGTGAAGAATGTAATATAGCCCAATGATGGGCAAGAAATAAAATTATTCTCCGATAAAGGCAAGAGCTGATGATGAATTCAGTAATAGAATATAGACGGAGGAACATTCAGCACGCTTTATTTTCCTGACTATAAAAGCACTTAGAAAGGTCCTCAAAATAAGACGTTTTATTTTCATCCCTGAAAGATTAATGACAAATATATCTGTTACTAAGTGGAAAAAAAATACAAGAACCGAAAAAACAAATGTATGGACTGAATCACATAGAATTTACAGAAGATATGTCCAAAAGTAAACATTGATTGTGATGTATCTAATAGAACACATCCTCCATATATTCAGGGTGTGCGGGTGTCTTTTTAGGGGCTCCTCCATATATTCAGGGTGTGTGGGTGTCTCTTTAGGGGCTCCTCCATATATTCAGGGTGTGCGGGTGTCTTTTTAGGGGCTCCTCCATATATTCAGGGTGTGTGGGTGTCTTTTTAGGGGCTCCTCCATATATTCAGGGTGTGAGGGTGTCTCTTTAGGGGCTCCTCCATATATTCAGGGTGTGTGGGTGTCTTTTTAGGGGCTCCTCCATTTATTCAGGGTGTGTGGGTGTCTTTTTAGGGGCTCCTCCATATATTCAGGGTGTGCGGGTGTCTTTTTAGGGGTTCCTCCATTTATTCAGGGTGTGCGGGTGTCTTTTTAGGGGCTCCTCCATATATTCAGGGTGTGTGGGTGTCTTTTTAGGGGCTCCTCCATTTATTCAGGGTGTGTGGGTGTCTTTTTAGGGGCTCCTCCATTTATTCAGGGTGTGTGGGTGTCTCTTTAGGGGTTCCTCCATATATTCAGGGTGTGTGGGTGTCTTTTTAGGGGTTCCTCCATATATTCAGGGTGTGCGGGTGTCTTTTTAGGGGCTCCTCCATTTATTCAGGGTGTGCGGGTGTCTTTTTAGGGGCTCCTCCATATATTCAGGGTGTATGGGTGTCTCTTTAGGGGTTCCTCCATATATTCAGGGTGTGCGGGTGTCTTTTTAGGGGCTCCTCCATATATTCAGGGTGTGCGGGTGTCTTTTTAGGGGCTCCTCCATATATTCAGGGTGTGTGGGTGTCTTTTTAGGGGCTCCTCCATATATTCAGGGTGTGCGGGTGTATTTTTAGGGTCTCCTCCATTTATTCAGGGTGTGCGGGTGTCTTTTTAGGGGCTCCTCCATTTATTCAGGGTGTGTGGGTGTCTTTTTAGGGGCTCCTCCATTTATTCAGGGTGTGTGGGTGTCTCTTTAGGGGCTCCTCCATATATTCAGGGTGTGCGGGTGTCTTTTTAGGGGTTCCTCCATATATTCAGGGTGTGTGGGTGTCTCTTTAGGGGCTCCTCCACATATTCAGGGTGTGCGGGTGTCTTTTTAGGGGCTCCTCCATATATTCAGGGTGTGTGGGTGTCTTTTTAGGGGCTCCTCCATATATTCAGGGTGTGTGGGTGTCTTTTTAGGGGCTCCTCCATATATTCAGGTGTATGGGTGTCTCTTTAGGGGTTCCTCCATATATTCAGGGTGTGCGGGTGTCTTTTTAGGGGCTCCCCCATATATTCAGGTTGTGTGGGTGTCTTTTTAGGGGCTCCTCCATATATTCAGGGTGTGTGGGTGTCTTTTTAGGGGCTCCTCCATATATTCAGGGTGTGCGGGTGTATTTTTAGGGTCTCCTCCATTTATTCAGGGTGTGCGGGTGTCTTTTTAGGGGCTCCTCCATTTATTCAGGGTGTGTGGGTGTCTTTTTAGGGGTCCTCCATATATTCAGGGTGTGTGTGGGTGTCTTTTTAGGGGTTCCTCCATATATTCAGGTGTGTGGGTGTCTTTTTAGGGGTTCCTCCATATATTCAGGGTGTGCGGGTGTCTTTTTAGGGGCTCCTCCATTTATTCAGGGTGTGCGGGTGTCTTTTTAGGGGCTCCTCCATATATTCAGGGTGTATGGGTGTCTCTTTAGGGGTTCCTCCATATATTCAGGGTGTGCGGGTGTCTTTTTAGGGGCTCCTCCATATATTCAGGGTGTGCGGGTGTCTTTTTAGGGGCTCCTCCATATATTCAGGGTGTGTGGGTGTCTTTTTAGGGGCTCCTCCATATATTCAGGTGTGCGGGTGTCTTTTTAGGGGCTCCTCCATATATTCAGGGTTGTGCGGGTGTCTTTTTAGGGGCTTCCTCCATATATTCAGGTGTGTGGGTGTGTTTTTAGGGGCTCCTCCATATATTCAGGGTGTGCGGGTGTCTTTTTAGGGGCTCCTCCATATATTCAGGGTGTGCGGGTGTCTTTTTAGGGGCTCCTCCATATATTCAGGGTGTGCGGGTGTCTTTTTAGTGGCTCCTCCATATATTCAGGGTGTGTGGGTGTTTTTTTAGGGGCTCCTCCATATATTCAGGGTGTATGGGTGTCTATTTAGGGGCTCCTCCATATATTCAGGGTGTATGGGTGTCTTTTTAGGGGCTCCTCCATATATTCAGGGTGTGTGGGTGTTTTTTTAGGGGCTCCTCCATATATTCAGGGTGTGTGGGTGTTTTTTTAGGGGCTCCCCCATATATTCAGGTTGTGTGGGTGTCTTTTTAGGGGCTCCTCCATATATTCAGGGTGTGTGGGTGTCTTTTTAGGGGCTCCTCCATATATTCAGGGTGTGCGGGTGTCTTTTTAGGGGATCCTGCATATATTTATAGTGTGGGTGTATAACAGAGCTGCACGGAAAAAAATACTGCCAGCAATGAGTCTCTATCATAAATGTTTTTAGAAATCATTGGCTGTAAATCTGTTATGAGTAAATAACTGATACACATTTCAGCACGATACAGTCGTCATGTCTTTACAGTCACATCCTTCCATATTTTCGTTCTCGCTATAACAGGGACCTGTTTTTTGTCAACATGTGGTATTAAGAAGCAGATATTCCCATTCTGTTGACATCACGCTCCAAGGACAGGTGCTTTAAAAGTGTGTTTAGATACTGTGGCCCCTATTACATTCTTCGCGCAATTTCGTTTGTGCAGCGCAAAAATTAACGTGGTATTACGATCTGAACGCATTTTCGCATCCGTCAAAAAATAACGTTTGTAAAAACGACGCGCAAAACGAAGTGTAATGCAGTAACGTTGCGCACGTAAATCAGTGTGTGGACTTTTTTTTCGCGGGATTCAGCCAATCAGAATGAAGAACCTTAATTGACATAAATTTACCTTAATTGACTCACTTAAGTTTTTGCGCCTGTCAAAGTAAATCTGCGTATACATGCTGCAGCAATAATAAAAACACGCACGAATTCACAATTTTATTGTTTGGGTATGTGTATAATATGTAACTATACTGTGCTGTATTTTTTTTTTCGTGCTGGTGTTTTTCGTTTTGGCCAGAACGTTCCGATTTGCCGTTACCACCAGCTTTTCAAAGACGTTAAAGTTATGCGCGCAAACGTCGTTCGGAAAAAGATGCGCATCGATTGAAATAACATCCGCGTACCAGCGCACGAACGAATTTGCGCTCACAATGTTAAGTATAGGACGCGCACAGTTCCTCACACTCGCGCAGGTCCATCCGCGTTAAACGATAACGCGCATCGTTTGCGCGAACGTTGTAATACGACATTCAGTGCAAAGGGTTTTGCCCCTCGTGCAAATGCGCATTTGCGCACGCAAACGAAAATGCGCGAGGAATGAAATAGCGGCCTAAGTTAGTTTCCAAATGACCATCTTACCATCATCACAATAATTTATGGCTTTTAATTAAAACAGTGAGAACATTGGCGACATATAGTAGCATTTATTATTTACTAATGATTGAAAGAGCCAGTGGAAGCATCAATCCATCGGCAAATACGTTTAAAAACACCAGTGTTATTTATTAAAGGGATATTCTGGGTATTTTTTTTAAGGTAAGACTTAATAAAACCAGTTTGGTAAAAGAAGCGTTTTAGCAACTGAATCTATTTACTTATATCTTGAATTAATCGTATTTCTTCTACAGCCAAGAGTGCTGTGAGCTTTACCTTCCTGGGTCACAGCAGGGGGGGGGGACAGAGAGTTACCATTTAATCTTGCATAGTAACAAAGTCCCAAGATCAGTCAAGGTGAACCACGGCGCTCCAATTGTCTCTCAACTACATGTCCCATGATGCTCAGTCACCCTAAAGTGTGACTAAAGGGTTTATTCAGAGAGAGACGATCTGCCCCCCCCCATAGAGAAACAATGGTTAATCTATTTCAAGACACCGAACAGCAGAGAAAAGTTGCCGAATTGCCCTGCTGTTCGGTGGTTTAATTCGGCAGGTTTATTCAAGAGAATCCCATAGGCTTCAATGTTAAAAATATTCCCGTTTTAATTCAATATCTAATAAACCGTTTATTATTTTAATCTGCAGCAAAAAGTCTCTTTATTTATTGATTGTTTTTAGGATATTTTAGCATTTTTCGTGATTTCTTTCATCAAAATTATTTCTATGGTTTTTTCAAAGCGTTTTTTCTTTTTTCTTTAACAGCCCTTTTTATTATCATTCATTGGATCTTTATATGTAAATTCCAGACATTTTCCTTCAGTAGTTTTTTTGCAAACAAAGTTTAAATTTTGACACTTTCGAACTTATTGTTTTTGTTTATTTTTTACCCTGTTCGTCTGCGTGTCGGCTTTTTCCGGCGGCTGCTCTGCGCTGTGATCGGCGGCTTGTCGGCTTTTTCCGGTGGCTGGTCTGCGCTGTGATCGACTCTTCGGCCTTTTCCAACGTGTTGGCGTATACTTTGCAGCGGCTCGGTGGGTGTTCGGCAGGTGTTCGACAGGTTACCCTTGCACTCTGGGGACCCTGTGGTGAATGTTGAATTCACCGCAGGGTGAGGAACTTTGATTCCCCGAAGTGCGGGGAACAAGAGCAGGTGCTCTCTGAATAATCCCTTAAGCGCCATGAGACGTGTAGTTCTGAAACATCCGGGTGCCAAGGTTCGCCATCACTGCTCTAGACCATGTATGACACTGTGCCAGATAAGGGACGCCATCTAGATTTCAGAACCTTTCATCCCAGCAATATTTCTGTAAAGCACAGATCCAAACAACGTCCCTCCCTGATATTGATGGTTTACAATCCCCGAATTCTTTGAATGCTAGAAATGGCCAGAGACTCATGGGAGGTGCAGTTCAGAAATATCTGGGGGGGGGGCAGAGTTTGAGATCATTGCTGTAAAGGTCGGGATAAACAAATACATTAAAAAAATGTAAAATGAGCAAAATTGCAATATTTTTGTGTGTTACGTCTGTCAGAATATCATTCTCTCTCCAGAATAGTCGCTTTACCCTCCATTTAACCATTAACTAGGCATGCCCTGCTTCAAAGAAATGTTAACATAATATTTTTCCAACAAAAAAGTGCCTGGCTGCGGCAGTGAAGGGGTTAAGAGATAAACGACTCACTCGCAGATGTCGTCCGGTCACCTGGAATAGAGCCCGAGTTTCAGCAAATTCTACTCTTAACATATTTATTGCTGATTATTTTTTTTTTAAAAAAAAAATACCTTTTTCAGGATACAATCATATGCTGTATATGTGTATGAGAGGGATGTATTAGGTATCTGGCGCCCCCTGCAGGTGACTGGCAGTACTACCTGGAACTAAATACTTTCCGATCCACGGATCCGAGTTGTTTAATTTATCTTTCGCTGGAGTGTGGTCTGATGAAATCCTGATTAATGCCGCACGATAAAGCCGTCCGCACCGTAGCAGAATATTAGGGGGAAAAAAAGTTGAATTAACAATCAATAAATTTGTTTCATGTTCAGATAAATAAAAAGTGAATTTTATTACTTTGTATTTCTGTAACAACTGCAACAATTCAATGTTTTTGAACCCAGGACTTACTGAAAACCAGAGAAATCTCAATGTATCCTTCCTGGTAAAATACTTTATAAATAAATATATAATAAATAAATAAATAACGCGCTGAATTGTGACGTTAAAAAAAAACGACTTCTCTGTTTTTTTACCCCAGAATTCTAGTACAGGTTGGGAACCCCTTATCCGGAACTCTGAAATCTAGAAGACTCTGAAACAGGGTCACCCTCTAGCATTTGAGGGGCCCTGGGTGAGAGCATTTTTTGGGGCCCCTTGACACGCTTTGAACGCCACACCTCCTTATACCCCACCTTTTATCACACACACAGGTACACAGGACACCCCAGATCTTCCCACGTCCTCCCAGATAGACACCCCTTAAAAACACCTCTCCATAGACAGGCATTACCTCTCCCCCAGATAAAGAGGTGGTGGTCACTGACATTTTTATTTACAGGGAGGGTGCTCAGGGCGTGTGCCCTGCTTGCCCCACCCAAAGGGAAGGACTACCATGAAATCTTAAATTTTTTATTCTTCCTCCCCGGAATTTTACTTGTCCCCCTGATGCTTCGGACGGGTCATGCCGCTTGCAGATGCTCCTCCATTGGCTGCAGCACAACAAGGAACGTGCCGAGAGACACCACGCAGCCCCAGCGTGCGACATGCTGCACAGGGACACGCTGGCTCCATGCTGCATGTCCCTCGCAAAGGGTTGCACAGTGTCTCACAGCAGGTGTAGGTGTAGCTGCAGCAGGAAAGGGATAGCGGCTCCCATGGCACATCCCCTATCCTCTCCGACATCAGAAATCCGGAATGCTCGGGGGTCCCAGGGTTTCAGACAAGGGGTGCTCAACCTGTATAAGCATTTCCAGCCTTTCCTTAAATCCCACCGTAAGAGAGTAACAAATAAATGAACAAATAGAACGATCTGACATTTAACAGGAAAGTATGGAGGAAAAAATGAATAAAATGTGATATTTTGAATGTGGGTGGACGACCCATATCCCCTAGAACAGTTATGGTGAACCTTGGCACTCCAGATGTTTCTGATCTACATATCCCATGATGCTCAGTCAGCCTTAAAGGGAGATTCTATTAAAAAAATTACATTATTTTACTCTTTTTTTCTCCCTCGCCGAGCGCTGCTCCCCCTCTTCGGCTCAGTGACTCCTAAATGCAGAAGTCCCTGAAGCTTTCTTGTGCCATTTCTGCTCCTATGTGACTCGCATAGTGTATGAACTGCAAATTGAGCTGTGCTACGGGACTCACACACTTTACGTACACAAGTTCCGTAGCGCCTGCACAGAGCGATGGATCGGAGCTGCACGCGCATGCACAGATCTGACCAATTGCTGCTTCTCTGAGAACGCTCGCTACAGCGATTGGTCTCAGAGGGTGACGTCGGCTGCTCTCCGTGTGTGACATCACTAGTAGGGATGTGCGTTTCGGGTTTCGGAATTTCGGAATTTTCACGAAATTTCCTGATTCGTGTTTTCGGATCCGGCCGATTTTCCGAAAATTTTTAGATCCGAAAATGGCAGATCCGAAAAGTTTTCCGAGCCGAAACAAAATATTTTCGGAATTTTCGAATGTACTTGAAATGTGTCAAATCGAAATTTATTGCTTTGAAACGAGGAGAACAGACGTTCTGAAAAAACAAAAATTTCCGAAAATACGAAAAGTCGATACAAAAAACGAGTGACACGAAAATACGAAAAATGGTTGAAATTCGGAAAAAAAAATGTACACAAAAAACGAGTCAAGCCGAACCGAATCGAAACAGAAATAGGTCGAAACGAGCCGAATCGAAAAGTTTAAAAATCCGAAAAATCGAATCGAACCGAAAAAAAAATCGGTGCACAAGCCTAATCACTAGTGACCAATCTGGCTACCAGCAGCCGGGAAATTCAAAATCCCGCCTGATGGTGAGGATGGCTGGGGTGAAGGAAACTCCTCCGCTTCTCCCAGCGTTTTCACCACAATGGGGCAGGAGAGAGGAGGGAGTGGGGGGTGGACTCCCTAATCGATCGTTTATTCAACGGAAATCATCCATTTCTTCCAGTAAATACGGAAAGGGCCGACGTCATTCCGGTTTTTAAAGGAGCGAGCGCTTCAGTCCACCATAACGGCGGTTTGCTACATTTCAGCCGTGTTATTACAATGCTATGGATTGCATAGCGCCAGAAAAAGCCTCTTCCCACCTTAATGCATGGGGAAAAAAAAAAAACCCAAATGATCAATTATAGGCGAGGAACTTTCATGTACTTGTAAGTTATACGCCTGCTAATTGCACCTTTTAAAAAAACATTAGTCAGGAGCCGACTTCACAAAAGTGCTAGTTTCGAGGCGCAGCTAATAGCGCGCTTGCTGTTTCCTTATTATTTTTCTTTATAATGCTTTTAGAGACCCATCAAGGCGGAAAATCAAGCACTGAAGAAGGAGTTAGTGATATCTTGGTCTTACTATAATCTTTTTGTTTTTATCTACGCAGTAACGCTGTTTTCACAGACTGCTGAGAAGACCTTTTTTTTTTCTGTCTTAACGAAACCTCCGGAGATTAAATCAGAGGTTTTACCGTTATACGATGATTATCACTGGGAAATAAAAGCAAACATACAGAGCATGTGACACGAGGGGGAAATGATAATACTTTGATATATTGGAGATAGGAGAAGTAGTGTTTGGGTTTTTTTTTCTCTTTTAATTCATATAAATCCGTTTTTTTGGTTCAGCTTATGAAATAAGTTGTTATCTCTTACCTCATTGCTTCCTACCTATTGTATCTCTGAATGAGCTGCACCAACAATCTTGCAATAAAATGATAAATTGTAAGTAATTGGTTTGTGTATAATTATTGCAGGTACCACAGCAATAAAACACACAGTAATGTGCAATGTGTATGAGCGTATCACAGATCTCCACAGCAATAAAACTCACAGTAATGTGCAGTGTGTATGAACATATCACAGAGCTCCGCAGCAATAAAACTCACATTAATGTGCAGTGTGTATGAGCGTCTCACAGAGCTCCACAACAATACAACTCAAAGTAATGTGCAATGTGTATGAGTGTATCACAGAGCTCTACAGCAATAAAGCTCACAGTAATGTGCAGTGTGTATGAGTGTATCACAGAGCTCCACAGCAATAAAACTCACAGTAATGTGCAGTGTGTATGAGTGTATCACAGAGCTCCACAGCAATACAACTCACAGTAATGTGCAGTGTGTATGAACATATCATATTGCTCCGCAGTAATAAATCTCATTGAGTTCTACAGTTAAATAGTGTGACAGATCTCTGTACCCTGACAGGGTCATATCTGCCAATGCACAAATAGCACTAGTATCGCTTGCTTTGAGGCATTAATCACCAGGTACACAGCAGACGGTAATGTGTGTGTCACTCACATGGCGGATTATTTGTCTCCATAGAACAGAAGCGTTTTGAGCATTTTTAGCCATGTTTTCATTCCGTAGGCTTTCCCTTTCTCTCGTTGCACCCACACAAATTATTTTTCGGTTGCTATGGATAAACATGTAAAGAACAACTCCCGCAGCTTGAACAGATATAAAATAGAAGCTCAGAGCCAGGATTAGGTCTCGTATGTCTGAGGGTTCAGAGTTAGGCAACTTATGTGGAAAATGGTGTGGACTATAGTTACAGGAGTCTGCTGGGGACAGCCATGAGAAACACAGGAGGAAAGTCAACCGCGAGGAAAAACAACCATGAGGAAAGACAACCACAAGGAACACAGGAGGAAAAACAAGCATGAGGAACACACAAGAAAAGAAAACCACAAGGAACACAGGAGGAAAGACAACCACAAGGAACACAGGAGGTAAGACAACCAAGAGGAAAGACAACCACAAGAAACACAGGAGGAAAAACAACCACAAGGAACACAGGAGCAAAAACAACAAGGAGGAACACAGAAGGAAAGAAAACCACAAGGAACACAGGAGGAAAGACAACCACAAGGAACACAGGAGAAAAGACAGCCACAAGGAACACAGGAGGAAAGACAACCAAGAGGAAAGACAACCACAAGAAACACAGGAGGAAAAACAAGCATGAGGAACACAGAAGAAAAGAAAACCACAAGGAACACAGGAGGAAAGACAACCACAAGGAACACAGGAGGAAAGACAACCAAGAGGAAAGACAACCACAAGAAACACAGGAGGAAAAACAACCATGAGGAATACAGAAGAAAAGAAAACCACAAAGAACACATGAAGAAAGACAACCACAAGGAACACATGAAGAAAAACAACAATGAGAAACAAAGAAGGAAAGACAACAATGAGGAACACAGAAGGAAAGAAAACCACAAGGAACACAGGAGGAAAAACAACCAAGAGGAAAGACAGCAGCGAGGAACACAAGAGAAAAAACAACCATGAGGAAAGACGACCACATGGAACACAGGAGGAAAGACAACCACGAGGAAAGACTACCACAAGAAACACAGGAGGAAAGATAACCACAAGGAACACATGAGGAAAGACAACCACAAGGAACACATGAGGAAAGACAACCACAAGAAACACAGGAGGAAAAACAAGCATGAGGAACACAGAAGAAAAGAAAACCACAAGGAACACAGGAGGAATGACAACCACAAGGAACACAGGAGGAAAGACAACCAAGAGGAAAGACAACCACAAGAAACACAGGAGGAAAAACAACCACAAGGAACACAGAAGCAAAAACAACAAGGAGGAACACAGAAGGAAAGAAAACCACAAGGAACACAGGAGGAAAGACAACCACAAGGAACACAGGAGAAAAGACAACCACAAGGAACACAGGAGGAAAGACAACCACAAGAAACACAGGAGGAAAAACAAGCATGAGGAACACAGAAGAAAAACAAAACCACAAGGAACACAGGAGGAAAGACAACCACAAGGAACACAGGAGGAAAGACAACGAAGAGAAAAGACAACCACAAGAAACACAGGAGGAAAAACAACCATGAGGAATACAGAAGAAAAGAAAACCACAAGGAACACAGGAGGAAAGACAACCACAAGGAACACATGAGGAAAGACAACCACAAGGAACACAGGAGGAAAAACAACAATGAGAAACACAAAAGGAAAGACAACCACAAGGAACACAGGAGGAAAGACAACCACATGGAACACAGGAGGAAAGACAACCACATGGAACATAGGAGGAAAGACAACCACAAGGAACACAGGAGGAAAAACAACAATGAGGAACACAGAAGGAAAGAAAACCACAAGGAACACATAAGGAAAGACAACCACAAGGAACACATGAGGAAAGACAACCACAAGGAACACAGGAGGAAAAACAACAATGAGAAACACAAAAGGAAAGACAACCACAAGGAACACAGGAGGAAAGACAACCACATGGAACACAGGAGGAAAGACAACCACAAGGAACACATGAGGAAAGACAACCACAAGGAACACAGGAGGAAAAACAACAATGAGGAACACAGAAGGAAAGAAAACCACAAGAAACACAGGAGGAAAGACAACCACAAGGAACACAGGAGGAAAGACAACCACAAGGAACACAGGAGGAAAAACAATCAAGAGGAAAGACAGCAGCGAGGAACACAAGAGAAAAAACAACCATGAGGAAAGACAACCACATGGAACACAGGAGGAAAGACAACCATGAGGAAAGACTACCACAAGAAACACAGGAGGAAAGATAACCACAAGGAACACAGGAGGAAAGACAACCACAAGGAACACAGGAGGAAAGACAACCACAAGGAACACAGGAGGAAAAACAATCAAGAGGAAAGACAGCAGCGAGGAACACAAGAGAAAAAACAACCATGAGGAAAGACAACCACAAGGAACACAGGAGGAAAGACAATCAAGAGGAAAGACTACCACAAGAAACACAGGAGGAAAGATAACCATGAGGAACACAGGAGGAAAGACAATCATGAGGAAAGACACCAACGAGCAACACAGAAGGAAAGACAACCACGAGGCACACAGAAGGAAGGACAACCACTTGGAAAGACAATCACTAGGAACACATGCGGAAGACAACCACTAGGAACACATGCAGAAAGACAACCACTAGGAACACATGCGGAAAGACAACCACGAGGCACACAGGAGGAAAGACAGCAAACCTGATTCTATTACAGCCATTAACATTAAAGGGTCATTTTACAAAGCATGCAATTTCGGTGCTTTGTGTTTAGCTACATTTCAGATCAATTCAGATCGTCCATTTCGCCAAAAATACACTGAATTCACTATTTAGCAAATGTTCACCATATTTTGCCAAAATTGGAGTTGCCAAAGCTGTTATTGGATGTCAGCGACAACCACCGATTTTGTGCCGATAACAGTCGAATTGCACCGAATTGCGACAAAATAGCCTGAAAGAATTCCACTGAACTGTAAGAAAAAGTAAGTCTCCTATTCAACTAGGAGTTTAAATCAAAATGTACTAAAGACGTGTCTAATAAAAATGTCCCTTAAAAATAATAACAAGGTCTGTTATTAAATAGTAAAAATAAGTATTTTATAAAACAAAAAAAATGAAGTGCCTTCTAAAAAATACAACACGTGTTTGAAAAAATAAAGAAATATAAAAAGTGTTTTTGAAGAAATTAAGGCCCCTATTACATTCTTCGCGCAGTGCAAATTTTTTTGTGCGCACCGTCCAGCGTTATTGCGTCAAAATTAACGGTGGTATTACGATCCGAACGCATTTTCTCATCCATCCGAAAATAACGTTCGCAAAAAAGAGTAATACGCGCGCAGTAATGTAGGGCACGTAAATCGGTGCGCGCGGACTGTTTTTTTCGCGAGATTCAGCCAATCAGAATTAAGGACCTTAATTGACACCAATTTACCTTAATTGACTCACTTAAGTTTTTGCGCCTGTCAAAGTAAATCTGCGTATATATGCTGCAGCAATAATAAAAACACGCACAAATTCACAATTTTATTGTTTGGGTATGTGTAGAATGTGTAACTATACTTTGCTGTATTGTATTTTCGTGCTGGTGTTTTTCGTTTCGGCCAAAACGTTCCGATTTGCCGTTACCACCAGCTTTTCAAAGACGTTAAAATTATGCGCGCAAACGTCGTTCGTAAAAAGATGCGCATCGATTGTAAATTTTGTAATACCATCCGCGTACCAGCGCACGAGCGAATTTGCGCTCACAATGTTAAGTATAGGACGCGCACAGTTCATCACGTTCGTGCAGGTCCATCCGCGTTAAACGATAACGCGCATCGATCGCGCGAACGTTGTAATACGACGTTCAGCACAAAGGGTTCTGCCCCTCGCGCAAATGCGCATTTGCGCACGCAAAACCAAATGTGCGAGGAATGTAATAGGGGCCTTAAAGTGTCTTAAAAAATATTAAAGCAGATATTTCATTTTTTACATTGAAAAATAAGGGATTCACTTCTTTAAACCGATCTACTTTACAAAGGGCTGGATTTCCAATCAGACAAAGTAGGCATGTGCATACAGGCGCCCATCACAAGGGGGCAGTTTGCTCTGTAATAATAATAATAAAAAAAAGTAACACAATTAGTTTTTTCCCGGTTTCTATTTCATACAGGGTTATTCAAAGAGAATCGAAAAGTCACTGCACATTCGGTGACTTTTCGTTCTCTTCAATTCAGTGTCATTTGGCGATCCCATTTCGGCGACCCTGCGGTGTATGTAAATTCTGTTCTGGCTTTACATGTCTATTCAGCTGCCTGTGATATTTAGATACGAGGAACCTGCTTCTTAGATTGTAAGCTCTTACGCAGGGTCTTCTCTTCTACAGGGTTATTCTGAGAGAGTCGATCTGGCCCGAAATTGCACCGAACAGTGAATTTCCCCGCACGGTGCAATTTCGTGGCCATTCGGCTATTCAAAACCTGGTAATTTACTAAATATTGGCTAATTGCCACCGAAATATGGTGCCTGTTCGGCGGCAGTGAAATCCCCCATAGAGAAGCAATGGTTAATCTATTCACATTAACCAGCAGAGAAATGTCAGTGAATTGCCCTGCTGTTCTGTGGTTTAATCCGGCAGGTTTATTCAGGCGAATCCCATAGGCTTCAATGCTAAAAATATTCCCGTTTTTATCCAATATCTATTAAATTGTTTATTATTTTAATTTGCAGCAAAAGTCTCATTATTTATTTAATTAGGATTTTTTTTTTTAAATATAATTTTTTGTTATTTATAGGACCTTATATGTAATTTTCAGACCTTTTCGTCCTGTAATTTTTTTTGCAAACATCGTTTCAAATTTGACACTTCGATGTTTTTTATTTTTGTTTTTTTTTTACCACTTTCGTCGGCTTGTTGGCTTTTTCCGGTGCCTGGTTGGCGCTTTTCCATGGTCACCACAAAGTAAACCAATCAGTTTGGCCATAATAATGCTACCATCTGCGGTCTTGCCTGAAACCGTGAGAGGGCAGAATACAGATTCTGAGAGGGTTTATCATGAACCAGTGAGAATTGATTATTATCGTCTTTATTATTATTATTAGTATCATCATTATACTTTATTTATAAAGTGCCAACATATTCTGCCGCGCTGAAAAATGGCTGCAATATAGGCAGGGTTACAATACGTTAAGACGAGGAGACAACATCTGACAAACCATCACAGGAGTAAACGAGGGCCCTATTCCTGTGGGAGTTTACAATTTAGAAGGGATGGAGGGGTGAGAAACAGGAGGAGAGGACTGCATAGTGAGAGTGATGTACTGCAAGGTGAGAGTGATGTACTGCAAGGTGAGAGTGATGGGCTGCAAGGTGAGAGTGATGGGCTGCAAGGTGAGAGTGATGGGCTGCAAGGTGAGAGTAATATACTGCAAGGTGAGAGTGATGGACTGCAAGGTGAGAGTGGAGGACTGCAAGGCGAGAGAGATGTACTGCTAGGTGAGAGTGATGGACTGCAAGGTGAGAGTGATGGACTGCAAGGGGAGAGCGGTGGACTGCAAGGTGAGAGTGGTGGACTGCTAGGTGAGAGTGATGGACTGCAAGGTGAGAGTGATGGAATGCAAGGTGAGGTGTGATGGACTGCAAGGTGAGAGTGATGGGCTGCAAGGTGAGAGTGATGGGCTGCAAGGTGAGAGTAATGTACTGCAAGGTGAGAGTGATGGACTGCAAGGTGAGAGTGGTGGACTGCTAGGTGAGAGTGATGGACTGCAAGGTGAGAGTGATGTACTGCAAGGTGAGAGTGATGGAATGCAAGGTGAGAGTGATGGACTGCAAGGTGAGAGTGATGGACTGCAAGGTGAGAGTGGTGGACTGCAAGGTGAGAGTGATGGACTGCAAGGTGAGAGTGATGGACTGCAAGGTGAGAGTAATGTACTGCAAGGTGAGAGTGGTGGACTGCAAGGTGTAAATTATGGGCATGAAACATTTGCAGAATAATTAGTTACAAAATATCTCTACTTCCACTTAATAGTAGTTATCTTATTCTATTATTACTGCTATTGTTTGGTCACAGTTTGGGATATGCTGTATATTTTACTTCTTATTCCTTGTTTTCTGTTTATTTTCCTGGAATTAATCAAGTCTCCGGCCTCAATGAAGATATTCATCTATATAGACCCTGCCTGGCATGCACTCATTTTCATAAACGTATTTAGAAAAAATAGTATTTATCTAACATTTGTCTGGTCTGACTCTTGCTGTAGTTGTGTCACTTTTACTGTGATTGCGGCACGCATTCGCCGCGGCGTCGTGTTGATAAGCTCATGCAATGTCACAGCATTTATTGGCGTCCAGAGCGGCATTAATTTGTGGCAAGATCTTGTATTGATGATGGGAGAGTCGCGGCGCTGCGTAAAGTCTTCTCCAGCACATTATCCCAAAGATTAACCTCAATGGGGTTAAGGTCTGGACTGTGCGGTGGCCAATCCATGGGTGAAAATGATGCCTCCTCATGCTCCCTCAACCACTCTTGCACAATTTGAGCCCGATGATTCCTGGCATTGCCATCTTGGAATATGCCCACTGTGCTATCAGGGGAGAAAAATCCCATTGATGGAAAAACCTGCTCATTCAGTATATTCGGGGTTACATGACCTCATTTTATGCCGAAAAATATTAATCACTGCAGTAATTATCCAATGGAAGGCGAGCACCTAGTGGCTGAGTTACATCCAGGCGGGGACTTTGTTTTGCTCAGGCAGTGGATATGTGTATCATTTGAGTGAGGGTTTGGATGACAATGACATCGCCAATAGGGATGAGCCGAACACCACCGAGTTCGGTTCGCATTCAAACTTGAACATTTCAAAAGTTCGAATTCGAACTCGAACACGAACTCAATACAAGTCAATGGGACTCGAAAGTTCGATTTTTAGAGTGCCCTCCAAGAAGGCATATATGCTAGATATTTGCCATAAAAGGTGTATGGAGGTCCGGGTAGTGCCCTGGGGGACAGGAAACAAGGACAAAAAGTATAAAAAAAGTTTTTAAAGGGACAGTGAGTTTTCCATGAAATAAGGCTTAAAAATAAAAACGAAAAATTCCTTCAAATATCGTGCCTAGGAGGTCCCCATAACCTGCCCGTGAAGCGGCGGATTTGTAGGATCTATAGAAACACTTAAAAACAATGTCCGGGTAGTGCCCTGGGGGACAGGAAACAAGGACAAAAAGTTGAAAAAAAAAGACGTTTTTAACCCCTTCACCTCTGACGATGTGTGGGACACGTCCTCAGTTACTCCCGCTGTATGCTGAGGAGGACGTGACACACGTCATCAGCTTTGCAGGACCCCCAGCGGAGATACTCACCTCTCTGTCCAGGGTCCCGCGGCGTTCTGACTTCAGCGTCCTAAGACGCTGAAGTCAAGCTCCTCCCGACGTAAATGACGTCATCACACCATGTGCGATGACGTCATTTCCAGGCGACCCCTGGCCCGGCAATGCCAGGAGATCGCCTGGAAGGGAGGGGGGATCCGTTCGAATCCCTCTCCCTCCCGATCGGGAGGTCCCACAAAAAAAGCCAGGCACCGCTTAAAAGGGAAGAGTCTCCCCTTTGAAGCGGTGCCTGGCTTTAACCCCTTAGGCACTGGGTCGCACTTCAGTGCGGCCTAGCTCCGGTGGGGGCCGTCATCTTGGATGGCGGCTCCACCCCGGATCTCCCCTCACTGCCTGATGTCCTCACGCATAGCGTGATGACGTCAGATAGCCGGGGAACCCCTAGCTGCCCGGAATCCCTGGTGGAGACAGGGGTTCATTTGAACCCCGATATCTCCAGAACCGTGGCAGCTAGGGGGTCATGGAGGGTGTCAATCGAAAGACCTGAGCATGGCCTTTCGAATGATATTCAACATGACCACGTATGTTATGAAAAAGTACATAAACATGCGCTTGCTAAAAATCACATTACATTTTTTTGGGGGAATTATAAGTCCCCATTTCTAATTTTTTTACAAGCGCACCCCATAGAAAATATAACCGCAAATGTTCATGTGATAAAAGGTGAAAAAAAACCACTTTACACGCTGCAGATGATTAAAAATTCAAGTTTTATTGCATTTTTTGTTATAATATACAGGCAGAACATGACGTATACATATAAAAATGATATATTATGAATCTGGCGAGTCTGCCGGAAAGAACGATATATAATAAGTCTGGGTCGTATAATAAAATGTGGCTTCAAATCGCGTTTAAACATGATGAGCGAAAGCGCTAAAAATTAGCTCAGCACACAGCGGTGAAATGGCTCAGCAGTGAAAGGGTTAAAGGAACAGTGCATTTCCATAAAATAAGGGTTAAAAATAAAAACGAAAAATTCTTTCAAATATTGTGCCTAGGAGGTCCCCATAACCTGCCCGTGAAGTAGCGGATTTGTAGGATGTATGGAAACATCGCCATCACAGCACAGACCCACACACGACACCTGGCACCTCCAGTCTGCATACAATGTCTCAAACTCATGAGACCAGACTAATTAGAAGCACATGTTATTTCCAAACACTAATTAAACACCTGTTGTTTATGCCGTTTGAGAGCACAGGTCATTTAGAGGTAAGAATCTTTGTACGTAGACATTATTTTTTAATTCAATATCTAATAAACCGTTGCTTATAATATTCTGCAGTAAAGAGTCTGTTTATTTCTAGATTTTTAAGCATTTTTCATACTTTTTTCACAATTTTTTTTTCGAACTCGAACCGAACACGCCAAAAAGTTCGAACTTGCGAACGGCCAAAGTTCGAATCGAACTCCGAACTGATCAAACCGAACAGCTCATCCCTAATCGCCAACCTTAAACGTTCTAAATGCCTGAGATCATCAGGGTCAGGGGCCGACAGTCAGGGATTCAAGGTCATCTTTTTGTGGTCGCCATCTGCCGGGTTTGTTTTGCAGTTTATGGCCTGTAAAAACGGCACGTGCCGGACACAAGCAGCTGCACCTACACCAGAAGAAAACAAAAGAAGAGCAAAACCTGCGCCTTCTCCTGATCAACCATTAATCCACAAGGACAGGCAAGGTGTATAGCATTACACAAAACATACTGTATATATATGTGTTTGTTTTGTAAATCTCATAAATCTCTACATTCAAGAGAGACTAAAAAAACTGAACTTGTTTAACCTTGAAAAAAGGCGTCTAAGAGGAGTGTGAATGTCTCGCTGTGATACAAATAAGACTGTTTATGTCAATAAAAAATACGTTTGTGAACAAAAGTAAAGTGTCTTATTTACATCAAGTTATTTCTAACAATATTTATTATAGTTTACTGACTCATTGCTGGGAGGGTTGATTCCCGCAGCTCTGTTATACACTCGCACACCCTGAATACAGAACAGTAATATGGTGAAACCCCTAAGGCTAGGGTCAGACTGAGGCAGTGCGAACGCGCGTTCTGGCGCACTTAATCACGGCCGTGCTAGCAGCAGATGCCGGGCAATGACGGCCAATATACGAAGTACGGTCGCACAAAAGTCCGGCTGCGCAACGCAAGTGGCAAATGAACGCATTTTTTCGAGAACGTTAAACTGCTACTACTGACGTACAGAGTGCGCTGCGTCCGCTAGCGGCGTGTGTGCGTGAATTGGAGACATCAGACGCTGCTAATGTCCGGCCAACATAACGTCCAGACGCAAAAAGTGTTTTATTGATGATCCGTACAAAATCACGGACGAAAATGCGCATCGTATGACCGCTATTGCGTATTCCGTGAAAAAATACGTCCATTCTTCGAACGCACATTTTCACGGACAACGTGAAAAATGCGTTAGTCTGACCCTAGCCTTAAATGACAAACACACACCTTGAATATATGGAGGAGCCTCTAAAAAGACACCCGCACACCCTGAATATATAGAGGAGCCCCTAAAAAGACACCCACACACCCTGAATATATAGAGGAACCCCTAAAAAGACACCCGCACACCCTGAATATATGGAGGAGCCCCTAAAAAGACACCCACACACCCTGAATATATGGAGGAGCCCCTAAAAAGACACCCGCACACCCTGAATATATGAAGGAGCCCCTAAAAAGACACCCGCACACCCTGAATATATGGAGGAGCCCCTAAAAAGACACCCACACACCCTGAATATATGGAGGAGCCCCTAAAAAGACACCCGCACACCCTGAATATATGGAGGAGCCCCTAAAAAGACACCCACACACCCTGAATATATGGAGGAGCCCCTAAAAAGACACCCGCACACCCTGAATATATAGAGGAACCCCTAAAAAGACACCCGCACACCCTGAATATATGGAGTAGCCCCTAAAAATACACCCGCACACCCTGAATATATGGAGGAACCCCTAAAAAGACACCCGCACACCCTGAATATATGAAGGAGCCCTTAAAAAGACACCCACACACCCTGAATATATGGAGGAGCCCCTAAAAATACACCTGCACACCCTGAATATATGGAGGAACCCCTAAAAAGACACCCGCACACCCTGAATATATGGAGGCCCCTAAAAAGACACCCACACACCTGAATATATGGAGGAACCCCTAAAAAGACACCCACACACCCTGAATATATGGAGGAACCCCTAAAAAGACACCCACACACCCTGAATATATGGAGGAACCCCTAAAAAGATACCCGCACACCCTGAATATAAGGAGGAACCCCTAAAAATACACCCACACACCCTGAATATATAGAGGAGCCCCTAAAAAGACACCCACACACCCTGAATATATGGAGGAGCCCCTAAAAAGACACCACACACCCTGATATATGAAGGAGCCCCTAAAAAGACACCCGCACACCCTGAATATATGGAGGAACCCCTAAAAAGACACCCGCACACCCTGAATATATGGAGGAACCCCTAAAAAGACACCCGCACACCCTGAATATATGGAGGAACCCCTAAAAAGACACCCGCACACCCTGAATATATGAAGGAGCCCCTTAAAAGACACCCACATACCCTGAATATATGGAGGAGCCCCTAAAAATCACCCGCACACCCTGAATATATAGAGGAACCCCCTAAAAAAAACACCCGCACACCCTGAATATATGGAGGAGCCCCTAAAAAGACACCCGCACACCCTGAATATATGGAGGAGCCCCTAAAAAGACACCTGCACACCCTGAATATATGGAGGAACCCCTAAAAAGACAGCCACACACCCTGAATATATAGAGGAACCCCCTAAAAAGACACCCACACACCCTGAATATATAGAGGAGCCCCTAAAAAGACACCCACACACCCTGAATATATGGAGGAGCCCCTAAAAAGACACCCGCACACCCTGAATATATGGAGGAACCCCTAAAAAGACACCCGCACACCTTGAATATATGGAGGAGCCCCTAAAAAGACACCCGCACACCCTGAATATATGGAGGAACCCCTAAAAAGACACCCGCACACCCTGAATATATGGAGGAACCCCTAAAAAAACACGCGCACACCCTGAATATATGGAAGAACCCATAAAAAGACACCCGCACACCCTGAATATATGGAGGACCCTCTAAAAAGACACCCGCACACCCTGAATATATGGAGGAACCCCTAAAAAGACACCCGCACACCATGAATATATGGAGGAACCCCTAAAAAACACCCGCACACCCTGAATATATGGAGGAACCCCTAAAAAGACACCAACACCCAGGAATATATGACAGAGGCCCCTAAAAACACAGATATATATATATATACACACAACCCTATAAAGATACCATGAATAAATTGAGGTGTTTTTTTTGTGCTTTTAGATCCAGTAACGTTGACCTTCGGTGGAGGTAATGGAGGGATAGATCTGCTCTGAGATTAAGTATACATAACTGCAGGAGCACTAATTTGTGGTTTTAGAAAGTTTTCTCATTAATAATGCATCGTTACTGAATACTCAATATGAAAATAACAATAATAATAGAGATAACACAGGAGATAAGGTACAATAGAAAACTACACGGAGCGGAGGGGGGGCGGTTAGGTACGCTTGTGTTTTATAGTACAACGTGAGTCAGAAACATGAAAGAAATACCCAGTGATGGAGTAGTATTTCTTTTGTTCAGGGAGAAATAATATAACGATTGATGCCGTTTTCGGGTTCAATTAATTCTCTTAACAATGGATTTATTTAAAGTATCGTAATAAAAAAAACAAAAATCCCGAAAAGCTCGCGCGGACGCGATGGTTCTGGGCTCAGCACAATTTTTTATTTATTAAATGAAAAGTTATTGAATGTACCAGGATGTAAAACGCGACGGTCTGGATAATGGGTACAACTAGCTATAACTGAGTTATTTAATGGCACGCGGAAGCCTCGGTAGCTCAGAGGACGCTAAAATGCAGACATTCCATGCATACAATAAAAAAAAATAATAAAAACATGGTACATATTTTATGACTGGACCATTTTCAATGTACTCGCTTAGGTTGAGCACATATTAACCATTAAGGCTTTCGGGAAGTTGTTACAGTGTTTTGGCACAGATTATACTTTTTTTTTTCACTCTCCTCTAATACAGGCATCATCGTATACTGAGTTTTTCCCTCTAATGACATTTCGGTTAAGACGGCCATCTTGAATCTACGATGCTTTGAGAGGGGTTGTGGCTGCACTCTTGAAGTTAGTTAGAAGTCCTGCTCCATCGAGGGATACAAGGTCGAAATGTATGACTTCCTCTATTGACGGATCAAAGAGTCTTCTTTGACCTGCAGCCAGGTCAGGAATCCATCATCAGCCGTGATATCGTTGTGAAGGCTTCGTTGACTGGAGCCGCTGTGTCTGCTTCTCTTACATTATCCTTGATGATTCCAGTCGAGTGCATGCCTACAGATATCGTTTGCACCCTTTTGTAAAGTATCTCCAATCCATCTCCATTTACGTCCTCGGATCTCCATCAAAATCACCCTTTGGTGGATACCAAAGGAATATATGGCAGAGCCCCCTAAGTTGGACAAGTTTCATACTGGAGATCCATTTTTGAGGCCACCAGGCATGTATGATGTAACGTGGCCAATGGTTTGGGAGAAACCTATTCCAAGGTTAAGCTCAGCGTTCAAGATGCACAATATAACGACAGACGTTATTAGCTAAATTTTTTCACATCTTTTTCCAACCTTGCCGTTAAAGGAGACATTCCGACCTTAGTGTCTCGCGGCTTGTGATCGGTTGCTGTACATGGGGTCTCCTATACTTAACATGGGATGCGCAAGTTGTTTAGAAACGCGAGAATAGTGACCTATTCCAAGGTCATGAAGAAATGTAACATCTCGGAGCAAACCAGGGAATTGTAACCGCTCCTAAAAGCCAGTGTGACGCTCATATCGACACGTAAACCCTGGTGCAACTTCCTTGAGCAGGTGAAGTCTATGGAGCTGTTACGGTTGTGGGTAAGTTTACACCAGGACCGGAATATACACACAGGGGGATGTGCGTGCACAACCACTTTCAGTAGAGCCAGACTTTAGTGTCTTGACGTGCATCTTGGTTGGAATACAGACGTTAAAGGTGAGACGCTAATGGTTAAAGGTTAATGGCTGGTACACGGTTTTTCCATTAGCATCTGACTTTCAACGACAACCATGGAATAGGGACCTTGGAGTCTTTGTGTGGCGTCCGCTGAGACGTTCCATGCATCGCGTACATAGAGCAGTAAAGATTTCACGTTGCTATTGAAGAGTCGAATGTTCGTAAGAAAGCTAATCTGGTTCAGTGGATGCTTCTTATGTTACAGAGACCCGTTAAAATGCCTGTGATCTTCCCAGTGGCGTCACAAGGGGGGCAGGGGGTGCGGCCCGCACCGGGTGACACTACCGCTAGGGTGACACCCTAAAAAATAA
Organism: Leptobrachium leishanense; assembly: GCA_009667805.1. Classification (NCBI taxonomy): domain Eukaryota; kingdom Metazoa; phylum Chordata; class Amphibia; order Anura; family Megophryidae; genus Leptobrachium; species Leptobrachium leishanense. The sequence goes on along the minus strand of CM019067.1, from coordinate 325,367,437 downwards.
TTATTATTTTTTTTACACAAAAGTATTGTACCAGGAAGGATACATTGAGATTTCTCTCATTTTCAAATATGTCCTCGGTAAGCAAGGCCTAGGCTGCAACTTCCAGGGGGCGGCAAAAAAATGCCCTTGCAAACCCGTCACCCGCTGTTTTAAAAAAAAAAGTGAAAATGTCTGAAATTAACATATACAGTAAGGTCCTATGAATGATAATGAAAAGGTCTGTTACAGAAAATAGAAAATCCACTATTAAAAAAATAAAAAAAAAATTGCCGAAAAAAATTCCGAAAAATGCCTAAAAGATACAAAAAAAAAAAATAATCAATGAAGAGACTTTTTACTGCAGATTAACCCTTTCGCTGCTGAGGCATTGCACGCCTCTGTGCTGAGCTCATTTTTATCGGTTTCGCTCATCATGTTTAAACGCATTTTGAAGCCTTATTTTATTATACGACCCAGACATATTATATATCGTTCTTTCCGGCAGACTCTGCAGATTCATAATATGTCATTATTATATGTATACGTTATGTCCTGTCTCTATATTATAACAAAACATGCAATAAAATTTGAATTCTCAATAATTTATAACATGTAAAGTGTTTTTTTCACATTTTAATATGCAAGCATTTGCGGTTATATTTTCTATGGGTTGCACTTCGTAAAAAAAAATTAAATTGGGTCTCGTTACATTTTTTTTGGGGGAAAATTATGCGATTTTTTAACAAACGCACCCCATACAAAAATCTTTAGTGCAGCATCATTGTTCACATTATAATTGAAATGGGAGCAATATTGCTGCATTAACAAAAAAAAAAAAAATATTATTATTTTTTAAAATATTTTTTTATTTTTTACTAATTTTTACATAGTCATGTTTGGTATCATTGGAAAGGCCATGCTATGGCCAATCCAACGACACCAAATATTAACCCCTAGCCGACACAGATCGGGAGATAGGGGGTTCATTGAAACCCCCTATCTCCACCATTGGTGGCAGTTAGGGGTTAACTCTAAAACTGATGTCATCGCGCTTTGCACGATGACGCCAGTCGTCAGGGAGAGATCCCGGAAGCTTGGCCGACATCCAAGATGTCGGCCAGCTCCGGGAGAGGAACACGAGCCGGCGCTTTTCAGGGGGTTAAAGGGGTTAAAGGGGTTAAAGCCAGGCACCGTTTGGAAGGGCAGGCTGTGCCCTTTCAAATGCTGCCTGCCTTTAATCTCTGGCCCCCGGTGATCGGGTGAGAGGGAGAGAGGTCTGAAGGACCTCCCCCCTTCCCTTTCAGGCACCTCCTCCGCACTCGCGGGGGGGGGGGCGCCTGAAATAGATGTCATTGCGCCAGTGCGATGACATCTATTAGTCCTGCCGGGGTCCCCGAGTGTCAGCCTGCACCGTGGGGGCCAGCAATCAGCCGGAATCCCGGCTGATTGCTGCCTCCTGTGCATGGACGCGCTGAGCGCGTCCATAGCACAGGGAAGCACTTGGCAGGACACACTCAGCGCTTCCGCTGCAGCCAAGTAGTTAAAATAATACACGGTTTATTAGATATTGGATAAAAACAGGAATATTTTTAACATTGAAACCTGTGAGATTCGCCTGAATAAATCTGCTGAATGAAACCACCGAACATCAGGTAATTTCACTGCTGTTCGGTGCCTCTGAATAGATTAACCATTGCTTCTCTATGGGGACTTTCACTGCCTTCGAACAGGCACTGTACTTGCTGGCAGTTCACCAAAATTTGTGTGTGAGCATAGGAGAGAGCTCCACAGCAATAAACCTCACAGTAATGTGCAGTGTGTATGAACATATCACAGAGCTCCACAGCAATAAACCGCACAGTAATGTGCAGTGTGTATGAGCATATTACAGAACTCCACAGCAATAAACCTCACAGTAATGTGCACGGTGTATGAGCATTCAGTGTTATATGGGAGCACTGATTTATGAGTAATAGTAGTTAAAAGAAGAAACCGTAAAATTCAGGGGCGGGTGACACAATGAGTTACCGCACCGGGTGACACCAAGCCTAGTGACGCCACTGGATCTTCCTATGCCATGTGAATATGTCGATCCAAGCTCCACTCTCCTAATCTGGCCCCCAAGATAATGTGCTCCAGAAGAGAGATCTTAAACGCCCATTGAGTGCCCTCTTTTCCGATAGACTAAATATGTTATATAGGGGAATCAGACCCCCAGGTACAGGCAGTAGGGTTCACTCATTCCTATCTCTACGCCTTACATATGGAGTTTGTTGATTTAGCACTGTGTCCTTAGCTTTATTTCTTCAGTCGGCTTTCAGTAAGAAGGTTATCCAGATGGAGGGTGTCCACTGGAAAGAGATGAGGAGATTTCTTTTGGTGAAGACTGGTTTTTAAGATGTGTCTATACTCCTATATGTCTTGGGAGTGCATATTTGGGGCTGGGAAATAATGAATTATACCAGTGGCCAAACACTATGAAGTGCCCATGTGCCGATTTTGTTTCATAGCTCCTCTATAAGAATAGCAGGCGTGTTCGTATGGGTAATGTACACATGTGAGAACAAAGCAATGGCTGTAAAAAGACATCTGTGGAGACTGCAGTATGGCCGCCACCAGAGGGTGACAACCCATGCCATTATATGTTCAGGGGCCCAGTGGTTTCACGGGACCCTGACCCTGGCCCTTGCCAAATCTTGTGCAGCTTGTATAACTGCTGGCTCTCTAAATTAATGTTGCTGTTTTTGTAGGTGACAATGCTGTGTGCAGTGATGGCTCACGTTGACACTCAAGATGTTTCGGAACTTCATGGTTCGTGTTCTTCAGCCAGATATACTCAATGTTCCCATACATTTGGGACATCACAGCCACTTTGCAACTTCATAGTTCGTGTTCTTCAGATGGATGAACCCAATGTTCCCATACATACGATACACCATGACAACTTTTGGAACTTCATGTTTCGTGTTCTTCAGATGGATGTACTCAATGTTCCCATACATAAGGGAGACCACAGCTACTTCGGAACTTCGTGCTTTCTTGTTCTTCAGATGTATGTACTCAATGTTCCCATAAATTCTGGACACCATGGCTACCCATCACTGGTCTAGAGGACTGGTGGCTCGTTTGCTGCTGTTTCTCACTGTAAATTCTAATCATGGCTGTTGCTACTTGTGTTTTATTATTATTTTTAGCATTAAACAGCTTAATAAAATATACACGCCATATTGCAATGTATTGGAAGGTTCCGGTTGTCATGTCTCCACTCTCCACTCCCTCCTTCAGTCGTGTGAGGTGTGAAACCATTCCCGGACATGTTTTGCGAGATAGACCTGTACCTTTTTTAATGGCCTGGCTTTGATTTGCCCATAAATTATGCATGGTCTTCTTGAAGTCATAGTCTGCGGAACCGGACAGAGTGTTTCAAACTAGGTCTCACTTCTTAGTATATTATTGATGTCATCCTGAGCTTATCTACTAAAGGCATCAATCACCATCCATCACCCGGCAGATATTAATCTTATTGTCAGGCAGTAGCTTAGCTAGGATAGAGCCCCTTGGCTGGACACATGCTAATGGGAGGAAAGGATGGGTGAAAATGGAAGAAAATCGAGAAATATCAATAAAAATTCAGCAAATAAAACAAGAGACTCATCAAGCAACCTAAAGGGCCACAATACTCATTCTTATTGACTAGACGTCAGGATTCCCACACTGAGGCATGTAGGAAGACCCTGTGTGCCCATTCTACAGTGCCTTCTGTGTGCCGTCTGCAGTGTCTTCTGTGCCCTCTTGTCTGCCCAGTCAACAGTGCCTCCTGAATGCCCAGTCTACAATGCCGTCCTGTGTGCCCAGTCTAATGTGCCTCCTGCTGCCTCCTGAGTGTCCAGTGTAAAGTGCTTCCTGTGCCGTCCTGTATGCCCAGTCTACAGTGCCTCATTTGCTCTCATGTGCCCTGTGTACCCAGTCTACTCTGCCCCTTTACCCTCCTGAGTGTCTAGTCTACAGTGCCTGCTGTTCAATTCTGTGTGCCCAATCTACAGTATCTAATTTGCTCTCACGTGACCTACTGTTTACCCAGTCTACTTTGCCCCCAGGGCCCTCCTGTCCTATACCCAGTCTACAGTGCCTTTTGACCCCTCCTGAGTGTTCAGTCTACAGTGCCTCTTGTGCCATTTTCTGTGCCCAGTATACAGTGCCTCTTGTGCCATTCTCTGTGCCCAGTATACAGTGCCCCTTGTGCTCTGAGGTGCCTTCCTGTGTGACCAGCCTACAGTGTCTCTTGTACCCTCATGATTGTCCAGTCTACAGTGCCTACTGTGCCACCTTGAGTGCCCAGTCTACTGTGTGTAACGGGGGAGTAGCGCCCACTAGAGAGTAGCGAAGTTGAGATCCTTAAGGACTGATAAATCTTTTTGACGTTTAAACACTGCTTGGTATACACAGAATTATACACTTGAGGCAGCGAGGATGAACTATCACTGAGTTGTTACTAAGCACTAAAGGTTTCGAGACCGATAGAGCACGTTCAGGAATACACAGTTACGTCAGACAGTTGGTGAATTGGGCGGACTGCAGGGCAGTCAGGATATAAGCTGCTTTAACGTTTTCTGATAATCGGGAGCAGATCAGCGGTACCTTAAGATATTCAGTGACAACACATACACCTCGTGGTCTGTCGCAAGTACAGTATCGAGTATATTTGGCAGTGAGAGCACGCTGAACATGAGCCGCATATAAACAGTACCTTTCGACCGCAGTTCTTATAAACATGTGTGGCTGGAGAACATGAGCCTGGGGTTGGGTATAGGAACCTAATGAGGCCACAGACGATACCCACAACTTAGAAGGGACAATACCCCAGTAACGTGTAAACACCCCAGCGGCAAGCATGGGGTTAAACCACCAAAGCACCACACAGGCGATCGTAATCGAGCAGCAGGAGAATAGTCAAAATCAAGCCGGGTCAAAAAGCAGGAGCAGGTATTGTATCCAGAAAACGGGTTGGCAACAGAGAATCAATATACACAATGGTTAGCGATGCGGGAAACAGACTCCACGACAGGGCGACGAGGCAACTCCTCGCGCCCCGTTTTAAACCCGGCGGCTCCTCGTGATCATGCTAGGCCCCCGCCCCCTCGGACGCCGCTCGGCCATTCCCCAGTGCTGACAGCCGGCCAGCCCTTGGCACAGGACCTTGCCCAGACCCCCCAGGCAGCTAGCAGGGGCTGAGGATAGGACACTGTGCCTCTTGTGTCCTCCTGCATGCCCAATCTACTGTACCTCATGTGAGTTCCCTGTGTCTCTGTCTTGTTACCTCTGTGCCTTGTGTTGTAGGCTCTGTGACCTATTCCTGCCTTGTCCACCTCATTGCTCCAGCCCTCCTATTCCATTCATCGACCTAGAGTTAGTCTCCATTATCTCAGTTTATACCAAGTGTCTGCATTGTCTATTAAACACACCTGCTTCATGGACCAGGATCTGCCTTTGTCTTTGTATTGACTGCATCCCTGGTTCAAACCCTCCGGTGCTCCATGACGCTAGGAATTGGTGAGGACACAAACAAGAACAATCAGTGTTTCATTTTGCAGCATTTGCAGAAATATTGAACATTGGTCCAGAAGTACGTTTTTTCCAAACCGTGTATCACTATGTAACAGTCTATTCAACACCGGCGACCTTAAACCTCCTCTTCCGATTCACAGAAGTGTCTGAAAGAAATGTACCATATACAGGCCGTGAAGGCCCCATGCCAGGAGATACATGGATAGTAGCTTCTACGGCCTCAAAAAGACACTTAATCAGCCCACACTTAAACACAAACTCAGCCACCCATCCCCCATGCACGTTTATAATTTATTTGTTCTTTAGACCCATCTTACACGTTCAGTTATCTTCAGATCAGCATCTCTATCCTTTGAGATTTTTTCCTTATATATAGATTGGACCCCCTTCCCGCACCGAGCACCTGGAAGCATTAAAGCATCCGGTGAGTAGCATGTCTTAATCAATCTATGTTCCGTGAATGATACATTGTGGCAAGAACTGGGTTAGCGTAGCTGTTTATACTTCTCTCTGGGGTTTATTTTTTCGCTGATATTTATTTTTCTCATCCTATAGATCATAAGCGATCATGGCACTCGCATGGCACACAAACAGAGCGGTTGTCCCCCCCTGTCCCTGAGCGGGGAAAAAAGAGAAGAGAAAAGTTCAAATAGAATATCCGTAAGGACTTGATGCGCTTTTTGTTGTTTTTTGTGTAGTATTACCTTGGTTTAAAGTCATGCATTAAGTTTTATTATGCAAAGAAAAAATAAAAAGACTTGGCACAATCCCTCTGCGTTCAGGTACCGTTATCATTTAAACCGTGCAACGTTTCGGTCCATCGGTCGAAATGTCACCGACATTTTAGTGCTCTTTCGTTCCCTGCACGTCGGAGAATCAAATTTCCCGACCCTGCGGTGAATTTAGCATTCACCGCAGGGTCCCAGAAGTGCAGGGAATATCCGCCGCAAAACCGCCTAATCGGAAAAAGAAAAACCCGCCGAAATTATCGGATCCGGTCCGATAAGACGCCAAAAACACACCGAATGCGTCCAAAAAAAGCCAACGATCCATCGAACACAGCGCTGACCAGCCACCGGAAAAAGCCGACGAACGGGGTAAAAAAAAAAAAAATGAAACTTTAAAAACATTTTTTTTGTAAATATGATTTTATTATTTTCAAAGCAGAAAACGAAAAATAAATAAGCATGAAGGTGAGTTCGCTGGCTTAACTTTAAAAACTTTAACGCGGTTTGCAAAAAAAACTACTGGACGAAAATGTCTGGAATTAACATATACAGTTGTGTTCAAAATTATTCAACCCCCACTGAAATTGAGTGTTTTGGCCAGTTTGACATTGATTTTGATCATTCAGTCATCTTGCTTACAATTAAATCAAAGAGGCACGTGTAGGTCAGACAAATATAACATAACATTTATAATGAAATAACCACAAATGTCTTTTCTGTGCTCACATCATTATCAGTTTTATTCAACCCCCAAGTGACATTCAATCTTAGTACTTATAACTGTAAAAGGATGTTGTACTAACAGCTTTTAACCCCTTAACGCCGCAGGACGTACATTTACGCCCTGCATTAGGCGGGCTTTGACGCCGCAGGACGTAAATGTACGTCCTCGGCGTTCTCAGCCCCCCCGGGAGATGCTCACCTCCTCCGGTTGCTCCCACGCTGCTCTGACTCCCGCGGAGTCAGATCAGTGTGATCCCTCCTCCGGCGCTGTGACGTCATCGCGCCGGTGGCACGATGACGTCAGTTTCAGGCGTCCCCCCCGCCGGAGCAGGGGAAGCGCCTGGAGGGGAGGGGAGGGATCCTTCGGATCCCTCTATCTCCCGATCGCCTGGTCCCCGGCGGCTGTGGCCAGCATCGCTGGAAGGGTCACACCTGACCTTTCCAGCGATGTATGGGGGGTTAACCCCTTAGTTGCCAGGTCGCGACCGGGCACTAATTTGTGCCCGATCGCGGCCTATTTCCGGTGGGGGCCGCCATCTTGGATGGCAGCCCCCACCTCTGGGTCACCCCCCGGTCAACTGACTCATCGTGCCATGCGCGATGATGTCAGTTAACCGGGAACCCCCTAGCTGCTAAGGGATTTCCTATGGAAATCCCTTGCAGGAGATAGGGGGTTCTTTGAACCCCTTTATCTCCTGATCGGTGGCAGCTAGGGGGTCATGGCTGATATTGCTGGAAAGGCCAGCAAATAAAAATAATAAAAAAATAATAAAAAATTAATTAAAAAAAAATAATAAATATAATAAAAAAAAAAATTGTTTTTTTAATGCAGCACTATTGTTCACATTTCAATTATAATGTGAACAATGATGCTTCACTAATGATTTTTTTTTTGGGGGTTTAGCTAAAATCACACAATTTCTCCCCAAAAAAAAAATGGGTTCCCCGTTCTAATTTTTTTAACAAATCTACCCAATAGAATATGACCGCAGAGCCTCGGATAATAAATTTAAAAAAAAAAAAACACTTTACACACTGTGGAAGATTGAAATTTTATTGAAAATTCAAATTTTTTTAAATTTTTTGTTATAATAAACAGACAGGTCATGACATATACATATAATAATGATATATTATTAATCTGCCGAGTCTGACGGAAAGAACGATATATAATTTGTCTGGGTGGTATAAGAATACGTGACTTAAAAATGGTCAAAATGAGCTCAGCAAACTTCTACTTCCGAAACAGCGCCGAAGTTGTAAAATTACTTCCGTCCTTAAGGGGTTAAACGTGAAGCATAGCTTGACACAAGTGTCTTGCAGCGATCTACGGGTATCTTCGCCCATTCGTCATGGGCAAAAGCCTCCAGTTCAGTCACATTCTTAGGCTTGCGCACTGCAACTGCTTTCTTTAAGTCCCACCAGAGGTTCTCAATCGGATTTAAGTCAGGTGACTGCGATGGCCACTCCAAAACGTTCCAGCCTTTAATCTGCAACCATGCTCTAGTGGACTTGGAGGTATGCTTGGGATCATTGTCCTATTGAAAGGTCCAATGTCTCCCAAGCCTCAGGTTTGTGACGGACTGCATCACACTGTCATCCAATATCTCCTGGTACTGAAGAGAATTCATGGTACCTTGCACACGCTGAAGCTTCCCTGTACCTGCAGAAGCAAAACCGCCCCAAAGCATGATTGACCCCCCGCCATGCTTCACAGTAGGCAAGGTGTTCTTTTCTTCATAGGCCTTGTTCTTCCTCCTCCAAACATAGCGTTGATCCATGGGCCCAAACAGTTCTAATTTTGTTTCATCAGTCAACAGAACACTATCCCAAAACTTCTGTGGTTTGTCCATATGACTTTTGGCATACTGCAGTCGACTCTTCTTATTCTTTGGAGACAGCAAGGGGGTGCGCCTGGGAGTTCTGGCATGGAGGCCTTCATTACGCAGTGTGCGCCGTATTGTCTGAGCTGAAACTTCAGTACCCACATCTGACAAATCTTTTCTCAGTTCCTCAGCAGTCACACGGGGACTTTTCTCCACTCTACGCTTCAGGTAGCGCACAGCAGTCGAAGTCAACATCTTTCTGCCACGACCAGGTAGCGTTTCAACAGTGCCCTTTGCCTTGAATTTGCGAATGATGCTTCCTATGGTCTCTCTTGGTATGTTTAACATCTTTGCAATCTTCTTATAGCCATTGCCCTTCCTGTGAAGAGTAATCACCTCTTCTCTTGTCTTCCTGGACCATTCTCTTGACTTCACCATGTTTGTAACCACACCAGTAAATGTCTAGAAGGAGCTGAGTATCACAGTCATTTTAAAGCTGCCTAATTGGTGCTTATTATGCTTTATTGCTGCTCCGTGACATCCACAGGTGTTTTCAATACCTGATTGAAAACACTTGAATGAACCTCTGTTCTTCAGAGTGGTAGTCTTTAAGGGGTTGAATAATTGTGTCAATGAAGAATTCACAAAAGAAACATTTACTACTGTATTACAAAACCAATTGATGTCATTTTAGTTGCATATGGTTCTTTAAAAAGTCCTTGTAGGATTTCATTCTGAATACAATTACAAATGTCACTAAATTCCCTAAAACCCTTTACAGCATTGGGGGTTGAATAATTTTGAACACAACTGTAAGATCCTATGAATAATAATAAAAAGGTCTGTTACAAAAAAAAGAAAAAAGCTACTTTAAAAAATAATCAGAATTTTTTTGCCAGAAAATCCTGAAAAATGCCTAACAAAATTCTTATTTTTTTTTTATAAATAAAGAGACTTTTTGCTGCAAATTAAAAGAATAAACGGTTTAATAGATATTGAATAAAAACAGGAATAGCTTTTACATTGAAACCTATGGGATTTTGCCTGATTTAACCTGCCGAATGAAAACACTGAACAGCAGGGCACTTCAAAAAATATGTTGACAAAAAAATCTCCAAAAATGCCTAAAAGATCCTAAAAAAATCTAAAAATAAAGAGACATTTTACTGCAGAATAAAATGATAAACAGTTTAATATTGGATTAAAACAGGAATATTTTTAACATTGAAACCTATGGGATTCTCCTGAATAAACCTGTCGAATTAAACCACCGAACAGCAGGGCACTTCACTGACATTTCTCTGTTGTTCGGTGTCTCTGAATACATTAACCATTGCTTCTCTATGAGGATTTCACTGCTGCCAAAGATCACCTGTATTTCGCTTGCAATTCACCAATATTTGGCAAATTGCCAGATTTTGAATAGCCGAATGGCCACAAAATTCACTGTTCGGTGCAATTTCTGGGTCAGTTCTTTCTTAAATCTATACTTATACAAAATAGATGACAGTGATCATCAGATAACTAAATGCAGGTGGGAAAAAAACACAAAAACAATTATTTCTAAAAGTCTTATACAGCGTATAACCCACATATAAATAATCCAATAATCAAGCCATAACAGCAAATATCACTGTTATAATAATAAATAAGAAAACATATGGGATCATCATGGAGGGCTGTAAAAAAATAAACCCTATAAAATTATAATAAATAAATTCTTAATAATTTATTTTAGATTTTATTGTGGGTCTCAGTCGTTGCGCATTTGAGTCTATAGGGGTTATTTAATAACCTCTGATTTGTCCCCGAATTGCAAACGGTGAATTTCACCTTAGTGCAATTTCAGGTCAATCTGTCTATTCACTAAGCTGTCAATTCACCAAATACAGGCGAATTGACAGTGAAATACGGTTGAATTCGACACAATTTGGCGGCACTGAAATTCTCATGCATGGTTATTCAAAGAGCTCCGAATTGCTGGCGAAAGGTAACCGAACGCTGAAATTCAGGGTACGGTTACCTTTCCTGGCCATTCGGCTATTCACAGAGCAGGAAGTTCGCCAAATGTTGGCGTAATGCCTGCCCATACGGTGCCTGTTCGGTGCCTGTTCGAGGGCAGTGAATCCCCATAGAGAAACAATGCTTCATCTATTCAGAGAACACAAAACAGTCAAAACATCAGTGAAAAGTTGCCGAATTTCCCTGCGGTTCAGTGGCTGCATTCGACGGGTTTATTCAGGAGAATCCCATAGGCTTCAATGTTAAAAATATTACTGTTTTAATTCAATATCTAATAAACTGTTTATTATAATATTCTGCAGTAAAGAGTCTCTTTATTTATAGATTTTTTAGGATCTTTTAATCATTTTTCGGGATTTTTTAAAAAAAAATTTTTAATTGTTTTCTCTTTTTTCTGTAACAGCCCTTTTTATTATCATTCATTGGATCTTTATGTGTAAATTTCAGACATTTTTGCTCAGTAGTTTGTTTGCATACAGCGTTTCACTTTTCAAACATTCAAGCGTACTGTTTTTTTATCTTCCCTCCATTCGTCTGCGGTGTTGGGTTTTTCCGGCGGCTGCTCTGCGCTGTGATTGGCTCCTGTTCGGGGTTCTCCGGCATGTTCGGCGGGGTTAATCCAGATGTTTTGCGGGTATCGGTGAGCATTCGCCTGGGTTTTGCGGTAAGTGTTCGGCAGGTTTTCGGGGGCTTTTCCCTGCAATACGACGGCCCTGTGGTGCTTGCTGAATACACCGCAGGGTCGCCGAAATGGGATCGCTGAATCAAGCCGAATTGAAGAGAACGAAAAGTCACCGAACGTGCAGTGACTTTTCGATTCTCTTTAAATAACCCCGTATTTTGTCTTCTATTTACAGAACGCCAAATTGCACCGAAATGCCCTGATTTTCAGTGTTTCAGTTAAACAGGGTAAAACAGGCGAATCCCATAGATTCAATTACTAACATACCTCAATACAGAATGCACCTGTAAATATGTAACATACTGACTATTTCCTATATATTTATTTTCTGTTAATCTGTATATTTGTGTTGTTTTTTAATATCTTGCATTGTATTACTTTGTATTTCTGTAACCACTCAATGTTCTTGAACCCAGGACATACTTGAAAACGAGAGAAATCTCAATGTATCCTTCCTGCTAAAATCCTTTATAAATAAATAAATGTAATAAATGGAACATCTTTTAATTTTTTATTTATCGAAAAAACACTTTTTATTTTTTAAAATAACTTTTTGTATTTTTTAGATGACATTTTTTTTCTATTTTATTTAAAGAATTTTTCTATTTTGTAACAGATCTTTTTATTAATTTTTAAATGACCTTTTATTATATTATTTGAACACAATTTTACAACATTTTCATTGATTTATACTTCTATTAGGGGAATAGGAGACTTGCTTTTTATTCAGGTCGGTGGAAATCACTGGTGCAAATTTGCTGCAATTCTGCTGTTATCGGCGCAATTCGGCGGTTTCGCCAACGTCTAATAGCTGCATCAGTGACTCCAATTTCAGCAAAATATGGTGACCATTCGCTAAATAGTGAACTTACTGTATTTTTGGGGAAATCAAGTTGCCGGAGTGAGTTGAAATGGGCTGAAATGGGTGGAAATGCAAATGCTTTGTGACTTGAGTAGACCCCCCTTTGTGTCTTATGCACCTCGGTCGTTTTCATGGGCGTAAGTAATATGTAAAGGAATGGCCCAAAGTGAATATTCGTTTCTTTCTCGACTTGATTATTCTGGATTTCAAAGAAAAATCTAAATAAAACTATGACTGATTTTCAACATATTTGGCCGGGCCAACCAATATTTCCCTTAGACATGTACGCGTCGGACCAGACCCATTTGGAAATATTGGCAATTCGTCATTTTGGATCGTTCTGAATTCTGTGTTGCCGATGTCCGAACTGAATCATTTTCCAAATTAAAAAACATTAAAAACAATCAGAATTTTTCTGATTATTATCATCCAGGACGGAATATATTCGGAAAAATTTGGATATTATCAGAATAGTAAAAAAATAATTAAAGCAGAAACCTCTCCCCCCCGGTAACCCTAAGCCTAAGCCCGCCATTTTTTCTGTATTTATGTATATCATGCTTGTAACACCAGTCCGTCGTTCTGCAGCTGTTCCTCTTTCCATGTTTTTGTTTTTGATCCCAAATGGGAAGTGTTTGGTGCGTGTATAAATAAAAGCCACCATCTTTGCCTCTCCTTCGCTGAAAAGCAGCTGGAGGGGCTTGGAGCTGCTCAGTAGAGCGGCCTTTTGGTCACAATTGTTAGGTACCCACTCTAAAGAGGTGCCTTGAAGTGGCGAGTGGGCTTACGTTGCAATGGCCATTGAAACAAACAAAAACCTCATTTTTGTTGTACATGGAACACATAGAAGCGAGCGCAGATGACACTCTTTTTCCTTGTTATGTTTTATGCATTGACTGTGCTGTTACTCCTGGCAGTTGCTGCCCCTCCGAAAATAAGTGAGTATGGGCGCGACGCCATTTTTTCTGTATTTAGCCCTAATTTAACCCTACAACTAACACTAGAAATAATAATATGACACCTAGAAACTGTAGCCCTAACCCTAACCTTAACCTTAAGATAACCCTAGCACTAAATCAAACCCTAATCATATGACACACAGAAACTGTAGCCCTAACCCTAGCCTTAACCTTAAGCTAACCCTAGCACTAAACCAAACCCTAACCCTAATCATATGACACACAGAAACTGTAGCCCTAACCCTAGCCTTAACCTTAAGCTAACCCTAGCACTAAACCAAACCCTAACCCTAATCATATGACACACAGAAACTGTAGCCCTAACCCTAGCCCTAAAATAACCCTAGCACTAAACCTAACCCAGCTTAACCCGAACCTGACCCTAGCACTAAACCTAACCCTAACCCTAATCATGACACACAGAAACTGTAGCCCTAATCCTAGCTTTAACCTTAAACTAACCCCAGCACTAAACCTAACCCAGTTTAACCTGAACCTAACCCTAGCACTAAACCTAACGCTAATCTAAAAAAACCATAGCACAAAACCTAACCCTAATCCTATGACACACAGAAACTGTAGCCCTAACCTAACCCTAAACCTAGCCCTCTCAATATTCTGAATCAGCGGATTCGATAGTCGCTGAATCTGATATTTTGCGATTCTGAAACGATCCAAACTGAACCGACCTGAATTTTTCAGCGCTGCACATGTGTAGTCACCGTCATAGGGAGGAGATCACCATGCGATGAGAAAGTGTAGAAAGTGTCTTAGTGTCACCCAAGAAGGCGCCAGCAAACAAGAGGTGGAAAAAAATAGAGGTTGGCTTGGGGGAGCAAGAGTTATTACTACTAGCATAAACCGAGGATTCAGAAAACACAGCTCAGAACTGCTACGGTGACAGTACCACCAGGCACGTGCCAAGGTGAGGCCCTGGTTCCTGAGAGAAGCCCCTATATGCAGAGATGCACTGTAAACTGCAAGGACAGGTGAGAGCAACACATGGTTAACTAAAGACCTCTGTATGGCAATACCAAAGATGCCCTGCACTGAAAGGCCGGTCTTTAGGATAGCCGGATCTAATCTAAAAGGAAAGTATTACCTTGAAGCCGTACAGAGTCTTTTGTTGTATACAGATGACAGGGTTACTTAGAAACGGTACAGACAAGGAATATACTATAGAGTAGTCATATAGAGGAAAGCCAAAAGGTCATAACCAGAGAGAGTACGTCATACAGGATATAGGAATAGGAATCAGAAGGGAAGTCAGTCAAGCCAAAAATCGGTAACCAGGGAATCAGAATGGAACATAAACAGCAAACCAAAATACAGAAATAGACAGAACTAAATACACAGAAGGAACTGACATAAACTAGAACAGAAATAACAGAGGCAAAAACTTAACAAGGATGAACAAACGGAGGATATCAGGAACACAGCAAGGAGCTCTCAGGACACAAGTCGCAAGGGGACCAGGCAAAGTAAAATGACCCAGCAATGTACTATAGGTACATTGCTCTAATATAGGCAGGGGAATCAAGACAAGGATCAACAGGTGAGCAACACACAGAACACCAATTAACCCCTGGGAGGCCACCCAGGAATTTGTAGCAACAGAAACACAAGGGAAAAACACAATATACAAATACAGAGGGCAGGGAGACAGGGTTGCCAGCATGGAACGTAACAAGAACATGCATTGACTACAAGAAGCTAATATGACCTGAATATGTAGGAAGTGCACAAGAATCTCTGACTACAAGCACAAAGTATTCCGTTTCCATGCTTAAAATTCCCCAAATACATAGCAGAGCACTGAACATGTGTCACACCAAGTGGACATGTCATGTTAAGCCCCCCCTACATCAGTAAGGTATGCGATATTATTAGTGGAGCATAATCTACTCTCAATGCAATCTATCCCCCAATAACAGCACAAAAAATCTAGTCTTATCACAATGTATCCTCCAGTATCTGCGCGTCCTGATCTGCTCTCAACGCAATGTGGGAGATAATTTGTCTTATGGTATTAATTACTATATTAGTGGTAAAGGAGGCACCATACCTATATACCCTATATAAAGTCACCACCTCCTGTACAAGCCTGTTATGATCTGGGGTGGCTTCAGTTGGTCGGGTCTAGGTTCAGCAATGTCATGTGCCCAGAAAATGATGTCATGTGACTCCCTGAATATACTGAATGAGCAGGTTTTTCCATCAATGGGTTCTTTCTCCCCTGATGGCACAGCGGGCATATTCCAAGATGGCAATGCCATGATTCATCATGCTCACATTGTGCAAGAGTGGTTGAGGGAGCATGAGACATAATTTTCACACATGGATTGGCCACCGCACAGTCCAGACCTTAACCCCATTGCGGTTAATCTTTGGGATAATGTGCTGGAGAAGACTTTATGCAGCGCCGCGACTCTCCCATCATCAATACAAGATCTTGGCCACAAATTAATGCCACTCTGGACGCCAATAAATGCTGTGACATTGTATGAACTTATCACCACGATGCCTCGGCGAATGCATGCCGCGATCACAGCAAAAGCGACACAACCACATATTACGGTGGTGACTTTATTTTGGCCAGGCAGGGTATGTAAGCTTTACTCAAGCCTCTGGGTGTTGGGGTGTAGGGAGGCTGTAACCCTAAGGATCCTAGTCTGGGCCCAATTCAATGTGGACTGAATATTTTGTGTATTTTATAAATGCTATGAGTTGACACTTTTAAGTTTACAGGGTCATCCAGACGTGGACCCCTTGCTTGATGTGCCTAGAGGGGTGTCAGCTATACCCTCCGGACGAGGCCTAACAAGGCCGAAACGATCGTTGGGGGTTGCTGCACCTCTCGTGCAGGGATGACGTCCTTGGCAGTCTGTACTGGCCACCCTCATTGGGTGAGAGCAGACTGATTTGCATATGGAGCATTCATCCCTGTGATGGCACAAACAAGCTAAAACCTTGTGAGACCTGAGCGGCCCCCACCGTAGAGCAGGCCACTAGTGCTGTTGCTCATCCTCAGGACCCTCACACCCCCCCATTCTCTCAGTTGACACTTTTACTTAGAAGAAAAGGGGACGAGGCTGGCAAAGCTATACGTCTTTAAATCCTAAAACAGTAGAATTGCCGGCACTGGGGAGGAACAGAGGGCTTGATTTGTAGGGATTAATTCATTCCCAGCAGTCGCCGAATATTTTGGAAGGCAAAGACGAAAAAAAAGGAAAAAATTAAAAATATCTGATGAGATCATCCCAACATGAACATAAACTTTAAGAATCCCTGCAGGAGTCCAAAATTACCCATTTACGCCTGCGGCATCGCGACAGTGAGCGCGCAACAACGTCCTTCGTTATAACACAAGGAGGAAAAAAAGGGAATTTCCTTTCAAGGCGATCGTTAAATTCGTTAATATTTAATAGGAATCTGATAAGTGCTATTACTTAGTTGGCATTTTTCTCAGTGACAAATATCAGAGTATGGGCGATTTGTGTTCTCACTTCAGAGGAAATAGCTCCCTTTTTACATACCTTTATATTTGTAAATGTTGGCAGAAAACACAGCAAATCGTTTGAAAAAGGAACAACCTATAAGCAGATCTCCCATGCTGTACTGTTCTGTACTGTTCTAGGGTCTGAAGGTCTTAGGACTTGCAGATCTCCTTCTTCTTCATTAGGCTTGCATACGCTTGTCTTGTCCCCAGGTAAGACGGCGGCAGTCCTTTACCACAATCATGATTTTTATTGCAGGCTTTCACTCATAATTTATACATTAGGTATTTGCTAATCCCTCAGAGGAAAAACAACGCACATCAATGTACTGTAAGGTCAGGGCTAAGGACATGTTAAAAGCTCTTTCCTTATTACGAAACGGCAAGAGGAGCTTGGAGAAAGTCCGGCTCGTCGAAAAAAATATGATAACACCTCCAACTGAACTATTCTTTATTTGTTAAAGTTATACTTTGTAACCTTGGCATTTTATTTCCCATAGCTTTTCTTTCCGGTGGTTGAAGACATTGTATCCTGTCCCGTGATTAGAAGATACATTAACCCTTTCGCTGCTGAGGCGTTTCACGCCTCTGTGCTGAGGTAATTTTTACCGGTTTTGCTCATCATGTTTAAACGCGTTTTGAAGGCTTATTTTAGTATATGACCCAGACATATTATATATCGTTCTTTCCGGCAGACTCGGCAGATTCATAATATGTCATTATTATATGTATACGTTATGTCCTGTCTGTATATTATAACAAAAAATGCAATAAAATATGAATTTTCAATAATTTACAACGTGTAAAGTGTTTTTTTTTCACATTTTAACATGCGAGCAATTGCGGTTATATTTTGTATGGGGTGCGCTTGTTAAAAAAATTAGAAGTGGGGTCTCGTTACATTTTTTTTGGGGAAAATTACACGATTTTTAACAAACGCACCGCACACAAAAATCGTTAGTGCAGCATCATTGTTCACATTATAATTCAAATGGGAACAATATTGCTGCATTAACAAACCCAAAAAAAACTTTTTTTTTTTTTTTTTAGAATTTTTTTTTAAATATTTCTTTTTTTTTTAATTTTTTTTTTAAAAAAACTTTTTTCACAGTGGTGTTTGGTATCGTTGGAACGGCCATGCTCTGGCCGATCCAACAGTACCAAACATTAACCCCTAGCTGCCACGGATCGGGAGATAGGGGGTTCCAATGAACCCCCTATCTCCACCGTTGGTGGCAGCTAGGGGTTAACTCCAGGACTGGCGTCATCGTGCTATGCACGATGACGCCAATCCTCAGGAGGAGTTCCCGGAGGCTTGGCCGACATCCAAGATGTCGGCCAGCTCCGGGAAAGGATCACGAACCGGCGCTTTTCAGCGCCGATTCGTGATCCAGCTCCCCAGGGGTTAATGACATCCACCGTTTGGAAGGGCAGGCTGTGCCCTTCCAAGCGGTGCCTGTATTAACTCCCTACTCCCCGGCGATCGGGAGGGAGAGAGGTCCGAAGGACCTCCCCCCCTCCCTTTCAGGCGCCTCCTCCGCACATGCGGGGGGGACGCCTGCATTAGATGTCATCGCGTCGCCGCGATGACATCTAATGTCCCCCCCGGGGTCCCGGATTGACGGGCTGACATCCAAGATGTCAGCCCGCACCGGGGGGGCGCAGCAATCCACCGGAATTCGGCGGATTGCTGCCTCCTGTGCTCAGACGCGCTCAGCGCGTCCGTAGCACAGGAGAACAACTTGGCTGGACGCGCTGAGCGCGTCCATAGCAGCCAAGTGGTTAAAGGGACACTGTATTAAAAAATAGAGTTCCTTTTTTGCCGTTAAATAATTGGGCAGAACCTGATGACAACCTCTGCCCGACTATGGGCTAAATTACAATCTTCGTGAAAACGTTTGCGCCAACGTAAAAAACATTAACGCGAGGGGTAAAACCCTTTGCGCCGGACGCTGTATTACATAGTCAGCGCAACAAACACACGTAATCGTCTGCCACGGGTGAACCTGTACAAACCCTTTGCGAGCTTACTGTACTGCGCGCGTCCTATACTTAACATTGTGACAATGAACGCTGGTACGAGGATGGTATTACAATCTATGCGCAGTTTGTAACGCACAGCCGTTGCGCGCATAATTTTAGCAATATTTTAGCAATTCCTTAAAGCTGGTGTTAATGGCAAATTCTATCAACCTGGCCGAGACCAAATACACCAGCCAAAAAAAAATACAGTAAAGTATAGTTACACATTATACACATACCAAACCAATAACTTTGAGAAGTTGTGTGTGCATTTTTTATTGATGCAGCATATATGCTCAGATTGACTTTGACAGGTGCAAAAAATTTAACGTGAGACAATTGCGGTTCTTATTTCGGATTGGCTGAATCACGAGAAAAAACAGTCCGCACTCTGATTTCAGCGCGCAACGGTACTGCACGAGCATTTGTGCGCGTCCGGTTTACGCGCGTTATTGATCGACGGATGGAAAAACGCACGAGGATTGGAATTCCAGCGGTGATTTGCACACGTAAACGTTTAACGCTTGGCACACAAATTCACACGTTGAGTGAGCGTTTTAATGCGAAGATTGTAATATAGCCCTATTTTTTTATATTTCTTTGTTATTTTTGGTTATTATACTTGCCTTTTCAACCTCGCCGCACTCTGGTCCTCCTCTTCAGCTCAGGGACCCCTGAACCCAGAGGTTCCTGAAGCTTTTCTGCACAATTTACATTTCTACGCAACTTGTGTAGTGTAGGAACCACAAATTGCACAGCACTACAGGACTCACACACTTTACGTACAAACGTTCCATAGCGCCTGCGCAGAGCGATGCATCGGAGCTGCATGTGCATGCACAGATCTCCGTCACTCCTCTCTGGGAACACTCGCCACAGTGATTAGACTCAGAGGGTGACGTCGGCCACTCTCTGCGTGTGACATCACCAGTGATCGATCGAAATTAAAAATCCCGACTGCTGGTGACCCCGGGTGGGGTTGTCAGATGTTTTTGGTTGGAGAGACGTTGATCTCAGTGAGATACCTCCAGGTATGGAGTGTCACTGATCTGTAGGCAACTTGACATCGATAGTTAGAAGAAATGAGACACAACCCTTATCAGCAATACATATAATGTAGCAGATATGATCGGAATTAACGCAGAACCACATTAATCTCTCATTCTTTTATAACCTCAATCGATTAATCAATAAACCACGCCTTAACCAATTATTCCAGAAGATCCAAGATGGACATAATTTACATCTCTTTTCGTACGTATACAGATTCATAAAACCATAGGATATATCAGTTAATTGAATTATATCAAACACAGATCATTTCCAGCCAAAGATGCAACAAAAGAGTCTTTATTACAACAACGTATATATATATTTTTACTTAAACAGTTAACAATTGTTTGAGTATTTGTTACACTAATCAGAGATTATACATTTTAAACATAGCCTGTTTTGCTTGATCTGCATATCCACTTCAGAATATCTACTCCGCTTGGAAAGTTACGCCAGCTTATAATGCAGACAGTAGAGTTTATTATCCACAGCCACTCGCAATCAATTTAACTATGATACAGATATTATCTGTTTATTATTGGATTTTTGATAAGAATCTTGGTATTCAATAATCACGCTGCAGTAGTGACTATTAATGCCTTATTCTCAATCTATAATATCATAATTGATGATTTATGGAATATGAGTTTGGCTAAAGACAGATAAACTCTTTATCAACTTTTCAATTTAAATCAATCACTCCTCCATATACTTACCTCTGATTGACTTCGTAGCAGTCTTGAGCAGCGATCAGCATGCAATTATAATCCTCTGGGGTGTATAATGTGTTGCTGTTTGATCTCTATGGAGATCTGTCGCTGTTCAATTATGGATAGTGGGATATGTAGTGTATCTCTGAATATCTGGAAATACCAGAGTGAATTAGTGATCCAGTGAGAGTATTAGTCAATTTAGACTTGAGAGTGTATGAGTGAGCATGAGGGTCCCCTTTGTTGGAGTGTAAGTGTCATCTCACTTGTGAACCATTGCATGGCCCCAAGAGTCCATGAAGTGCTCGTGTGGATGTTGGAATGTGAGTGAATGTCCCCAGAACGTTCGTGAAGAAGTGACCCCGAACTCTCTCGCTTGCGCTGTATATCTTCTCATTCCACACCTCCTTCTAGATCACTGACCAATCACAAAATTAGCTTCCTAAAATTAAAATAACATTATATTTCAATTTTACGGGTTATTTCTCATCGCTTGAGGGCAATGTGGTATAATGAAATTTTGTACTACACCTGGTCCCCTAATTGACACCTGTGATGCCATATTATTATTTAGTTTAATCCAAAATAATTCACTTTCTCATTGTTTTAATTGGATTCCGCTTTCGGTGCAAGGTATACTCCTATACTCCCTACTACTACGGAAACTTAGATAATAATAACGAGCAACTAATCTTGGATTTCGGCCCTGGAGTAGCTCAGAGAACAGAAAAACAATTCCCTTTTAAATTCACTCTCGTTGGTATATTTCCTTTATAACAGAAAATGTCTGCTAAATCATTTTATTCTCTAAACTAACATTTCTTACTCCTATATACACTATATTGCCAAAAGTATTCGCTCATCTGCCTTGACTCGCATATGGATGGGTGAGCGAATACTTTTGGCAATATAGTGTATATGTGTAGTATATAAAGGCACTTGGGGTATACGTGGGTGCAAACATAATTGAGTAAATACTGTAAATATTCTGGTGATGTATCTTATCTATCTGTTCAGAAAAAAAAATGGATGCCGACGCCATTTTGTCTCCGATAGTCCTTACCCGACAGGGTGGAAGACGTCTGTGTTTCACCCAGCAATATCACCAGATAGGGGAGCCGGGGGGGGGGGGTCCTCCTCACATCCTGGCCACTTTAAAACAATAAAGTGGTCAGGATGAGTAGAGTGTCCCTTTAAGGACAGTCATGCTATGGCCTCCACTTTCTACATGGCAACTCTCGTACAAAATTCCCATTATGATTCTTTTCTGGACGTATACAAAAACTGTAAGGCACTATTTCACCTGAGCCATTACCGAGTTGTTAAGAATAACGACTTGGTGTAACGTCACAGTGTGCAGTGCATGAAAAGGGCTGTCCTGGTGTATGACCGCGTGTGAAGCTTTTAGAGCATTTTGTCTCATGTGAATGACATGAAAAGAGCTGCCCTACAATCTAATTCAATTATGTATTTTAAAACGTCAGATGCTCCCGAATGTATCAAACGCTTCGGAAATTTTCCACTTCCAAAAACTCAACCAGTATCAGCTGCTTCCAAATCCAAAATACCTGACAAAATCTGACGAATCAAACTGAATTTTTTGGCCAGGTACATGACTATTGGGTGCATGGCCAATCTGTTAAGACGCCTACGGTGCAGATCTAGTACTGCCCAGTGATAAAGAAAAAGACGTACATCCCGATCAGCCTGTACGGTGTCGCGTCACCATCGCCATAAGAAGGCCAAACCTGGTGCTGTCTCACAATGAGATTATATGACAGCATCTTGTATACATGGTCCTGGGTTCACGCATAGCTCTTCACCATCCACAGATGCTTCTGATCACCAGCCCTGTGCTCCACTATGAAAGGGTAGAGCACCCATAGTGCTTTGCTTTGCCATTGCTGTTCATTCAGTGTTTTGTTTCCAAGCAAGCTGCAACAAGTCTGTTCTGTATCCTGATCACTGGACCCCTGGAATTTCCCTTTAGACCCTGCTTATATGATTGCCTCTCTGATACCACACTTTGCTGAACCTTGTTGTTTTCTTCTGCTTGACTACTAGAGGTGTGCACTGCTGAAATATTTGTTTTGTTTCATTTTAAAATAACTTCATTTTCGGAATTTTGTTTCGTATTTCGGAGCTTATTTCCTTTCGTTTTGCTTTGTTTTTTGTTTTTTTAAAGATGCATAAGTTTTTATTTTGTAACATTGTCATCAATACAACTAACAGTAAACGGCCGCGCAGGGCCACAGCAGGCTAGTCAGCAGGAAATCAACGCAGATAAACATCCCCAAATAGGGGGGTCTCATCGAAATAGAAATCAAAAATGAGTTTGTCAGCAGGAAACATTGCATCATCACAAGGAATTATGCTCACAACGCTATCAAAAAGATGGTAATCCAAATAACAGAGAGAAAAAAAAAAAAAAGGGGGGTGGGGGGGTGTGAAAAATGGCAAAGGCCATTGCCGTGACGCTCCTGGCACGCTCCTGAAGGAGGCCATGGAGGGACAATGTCACGGGGCCCAGGACCCTAAGGGCCAATCATAACGCAAAGTCATGGTGGCGCGCCTCAGGCATCCCAGTAATGCCAGAGAAAAAAAAAAAAAAAAAAGGGGGGGGGGGGAATGGATACACCATCTTCTGCAGTGCAAGCCTTTGAGGAATAACGTGAGAGAGAAAAAGAAGAAAAAGAAAGAAGAAAAAAGAAAAAAAAAAAAAATTAAATAAACATCCCCAGATAGGGGGGTCTCATCGGATAATAGTACACATATATAAGGGTAGGGGGAGGGTCATAGATCAAATACTTAGAAACGTATAAGTTGAGACATCGGGGGTAGAAAATATTCGGCGTAAAGACCAAAACATTGGGTAATCTCAGAGTGGTAGAGTCATTGGGTGCAGTGGAAGAAAGGCAGGGAAAGAGAAAATGAAAAAAGCATCATGGAGGGGATGGTCGTCAGAGTTCAATGTGGTCTTGAAGCAAGCAAATTTTACACAGTCAGCCGGTGTCCAGCAAAGGAGGCCGGGCCACCACAGGCAGGTACATGCAGGGTCGTCCAGATGTCTCCGTCCCCTCAGGCGTGTAGGCTCGGCCGAGAAAAACCTTGCGGGGTAGAACCGCTTGTAAACTCCGTGCGCACATCCATGTCGTCTTGACCACTAGCTGGTTTTTATGTCTTCGGAAGGGCCGGGCCGATCTGCAATCTCCAGGTCTCTTCCGAAAATCCACTCGTTGCCGCCTGCGCCTCCGCGCCTTCCTGGCTGCCATTCGATCGAGGCTGCCAGTCCCCTTCTTTCGGGGGAGCACCTCCGGCCCCCACCCTGCCATCGTAATTCCCATCGGGGGGGGGCGACTGGCAGCCTCAGCGTCTCCAGTAAAAGTCAGGGGCATTCCTGGAGGACGAGATCCTATAGCCGTAACCTCTTCCACACCTTCCCCTGCGCCTCCTCCCACAGCGACAGGAGGGCAGAGCACCGCAGGATATGGCGGGGTGTCGGCCCAGCTCTCTGTACACCGCTGAGTCCCCGCATCCCAGCAGCCTCTCAGTGTGGCCAGCATCTTACGCCATAGCCCCTTAGTGAGCGGGCCATCTGCGTCTTCCCCCTCCAGCAGAAGTAAACACGCATCCATGCCACTAATAGCGGCGTCCACAGCTCCGGTGGGGGAGGGTGAAGGCCCATCTTGTCTGTGACCCGCAGGTCCGTCCACTGCCTCCGCGAGCCCGTCACCCAGGGTAGTAGGGAGATGGGGGCCCTCCATCTCCACAGTCCGCCGTGCAGATTCGGTCCGGGGTATGCGTTCAGCGCCACGAGGTCTCAAGGCTTCTCACCAGTGGTAGGCCTCAAGATGGCCGCCGTCTCCTCGGTCCAGGCACCCGATCACAACAGCCAGGGTCGTCTCACGTCCGGAGGGGGGGACTAAACGCCCCCCGGACAAGTCGAAACCGGTGGCCAGCCACTCAGACCCAGGTTCGGCAGAAAAAGGTACCCCTTAAATCAGTTGTAGGTCCCCAAAAGGAGCAGACGTGCGGAGCTCCAGTAAAACACGTCCGCTCCCGTGAACAGCCGGCCACGCCCCCCCTCGTTTTGCTTTGGATCGATTCAAAATTTGATATCTATTCGAAATTTGATACGTCGATTCAATAGGTGATATATCAATTCAAATTTTGGATCACTAAACAAAACCCCAATTCATCAAATTTGCTGTTAAAAGACAAGCTAGGGTTAAATATTAAACTGTGTCACAGATTTAGTACGAGAGGCAAATTAACAGGGACAGGCTGCTTGTGAAACTGTGAAACAAAATTAAAGTCATTTGCTGACTGTAGCACTACTTGTATTGTAAATTAAGATCAATTCGATAGTTAATAATCTGAAATTCGAATTGATATATTAAGTAAAACCTCAATTAAATAAAATTAAATTTGTTAGATACCATTTTGTTTTGAATTCGGATCAAATCGATTTGTTATTTCGAAAGTACTTCCGAAATACGGATTAACGAAATTCGTTACGAATTCCAATTCATTACGAAACGAATGCAAGATAATGCACCTGGGACGTAAAAACCCAAGGGCTGAATATAGAATATTTGATACAGTCCTAACCTCAACATCTGAGGAAAGGGATTTAGGGGTTATTATTTCAGAGGATCTAAGGGTAAGTAGTCAATGTAATAGAGCAGCAGGAAATGCTAGCAGAATGCTTGGTTGTGTAGGAAGAGGTATTAGCAGTAGGAAAAGGGAAGTGCTCATGCCACTGTACAGAGCACTGGTGAGACCTCACTTGGAGTACTGTGTGCAGTACTGGAGACCGTATCTCCAGAAGGATATAGACATCTTAGAGAGAGTTCAGAGAAGGGCTACTAAAACGGTGTACGGCTTGAAGGAGAAAAGTTACCAGGAAAGGCTTAATGATCTTAACATGTACAGCTTGGAAAAAAGACGAGACAGAGGAAATATGATAGAAACATTTAAATACGTAAAGGGAATCCACAAGGTAGAGGAAGGGAGTATATTTAAAAGGAAACAAAGTAGCAAAACAAGAGGACATAGTCTTAGATTAGAGGGGCAAAGGTTTAAAAGTAACATCAGGAAGCATTATTTTACTGAGAGGGTGGTGGATACATGGAACAGTCTTCCAGTTGAAGTGGTAGAGGCCAAAACAGTAATTGAATTTAAGCAGGCATGGGATAGGCATAAGGCTATCCTAAACAAAAGATAAATCCAGGTAAAGTATCCATGTAATTGGGCAGACTAGATGGGCCGAAAGGTTCTTATCTGCCGACATCTTTCTATGTTTCTATGTTTCTATGTTTCTATGAATGCACACCTCCATTGAGGCCTTAAGTGCAGGGCACGCGAGTTGGCTCATCGCCCTGACGTGGGGTTAGTTCCCGCATTGCCTGGTGTATTCTCTTATTGATTCACTGTTTCATTTGCTCTGTTGCTGAACCGGATTGTATGAAGGACCCTGATTGTTGGTGGCTCGGACTGCCTACCTGACCATTCTCTTTCTGACCAAGCCTGTATGTGTGTTGTGCCTAAAGCAGACTCCGAGCGATTGCTGCATCTAAACCAAACTGACCCAGAGTGTTTAACTATCGCGCATAACATTGATACAGAGTATATGTCTGTCCTGCATAGCGCTGACTCAGATAATCTATCGTTCTGCCCTGTTGCCAAATCGGAGTGTTTGAGGATCTTGTCTGTTGCCAAATCGGAGTGTATGAGGATCTTGTCTGTAGCCAAATCTGCCGGTACGAAAATCCTCTCTGTTGCCAACTTGGAACGTTTGTATGACCACGCTTCTGTTAACCCCTGGTGTATGAGCACACTGCCCAAACCTCTTCCTGACTGCTTTCTGCTTATCAGTGAGGTTAACCCT
Organism: Leptobrachium leishanense; assembly: GCA_009667805.1. Classification (NCBI taxonomy): domain Eukaryota; kingdom Metazoa; phylum Chordata; class Amphibia; order Anura; family Megophryidae; genus Leptobrachium; species Leptobrachium leishanense. Next base: position 325,340,920 of record CM019067.1, on the reverse strand, counting down.
TTGTGGTTCAGCAATAACTTGCTCTCAAAACCTGCTGTACTTAAGCTATATTCTTGTTGATCTATCTATTCTCCCTGTCTTGGAGTGATAGGGTTAGTGGTCCCGACCATTCAAGGTTCGGAGGGTCTAGAAGTGTGTCCAAAAGGATTCCCACCACGGATGTGAGGGGTGAGCGGGACAGCAAACGTGACACCATGTTTGTTATTTAATTCTATTCCTGTCCCATCCATCTACCTCTTATTTCAGCCCCTTTCATGTCTGGCCCACAGTTCTGTGTCTATGCTCTTCCTCCCTTACCTCTGTGTTTATTACTCAGCCCTTTTTCTGCTTCGCCCCTTTATCTCCAGCCACTTCTCATAGTTACCTCATCCCATATTCCTCCTGCATCCTGTTTAATAAAGCCTTTATTCATTTATACCACTAATCCCTGTCTGCTCCGGTTTGATCACCGCATATTGGGCTCGACCTTGAAACCCTGTAAGATGGACCCTGACACATCTTAACTGCAGGAACATCTCAGAAAACAGATCCCTTCTACCATGTACCACTAGCAATTACTGAGAGCGGGTGTATTATCACTCGGTTTACTATTGACACCCTCCACCATTGCCGTACTGGAGTTATAAGGAGAAAGCGATGTAATAACCACGTGGCACCTTCCATTAGACCGTTTGGATACAGTCTAAACAGACCTCTTTCCCGTTATGCTCATCAGTCTGGCATTGTCAAGTTTAACATGATGTATAACCCCGTGAGAACTTCCACCGCACCATTATTATTCTATTCACCGGCAGAGACATTGTCATGAAGTTAATCAGCTTGAAAAATGACAATGTCTATTAGGTTCACCCTTTTCCTGTGAGCCCGATGTATTGCCACGTCACTGGAGAAGGGAAAATGCCGACAAAAGGTTCTAGCCCCGATTTAAAGTAACACATTCTTTGTTGTTGCAGAGTGAAAACCGCTCTTTCCCTGGAACAAAACTGGAACGGAACCTTTGCATGGAACGTGCTCACCTCGTTGTCGAAGGCATAATCTGTACCAATGGTATAATACACGCAAACACAAACAAACATCGTCACCGAGCGGTCGTTTAATCTGTCAGGAGACATAACATATATTTTTATTTTATTCTTTCGTAACTTGTAAGACGACTCCAAATGCTTTCAGCTCCCGGCAGACGGCTGACACATTATATCACCGACAATTCATGCTGGCGTGAATTAGAACCTACGCTTCACAGAACAGCCTAATGTGTTCCATATCAATCAAAATAAATCTGTTAGTACAATATATTATTATATAAAAGAAAGATTAGCAGATATAGATACTACTATTTTAGATGTAACAATATGCGAGATGGAATAAAAATCCATTAAACATGGCGCACCCGGCACTCAAGTCTTGTGTTACCACGGCTGGCTCATGTCCTGGATATCCAGGGATTTGTGTATAACGTTGAGGTGGGCACACGCTATGCCAAGAAAGTCTCTATACCAGTTGCAACACGGATAAATGGCGTCCAAGCTCCTTAATTCTTTTCAAGTACAACAATGAAGCTAACCGAGCACTCTGGCAGAGGTAAATAGCTTGATATTTGCCAAGGGCACATCATCTCACACAATCTTTGGATCCCAACCAAGAGCCTTTCTTAAGTGGATTTAATGAGAGGACCAGAGCTGGTGACTTTAACCTGAAATTCCTCTGAACGGTGATATGGTTCAACAAGGATCACCTCTACAATAACATCGGTCCTGCTTGCTCAAATAATGTCCAATCATTCCCCAACGTTCCTCGTGGTCTCAGCATTGTGCCATAAGAGTGGGATTACGTCCACCTAACACGTTATGCTCTATAATTCTCATAATTCTTTGAATGCAATAAATGGCCAGGGAATCATGGGAGGTGTAGTTCAGAAACAGAGTTTGAAATCCCTGTTGTACAGTGACTTTGGCTCTCCAGAGGTTTCAGAAATACATCTCCTGCGAAGCTTAGCTGCTCATTCGTTTGGCGCAGACTGATGGGAAATACAGTCCAAAAACATCTGGAGGGTAAAGGCTGCTGACGCCTACTGTAGAGGACTGACACGTTTTTACCCTTGCTTGAGTTTTTATTCTGTTTTGGCCTAGTCTTTCGACAATGGCCTATTCGTTGAGAATAGACCTTGGGAATTATGAAAGACTACATTAACCCAAGGGTGAGCAGAACAAGTAAAATGATACAGTTTGTACATGTGGACAGTTGAACTTGATGAACATTGGTCTTTTCTAAATCTTTATTACTATGTAACTCTGTACCTGAATGATTGATCCAGGCAGCCGTTAGACAAGCTCGACTCAGTTCAGGCGTATTCGGAAATGGTTCAAATCAACAACAACTCAAGCCGAATTTCGAATTGCTGATGTCCAAACCGAATCGTTTTCTGAATAAAAAATTTCAAATCAATCTGAATTTTTCCAATTATATTTGGACCAGGCTGATTAAATCTGAATTTTTTCTGATTTTAATCGGAATAGTATAAAAAAAACTAGAAAAAAAATGAAACCCTAACCCTACACATAACCCTAGCGTTAATCATATGACACCCAGAACCTGTAAACCTTACCCTATCCAAACTCCAGCCCTAAATCTAGCCATAACCAAAGCCTAACCCTAAACCTAGCCCTAACCATAATCAACTGACACACGGAAACTGTTGCCCTAAGCTAAGCTAACCTTAGCCCTAGCCCTAGCCCTAACTCTAAAACGAATCCTAACCCTAGTCCTGTGTCATGGAGCTGATGTAACGCTCCATGCTTCAAACCCCAAGAGACTTTATGTTCAATTGTATCGTGTGATTTTAAATATATTTTACATCGTTTGGCTTTAGTTTAAATTAGTTTAGTGTAAAATGGCGTAACTTTAGTTTTAAATATACTTATATTCCTGTAGGTAAATGTGTTTTTGTATAGCCAGTAAACAAGCTTTACTGCTGAGTAATTTATGCAACAGGGCTTTTCCCCTTATCTGGCTGCATATTTGATTCAAGAAGTCTGTGATAGTGTTTGTCTTTAATCTGATGTGTTAGAACAATAGATTATGCAAATGTTGTGTGAGCTAAAGGCTAAAGAATATAAAGAATGTTTATTGTAAATACCTGACATAATGTAATTAGCATTTTAGAAAGGACGATGTGCGTCATTTATGCAAATTATGGCTGTTGGATTTCAGCATAAATGGTGGCGTTTTTGTTCATTAAAAGTCAGAACTCTCAGAGACTGAGACAGAGAGAGAATCCTGTTTTAAAGCATACAGCCGCGTCTGGTGTTTTATTTCAGCGACGCTACAATATACACTCAACCTCAGAAGGCACCGAGCGGCCTTCTGGAAATTCCTAACGGCTCCAGGGCAGAGAATCAGAAGCAGGCGGGTCAAGCTGCTCGAGGCGCTGAGGACAGCGCTCCCAGTAGCCAGGCTGACTGCAACAAAGAGGTGTCTGGAGAGTCAGGACAAGCAGAAGAGAACGGTTCTGTCACATCCTGATACTAGCGCCCCTAACTAATTTGTTTTACATATTATATATAGAGGTTCCAAAATATCGGAAACGGATGAATATTGAATCTTTCCACTACTGAAATATCGTTAGCTTCCGATGTTATTAATTGGCTGATACTAATCATTTCCCAATCCAATAATTTCTGAATTGATCCGAACGAGTCACATTTTTTAGCACTGCGCATATCTACTAAACTCATTCTGCAGAATCTGCTAATTACATTAATCGAGAAACGTTTGCCATCAACATGAATAAGTAGTTGATAATACCACATTTATAAAGGTGCACTATGTACATAATGTTGCTTTTTTTGTTGTTGTTGTTGCTTACCCATTGCGTATGGCATGAGTAAAAATAACACCATCACTATATATAGTTATATTTTTTACAACAATGTCCCTTCTTTCCTGATAGAGACTGATTTTGAGTCTCTAAGGCTAGGGTCAGACGAACGCATTTTTCACGTTGTCCGTGAAAAAGTGCGGTCGAACGAACGTACGTATTTTTTCCCGGAATACGCGATAGCGGTCATACGATGCGCCTTTTCGTCCGTGATTTTGTACGGATCATCAATAAAACACTTTTTGTGTCTGGACGTTATGTTGGCCGGACATTAGCAGCGTCTGACGTCTCCTAATCACGCACACACGCCGCTATGCGGCCGCAGAGCACTCTGTACGTCAGTAGTAGTGGTTTGACGTTCTCGAAAAAATGCGTTCGTTGGCCACTTGCGTTGCGCGGACGAACTTTCGTGCGGCCGTTCGTCGTATGTTCCCCGGCATTGGACGTCATTTGCTGCTAGTACGGCCGTGATTTCGTGCGGCTAAACGCATGTTAAAACTGCGCTAGTCTGACCCTAGCCTAAACGGGAGATTCTTTGGCAACAAACTTTGGCAACAAGAGTCGTCTCATCACGACAAAAAGGCGAATCAATACCTTTTTTTTTTTTTTTTTTTTTTTAAAGAGAAAAATTATTGAACGTTATTTTGGAAATGAATGTTGAAGTCGTTGCTATTTTGAGTTCCCCCGTATTGGACAATATTTGCCGTTTCTGGCGAGCTGCGAGGACAACGGGAGCCCCTTTCTGTAAGAGGCAGGGATTTGTCGATCGGTTTAGGTGTTCACCGCGGTGGGACTGTGTAGGAAGATCTAAATTGACAGAATTGAAATCACACAAGTTAACATTTGTTCGTCCCCGTTGTTAGCTACTGTGCCGCATTGTTACACGCCGGTACCAGGGGAAGAAAGCCTTTATTAATTTTTTTTCTCTCCTGCGCGAACGCAATAAAACACGATTCTAAAATAGCACTGCCAAATAGCTTGCAACTTCCCCGCTGAGTCATTTAACCTGCAGAGCACTTGTGTTTCTTTATCCTGCCCCTGGGAAGCCAGAACTGTCACAGCCAGATTCCTTAAAGCCCAGCTCTCCCATACGCAAACAGTATGACTATTGTTTAAAAGGTGCATTAAGACACTAATCTGTGCTTTTCATTTGCCGTTTGTTAATGCCTCCCTTCAGGGCTCCGAATCTTTGGATATCCTAAGCGGGTGCGCCTGCCTCATTTGCATCGGGCCACTTGCCAATGCCCCGCGGCACTATCCCGGGGTGGTGCGACGTCTTGGCGAAAGCCTCTTAGGAATTAGCGCTCGCTGGGATAAATCTACGTTTTATAGAAACCCCCGTTCAAAAAAAAAGAACAGAAGATCGATCCGCGTCCAACAACCATAAACCATCCTGTAATAAAAGGGCGCGTGCGACTCAGAAAAGAAGAGCAGGAGCGGGGAATTCGTTGGGGTATAAAATTAAAAAAAACAACCTAATCAACCTAATCTGGAGGGTTTGAGTCACGCGCTAACAAGGTCCTATGAAACTGTTTCTCCGGTAACCCACTCAGTAACCACTCGTATCACATCAAGAAGAGAGGCTGATGCAGAGGGAGAGTTTGTGAACTCTCCAGAACATCGTGTATCCGTGAAATCTTCTTGCCTAGAATGCGACCCGATCTCTGTCCGCCTCCGCTAGAGATAAGAAAAAAAAAGTTTTTATAAAAACACGAAAATTTGAACGGATAAATAAATAAAAAGAAAAACATTAAATTACATAATATATTTTTTGATCAAGTATTTTTACCTCTCAATTTCTTCTATGTGTCTGTTTATTAAACGCGAGAGTGCGGTATCCGGCAGAAGGCCGCCATACTTTTATTTTTTTGTCTTTCATCACAATTTCTAATTAGAGGTTTTTCTTTTCAAATAAATTCTGTATCTGTAAGAAATGTAGTATATTGTACGTACAGAGTCAGACCAGTAAAGCCTTTATATCAGTGATAAGCTTAGAGATCAGTCAGGACATAATAAAAACAGGATGCAAAGTTAGCTGATACACTATCAGAACAGATATAACAAGGGGGCGGACATCCAGAATGAACCAGCACAAGGGACGTTCTCATCAATCTCCAACGAACTAAATAGCCATTTATTGACGTGTGGCACAGACAGGGCTGAATTTACATCTTAGGAGCCTGTAGGCACAAAAATCTGGTGCATACACACACATCAACACATACACACACACACACACACGCGCACACATGTGCCAAAAACATTTTTATACATTTTAAAAAAGTGAAACCAGTTCATCCCTGCGTTCACATCAAAAGAGGAGACAGAATCTGATGCCTTAAAATTAAGGAAAAATGGAGAATAATGTTAGGACTAGGGTTAACCCTAAAACAAGCTCAAATAGTAACCTGACCTTAATTTTTACGTGATCAGGAGACGTCAGACGCTGCTAAAGTCCAGCAAACATCACGTCCAGACGCAAAAGTGTTTTATTGACGATCCATAAAAAATCACGCACGAAAATGCGCATCGTATGACCGTTTTCGCGCATTCTGTGAAAAAATACGTCAATGCGTTCAGACGAACTTTTTGATGGTCGCTGCGAATAATGCGTTCGTTTGACCCTAGCCTTAAAGGTCCACCAACTTGTGACTCGTGGGAATTACTTGAAAAACATTGCAGAGGTCATTCTCTAATCTCCACGCTATCTCTGAAAGAACTTTGAGTGACGGTGGACAGGTACGACCAAATGATGGAAAATTCCCTATTTGGGGAACTGCTTCAGTAGTTTGCTGTACCTTTTACTGCTTTTCCACCATAGTTTCTCCTGGGTTTAACTCTAGGTAAGCCCTATGTGACAGGCAGAGGGTTCCCTCCGCAGGCCAAAAAGTGCTACTACATCTACATTACAGCTCGGGCTCTGTGTTTCCTTGAAATAAAAATATCTCTCAGAGCTTTTCAGAATATTTTCAACCCTTCGGCTGTTGTGTCCGATGTGTGGAAGTTTCAGAGGCGTGTGCTGCAGCCCATTCGCGAATGAATTTGGTCTGCAATAAACAAAATTCCGTTATCGAGCATACTTGTTCTCAGGGCACCTACAGTGGCTTTTGAAGATCGAGTATACTCAGTCTTGGTAGTGAAGGGTTAATAGTGCCCTCTGTCCCTTGCTACATGGCCGGAAACATAAGAGGGGCTGATGTTTACATGAAAACACAGTCTGTATTAAAATGGTAAAGAAGCTTTTCTCCATAATGTATTTTCTCTCTCCAATACCGCAGGCGGCTCGGAGTGACGTCTCCCGTGGGCTTTCCTTTATGGATTTCATAAGGAACAGGGCCTTGTGGTTTTTAATGGTATCTTCTTGCATATGGTAAATTCGATATGAAAAACCAAAGCCAACAGACAGAGATACCTTTTGTTTATCAGGCATGTACGGGAGGGACGGACGAGAGGAACAAGGAGAACATCAAGCAACGGGACGAGGTGACCTTTAAATCATATGCTCCTTTCAGCAGTACAAACTTCCTCCTGTTGCTATCCTCCAGCAGCTCTGATATTTTCTTATGTGCCTGGTCCACCTATTGTACTGCGCCAAAGAATATGTTAGCATTTTATAAATTCATTAATAGGACTGCACACAGGACACGAGGTCACCCATTTAGACTGGATGAAAGGACATTGATCCTACAGCATAGGAAAAGATTTTTTACAGTGAGAACAATAAAGCTGTGGAATTCTCGGCCTGTTGAGGTGGTTGGGTCAGAGACTGTACAGACTTTTAAACAACGGCTGGATGTTTCCTACAGACACAGAATATTAATGGTTATGATATTTAATATGTGGGTAAAAGCTTCTTGAGCAAAAGAGAAATCTGACGCCATCTGGGGTCAAGAAGGAATTTTTCCCAGTATGTTGCATATTGGCGAGCGCTTCAGACTGGGCTTTTTGCCTTCATTCGGATCAACAGCTGCAGCTGACGTGTGAAAGGCTGAACTCAATGGACGCACAGCTTTTTTCATCCTGTGTAACTTTGTATTTAAGTAAATGTGGCGAGAATCACTTTGAACTTGGGGTATATGGACCTAGAAATGCATTTGGGAGGTGCAGGCCTAATGTTCTTTATTGTTTCCCTGCAGTCTTCTATGATGATGTCACCCTGTACCTACCATTCTAAGTGCAGGGTGTTTGTGTTGTTGGAGTTATGTTTAAATATTATTATTATTGCCTATGCTTATCTCTTACTATGGTTTATATGATTATTGTGTGGGTCGCCGTAGCCCTTTCCAAACTCCCCCTTTCTAGAATATGTTTACATCTGTGACAGACTACTGTATCTGCTATGGTTCTGCTTTGTTGGAATGTTACCCAATGCGTCTTGGTGTCCAGAGTTAATTAGACCAGGTACAGATAATGGAATTATGTCCCAGACACCAAGGGCCCTATTACAATCTTCGCGCAAATGTTTGCCGCCAGCGCAAAAACGCATTAACGCGAGGGGTAAGGCTAGGGTCAGACTAACGCATTTTTCACGTTGTCCGTGAAAATGTGCGTTCGAAGAATGGACGTATTTTTTCACGGAATACGCAATAGCGGTCATACTATGCGCAGTTTCATCCGTGATTTTGTACGGATCATCAATAAAACACTTCTTGCATCTGGACGTTATGTTGGCCGGACATTAGCAGCGTCTGACGTCTCCTATTCACGCACACACGCCGCTAGCGGACGCAGCGCACTCTGTACGTCAGTACTAGTGGTTTAACGTTCTCGAAAAAATGCGTTCATTTTCCACTTGCGTTGCGCAGCCGGACTTTTGTGCGACCGTACTTCGTATATTAGCCGTCATTGCCCGGCATCTGCTGCTAGCACGGCCGTGATTAAGTGCGCCAGAACGCGCGTTCGCACTGCCTCAGTCTGACCCTAGCCTAAAACCCTTTGCGCTGAACGTCGTATTACAATGTCAGCACAAGAAACGCGAGTATATGTCTACCGCGGGTGAAGCTGCGCGAGCTTACTGTACTTCGTGCGTCCTATACTTAACATTGTGCGCTGGTACGCGGATGGTATTACAATCTATGCGCAGTTTGTAATGCACAGCCTTTGCGCGCATAATTTTAGCAACTCCTAAAAGCTGGTGTTAATGGCAAATTCTATCAACCTGGCCGAACCCAAATACGCCAGCCCAAAAAAACTACGCGGCAAAGTATAGTTACATATTCTACTCATACCAAACCAATAAATTTAAGACGTTGTGCGTGTTTTTATTATTGCTGCAACATATATGCTCAGATTGACTTTAACATGTGCAAAAATTTAACGTGAGATAATTGTGGTTCTTAATTAATTCTGATTGGCTGAATCGCGTGAAAAAAACAGTCTGCACACTGATTTCTGCACGCAACGTTACTGCGCACACATTTGTGCGTTTAACGCGCGTTATTGCTCGACGGATGAAAAAATGTGCGAGGATTGTAATTCCAGCATTGATTTACGCGCGTTAATGTTTCATGCTGGGCGCACAAATTCACACGTTGCACAAGCGTCTTAACGCAAAGATTTTAATAGGGCCCCAAGACGCCAGGGAGGAAATTCTGATGTGTCACTGCAGTATGCCAGGGGAGGGATTCCTGATGTCTCACAGTAAGACGCCAAGGTGTTATTGTCCTCTGGCCAACTTAGCCCCTCCAGGCACTGTATATATTATTCTTTAAAAGCCACAGTTCCTGTCTGACTGTTCTATCCCCAATATCTGCATGTTAACTCATTTCTGGGGCATGATATCACTGCGCCTTCAGTGTACTGTCCTTAAACTTAGGATAAGGGCTGGAGAAAGGCACAGAAGACTGCTGGTGTGAGCACGGGGGTCCAGGAAGGGAGCAGCATTAACAGATGTGACCCAGTCGGGGACGGAGATCTGTTACAATAATAGTCATAACAATGTGTGACGATATATAAAATGGAATACAACCCCCAAATGTAGGGCAAGATACTAGTACCGTTGCCCGGTCTCAGTACACAAATAAACTAGGCTAGTGTTAGAGTTGTGGGACGTATCATTAGGGTCACTTTAGGTCTGAGCGGCACAAGCTCGTCCACTGTAACGGACATACTTTAGCACAGACGTACACGTGGAAACCAAATGATGCGCACAAATTTTGACACTGAAGATAAAAACCTTAGACATATGGAAGCTGATGAAGCCGTTGTGTTCCGTAGCCTCGGTTTCCTATGTAGTCCTGTAGTCCCACCTACAGAAAGCATCATTTCTTGACACATGTCTCCAAGCACGTCCTAGCCTTTTGATGCCGACATAAAATACACATCCGTTCTCATGTGTGTGAAAAATGCGCGCGTACGTTGTGTGTGGTTCTCTATATCATCTGTCAAACGTCTATGACGGACAGCACAATTAGCGTTACAGTGCGGCGATTGTGTGGCCTCCGCTTTAGGCTGATGATGGCCGTGGCAACCTACAACACCATGAAGCCATGTAACCTCTGACCCTAAAGAAAACCTTAACCTAAGTCCCTCTTCAACCCAACTGTTGAAAAGCCGTTCCATAGCAGTGAAACATTTGTGTTCTTATTGGGACATTATAGCATTCTTATAATGTATCTGAACTTTCTTAAAGTGGTTCAGGAATCAGGATGAGTAGAATGTCCCTTTATCTGTTTACACCCTTCTTCCGTCCTGCCCCGATCTGGAGAAATCGAACGGTGAAGTGAAGGGGTTTCTGAATTCCCACCCAGCGTCACCCGCTGTCGGGATTTTGAATTTCCCAGCTGCCATTAACCAGATTGGTCACTAGTCACGTCAGTAACCAGAGAGCATGTCGATGTCACTTTCTGGGAGACTGCAATAACAAGCAGTCACAGAGAGGCAGTCGATGGATCAGATGTGTTCCTGCACATGCAGCTCCGATCCATCACTCTGCGCAGACGCTACGGAGCTTGTGTACACTATGTAAAGTGCGCAAGTCCCGAAGCGATGCGCAATTGTCAATTCCTACGCTGTGCATCGAAGCGCAAGTTGCATCGAAGGGCAAATTGCACAGAAAAGCTTCAGGGACTTCCGAGTTTGGAAAAACCTAAAAAGAAAAGAGGGGTAATTTCTTAAAAAGATAATCAGACAGAGGCTGTCAGCAGGATCTGCCCAATCATTTAAGGGCGAAAAAAAAGGGAACTCTATCTTTAATAGGGATGAGCCGAACACCCCCGAGTTCGGTTCGCATTCGAACTCGAACAATTTCAAAAGTTCGAGTTCGAACGTGAACACGAACCGAACTCAGTGCAAGTCAATTTGACTCAAAAGTTTGAATTTTAGAGTGCCCTCCAAGAGGGCATATATGCAAGATATTTGCCATAAAAGGTGTATGGGGGTCCGAGTAGTGCCCTGGGGGACAGGAAACAAGGACAAAAACTTTAAAAAAAAAACATTTTTAACCACTTGGCTGCTATGGACGCGCTCAGCGCGTCCAGCCAAGTGGTTCTCCTGTGCTACAGACGCACTCGGCTACGCGATGACATCTAATTCAGGCGCCCCCCCGCATGTGCGGAGGAGGCGCCTGAAAGGGAGGGGGGGAGGTCCTTCGGACCTCTCTCCCGCCCGATCGCCGGGGAGCAGGGGGTTAAGACAGGCACCGCTTGGAAGGGCACAGCCTGCCCTTCCAAATGGTGGCTCTCATTAAGCCCTGGGGAGCCGGATCACGAATCGGCGCTGAAAAGCGCGGGTTCGTGATCCTTTCCCGGAGCTGGCCGACATCTTGGATGTCGGCCAAGCCTCTGGGAACTCCCCCTGAGGACTGGCGTCATCGTGCATAGCACGATGACGCCAGTCCTGGAGTTAACCCCTAGCTGCCACCAACGGTGGAGATAGGGGATTCCAATGAATCCTCTATCTCCCGATTCGTGGCAGCTAGGGGTTAATGTTTGGTACTGTTGGATCGGCCAGAGCATGGCCGTTCCAACGATACCAAACACCACTGTGAAAAAAGTTTTTAAAAAAAAGAAAAAATTAAAAATAAAAATAAAAAAATATTTTAAAAAAAGTTATAAAAAAAAAAATCAAGTTTTTTTTTTTTTGGTTTTGTTAATGCAGCAATATTGTTCCCATTTCAATTATAATGTGAAGAATGATGCTGCACTAACGATTTTTGTATGCGGTGCGTTTGTTAAAAATCGCGTAATTTCCCCCCAAAAAAAAGTAACGAGACCCCATCTCTAACTTTTTTTAACAAGCGCACCCCATACAAAATATAACCGCAATTGCTCGCATGTTAAAATGTGAAAAAAACACTTTACACGTTGTAAATTATTGAAAATTCATATTGTATTGCATTTTTTGTTATAATATACAGACAGGACATGACGTATACATATAATAATGACATATTATGAATCTGCCGAGTCTGACGGAAAGAACGATATATAATATGTCTGGGTCATATACTAAAATAAGCCTTCAAAACACGTTTAAACATGATGAGCAAAACAGGTAAAAATGACCTCAGCACAGAGGCGTGAAACACCTCAGCAGCGAAAGGGTTAAAGGAACAGTGAGTTTTCCATGAAATAAGGGTTAAAAATAAAAACGAAAAATTCCTTCAAATATCGTGCCTAGGAGGTCCCCATAACCTGCCCGTGAAGCGGCGTATTTCTAGGATGTATAGAAACATTTAAAAACAAAAAAATGACATTTCAAATGACGGTAAACGCATTTCCTTTAATCTATTCATAAACAACTGCATGGGGCGGCAGCCTGTATGAAAAGAAGAGACGTTTTAGGACACGCAGAACAAGGCGTCAGTGTCAGTGCACCCAAATATTGTGCCTTTGGTGGCAGCAAGTGCCTTGACACCGTAACCCTTTTGTGGTATTGTGGAAGAGTGCAGTGGTGGAGGTTTTGGGAACGCAGAAGAGATCCCCGATCTATTCCGTTACGTCAGCATCAGGGGATTGATAGCTGCTGATCCAGGACGGATTCATTTTTATAAATGTGAGCTGGTCTACAGAGTCGGTGGACAGACGCACTCTTTTGTCTGTGACAAAACCTCCAGCGGCACTGAACGTCCTTTCAGAAAGCACACTGGATGAAGGGCAACCTAGTAGCTGCATAGCATATTGGCTAAGTTCTGGCCAGTGATCCAATCTCAACACTCAGTAAACCAGTGGATCATCTGCTGGAAAGGTATCCAGGTCTGCCTTTGCCCCTAGGTAGTCCTGCACCATATGGTGAAGACGCTGGCAATGGGTGCCTACATTTATAGATTTACAGATATTTTGTAGAAATGACTGACCCCCAAAATAGTTGCTGGCAGTGAGAACACACAGATTACAACAATTCCCAGATATTTTGTAGAAGTGAGACCCCCCCCCCCAATAGCTGCTGGCAGACTGGCAGTGAGAACACACCAAGGCTCGAGTCGAGCGGGAACGCGTGGGAACATCGTTCCCGCACTTCTCCCACAGCAGGAATGCTGACCTGGGGGCATATATCCATGAGATTTGGGGGCAAAATCCATGAGACCTGGGGGCAATATCCATGAGACCCTGGGGGCATTATCCATGAGACATGGGGGCATTATCCATGAGATCTGAGGCATATATCCATGAGACCCTGGGGGCATTATCCATGAGACATGGGGGCATTATCCATGAGATCTGGGGCACATATTCATGAGACCCTGGGGGCATTATCCATGAGACATGGGGGCATATCCATGAGAGCTGGGGCACTATCCATGAGAGCTGGGGCATATATCCATGAGACCGGGGCATTATCCATGAGACCTGGGGCATTATCCATGAGACCTGGGGACATTATCCATGAGACCGGGGGGGCATTATCCATGAGACCGGGGGCATTATCCATGAGAGCTGGGGGCATTATCCATGAGAGCTGGGGGTATTATTCATGAGACCTGGGGGGCATTATCCATGAGACCGGGGGCATTATCCATGAGACCGGGGGCATTATCCATGAGACCCGGGGGCATTATCCATGAGACCCTGGGGGCATTATCCATGAGACCTGGGGCATTTTCCATGAGACCCTGGGGGCACTATCTGGGGGCATTATCCATGAGACCTGGGGGCAATATCCATGAGACCTGGGGGCATTATCCATGAGACATTGGGGCAATATCCATGAGACCGGGGGCATTATCCATGAGACCTGGGGGCATTATCCATGAGACATGGGGGCATTATCCATGAGACATGGGGCAATATCCATGAGACCCTGGGGGCATTATCCATGAGACCCTGGGGGCATTATCCATGAGACATGGGGGCATTATCCATGAGACATGGGGGCATTATCCATGAGACCCTGGGGGCATTATCCATGAGATCTGGGGCATATATCCATGAGACCCTGGGGGCATTAACCATGAGACATGGGGGCATTATCCATGAGAGCTGGGGGCATTATCCATGAGACCTGGGGCATTATCCATGAGACCTGGGGGCATTATCCATGAGACCTGGGGGCATTATCCATGAGACCGGGGGCATTATCCATGAGACCCTGGGGCAATATCCATGAGACCTGGGGCATTATCCATGAGACCCTGGGGGCACTATCTGGGGCATTATCCATGAGACCTGGGGGCAATATCCATGAGACCTGGGGGCATTATCCATGAGAGCTGGGGCAATATATACCCATATGAGCTGGGGCAATTATATCCATGTGAACTGGGGGCAATTATATCCATGTGAACTGGGGAAAATATATCCATATAACCAGTGTTGTGCATATTATTCTTGGGGTTCAGTGTTGTGCATATTATTCTTGGGGTTCAGTGCTGTGTATATTATTCTGGGGGCTCAGTGCTGTGCATGTTATTATGTTATTCTTGGTGCTCAGTGCTGTGTATATTATTCTGGGGGCTCAGTGCTGTGCATGTTCTTATGTTATTCTGGGGGCTCAATGCTGTGTATATTATTCTGGGGGTTCAGTGTTGTGTATATTATTCTGGGGGTTCAGTGTTGTGTATATTATTCTGGGGGCTCAGTGCTGTGTATATTATTCTTGGGGCTCAGTGTTGTGTATATTATTCTGGGGGCTCAGTGCTGTGTATATTATTCTGGGGCTCAGTGCTGTGTATATTATTCTGGGGGCTCAGTGCTGTGTATGTTATTCTGGGGCTCAGTGCTGTGTATATTATTCTGGGGGCTCAGTGCTGTGTATATTATTCTGGGGGCTCAGTGCTGTGTATATTATTCTGGGGGCTCAGTGCTGTGTATATTATTCTGGGGGCTCAGTGCTGTGTATATTATTCTGGGGGTTCAGTGCTGTGTATATTATTCTGGGGGCTCAGTGTTGTGTATATTATTCTGGGGGCTCAGTGCTGTGTATATTATTCTGGGGGTTCAGTGTTGTGTATATTATTCTGGGGGATCAGCGCACAAAATCACGAGTATACCTGTATGGAGTGATACCTTTCACTGATCAGTATAGTTTCCAGTTTACACTCTTGAAAGCTTGTCTTTTAAATGTAAAGTTAACCCAATAAAAATGGTATTGCCACGCACGGCTATACTCGTGATATATATATATTTTCTTCAGGTAATAGGGGTTGTGGAATTCGTGGGCTAGTTCCCTCACTTTTTTTCGCAGGACTTGACCCCTGGAACACACACTAACACAACAATCTCCTCTCAAAAAACACGTGCTGGGGCTGCAAGGGACGCCTTATATAGTGTTCTGCGGGACTTAGCTCTGTGAGCCCATGATTGGGTAAAATTTGCCCAATCAGGACTCTGAGCCGTGATTGGCATAGTCTTGAACCTGTCTTGCACCTGACCTGTGGTCAGGTGCAAGGCTGTAGCCAATTACAAGCTTCAGGCCAGTGGAAAAGTGCATTGTGGTCCATTGTGGTGCATTGTGGGCGAACATGCTGTGAACACGCGTAAATGTTCGAAGTTCGCGAACATATGAACTGGCGATGTTCGAATCGAACTCTGAACACATCGAACTGAACAGCTCATCCCTAATCTTTAATACAGTATCCCTTTAAGTCAATCTCTTTAAAGTGAAATCGCTGGCTGGATGGAACGTCAGGTTTCCTTTCAGAGGGTATTCAGTATTAGGTATTCGAATGGAGAGGGCACAATAGGAAAGTGGATCTCTAGGATAAAAGGTCTCCACGGTCCTGCTGGTTTTCTAAACCCGACCAAAATATAACAAGATCATAGAATTAAAAAAGAAATTATCTAATTATATTGTTTCTGGCCTTTTCTTCAGCAAAACCAACACAGGATGAACTTTACAGACCTTAGTTTATTGTTCACATTAAACAACTGTGCGAATCGGAAAAAGAGAAAAAGAAGAGTACAGATAAAAGGTATGGACGGGTGGAGGAGGCGCGTGTGTGTATTCGGAAAGATTTCTTTCCATGGCGGTTCCCATCACATACGTCTCTTTCTTTCACTTGGCCAGTCCATTATATTATACGTTGCCCGTGACTACCAAATGAAACGGTTATTGTTACGTTCATTCCATTATCATCATTACACCCAATTCATTCAGCTGTCTGACCTCTCTGGACATCAATAATGTTGCCAGTTTTTAACCGGGAAAGAATATATGTCGTGAACAACAGGCGTGACAGGGCAGGTAACAGCTTGTGCTAGAATAAAACAGGGGTTTCAACTGCATAAAGAGTGAGACAAAACCAACCTTGTGTGGTCAAAACATTCCTCTATATTATTATTATTATTCTTCATTTATATAGCACCAGCATATTCCGCAGCGCTGTACAATGGGCACAATACATTGAACAACAATTGACAAACCGGTACAATAGGAAACGAGGGCCCTATTACTGTGGGAACTCACAATCTAGAAGGGTTGGGGGGTGGAAACAGGAGGAGAGGACTGCAGTGTGAGAGTGATGGACTGCAAGGTGAGAGTGATGGACTGCAAGGTGAGAGTGATGGACTGCAAGGTGAGAGTGATGGACTGCAAGGTGAGAGTGATGGGCTGCAAGGTGAGAGTGATGGGCTGCAAGGTGAGGGTGATGGGCTGCAAGGTGAGAGTGATGGGCTGCAAGGTGAGAGTGATGGACTGCAAGGTGAGAGTGATGGACCGCAAAGTGAGAGTGATGGACCGCAAAGTGAGAGTGATGGACCGCAAGGTGAGAGTGATGGACCGCAAGGTGAGAGTGATGGACTGTAAGGTGAGAGTGATGGGCTGCAAGGTGAGAGTGATGGACTGAAAGGGGAGAGTGATGAACTGCAAGATGAGAGTGATGGACGGACTGCAAGGTGAGGGTGATGGGCTACAAGGTGAGAGTGATGGGCTGCAAGGTGAGAGTGATAGACTGAAAGGGGAGAGTGATGAACTGCAAGATGAGAGTGATGGACGGACTGCAAGGTGAGGGTGATGGGCTACAAGGTGAGAGTGATGGGCTGCAAGGTGAGAGTGATGGACTGGTTGTGTCAGTGAGCTGGGTTATAGGCTTCCCTAAACAGGAATGTCTGCAGGCAATTACGTGATTATTATCAGTATCGGAACTATTTAACCCCAGATCAATCCGGCTTTCGTACAAATCATTCAAATGCAACTGCCCTTTTAAAAGTTTGTAATGATACCCAAGCTGGCATGGAACAAAGAGACCTAATCTTCCTTGATTTTGCCAAGGCTTTTGACACAGTAGACCATGGCATCTTATTACAATAACTTAGAAACTCTGGTATTGGTGATCGCACGCTAACCTGGTTTCAACCAGATGTATCCAATTGATCACAATATGTGTCCATTTCTGACAGCGCTCCCCTCTCCCTCCCAGTGACATGCGGTGTACCCCAAGGCTCGATACTTGCCCCCTGCTATTCAGGATATTCATAAATGATCTGCCCAATTATCTGCAAAGCCTCAACTGTACACATGTACGCAGACGACACTGTAATCTATACCAGCAAACCAAATCTCCCGCAGCTGGAGGCCGTGCTGCAAGACCAATTCACAGAGGTAGGAAAGTGGATCGCAGATAACAAACTTTTTCTAAATACTGACAAAACTGTTACAATGCTCTTTGGAACAAAACCTAAACTACATAAATTGCAAACACCCCATCTATGTGTCAGGACAAAATCAAATGGCCCGCTGACCACAGTCACTTCTCTCAAATATCTAGGTATGTGGTTAGACCCAAATCTATCCTTCGGCCCCCACATCGAAAACTCTCATCTAAACTTTACCCCAAACTAGGTGCCCTGTACAGAAACAAATCCTGCCTGAGCCCCGCAGTAAGAAAGCAGATTCTACAACAAATGCTTATGCCGGCTATTGAATACAGAGATGTAGTGTATGCAGCCGGCCCTCAAACACACCTTCATAAACTTACTACATTGTATAACTCATTCTTTCACTTTGTGCTACAATGTAACTACATGACCCACCATTGTGATATGTTAAAAGAACTAAACTGGCCGTCGCTGGAGTCTAAAAGCACCCTTCGCCTTTCCAGCCTGGTGTTTAAGTGATTTTCTGGGAAGCTGCCACCCTACCTGAATAGGCTGCTTCCCCTAGCAGTTCCCTCATCCTATAACCTCTGATCCAGGACCTGCACCTTACTCAGGCCCGGATTAAGGGTATCATGGGCCTGGTGCTGAGGATTTCGGTGGGCCTATTTTTAGATACTTAAGCAAAGCAACGCGGATCGATGGTTGCCTATCTGAAAGGATATCTACACCTTTTTAAAAATTTACTTATAGCACTGCGACGGAACATGACTTAGGCTGACCGTCCACTGAGTCCATATTCTGACGTCCAACGTGGTCGTCAGACTACGGACAACCTAGGTCGTACGATGGCAGACTTCCTGGGTTGTCTACTGCAAGTGACTATGGACAACCCAGGGTCCCAGCCAAATGCTGCCGGACTGACAGCCGAACGCCACTGAAGCCCGCTGGACTGCAGACAAAAAACAATAAATGGAACTACACTATTCTTGTATTTAAACCAATAAAAATGCATTCAAATGTGTTTAAATGATAAAAAAGGTCCCATAAATAATAAAAATATCTGCTGCAGAAAAAAAAAATCATTCATATGAGTGAAAGTGACCGAATGTGATGTGAATGGGGGCTATGCGTCATAGAGATTGATGAATGTGTGTGGCTGGAGTGAACTAGGAGTGGATTTGTGGCTGGGCGACTGACGTAGGAGTGCGTTAACAGAAGGGGTTATTCACTAAGCCCCGAACTTGCCACCGAACTGCACTGAACGGTGAATTTCACCCTATGGTGCAATTTCGTGTCAGTTCGTCTATTTACTAAACTGTCAGTTCGCCAAATACTGGCTCATTGACAGCGAAATACGGTGCAATTCGTCAAAATTCAGCAATCTTCAGTGGCAGTGAAATTGTCCTATAGAGAAGTCATGAATAATATATTCACAGATGAGCGTATCGGAGCTCCACAGCAATAAAACTCACAGTAATGTGCAGTGTATGAGCGTATCACAGAGCTCCACAGCAATAAAACTCACAGTAATGTGCAGTGTATGAGCGTATCACAGAGCTCCACAGCAATAAAACTCACAGTAATGTGCAGTGTATGAGCGTATCGGAGCTCCACAGCAATAAAACTCACAGTAATGTGCAGTGTATGAGCGTATCACAGAGCTCCACAGCAATAAAACTCACAGTAATGTGTGCTGTATGTATAAGTAGTATCTCTCATTTCTGTGTACTCTTTCCCACCCCTGTCACACATCTTTGAGTCCTTTCTTCCGTCCGTCTCTCTCTCTGACTCCTCTCAGTGACTCATCTCTCATCCATCCCTCTATGTGACTCCTCTCACCCCTCTTTCTGTACTCCTCTCTCATCCCTCGCTCTCTCTGTACTCCTCTCTCATCCCTCGCTCTCTCTCTACTCCTCTCTCATCCCTCGCTCTCTCTCTACTCCTCTCTCATCCCTCGCTCTCTCTCTACTCCTCTCTCATCCCTCGCTCTCTCTCTACTCCTCTCTCATCCCTCGCTCTCTCTCTACTCCTCTCTCATCCCTCGCTCTCTCTCTACTCCTCTCTCATCCCTCGCTCTCTCTCTACTCCTCTCTCATCCCTCGCTCTCTCTGTACTCCTCTCTCATCCCTCGCTCTCTCTGTACTCCTCTCTCATCCCTCGCTCTCTCTGTACTCCTCTCTCATCCCTCGCTCTCTCTGTACTCCTCTCTCATCCCTCGCTCTCTCTGTACTCATCCCTCGCTCTCTCTGTACTCCTCTCTCATCCCTCGCTCTCTCTGTACTCCTCTCATCCCTCGCTCTCTCTGTACGCCTCTCATCCCTCGCTCTCTCTGTACTCCTCTCATCCCTCGCTCTCTCTGTACGCCTCTCATCCCTCGCTCTCTCTGTACGCCTCTCATCCCTCGCTCTTTCTGTACGCCTCTCTCATCTCTCTCTCTGTACTCCTCTCATCCCTCGCTCTCTTTGTACTCCACTCATCCCTCGCTCTCTGTGACTCCTCTCATCCCTCGCTCTCTCTGTGACTCCTCTCATCCCTCACTCTCTTTGTACTCCACTCATCCCTCTCTCTGTACGCCTCTCATACCTCGCTCTTTCTGTACGCCTCTCTCATCCCTCTCTCTGTACTCCTCTCATCCCTCTCTCTGTACTCCTCTCATCCCCTCTCTTGTACTCCTCTCATCCCTCT
The DNA here is from genome assembly GCA_009667805.1 of Leptobrachium leishanense. Classification (NCBI taxonomy): domain Eukaryota; kingdom Metazoa; phylum Chordata; class Amphibia; order Anura; family Megophryidae; genus Leptobrachium; species Leptobrachium leishanense. The sequence continues at coordinate 325,320,385 of CM019067.1, read as the reverse complement.
CTGTACTCCTCTCATCCTCTCTGTACTCCTCTCATCCCTCTCTCTGTACTCCTCTCATCCCTCTCTCTGTACTCCTCTCATCCCTCTCTCTGTACTCCTCTCATCCCTCTCTCTGTACTCCTCTCATCCCTCTCTCTGTACTCCTCTCATCCCTCTCTCTGTACTCCTCTCATCCTCTCTCTGTACTCTTCTCATCCCTCTCTCTGTACTCCTCTCATCCCTCTCTCTGTACTCCTCTCATCCCTCTCTGTACTCCTCTCATCCTTTGCTCTCTCTGTACTCCTCTCATCCCTCTGTGACTCCTGTCTCTCTGTGACTCCTCTTTCATTCCCCCTCTCTTTCACCCCCTCTCTCTTTCATTCCACCCCTCTCTTTCATCCCCCCTCTCCCATCCCCCTCTCTCCCTCTCTTTCATTCCTTCTCTTTCATTCCCCCTCTCTTTCATTCCCTATCTTTCATTCCCTCTTTCATCCCCCTCTCTTTCATTCCCCCTCTCACATCCCCTCTCTCTATTTCATCCCCCTCTCTTTCATCCCCCTCTCTCTTTCATCCCCCTCTCTCTTTCATCCCCCTCTCTCTTTCATTCCCTCTCTTTCATTCCCTCCTCTCTTTCATCCCCCCTCTCTTCCATCCCCTCTCTTTCATCCCCCTCTTTCATTCCCTCTCTCTTTCATCCCCTCTCTCTTCCATCCCCCTCTCTTCCATCCCCTCTCTTTCATCCCCCTCTTTCATTCCCTCTCTTTCATCCCCTCTCTTTCCCTCTCTTTCATTCCCTCTCTTTCATCCCCTCTCTCTTTCCCTCTCTTTCATTCCCTCTCTTTCCCCTCTCTTTCATCCCCTCTCTCTTTCATTCCCTCTCTCTCATCCCTCTCTCTTTCATTCCTCTCTCTTTCATCCCCTCTCTCTTCATCCCCCTCTCTTCATCCCCCTCTCTTTCATCCCCCTCTTTCATTCCTCTCTTTCATCCCCCTCTCTTTCCCTCTCTTTCATTCCTCTCTTTCATCCCCTCTCTCTTTCCCTCTCTTTCATTCCCTCTCTTTCATCCCCTCTCTTTCATCCCCTCTCTCTTTCATTCCCTCTCTTTCATCCCCTCTCTCTTTCATTCCCTCTCTTTCATCCCCTCTCTCTTTCATCCCCTCTCTCTTTCATCCCCTCTCTCTTTCATTCCCCTCTCTTTCATCCCCTCTCTCTTTCATCCCCTCTCTCTTTCATCCCCTCTCTCTTTCATCCCCTCTCTCTTTCATTCCCCTCTCTCTGTGTCTGTTCCCTCTTCCTGTCTGTGTCTTTATTGTCCCCCCTGCATGCTGCCCCCCCTCCTTCCGAATGAGTTCAGAGGGAGAGCTGCGGGGTGGGGATAAGGGGTGAAGGTAAATTACAAAAAAAAAGCTGCCCGGGTGAATCATCAGCTGGGGAAGCTTACCTTTCTCCCTGGCTGCTGCTCAGCTGCTCTCCTTACCAGTCGCCTTCCTTCCACATGGCTGGAAACAGGAAGAGGTGCTGGAGGATGGGGAGGAGCGGAGCAGCTGATGAGTGACACCTAGTGGCTGCTCTGCCCCAAAATACTCCTGCTGTCACGGACCGCGTTGGTATCGCGGCCCGCGCTGGATCTAGGGGGCGCCTGGCAGCGGCTTCCTCGCTGCTCGCTGGCCAGGCGCCGAGTGATAACGCAGCCGGCTGCGCTCACGTGGGGCGCCAGGGGGCGGGGACTGGCGTGATGACGCGGACCCGCCGAGTTTAAGACCCGGCTTCACTATTCACCGGTGCCCTGACGTGGTAGTTACTTCCCGCAGAGCTCTTGTATAATTTGGCAAACGACTATTCTGTGTATGACCCTTGGCATTGGCAAACGACCACTCTGTGTATGACCCTTGGCATTGGCAAACGACCACTCTGTGTATGACCCTTGGCATTGGCAAACGACCACTCTGTGTATGACCCTTGGCATTGGCAAACGACCACTCTGTGTATGACCTTGGCATTGGCAAACGACACTCTGTGTATGACCCTTGGCATTGGCAAACGACCACTCTGTGTATGACCCTTGGCATTGGCAAACGACCACTCTGTGTATGACCCTTGGCATTGGCAAACGAATTATTCTGTGTGTGACCCCTGGCATTGGCAAACGAACCATTCTGTGCGTAACCCCTGGTATTGGCATTAACTCTTCTTATTCTGGTATTGAGGTCAGTCTGTGTGGCACCCTAAGCACACATCAGACTACCTCTTGTCTGGTTAGGATCTTGGGAAGAGCTAAATTATTCTAGGTCTTGTGTATCGTTCTAGTGTCATTCTTGTGGATACACTATCCTGTCATATTCTGTGTCTGTCTAGTCGTGCCGACCAACCTAAGGATCGGAAGGGTAGAGAGTGTCCTGCGTATAGGGACCACTAGTCAGATAGCTGAGGGATCCGTGACAATATCTGGTATTCTCTCTTGTATGTGATCTGTGCTGCCATTCTAGTAATCTGTCTAGTAGAGCCGACCACTCAAGGATCGGAAGGTTAGAGAGTGACCTGCGTATAGGGACCACTACTCTAGTATCAGGGGGATCCGTGACATTACGTCAGGGCCAATGGATCCCGCAGACCTCTCTAATCAGTTGACACGTATTGCAGCCAGACAAGAAGAGCAGGACCATAGGATGGACCAGATTGCTCTTGCCCTGCAAACCCTGTTAAACCGATCCAGTTCTGGAACTGCAAGCCCTCCAGACCCAGTAGTGCCTAGGATCAGTCCGGCCTCTCCCGAGGGATGTAGGCTCAGTATGAAAGCACCCGTACGCTATGATGGAACACCAAACTTATGCCGGGGCTTTCTGACCCAACTGGAAATTTTGTTCGAGAACAACCCAGGATCATGTATGTCAGATAAAGCTAAGGTGGGCTATCTAATTAGTCATTTAACGGAGAAGGCTTTATTGTGGGCTACTCCCTTGTGGGAGAACAGGAAACCCATCATATACGATTATGAGGGTTTTACTTCAGAGCTTAAACGCACCTTTGACCCCTCTAGAAGGGCTACTAATGCGGGGAGGTCATTATTTCACATTAAACAAGGTAATAGGAGGGTCGCTGAATACGCAATAGAATTTAAAACCTTGACTTCAGAGGTTCTCTGGCCGAACGATGTCCTAACCTTGGCCTTTACTGAAGGTCTGAACGACGCGTTTATGTTCGAGTTGGCTCCTCTAAAATTGCCAGAGACTCTTGATCACTTAATCGACTTCTGTATAGCTATGGATGATCAAATTAGGGAAAGGAGACACCCCAGGGATAGACCTAGAAGGCTCTTGCCTCCTTTACCCTTATCATCCAGAACTACCGTTGCTTCCGGTAACCAGGAAAACGTTAAATCAGATCTACCTGTTGTTGAGCCTATGCAGATAGGAAAGACTGGTATATCGGAAGCAGAGAGAGCTCACAGAAGGGAGAAGGGACTCTGCTTCTATTGCGCCGGGGCAGACCACTTCCGCCTTCAATGTCCTCAGAGACCTAGGGGGAGCAGGGGTGAGAGTGGCCGAGCAAGCCAGAGACCAGCCAATACCCAGGTTATAGGGTCTCTTTATGCCTCTTTCGTAAACGACGAAAAAAAAAAGTCCAGGATCCTGGTACCAATATCATTGACCTGGGACAAGGTTCACATTAAGACTGAGGCCTTCTTAGATTCTGGGGCCTCAGGCAATTTTATGGATAAACAGTTTGCTGCTAAATGTCTCATACCTCTGGTCCTCAAGGACAGACCTCTTATGGTGGAGGCTATAGATGGAAACCCTCTATCCTGCCCACATATCACCCACGACACTGTTTCTGTATGCATGAAAACAGGAGTATTGCACCATGAAAACATATGTTTCCAAATCATTGAGTCCCCTTCTTGTCCTGTCGTGCTTGGGTTTCCGTGGTTGGCAGAACACAACCCGGTTATTGATTGGGTCCAAAGAGACATAAAATACTGGAGTCCTCGTTGTCAATCGCACTGTCTGGGGAGGGTCAACGTAATCGCTAGCCTCAACGTTGCCACAGCCCCTCCTTTGTCTACAGAGGTTCCTGAACAATATTTGGGATTTAAAGAGGTCTTCTCTAAGTCCAGGACTGAGGTCCTACCACCGCACCGCCCGTACGACTGTGCTATAAATTTACTCCCTGGTACTATGCCTCCTAGGGGACATGTATACCCCTTGTCCAAAAAGAAAATGACGTTATGGAGGAGTACATAAGGGAGAACCTGGAGCGAGGTTTCATCAGACGGTCCTCTTCTCCAGCAGGGGCAGGTTTCTTTTTTGTATCGAAAAAAGAGGGAGACCTGCGGCCTTGTATAGATTATAGAGGTTTGAACAGGATAACCATAAGGAACGCCTATCCCATACCACTTATCACAGAACTGTTCGATCGCCTAAAGGGGGCCAATATTTATACCAAACTTGATTTACGCGGGGCTTACAACCTCGTAAGGGTTAAAGAGGGACACGAATGGAAAACGGCTTTTAATACAAGAAGTGGGCATTATGAGTACCTGGTGATGCCTTTTGGCTTATGCAATGCGCCGGCTGTTTTTCAAGACCTCATAAATGATACCTTACGAGAATTCCTGCAAGTATTTGTCATAGTATATCTGGATGACATCCTGATATACTCGCCTGATATCGTAACCCATCATGTCCACGTGAAAAAAGTACTGAAAAAATTGTTGGAGGCTGGATTGTATTGTAAATTAGAGAAATGTTTATTTGACATAAGGACAGTACATTTCCTTGGCTACATAATAACACCTGAGGGGTTCCAGATGGATCCTAAGAAACTTACAGCAATCCTAGACTGGCCTCTACCCCAAGGACTTAAAGCCATCCAAAGGTTTCTAGGATTCACAAATTATTATAGGAGGTTCATTAAAGATTTTTCGGTTTTGGTTTCTCCCCTCACGGCCATGACTAGGAAAGGGGTGGGTAATCAGAAATGGACACCCCAAGCCAGTCAAGCCTTTGAAGCACTCAAACAAGCGTTTACTACGGCCCCGGTACTCAGACATCCGGATCCGGCTCTGCCATTCCAAGTGGAAGTTGACGCCTCCGAGATAGGTCTTGGTGCAGTCTTGTCCCAGAGGGAAGCACCCGACAAACCCTTGCATCCATGCGGCTTCTATTCCCGAAAACTCTCCCCGGCAGAGAGGAACTATGACATAGGAAACAGAGAGTTGTTAGCAGTCATATCAGCCTTGGCAGAATGGAGATACCTACTGGAAGGGTCTAGTGACCCCATCCTTATCATAACCGATCATAAAAATCTCACATACATTGGAGATGCTAAACGGTTAAATTCCCGACAAGCAAGATGGTCGTTGTTTCTTTCAAGCTTTAATTACGTACTGACCTATCGACCTGGGTCCAGAAACGTTAAAGCAGATGCTTTATCTAGACAGCATGAGTCCTACGAATTTAACGTCCAAGATCAGCATCCCATTGTACCCCAAGAAAGGATTATAGCCTCTACCACGATTAATGTCTCGTCTCCCTTGTTGCAAAGGTTACAAACCGTGCAGGGCACGGCTCCTGAAGGGAAACCTCCCGCGAAACTCTTTGTACCTGAATGTGAAAGAGAAGAAATATTAAACCTTTATCATGATAATAAAACGTCCGGGCATATGGGAATCACCAAAACGGTGTCCAGCATCAATAAAATCTTTTGGTGGCCCACGTTGCGCCGAGATGTTAAAGATTACATAGCCGTGTGCGAGGTTTGCACAAGACATAAAAATCCCAAAACAGCACCCATTGGTTTGCTCCAACCTCTGCCAATCCCAGAACGACCATGGTCGCACTTAGCTATGGACTTCATAGTGGAGTTACCCGATTCTAGAGGGAACACAGTTATACTTACGATCATCGATCGGTTCTCCAAGATGGGTCACTATGTTCCTCTTCGTAAACTACCGTCGGCAGCCGAACTGGTGCCCATATTCATTAACCACGTGGTCCGCATACATGGTATTCCTCTTGGGATTGTCTCCGATAGGGGCACCCAATTTGTCTCCAGGTTTTGGAAAGGGTTTTGTAAGAATGTGGGGATAGACTTGTCTTTCTCTTCGGCCTATCACCCCCAGACCAACGGAGCAGCAGAACGTGCAAATCAGAATGTAGAAAAGTATCTCAGGTGCTTTATCTCAGAACAGCAAGATAACTGGTCAGACCTGCTACCATGGGCTGAGTATGCTTTGAACAGCGCGGTGAGCGAATCCACAGGACATTCCCCTTTCTTCACCGTTTATGGTTTCGATCCTCCTATGTTACCGACTACGTTTTCGGATACCACGATACCTGCTTTGGATGACCATTTGGCGTCCTTGAAGGACACTTGGGGGAAAGTCAAGGAGGCACTCAAGAAAAGTAGTGCCATCCAGAAAATCAAGGCTGACAGACACAGGAGGCAGGCACCCGTATATCAGGTTGGGGACAGGGTATGGCTTTCCTCGCGGAATATTAAGCTCCTAGTGCCTTCCATGAAGTTGGCACCTAGATTCATAGGCCCTTACAAGGTTTTACGACGACTCAACCCCGTCTCCTATGCTTTGGCATTGCCTCCCCATATCCGGATACACAACGTGTTCCACGTGAGCCTCTTAAAACCTCTCTTGTGTAATCGGTACACCAGGGCCCGTATCCCACCTCCTCCTATCTCAGTGGAGGGTGAGGAGGAGTTTGAAGTCCAGGCCATTTTGGATGCCAGGGTATCAAGGGGCACTTTGCAGTATCTGGTCGACTGGGTGGGCTACGGGCCGGAGGATCGTTCTTGGCTCCCGGCTGCTGAGGTCCATGCGCCTCGGTTGGTGAAGGCCTTCTACGTGGCCCATCCTCGTGCTCCTGGGGGTCGTCCAGTGGCCGCCCGTGGAGGGGGGGTTCTGTCACGGACCGCGTTGGTATCGCGGCCCGCGCTGGATCTAGGGGGCGCCTGGCAGCGGCTTCCTCGCTGCTCGCTGGCCAGGCGCCGAGTGATAACGCAGCCGGCTGCGCTCACGTGGGGCGCCAGGGGGCGGGGACTGGCGTGATGACGCGGACCCGCCGAGTTTAAGACCCGGCTTCACTATTCACCGGTGCCCTGACGTGGTAGTTACTTCCCGCAGAGCTCTTGTATAATTTGGCAAACGACTATTCTGTGTATGACCCTTGGCATTGGCAAACGACCACTCTGTGTATGACCCTTGGCATTGGCAAACGACCACTCTGTGTATGACCCTTGGCATTGGCAAACGACCACTCTGTGTATGACCCTTGGCATTGGCAAACGACCACTCTGTGTATGACCCTTGGCATTGGCAAACGACCACTCTGTGTATGACCCTTGCATTGGCAAACGACCACTCTGTGTATGACCCTTGGCATTGGCAAACGACCACTCTGTGTATGACCCTTGGCATTGGCAAACGAATTATTCTGTGTGTGACCCCTGGCATTGGCAAACGAACCATTCTGTGCGTAACCCCTGGTATTGGCATTAACTCTTCTTATTCTGGTATTGAGGTCAGTCTGTGTGGCACCCTAAGCACACATCAGACTACCTCTTGTCTGGTTAGGATCTTGGGAAGAGCTAAATTATTCTAGGTCTTGTGTATCGTTCTAGTGTCATTCTTGTGGATACACTATCCTGTCATATTCTGTGTCTGTCTAGTCGTGCCGACCAACCTAAGGATCGGAAGGGTAGAGAGTGTCCTGCGTATAGGGACCACTAGTCAGATAGCTGAGGGATCCGTGACAATATCTGGTATTCTCTCTTGTATGTGATCTGTGCTGCCATTCTAGTAATCTGTCTAGTAGAGCCGACCACTCAAGGATCGGAAGGTTAGAGAGTGACCTGCGTATAGGGACCACTACTCTAGTATCAGGGGGATCCGTGACACCTGCACAGTAAATTACAACACGGTGGGGCTGCTTGAGAGGATCGGCTTCATCACGGTGTGTGTGTGTGCGCGTGTGGCAGATCTGTCGGACGGCCGATGGCTCCTCTATTCTTGGGGCAGCTGTGGGCCTATTTAATGGAAGGGGCCTGGAGCGGCCGCTCCATCCGCCCCTACGTTAATCCGGCCCTGACCTTACTTGCAATACCACAATACAAAAAGAAACTGGCTCGATCCTCATTTTCCTACAGAGCTCCACAATTATAGAATAACCTCCCAGACGCCATCAAATCTTCCCCCAGTCTAAAGTCACTTAAGAGATCTCTGTTAACATACAGGTTTACATGTGCATTCTGTATCGAGGTAACAATGACTGTATACAGAATGCACCTGTAAACATGTAACACAGTGACTATATACAGAATGCACCTGTAAACATGTAACACAGTGACTACATACAGAATGCACCTGTAAACATGTAACACAGTGACTATATACAGAATGCACCTGTAAACATGTAACAGTGACTATATACAGAATGCACCTGTAAACATATAACACAGTGACTATATATAGAATGTGCTTGTAAACATGTAACATAGTGAATATATTTATTTTCTGTTAATATGTAGATTTGTGCTGTTTTTTTTTAATATCTTGCATTTTATTACTTTGTGTTTCTGTAACAATTTAATGTTGTTGAACCCAGGACATATTTGAAAAAGAGATAAGTCTTAATGTATCCTTCCTGGTAAAATCCTTTATAAATAAATAATGGAGCATTTGAAGGAAGAGAAACAAGGGGAAAGTCTGTCCGTACGAGGGAGAGCGTTCCAGAGGATAGGGGCTGCGCGTGAGAAATCCTGCAGTCTATCACGGGAAGAGATGATGCAGGGAGAAGCTAGGCGCAGGTCTACATGAGGGAAAATCCCCAGCATGTGAAATATATATAGAGTCAGGTCCAGAAATATTGGGACATCGACACAGTTCTAACATCTTTGGCTCTATACACCACCACAATGGAGTTGGAATGAAACAAACACAATGTGCTTTAACTGCAGACTGTCCGCTTTAATTTGAGGGTATGTACATCCAACTCAGGTGAACGGTGTAGGACTTACAGCAGTTTGCAGATGTGCCTCCCACTTTTTAAGGGACCAAAGGTAATGGGACAATTGGCTTCTCAGCTGTTCCATGGCCAGGTGTGTGATATTCCCACATTACCCCAATTACAATGTGCAGATAAAAGGCCCAGAGTTAATTTCAAGTGTGCTATTTGCATTTGGAATCTGTTGCTGTCAACTCTCAAGATGAGATCCAAAGAGCTGTCACTATCAGTGAAGCAAGCCATCATTAGGCTGAAGAAACAAAACAAACCCATCAGAGAGATAGCAAGAACATTAGGCGTGGCCAAAACAACTGATTGGAACATTCTCAAAAAGAAGGAACGCACCGGTGAGCTCAGCAACACCAAAAGACCCGGGAGACCACGGAAAACAACTGTGGTGGATGAATGAAGAATTCTTTCCCTGGTGGAGAAAACACCCTTCACAACAGTTGGCCAGATCAAGAACACTCTCCAGGAGGTAGGTGTATGTGTGTCAAAGTCAACAATCAAGAGAAGACTTCACCAGAGTAAATACAGAGGGTTCACCACAAGATATAAACCATTGGTGAGCCTCAAAAACAGGAAGGCCAGATTAGAGTTTGCCAAACAACACCTAACAAAGCCTTCACAGTTCTGGAACAAGATCCTATGGACAGATGAGACCAAGATCAACTTGTACCAGAGTGATGGGAAGAGAAGAGTATGGAGAAGGAAAGGAACTGCTCATGATCCTAAGCATACCACCTCATCAGTGAAGCATGGTGGTGGTAGTGTCATGGCGTGGGCATGTATGGCTGCCAATGGAACTGGTTCTCTTGTATTTATTGATGATGTGACTGCTGACAAAAGCAGCAGGATGAATTCTGAAGTGTTTCGGGCAATATTATCTGCTCACATTCAGCCAAATGCTGCAGAACTCATTGGACGGCGCTTCACAGTGCAGATGGACAATGACTCAAAGCATACTGCAAAAGTAACGAAAGCGTTTTTGAAGGGACAGAAGTGGAATGTTATGCAATGGCCAAGTCAATCACCTGACCTGAATCCCATTGAGCAGCATTTCACTTGCTGAAGACAAAACTGAAGGGAAAATGCCCCAAGAACAAGCAGGAACTGAAGACAGTTGCAGTAGAGGCCTGGCAGAGCATCACCAGGGATGAAACCCAGCGTCTGGTGATGTCTATGCGTTCCAGACTTCAGGCTGTGATTGACTGCAAAGGATTTGCAACCAAGTATTAAGAAGGGAAAGTTTGATTTATGATTATTATTCTGTCCCATTACTTTTGGTCCCTTAACAAGTGGGGGCACATCTGCAAACTGCTGTAAGTCCTACACGTTCACCTGAGTTGGATGTACATACCCTCAAATTAAAGCTGACAGTCTGCAGTTAAAGCACATTGTGTTTGTTTCATTCCAACTCCATTGTGGTGGTGTATAGAGCCAAAGATGTTACAATTGTGTCCATGTCCCAATAATTCTGGACCTGACTGTATATACACACAGACACAGGGTGCTCTGTCCTCAGTGAGTTAACCCCATAAGGGCGGTCATTAGTTTAGATTAGGACTTGTCATCGATGGGATACAGTGATGCTGTGACAGGATTAAGTAACATATGATCATGTTTATTAAGTTGGGTGGTTACAAATCTGTAAATGCTTTAAATTACTAGTTTTGAGATAGTTTGATCCATGTAATGGAGGGCTCTCCCCTTTGTTTTAAATATATGTATGTATATAACAAATAAACGGCGGCACTCTGGGTCTTCTCACAGGGTGTAGATTTATTGTGTAAAAGTCAACGTTTCAGCAAGCTTTCCTTGCGGGACTGTCTATACACACAGTGTGAGGTGGGCGGGGCTGTCTATACACACAGTGTGAGGTGGGCGGGGCTGTCTATACACACAGTGTGAGGTGGGCGGGGCTGTCTACACACAGTGAGAGGTGGGCGGGGCTGTCTATACACACAGTGTGAGGTGGGCGGGGCTGTCTATACACACAGTGTGAGGTGGGCGGGGCTGTCTATACACACAGTGTGAGGTGGGCGGGGCTGTCTATACACAGTGTGACGTGCGGGGCTGTCTATACACACAGTGTGAGGTGGACGGGGCTGTCTATACACACAGTGTGAGGTGGGCGGGGCTGTCTATACACACAGTGTGAGGTGGACGGGGCTGTCTATACACACACAGTGTGAGGTGGGTGGGGCTGTCTATACACACAGTGTGAGGTGCAGGGCTGTCTATACACACAGTGTGAGGTGGGCGGGGCTGTCTATACACACAGTGTGAGGTGGGTGGGCTGTCTATACACACAGTGTGAGGTGCAGGGCTGTCTATACACACAGTGTGAGGTGCGGGGCTGTCTATACACACAGTGTGAGGTGCGGGGCTGTCTATACACACAGTGTGAGGTGGGCGGGGCTGTCTATACACACAGTGTGAGGTGCGAGGCTGTCTATACACACAGTGTGAGGTGCGAGGCTGTCTATACACACAGTGTGAGGTGCGAGGCTGTCTATACACACAGTGTGAGGTGCAGGGTTGTCTATACACACAGTGTGACGTGCGGGGCTGTCTATACACACAGTGTGAGGTGCACGGGGCTGTCTATACACACAGTGTGACGTGCTGGGCTGTCTATACACACAGTGTGAGGTGCGAGGCTGTCTATACACACAGTGTGAGGTGCGAGGCTGTCTATACACACAGTGTGAGGTGCGAGGCTGTCTATACACACAGTGTGAGGTGCGAGGCTGTCTATACACACAGTGTGAGGTGCGAGGCTGTCTATACACACAGTGTGAGGTGCGAGGCTGTCTATACACACAGTGTGAGGTGCGGGGCTGTCTATACACACAGTGTGACGTGCGGGGCTGTCTATACACACAGTGTGATGTGCGGGGCTGTCTATACACACAGTGTGAGGTGGGTGGGGCTGTCTATACACACACAGTGTGAGGTGGGTGGGGCTGTCTATACACACAGTGTGAGGTGCGAGGCTGTCTATACACACAGTGTGAGGTGCGAGGCTGTCTATACACACAGTGTGAGGTGCGAGGCTGTCTATACACACAGTGTGAGGTGCAGGGTTGTCTATACACACAGTGTGACGTGCGGGGCTGTCTATACACACAGTGTGACGTGCGGGGCTGTCTATACACACAGTGTGACGTGCGGGGCTGTCTATACACACAGTGTGACGTGCGGGGCTGTCTATACACACAGTGTGAGGTGGGTGGGGCTGTCTATACACACAGTGTGAGGTGCGAGGCTGTCTATACACACAGTGTGAGGTGCGAGGCTGTCTATACACACAGTGTGAGGTGCAGGGTTGTCTATACACACAGTGTGACGTGCGGAGCTGTCTATACACACAGTGTGAGGTGCGGGGCTGTCTATACACACAGTGTGACGTGCGGGGCTGTCTATACACACAGTGTGAGGTGCGGGGCTGTCTATACACACAGTGTGAGGTGGGTGGGGCTGTCTATACACACAGTGTGAGGTGCGGGGCTGTCTATACACACAGTGTGAGGTGCGGGGCTGTCTATACACACAGTGTGAGGTGCGGGGCTGTCTATACACACAGTGTGAGTGCGGGGCTGTCTATACACACAGTGTGAGGTGCGGGGCTTTCTATACACACAGTGTGACGTGCGGGGCTGTCTATACACACAGTGTGAGGTGCGGGGCTGTCTATACACACAGTGTGAGGTGGGTGGGGCTGTCTATACACACAGTGTGAGGTGGGCGGGGCTGTCTATACACACAGTGTGAGGTGCAGGGCTGTCTATACACACAGTGTGAGGTGGGCGGGGCTGTCTATACACACAGTGTGAGGTGCGGGGCTGTCTATACACACAGTGTGAGGTGCGGGGCTGTCTATACACACAGTGTGAGGTGCGGGGCTGTCTATACACACAGTGTGAGGTGCGGGGCTGTCTATACACACAGTATAACAGGAGAGAGGCTTCCATGGGGTTAAATGCCACATTTATAGGAGCTCTATGCACTATATAAAACACTCATGCTATATATTATATTATTGTATAATCGTGTCCTGTTTTCGCAGCATTACTTGCATTAATAGTAATAGTCTGCGTGTACCCAGATGTCTATATCTATATATATATATTTTCTTTGTACATTACACGTCTAGTGATTCATGTTCGATTCGCTACATTACAAATCGTCACTTCACTCCGGTCCTGTACGCGATGGCGTCTGTTAGCATTTTATTCCTTTCCCGTCTGCCATGTCACTAATCGCTCACGTTCGACCAGTTTGTTATTTTATTCACATTTTTCCCGCTACGCTACATATTACTAGGATTTATTTATATTTTATACCTTTACTCTCTACTTTCCTTACAAATAAACGAAAAGAAGCGAAACAGCTAAAATGTGGAAATAACCTGATGGGCGCGGCGCGCGTTACGTCTCATGAAGCGGCAGACAATATCGCAGCAAAAGGCAGCGAATAGCAAGGAAAGCGCCCGGCGGGAGCCTGCAACTCTGACCGAGACATAGACACGCGCCCAGGTTAGAAAGAAGCCGGGGAAGGATTTCCATCAGTACAACGAATCGTCCGAGGCACAGAATGTCGGCAGGCATCCCTAGCCCTCGTGTGGGTGAAGCGCCGGCATGCCAGCGGCGTTTTAAAAATGTTGTTTGGTTGGTTTAGAAGGTGACCAGCAGAAATCCGAGCAGCACAACGTCCGCAACATATGGTCAATCGTTTAACTCCGCCAGTATCAAACAGAAGAGCCGGTCACTCCGTGGCACAAAGTCACAGAAGCAGACTTGTTATTTGTCCGGGTTCTGGGGCGTCGGATCTGCGTCATTCCTCGTAAATGGGGTAAACACAAAAAAGATGATTTAGCTAATCTGCTTCATGAAGGAATCACAGGCGCAGCTATCTCCACCGGGTTTATCCAGAAAGCATTTTGCAAAATGCCTGAAACACAGGATAATATATACACTGAGAGGCCAAAAAAAAGTCCCCACCTGGATATAACTCAGCCAATAGGTGCTCGCCTTCCATTGGATAATTACTGCAGTGATTAATATGTTTCAGCATAAAATGAGGTCATGTGACTCCCTGAATATACTTAATGAGCAGGTTTTTCCATCAATAGGTTTTTTCTCCCCTGATGGCACAGCGGGCATATTCCAAGATGGCAATGCCAGGATTCATCGGGTTCACATTGTGCGAGAGTGGTTGAGGGAGCATGAGACATCATTTTCACACATGGATTGGCCACCGCACAGTCCAGATCTTAACCCCATTGAGGTTAATCTTTGGGATAATGCGCTGGACAAGACTTTACGCAGCGCCGCGACTCTCCCATCATCAACACAAGATCTTGGCCTCAAATTAATGCCACTCTGGACGCAAATAAATGCTGTGACATCGCATGAGCTTATCAACACGACTCTGCGGCGAATGCGTGCCGCAATCACAGCAAAAGCGACACAACCACCTATTACAGGGGGTGACTTTTTTGTTGTGCAGGCAGGGTATAAAAGAACATTCCAGTGCCGAGTGTAATTTTCTCTCCTTTTTTTAGTCCCATTAAAGGGCCAGTACCACCAAAAAATGCAATGTCCTTTTGTGTTTATTTGATGTTGCTGATATCTTACATGTGTTTGTTTTTCTCTTCTATGTTTAGTTAAGAAAATATTTTCCTCTATATGTGTCACTGGGTGCATCCATTGTGTGATATTTTCCTCTATATGTGTCACTGGGTGCATCCATTGTGTGATATTTTCCTCTATATGTGTGACTGGGTGCATCCATTGTGTGATATTCTCTATATGTGTCACTGGGTGCATACATTGTGTGATATTTTCCTCTGTGTCACTGGGTGCATCCATTGTGTGATATTTCCTGTGTCACTGGGTGCATCCATTGTGTGATATTTTCCTCTATGTGTCACTGGGTGCATCCATTGTGTGATATTTTCCTCTATATGTGTCACTGGACGCATCTATTGTGTGATATTTTCCTCTATGTGTCACTGGGTGCATCCATTGTGTGATATTTTCCTCTATATGTGTCACTGGGTGCATCCATTGTGTGATATTTCCTGTGTCACTGGGTGCATCCATTGTGTGATATTTTCCTCTATGTGTGTCACTGGGTGCATCCATTGTGTGATATTTTCCTCTATATGTGTCACTGGGTGCATCCATTGTGTGATATTCTCCTCTATATGTGTCACTGGGTGCATACATTGTGTGATATTTTCCTCTGTGTCACTGGGTGCATCCATTGTGTGATATTTCCTGTGTCACTGGGTGCATCCATTGTGTGATATTTTCCTCTATATGTGTCACTGGGTGCATCCATCGTGTGATATTTTCCTCTATATGTGTCACTGGGCGCATCCATTGTGGGATATTTTCCTCTATATGTGTCACTGGGTGCATCCATTGTGTGATATTTTCCTCTATATGTGTCACTGGACGCATCTATTGTGTGATATTTTCCTCTATGTGTCACTGGGTGCATCCATTGTGTGATATTTTCCTCTATATGTGTCACTGGGTGCATCCATTGTGTGATATTCTCCTCTATATGTGTCACTGGGTGCATCCATTGTGTGATATTTTCCTCTATATGTGTCACTGGGTGCATCCATGGTGTGATATTTTTCTCTGTGTCACTGGGTGCATCAATTGTGTGATATTTTGTGTTGTAAACTGCCCCCCCCCCCACAGTATCTTTCCATCACTTGCTCCTCACTGTGTGATTTTGGTCATAGAATGGAGTGAATGGATCAGTCACGACTCACATCATTGTATTGTGTGGGATGTATTCAAAGCACATCTTCAGGGGGTAGATTAGAATTCTTTTAAGCTCCCTGTTTTATCTCATTCAGCTGCCAGCTCTTATCTCAGAAAGCCTGGAGAACAATAGACCTCCTGCCGCCTTATCTACACATTCTCTACTCCACCTCACAGACTGTTAAACTCTGTAGAAGCTACCGCACAGCAGTAAAGTAAAAATTTTGCACCGAGTTTGGTAAATGTTGCATCATGTAAAAAATCCACGAAATGCGAGATTAAAAACCTACGTTTATGTTTCCTTTTTACATGCAATTGCTGCAAACGAAATGGGGAAAAAAGCAGCATATATTTTATAATGTGGTTTTATTTGTAATACACCAGTAATCTAGCTACAGCTCATGTAGGTGGTAGCGTCCCTTTAATTACTGGCGGCCACAGCAAAAATAAGGAGCTAAAATTAGGGACTAAAAGATGGAACAGCAGCAAAAAAAGAAAAAAAAGAAATTGTTACTTAGAACATGAGCAAAACTGACACGAAGTAATGCAACACAGAAAATAAAAAAAGGAGAAACAGCAGAGGATTAATCCAGGGATAATTGCTTAGTGAACACCGGCTGATGTCACAGCAGAAAAAATAACTGGGACCGGCGGAATACCTGGAAATATTGAGCATTATCTCTGGTAACAGGCTGCCCTCTGCAGGTCAAAGGCGTAACTGCACGCGCAGAAAAACGTTATCCGATCCTTCCTGACAATCAATATCGCTCACTGCTCCCAAAGAGGGAACTCTCAGCAACTTACCAGGCGATCACACGTTTTTATGTCAACATATCAGAGCAGAGGAAAAATAATAAAAAACCGGCTGAATCAGGACAAGTGTCTGATTCAGCTGTATTGACCTAAAATTCAGAGACTTCCAGGCAATGGGCATATTCTATTTTCAGTGCAGCGATGACTCACGCAGTGGGTACCATAAACATATAAAATGACTCGCTGCATCTTCAGATTTCTAAAAAATAAATAAATAATAAAAATATATAATAAAAATAATAATAATAAATCCACGGAAACGCGGCGGAAAACGTCATATTCATTGTGTCTTATTTCAGTCAATAAGGCGGTTTGGTATAATGTGTATCATGGATAGAGTTGCCAGGTCGGCCATGTTTTCCTGGACACATATTATAATTCCATGCAGAGGGAGAGCACAGGAAAAGTGCTGCCTTGCAACATGTATAAGTCATATTCTACAGGAATATATCAAGGCGGGTCACCTGGGATTCCATTTTTATTTCTGACCTGCAGGGTATGGATTATACATGCCGCGGGGTGGCAGCTTTCATGCACTGCTCATGAGCACGAATAAATTCTATGTGTCCAGGAAAACATGGCCGACCTGGCGACCCTATGGCTGGATTGAAAGTCATGGTTTGGACACATCAGTCTGGATGGTGTTTTTTTTTTTTTTAGGATTTTCTGTTTTTAATTATTTATGTGCCCTCGCGTGCGCCTAATGCGCCCCCACCAACAATCGACTCGAAGAACGGCTATTCAGCTTAATGGAGCTGGAAAGGGTTGAAAGGATAATCGGCGAAAGGTCTGTTAATGGGGTGGAAGGACGGTCTCCGTTAGCTTACGTCTATTTTCTGACATCGCAGTTCGGTCAGATGCCCCATATCTGGTGGACACCGTCCTTGGAGAGAGAGATGGACTGGTTAATGCGACCGCTCCGTCTCCTGTTGCCAATCAATGCGTTTAACCTTTCCAAGGTTGTTCACCATATAACTAAAAAGCATTGGAAAACGACCAGGGAATTGCAAAGTGTCAAAAAGGTCAAGCACAAAACACAAAAAAAAAGCCAATTTAGACAATTTCCTGCTCAAATCCCAACAATCCCTGATTTACTGAATGATTCTTCAAAACCCATCTCTTCAGATTATTGTATCACATCACTGATGCAACTCATCCCTCTGCTCACCTACTCACACACGCTTCTATGGCCCCACCATTCCTGAACCACTGTCACTAATAATCCTGCCGTCCAGTAAAACTCCCCTGGTCTTGATCAACCCCCAATCCCTCTAGACCAGGGTTTCCTCAGGGACCGCTGAAAGGCCAGGTTTGCAGGACACATAAATAAGAATATAAGGAGACTCACTGTAAAACAAATGGAAAAAAACATAGGGCAGAACTGCATATATAAATGATAGGCTTGTGCACCGATTTTTTTTTCGGTTCGATTCGGTACGATTTTTCGGATTTTTAAACTTTTCGATTCGGCTCGTTTCGACCGATTTCTGTTTCGATTCGGTTCGGCTCGACTCGTTTTTCGTGTACATATTTTTTCGGAATATCGACCATTTTTCGTATTTTCGTGTCACTTTGCTAGTTTTTTGTATCGACTTTTCGTAATTTCAGAAATTTTCGTTTTTTCGGAACGTCTGTTCTCCTCGTTTCAAAGCAATAAATTTCGATTTGACACATTTCAAGTCCATTCGAAAATTCCGAAAATATTTCGTTTCGGCTCGGAAAACTTTTCGGATCTGCCATTTTCGGATCTAAAAATTTTCGGAAATTCGGCCGCATCCGAAAACACGAATCGGGAAATTTCGTGAAAATTCCGAAACCCGAAACGCACATCCCTAATAAATGATACAGTAACCCCTGCTCATATAACATGCTCACAGGATATTAATGCAATAAGGGCACATCAATCAATATATTCTGCCGCTGTAATCCGCCTGTAGACCTGTGGTGAAGCTGGAAACTGCTGGTGAATCAGCTTTCAGAATCACTGAACACCATGCAGGATACAACAAAAAGGCTGGACTGTAAAAGGGTTTGATGGATTGTTTTATGGACTTTTTGCCTTGAGAAAGTTACTTGTATGTAACGAAACACGTCAGCATTTATGTCCTATTAAACTTGATTTTAACACTTTTATTTGGTCCAGCCTTTTTGTTGTATCCTGCATCCTATGGTGTTCAGTGATTCTGAAAGCTGATTCACCAGCAGTTTCCAGCTACACCACAGGTCTACAGGCGGATTACAGCGGCAGAGTATATTGATTGATGTGCACTTATTGCATTAATATCCTGTGAGCATGTTATATGAGCAGGGGTTACTGTATCATTTATATATGCAGTTCTGCCCTATGTTTTTTTCATTTGTCTTACAGTGAGACTCCTTATATTCTTATTTATGTATTATTGACGGACGAAGAGGAGCCATCCCTTAGGCGTCTTCACTAGCAAGTTACGTATTAACGTTTATTTGCTGTTTTTTCCATTAACCCTCTCTCTGCTGGTTTTATACAGGTGTAGCGCTCACTCCCGGAGGAGCCGCTGAATTAACCTCGGGTTAGTCTCACCGCACTAGGGAATAACTATACACCAGCACTGTTGTGCTGCAGGATTTCTCACGCGCAGCCCCCACTCTCTGGAACGCTCTCCCTCGTGCTGTCAGACTTTCCCCTAACTTCTCTTCCTTCAAACGCTCCCTGAAAACATTCCTATTTAGGGAAGCCTACCACCCAACTCACTGATGCAACCATCAATCACTCTCACCTTACAGTCCTCTCCTCCTGTTTCCAACCCCAACCCTCCTAGATTGTGAGTTCCTACGGGAATAGGGCCCTCATCTCCTCCTGTACTGTTTGTCAAATGTTGTTCAATGTATTGTAACCCTGTCTGTACTGTGCTTATTGTACAGCGCTGCGGAATATGCTGGCGCTTTATAAATAATAATAATAATAATAATAGATTATATTCTTTACTGATCCCAATAAAGCAGCATAGAAACATAGAAACATGTCGGCAGATAAGAACCTTTCGGCCCATCTAGTCTGCCCAATTACATGGATACTTTACCTGGATTTATCTTTTGTTTAGGATAGCCTTATGCCTATCCCATGCTTGCTTAAATTCAATTACTGTTTTGGCCTCTACCACTTCTACTGGAAGACTGTTCCATGTATCCACCACCCTCTCAGTAAAATAATGCTTTCTGATGTTACTTTTAAACCTTTGCCCCTCTAATCTAAGACTATGTCCTCTTGTTTTGCTACTTTGTTTCCTTTTAAATATACTCCCTTCCTCTACCTTGTGGATTCCCTTTACGTATTTAAATGTTTCTATCATATCTCCTCTGTCTCGTCTTTTTTCCAAGCTGTACATGTTAAGATCATTAAGCCTTTCCTGGTAACTTTTCTCCTTCAAGCCGTACACCATTTTAGTAGCCCTTCTCCGAACTCTCTCTAAGATGTCTATATCCTTCTGGAGATACGGTCTCCAGTACTGCACACAGTACTCCAAGTGAGGTCTCACCAGTGCTCTGTACAGTGGCATGAGCACTTCCCTTTTCCTACTGCTAATACCTCTCCCTACACAACCAAGCATTCTGCCAGCATTTCCAAGCATTCTGCCAGCATTTCCTGCTGCTCTCTTACATTGACTACTTACCCTTGTGAATGGGCACAACATTTGCTAATTTCCAGTCTTCTGGGATGACTCCCATTAGCAAGGATTGGTTAAATAAATCTGTTAACGGTTTTGCTATTACTTCACTGAGCTCTTTTAATAATTTAGGGTGGATCCCATCAGGCCCCATTGACTTATTTGTCTTTACTTTAGACAGCTGCATATATAAAGTAGATACGGTATTTAAACGACAGGATTTCGTAACGCAGGAAAAACACACGGCGGCAAAAGAGAAAGATTAACCCCCTCAGTTCTGGAGTGCAAGTCCCGTGAATAATAGCTCAAAAATGTGTATTGTCTCGGGTACCCGGGTACTGTATTCAACTGGCCAGTGAATGAAACAAACAATCTTCGACTAGTTACGTTGGGGCCCTGTGGATTTAAACAATACTGCAGCGTGCGTTTCTTATTTTTGGAACTGCGGCCTGGGAGGCCTCTCACCCATCCGATAGACAAACTGTCCAGCACCCGATCAAGGATCTTCTTCCGCCGTGTACTGGGACTCTGTGCCACTGGATCCGCTCCCTGCTTGTCGAATCTCCGCAACAGGAACAACGATCCACCGCCTGCACTCCCAATCGATCAGCGCGGTCTCCTCACTCGGGGTCCAGCCGGAACCAGATTTCCATCCAGACCTTTCAGCGCTACATAGGTAGGTCTCCGCAGGGTCACCGTCCCGATCTCCAGCACCAGTGAGGCAGCGCCTGTACTCTGGCCTGGTCACGATCCTTGACAGTTTTCACGTGCGTCCTCCACCTTTCACCGCTCAGCTCACTCTGCCTCTCCCCTGCACGAGGCTGCGGATGTCTTTCCTCTTTCTACACTATCCACTTCCTGTACTCACACAAAGCATGATGGAAATTTTAGTTCAGAGTTTGTTCAGCATAGTCCATATTGTCTCTATCTCCCTCTGGCGGCCATAATAATTAAATGCAGCAGAACACAGTCTTTAAAGCAGCGCTACACAGGTTTGCAGGTTATGTGAAGCACAGCACAGGTGATATGATTTGTTGCTCAGTGATTGCAGGATTCACTCTGCATTTCCCCAAGGGGATCCTTAAAACCTGACCGTAGTGGGTCCCAAAGACTCAGGGATGTGCAGTCAGGGGCGGCAGGGCCTCACCTGCCATTAAGGGCTGCAGTCAAACTCACCTGCTCACGTTCCCCCGTTGGCTCAGTTCGCTAGACATTCTTTATTTTATTTTCAGCAGCCTGGCTGAGCCTACGCAATTTTCCTAGCAGGACGCTACGCAAATCGCGCAGGCTGCAAAGAAGTGTGCAGTGCGGCGCGTCTGTTCGATGTACAGACGTCCGAGCACTGCCCTCTTCCTGAACATTGCTCTCCCAGTGCCTCAGAGGTCCTGGGATAGCAATGGAATAGCTTGGACCAATAGGAAAGCGCTATTGGTCCAAGACATTCAAAAAACGCCTGCATGGGAGGCATGCCTCCCACACATTGATTGGCGCAAGACAGTCATGTGACTGTCCTGTCTCGCACAATCAGTGGGTGCGGGGGTGTGGCCGGGGTGTTACACTAGGCTGCCTGGAGGAAGACGCAGAGATCCTGGGGAGCACAGAAAGTTGCCAGATCGTGCACGAGCACTGAACCTGAACCTACGTAACCTGTGTATATCTGGCTCTGATACTAGCCAGTGCCTCACCAGCCACTGACCTCACCGCACGTCACTGCAAGGACTGGAGTTGAGAAACCCTGCTCTAGACCAGTGTTTCCGAAACCTGTCCCTCAGTACCCGCTGACACGCCAGGTTAAAAAGCCTCCACACAGCAAATAATAACGTTTATTATTGTAGAAGGCATTTACACATCCCAGCAATTCAGAGAACAGCTTTGCCCACAGAGCTCATGTGCTACAGTCCCCGTATGCAGCAAGAAACTCTGGGTAGGACATGCAAATGAGGTCTCCAATCTCTCACTTTTTTGTATCCAGACTGTTTATATATATATATATATATACTTACTAAGTGGGCAGATTATTATGACAACCTGACTTTTTTGGCAAATTAGCTATAATTCGGCGCTGAAGTTGCGAGAGGGCCAGACCATTATAAATAGGGACGCAGGTTGTTTAACGCGACAGTAGACGTGATTTTGTTCTGAATATATGGGTAAACAATGCGATTTAACAGCCTTTGAACGTGGGATGATTGCTGGCGATCGGAGCCATGGAGCGAGTATCGGCAAAACAGCAGAATTTGTTAAATGTTCAAGAGCAGCTGTTGTTAAAGTGTTTAAAAACTGGACTGTCAGGCGAAAATCTGGGTCTGAACGTGCGAATTGTCAATGTTAGGGCAGAACGGAGAGTGGCGAGACTGGTACAAGACAACAGAAGCGAAACAGTGCATCAAAGACAACAGAAGCGAAACAGTGCATCAAATTACTGCAGATCTTAATCAGGGATCCTCTCAAATGATCTCTGAACGCGCTATTCGCCGTACACTGCATCGTATGGGATATGGAAGCCGAAGGCCTGTTCCAACACCTTTGCTCTCTGCAGTTAACAAGATAAAACGTCTCCAATACGCACAGGAACACAAGGATTGGACAGTTGAGCATTGGGAAAAAGTCACGTGGTCTGATGAATCGCGTTTCCAGTTGCATCATGCAGATTGCAGAGTGAGAATTTGGTGGAAACAGCATGAAAGCAGCACCCCACATGCATGAGTACAACCCTTCAAGCTGGTGGGGGCAGTGTTATGGTTTGGGGCCCTTTAAGGCTAGGGTCAGACTAACGCTGTTTTCGCGTCTTCCATCAAAAAGTGTGTCCGGACGCATGGACGCACTTTTTGACGGAAGACGCAGTAGCGGTCACACGGTGCGCAATTACGGCCGTGATTTCTGACAGAGCTATAAAAAAACAAATGGACGTTATGTTGGCTGGACATGTGCAGCGTCTGACGTCTCCTAATCAGGAGCACACGCCGCTATGCCGACGCAGCGCACTCTGTGCATCAGTACTAGCGGTTCCACGTTCTTGCAAAAATGCGTTCATTTGCCGCTTGCGTTGCGCGGCCGCACATTTGTGCGGTCGTACTTCGTATGTTGGCCGTCATTTGCTGCTACCACGGCCGTAATAAAGTGCGGCTAAACGCACGTTCACACTGCGTTCGTCTGACCCCAGCCTAATTTGTGTGGAACAACGTCTGAATAGCACAACATACCAAAGCATCGTTGCTGCTCAAGTTCATCCTATCATGTTGATGACGTATCCCAATGGAGATGGCTTCTTCCAACAAGACAATGCGCCCTCATGCCACGGTGCTCGTATTGTGCAGGAGTGGTTTGAAGAACATGAGGGAGAAGTTACCTTGCTTAGGTGTCCCCTACAATCACCGGATCTCAATCCAATTGAGTATTTGTCGGACGAAGTTGAAAGAGCCATCAGGTAGCTGGTTCCACAACCATCAAATCTCACAGAACTGGACAGCGCTATTCATCAGGCATGGCGTCAGATTCCTCGCATCATCTTTCAACATCTCGTGGAGTCAATGCCAAGAAGAATCGCCACAGTATTGAAGGCAGAAGGTGGCCCAACGGAGTACTGATGGGGTGGTCATAATAATCTGCCCACTCAGTGTATATATATATATATATATATAGTGAATGCTGCCCTCCTGGTGTATTTTATAAATGTTTTATTTATTTATACAGTATATATATATATATAATGTGTGAATCCCGACCCACTGGTTAAACTGTAAAATATCAGACATGTGTAGACTTGTAATGGTCTCTTTGCTCCGAGCAGGAAGAGATGCCAAGAGGAGATTTTACTGGTTAATCCAAAACAAGTTCACGCTTTGTGCTTAAGCGCTGCCTTCTGGGAAGGGAAAGATAACCTGCGCGGCGTCACATAGTACCGGCTCGCCGGGCACAAGGCTTCTGTATGTTCTCAAACCACGGTACTCGCGCCTTATCAGACACTTCTGAAAAAGGAGCTCTTTTTAAATCGACCTCGATTCCCAATATTTTCTGCTAAAATATGGCCATATTACGGTTCAGAGCGTCTAAGGGCGTACAGGGATCCCAAATCCCAGTAAATCCTGTAACTTCTGGAGTGCTCTACGCAAATCGTGTATCTCGTGTCCCTTGTATACTTTTTTTGTACCTGGGTGCTGCAGCAGAGCGATGAATTGGTGCTGCATTGGCACAGCACATTTCGTGGTGTCCTTGCTGCAGATTCTGTCCATAACAATCAGAAGTAGCAGATATTTTTGGGCAGAAAACTGGCCGAACCAATTAAATCGAGCCCTTAGCGCAGCGATGGCGGACCTTGGCATCCCAGATGTTTCTGAACTACATGTCCCATGATGCTCCACCAACTTTAAGGGTGACTGAGCATCATGGGACATTTAGTTCAGAAACATCTACGATGCCGAGGTCCGCCATCACTATAAGTGAATAATATTCACCCATGGCTGTATCTTTGGTGCTAGGATATATAGTGGTGCCTTTTCCATTGTTCACCACTGCCACCTGGTGGCCAATCACTATACAGCACTCAGCGACGAACCCCAGAAAATGCTCTGCAGAAAACCGAAATGTCTGGACATCAGCGTACGCAAATATTGACCAGACTGATTGTTCTAGGGATGTGAGGTGCACGGTGTTACACCCTGTTCTTTTTGTGCGCTCGATCGTTGTACGCAGTGCATTAATCAGAATCCTGTATTAGGAGGAACCTGATGTAACCGCCCGGCCTTTACCGAAATTTATAAAGGATGAGAAATCAAATACAACAATATTATATTAAAGATGCATCACCAATATTATTTTTATATTATTTACTGGATAAATAATTAAATTATTATTATGTTGCTGAGGGAAAAAAAAAGTCAGGTCATTGGTGGCGGAACAAGAAGTGCCCACCCACCCCACTCCACCCCACCCCATGGACATCTATGAAACATAGAAAGATAGAAAAATGTCGGCAGATAAGAACCTTTCGGCCCATCTAGTCTGCCCAATTACATGGATACTTTACCTGGATTTATCTTTTGTTTAGGATAGCCTTATCCCATGCCTGCTTAAATTCAATTACTGTTTTGGCCTCTACCACTTCAACTGGAAGGCTGTTCCATGTATCCACCACCCTCTCAGTAAAATAATGCTTTCTGATGTTACTTTTAAACCTTTGCCCCTCTAATCTAACACTATGTCCTCTTGTTTTGCTACTTTGTTTCCTTTTAAATATACTCCCTTCCTCTACCTTGTGGATTCCCTTTACGTATTTAAATGTTTCTATCATATCTCCTCTGTCTCGTCTTTTTTCCAAGCTGTACATGTTAAGATCATTAAGCCTTTCCTGGTAACTTTTCTCCTTAAATTATCTTGCACTTATCCACATTAAAACTCAATTGCCACAACTCCCACCATTTTTTTAGTTTACCTAAATCATTTGTCTGATCCCTCCAGGAACGTCAACCCTGTTGCAAATCTTTGTGTCATCAGCAAAAAGACATACTTTACCATTAATACCTTCTGCAATATCACTATTAAAAATATTAAAGAGAATGGGTCCAAGTACTGACCCCTTGAGGTACCCCACTGGTAACAAGACCTTGCGCCGAATAAACTCCATTTACTACAACCCTCTGTTGCCTGTCACTCAGCCACTGCCTAATCCATTCAACAATATTGGAATCCAAGCTCAAAGATTGCAATTTATTGATAAGCCTTCTATGCGGAACAGTATCAAAAGCCTTACTGAAATCTAAATAAGCAATGTCTACTGCACCACCTGTGTCTATGAGGACAATCTATCTGAAGGCTGTGCATTACAAACATGGAGGCTTAGGGGTGATGACGTATTTTTATAAACCTTTTTGTTAAAAAAAAAAAATCCTCTCCTCATGCCCACATTCCTCACACTCACCTTCAGGACATTTCTCGAGCCCCCCCCTCTATCTATGGAGCTCATCCATATCTATGGAGCCCCCCATATCTATGGAGCCCCCATATCTATGGATCCCCCCTTATCAATAAAGCTCCCCCATCTATGGAGCTCCCGCCATATCTATTGAGCTCCGTTCCTGTCTATGAAGCCCCCCTATCTATCTATGGAGCTCCCCCCTATCTATCTATGGAGCTCCCCCCTATCTATCTATGGAGCTCCCCCCATCTATGGAGCTCCCCCCATCTATTGAGCTCCCCCCATCTATTGAGCTCCCCCCATCTATGGAGCTCCCCACATCTATGGAGCTCCCCCCTATCTATGGAGCTCCCCCCTATCTATGGAACTCCCCCCTATCTATGGAACTCCCCCCTATCTATGGAACTCCCCCCATCTATTGAACTCCCCCCATCTATTGAACTCCCCCCATCTATGGAGCTTCCGCCATATCTATGGAGCCCCCTCTGTATCTATGGAGCTCCCCTCTGTATCTATGGAGCCCCCCGTATCTATGGAGCCCCCCATATCTATGGAGCTCCCGCCATATCTATTGAGCACCCCCCTATCTATGGAGTCTCCTCCCCTATCTATTGAGCTCCCCCTGTATCTATTGAGCTCCCCCCTATCTATGGAGCCCCCTATCTATGGAGTCCCCCCTGTATCCATGGAGCTCCCCCTGTATCTATTGAGCTCCCCCTGTATCTATTGAGCTCCCCCTGTATCTATTGAGCTCCCCCTATCTATGGAGCACCCCAATCTATGGAGTCCCCCTGTATCTATTGAGCTCCCCACCTACCTATGGAGCCCCCCCTATCTAAGGAGCCCCCCCTATCTAAGGAGTCCCCTCCCCTATCTATTGAGCTCCCCCTGTATCTATTGAGCTCCCCCCATCTATGGAGTCCCCTCCCCTATCTTTGGAGTCCCCTCCCCTATCTATTGAGCTCCCCCTGTATCTATGGAGTCCCCTCCCCTATCTATGTAGTCCCCTCCCCTATCTATGGAGTCCCCCTGTATCTATTGAGCTCCCCCCGTATCTATGGAGCTCCCCCCGTATCTATGGAGCTCCCCCTATCTATGGAGCCCCACTGTTATCAATGGAGCTCCCCCCATCTATGGAGCTCCCGCCATATCTATTGAGCACCCCCTATCTATGGAGTCCCCTCCCCTATCTATTGAGCTCCCCCTGTATCTATTGAGCTCCCCCCTATCTATGGAGCCCCCCTATCTATGGAGTCCCCCTGTATCCATGGAGCTCCCCCTGTATCTATTGAGCTCCCCCTGTATCTATTGAGCTCCCCCTGTATCTATTGAGCTCCCCCTATCTATGGAGCACCCCACCTATCTATGGAGCTCCCCCCTATCTATGGAGTCCCCCTGTATCTATTGAGCTCCCCACCTACCTATGGAGCCCCCCCTATCTAAGGAGCCCCCCCTATCTAAGGAGTCCCCTCCCCTATCTATGAGCTCCCCCTGTATCTATTGAGCTCCCCCCATCTATGGAGTCCTCCTCCCCTATCGTTGGAGTCCCCTCCCCTATCTATTGAGCTCCCCCTGTATCTATGGAGTCCCCTCCCCTATCTATGTAGTCCCCTCCCCTATCTATGGAGTCCCCCTGTATCTATTGAGCTCCCCCCGTATCTATGGAGCTCCCCCCGTATCTATGGAGCTCCCCCCTATCTATGGAACCCCACTGTTATCAATGGAGCTCCCCCCATCTATGGAGCTCCCGCCATATCATTGAGCACCCCCCCTATCTATGGAGTCCCCTCTCCTATCTATTGAGCTCCCCCTGATCTATTGAGCTCCCCCCTATCTATGGAGCCCCCCCTATCTATGGAGCTCCCCTATCTATGGAGTCCCCTCCCCTATCTATTGAGCTCCCCCTGTATCTATTGAGCTCCCCCCATCTATGGAGTCCCCTCCCCTATCTATTGAGCTCCCCCTGTATCTATGGAGTCCCCTCCCCTATCTAAGGAGTCCCCTCCCCTATCTATGGAGTCCCCCTGTATCTATGGAGCTCCCCCCGTATCTATGGAGCTCCCCCTGTATCTATGGAGCCCCCCTATCTATGGAGTCCCCTTCCCTATCTATGGAGTCCCCTCCCCTATCTATGGAGCTCCCCCTGTATCTATTGAGCTCCCCCTGTATCTATTGAGCCCCCCTATCTATGGAGTCCCCTTCCCTATCTATGGAGTCCCCTCCCCTATCTATTGAGCTCCCCCCATCTATGGAGTCCCCTCCCGTATCTATTGAGCTCCCCCTATCTATGGAGTCCCCTCCCCCTATCTATGGAGTCCCCTCCCCTATCTATGGAGCCCCCCATCTATTGAGCTCCCCCCATCTATGGAGCCCCCGCCATATCTATTGAGCTCCTCCCATATCTATTGAGCTCCCCCATCTATTGGAGTCCCCTCCCATATCTATGGAGTCCCCTCCCCTATCTATTGAGCTCCCCCCTATCTATGGAGTCCCCTCCCCTATCTATGGAGTCCCCCCATCTATTGAGCTTCCCCTGTATCTATGGAGCTCCCCTCTATCTATTGAGCTCCCGCCATATCTATGGAGCTCCCCCCATCTATGGAGCCCCCGCCATATCTATTGAGCTCCTCCCATATCTATTGAGCTCCCCCCCTATCTATTGGAGCTCCCATCCTGTATCTATGGAGCTCCCTCCATATCTATGGAGCCCCCCATATCTATGGAGCCCCCGTATCTATGGAGTCCCCTCCCCTATCTATTGAGCTTCCCCTGTATCTATGGAGCTCCCCCGTATCTATGGAGCCCCCGTATCTATGGAGCCCCCCGTATCTATGGAGCCCCACTGTTATTAATGGAGCTCCCCCCATTTATGGAGCTCCCACCATATCTATGGAGCCCCCCACATCTATGGAGCTCCCCCCTATCTATGGAGCTCCTGCCATATCTATTGAGTACCCCCCTATCTATGGAGTCCCCTCCCCTATCTATTGAGCTCCCCCTGTATCTATTGAGCTCCGTTCCTGTCTATGGAGCCCCCCCATCTATGGAGCTCCCCCATCTATTGAGCTGAGCTTCCGCCATATCTATGGAGCTCCCCTCTGTATCTATGGAGCTCCCCTCTGTATCTATGGAGCTCCCGTATCTATGGAGCCCCGTATCTATGGAGCCCCACTGTTATCAATGGAGCTCCCCCCATCTATGGAGCTCCCACCATATCTATGGAGCTCCCCCCATCTATGGAGCTCACGCCATATCTATTGAGCACCCCCCTATCTATGGAGTCCCCTCCCCTGAGCTCCCCCTGTATCTATGGAGCTCTGTTCCTATCTATGGAGTCCCCTCCCCTATCTATGGAGTCCCCTCCCCTATCTATTGAGCTCCCTCCATCTATTGAGCTCCGTTCCTATCTATGGAGCCCCCCATCTATGGAGCCCCCATCTATGGAGCTCCCCATCTATGGAGCTCCCCCTATCTATGGAGCTCCCGCCATATCTATTGAGCTCCCGCCATATCTATGGAGCTCCCGCCATATCTATGGAGCTCCCCCCATATCTATGGAGCTCCCCCCATCTATGGAGTCCCCTCCCCTATCTATTGAGCTCCCCTTGTATCTATTGAGCTCCCCCTGTATCTATGGAGCTCCCCCTGTATCTATGGAGCTCCCCTCCGTTTCTATGGAGCCCCCATATCTATGGAGCCCCCTGTTATCAATGGAGCTCCCCCCATCTATGGAGCTCCCACCATATCTATGGAGCTCCTGCCATCTATGGAGCTCCTGCCATATCTATTGAGCACCCCCCCCCTATCTATGGAGTCCCCTCCCCTATCTATTGAGCTCCCCCTGTATCTATGGAGCTCCCCTCCCCTATCTATGGAGTCCCCTCCCCTAGCTATTGAGCCCCTCCTGTATCTATTGAGCTCCCCCCTATCTATTGAGCTCCCCCCCTATCTATTGAGCTCCCCCCTATCTATGGAGCTCCCCCCCCAATCTATGGAGCTCCCCCCCCCAATCTATGGAGCTCTGTCCCTAGTAACATTCGACACTCTCCGTGTCTCTAAAGATGCATTAATTCAGACTCAGAGCGTCCGCTGTAGCGCACTCAATTCGTGCGTGCGCTACACAGTGTGGCCCGCCCAGGTCGAAGCGTCACAATGCTGCGACGGATGCCGGGAAGAAGGTCAGTACGGGCGCACATAATGTACGCATCTGACCCCGGCCTCACTGCCTCAGCCCCCACACAACCCTCCATGCACCCCATTACTTCTCAGTCATGCTCTGCTATCCCCCTCACCTCTGTGTGTGTCACCCCTCTCCTCTAAAGGGGTTATGCAAAGAGCACCGAAGAGGCCACGAAATTGCACCAAACAGTGAATTTCCCCATATGGTGCAATTTTGTGGCCATTCGGCTATTCAAAAAGCTGTCAATTCATAAAATTTTGGCGATTTCCTGCACGTACGGTGCTGTTCGGCGGCAGTGAGATCCCCTATAGAGAAGCAATGGTTAATCTATTCACAGACACCGAACAGCAGAGAAATGTCAGTGAAATGCCCTGGTGGTCAGTGTTTTCACTCTTCAGGTTTATTCAGGCGAATCCCATAGGTTTCAATGTTAAAAATATTCCCAGCTTTTTATTAAATATTTACTCAACCATTTATTTTCATTTGAGGCAAAAAGTCTCTTTAATTTTTAGGCATTTTTCAGCTAAAAATTTTTCCCGATATTTTTTAAAATGGCAGGTTTTTTTTTTTTGTAACAGGCCTTTTTATTATTATTCATAGGACCCTTATTTATTATTTCCAGGCATTTTCATGTGCTGGTTTTCTCTAAAAGCACCTTTAAAAAGTTGCATTTTTTTTTACCTCTGCTCAGCAGCTGGTTGGCTTTTTTCAGATCGATTCGGCAGATCAGTGGATGCATTCTGCGATTTTTTTCGGCAGGTTATGTGATCAATTTGGCAGTTTGAGGATGCGTTTGGCAGCTTTTTGGAGGCTTGTTCCCTGCACTTCAGGGACCCTCAGGTGAATGCTCAATTCACCACCAGGTCGGCGAATTTAACTCACCGAGGTGCGGCGAAATGGGAGAGCACTGAAATTATGGTGACATTTCAGGACTCTCTGAATAACCCCTTTAGATTGTAAGCTCACTGGAGCAGAGCCCTCTTTTCCGATCGGACTCCATGTGTCGAACGTGATTGTTTGTTTTGTCTCATCCACTGTACAGCGCTACAGAACATGTTGGCGCTTATAAATAATTGCAAGCACACACTAGGGTTTATTCACTAAGTGGTGATCTTGCCACTGAATTGCACCAGACAGTGAATTTCCCCGTATGATGCAATTTCGGGATAGTTTGTCTATTCACTAAACTGTCAATTCGCCAAATACTGGTGAAATGACGGCGAAATACGGTGCAATTCAATGATCTTCGGCGCAGCTAATTGTCCGATAAAGAAGTAATGGTTAATCTATTCAGAGAAAGCCAAACTGCCCCGAAATGTTGGCGAAACATCCAGATTTTCGGTGATTTAGTTCGACGGGTTTAAGTAGGCGAATCCCATAGGATTCAATGTAAAAAATATATATATATATATATTTTTTTTAAAAAAAATTTAACGTTTATTCTTTTCATTTTCAGCAGAAAAACTTTTTTATTTTTTGGAACCCCTTTCTGTATTTTTTTTTTTATTATTTGGATGAAATTTGTGTATCCCAATTTTTTTTAATAAGGCTTTATTTTTTTATTCTGTAACGGACCTTTATTTATTATTTTTTTAAAGGACCTTTTTCATTATTCAGACACATTTTAATGAATTTTTATAGGTTTAAACACCTATTAGGAGAATAAAAGAGTTCCATTTGTTTTCTGCAGTGCGGCGGACTTCAGCGGCCAGTTCGGCCTCGGCGCAATGACAATCTCCACATCACATACAGTTTCACCAGAGCGAGGGCGCTCACGGGTTTCCACATAAAAATCCAATCTTTATTGCAAATTTATTCAGCCGAGCCTTTATCAAAACTGGATTTTAAGCAGAGATCCGTCTGTTGAAACACATAGATATATAATATATATATATATAAAATAAAAAAAGGATTTTATATATATATGTACAGTATATAAATGAACGTAAAGTGTCTGACCGCTGGGAAATAGGCACCAATATAAAGAGTGAGTATAATGGTTGCGGGATGTCAGCTTAGATTTTGGCTGCATGTGCGACACGCGTTTCGCTTTGGCTCCTCAGGGGCGCCTCGTTTATACATTGTTGCTGAAGGTGTTTACGTTTAAATTGTAACTGCACATGCTCTTGGGAAAGTCATATCATACGATCATTTCAATAGATCTGTGTTTCCCTGCCAGGTGCAAAGTGTAACAAGCGTTACATCTCATATCTATACACACAGGGTTATTCAAAGAGCTCCGAATTGCTGGTGAAAGGTAACCGAACAGTGAAAATCAGTGTTCGGTCACCTTTCTTGTCCATTCGGCTATTCAGAGAGCAGGCAATTTGCCAAATCCTGGCGAATTGCCTGCACATACGGTGCCTGTTCGGTGCCTGTTCGAGGGCAGTGAAATCCCCATGAAAAAGCACTGCTTCGGCTATTCAGGGAACACAAACCAGCAGTGAAAGGTTCCCGAAATGCCCTGCCATTCGACGGTTTCATTCGACAGGTTTATTCAGGAGAATCCCATAGGCTTCAATGTTAAAAATATTCCCGTTTTAATACAATATCTAATAAACCGTTTATTATAATATTCTGCAGTAAAGAGTCTCTTTATTTATAGATTTTTTAGGATATTTTAAGCATTTTTTGGGATTTCTTTAAAAAAAAAAATGGGAAAATGTTTTTGCAATCGTTTTTTCTTTTTCCTGTAACAGCCCTTTTTATTATCATTCATTGGATTATATGTAAATTCCAGACATTTTCGCTCAGTAGTTTCTTTGCAAACAGCGTTTCACTTGTCAAACATTCAAGCGTACTGTTTTTTTTTCACTCCATTCGTCTGCGGTGTCGGGTTTTTCCGGCGGCTGCTCTGTGCTGTGATCGGCTCCTGCTCGGGTTTCTCTGGAGTGTTCGGCGGGGTTAATCCAGATGGTTTGCGGGTTTCGGTGTGCGTTCGCCGGGTTTTGCGTTGAGTGTTCGGCGGGATTGCGGCGGCTTTTCCCTGCACTACAACGGCCCTGTGGTGCTCGCTGAATACACCGCACGGTCGCCGAAATAGGATCGCCAAATCGCACCGAATTGAAGAGAACGGAAAGTCACCGAACGTGCGGTGACTTTTCGATTCTCTTTGAATAACACTGATCTTATTGGGGCTTTTTCTGTGTGTACAGTTGTTCGCTGTTCGGTCGATTTTATTAGCCGGCATTTGTGTGTTTTATATGTATTTATATGTTAATTAAGATTGCTTTATTTATTGGAGAGGCTTTATGTTTGTATAGTTGGAGGGGTTAACCCCATGTATGTCAGCACAGAATCTTTGCGATTGTTTATGCTGAGTATTTACTTATGGTTAATCTTGTCCTCGGAGTCCCGGTTTGGATTGTTATTTTGTATGTATAGTATATAACACAGTGTCGAACAGCCGCCGGGAAAAGCCGACGAACAGGGTAAAAAATAAATAAATAAAAAAGGGATTGAAAGTTTCAAAATTGAAACACTGTTTGCAAAAAAACTACTGGACGAAAATGCCTGGAATTTACATACAGTATAAGATCCAATGAATGATAATAAAAAGGTACCGTATTTTTCGCTCCATAAGACGCACCTGACCATAAGACGCACCTAGTTTTTAGAGGAGGAAAACAGGAAAATAAATATTCTGAATCAAATAGTGTAATAATGGATACTGCCCCAGCTCCTCTCATGGATATACTGCCCCCAGCTCATGGATATACTGCCCCCAACTCATGGATATACTGCCCCCAGCTCATGGATATACTGCCCCCCAGCTCATGGATACTGTCCCCCAGCTCATGGATACTGTCCCCCAGCTTATGGATAATGTCCCCCAGCTCATGGATAATGCCCCAAATCACACATGGATATGCCCCAGCTCATGGATATGCCCCAGCTCACACATGGATTTGCCCCAGCTCATGGATATACTGCCCCAGCTCATGGATATACTGCCCCAGCTCATGGATATACTGCCCCCAGCTCATGGATACTGTCCCCCAGCTCATGGATACTGTCCCCCAGCTTATGGATAATGTCCCCCAGCTCATGGATAATGCCCCAAATCACACATGGATATGCCCCAGCTCATGGATATGCCCCAGCTCACACATGGATTTGCCCCAGCTCATGGATATACTGCCCCAGCTCATGGATATACTGCCCCAGCTCATGGATATACTGCCCCAGCTCATGGATAATGCCCCAGCTCACTCATGTATTTGCCCCAGCTCATGGATATGCCCCAGCTCATGGATATGCCCCAGCTCATGGATATGCCCCAGCTCACACATTGATTTGCCCCGGCTCATGGATATGCCCCAGCTCACACATTGATTTGCCCCGGCTCATGGATATGCCCCAGCTCATGGATATACTGCCCCAGCTCACTCATGTATTTGCCCCAGCTCATGGATATGCCCCAGCTCATGGATATGCCCCAGCTCATGGATATGCCCCAGCTCACTCATGTATTTGCCCCAGCTCATGGATATGCCCCAGCTCATGGATATGCCCCAGCTCACACATGGATAATGCCCCAGCTCATGGATATGCCCCCAGCCCATGGATTTGCCCCAGCTCATGGATACTGACCCAGCTCATGGATACTGCCCCAGCTCATGGATATGGATTTGCCCCAGCTCATGGATATGGATATGCCCCAGCTCATGGATAATGCCCCAGCTCATGGATAATGCCCCAGCTCATGGATAATGCCCCAGCTCACACGTGGATATGCCTCAGCTCAACTGCCGCCGCCGCGTTCGTCTCCCTCTGAGCGTGAGTCTGGCGGCAGGAAGCTTGGGCACTCGCCTGGGGGAGCCACGTGACCGCGATCTCGCGGCTCCCCCAGGCGAGTGCCCAAGCTCCTTGCCGCCAGACGCACGCTCAAAGGGAGCCGAACGCGGCGGCGTCGGCAGGTGAGCTGAGGCATATCATCATTTTTGGCCATCATTTTTTGGACATTCGCTCCATAAGACGCACCCACTTTTCCCCCCACTTTTTGGGGGGAGACAAGTGCGTCTTATGGAGCGAAAAATACGGTATGTTACAGAAAAAGGAAAAAACGCTATTTAAAAAATGAATTGAAAAAAAAATTGGTGAAAAAAAATCTCAAAAAATGCCTAAAGGATCCTATAGAATAAATATATAAAGAGACTTTTTGCTGCAAATTAAAAGAATAAATGGTTTAATAGATATTAAATTAAAACGGGAATATTTTTAACATTGAAGCCTATGGGATTTGCCTGAATAAAGCTGCCGAATGAAACCACTGAACATCAGGGCATTTCACTGACATTTCTCTGCTGTTCGGTGTCTGTGAATAGATTAACCATTGCTTCTCTATGGGGGATTTCACTGCTGCCGAACAGGCACTGTATGTTGCTTTCAATTTGCCAATATTTCGCAAACTGCCTGCTCTCTGAGTAGCCGAATGGCCCAGGAAATTGCACCGTAAAGGGAAATTCACTGTTCGGTGCAATTTCGGGTCCAGTTCGGCTCTCTCTGAATAACCCTCCATCTGTAGTGTTCTGATGAGTAACGGTTATCACCAGGATAAGTGACATTAACGCATGCCGCTAGATTACCTTCCTGACGCTAAACCCCTGAAAAATCCATTAGTGCCCAAGTGATTGCGCGAGCTTCCTGTACTTTGCACATCCTATACTTAACATGGGCAGCGCAAATCAGGAATAAGCGTTAGCTTTAATTACCGCAGCGATGCGCAGACAGAATTTTTAGCTACTCCTAAAAGCTGGTGCTAAATGATTCCACCTTTGCAAAATCATTTAGCACTCCCTAAAACTTCTCCCTCCCCCCCATAAATCCCATACTCACCTCTCATCCTGCAGCCAGAACAGTGGCCGCTTCACCAGGCCGCGAGCAGAGGGAGACTGGGACCAATGGCTCTCAGTGTCCCTCGGCGGTGCTGTGCGATCCCACACAGGCCCGGCAGCCAAGCAGGTGATGCTCGCAGCGACACGGAAACGCTACCATGAGCATCACTGCTGTTAGCACCTCGCCCTGGAACGCAGCGCTGAGACAGCGCCTGCCCCGGAATCTCACGCTAAAATGGGGACGCTATGGAGAAAACTGCAGGCGCTGATTTTCCTGGTTAGCGTCCCCAATTTAACGTTAGAAACGGAATAGAGCCCTCAGTGTCTCAGAATTATTACTTTTTATTGATTTTGTATTATCTCAATGGCTTAAACCAGAGATGTCAAAACTCCGGCCCCCCAGATGTCCCTGAACTACAACTCCCATGCTTCTCCATCCATCTAATGCAGCCAGAGATTTCTGGGAGTTGTAGTACATCTGGGGGGCCAGAGTTTGGACATCCCTGCTCTACTGAAAACCAGAGTTCCCTTTTTTTTGCCCTTAAATAAAAATTGGACAAATCCTACTGACATTTATTCACATTTTGGGTGATTTTACTCACCTTTTCTCCCTCATTCCCTCCTCATTTTTGGCTCAGGGACTTCGTAACTCGGAGGTCCCTGAGGCTTTTCTGCACATTTTTTGCTCCCTGCGCTACTTGTGTAGCGTAAGGAACGCAAACTGCACATCGCACTGGGACTCGCAAACTATACGTATGCAAGTTCCGTAGCGCCCGCGCAGAGCGATGGATCGGGGCTGCACGCGCATGCACAGATCTGATCCATCGCTGCCTCTCTGGGAACGCTCGCTACAGCAATTGGTCTCACAGGGTGACATCGGCTGCTCTGTGTGACCGATCTGGTGACCGGCAGCCAGGAAATTCAAAATCCCGGCTGCTGGTGACGCTGGAGGAGGAAACTCTTCCACTTCACCTAGTGTTTTAGCATTTTATAAAAGTAAAGTAGTCAGGATGGGTAGAGTGTTCCTTGCAAACACGTCTTGGCAGAGGCTCCCAACAGAGGTGCCGCAATGTGGAGAAAAGAAAGAGCAGAAAACATGTTATCGTCTGCCTTGGACCATTGGACTCTATGTAGCCAGGTGCGACCCTGCCGTGAGCTCGTGCATGAGGGGAGGCAAAGGAACACTGGGAACTGGTTTCCCCCAGGCTTCCTCTACTTGCAGAGAGAAGTGGTGTAATTAGTATGGGATTTTGTGATGGGTTTGGAATGTTTTTTAGACATCAGACGGAGATCTTTGTGCAGAAATAGACAAATCCCGGGTTTTTTTTTTTTTAAAGAAAAAAATTAAGATTTTTCAGACAGCATCTTATATTTTATATGTAAAAATATATATTTTTTTATTTATATATACATATAAAAATATTATATATTTTTTATATATAGTATTATTGATTGAAGGCCCCTCCTTGTATTTTAATTGATATCTTTATATGTGATGTTTGTGCATGTTTTTTTCAGTCTTGAGAAAAGTCCCTGCGAGGACTGAAACGTTGACTTTTTAGATTTAATAAATTTATAATTATTTTTGAAAGTCTTCGTGTGCAGCTTTATATATTCAGCTGTGAGGAGCACTGAAGCAAGTAGGTTACTAATTTGAGTGCGGGACTCATTATTATTAATATATATTTTTAAATAACAATTCTATCGCTCGAAATTTCCACTCGCCTGCTAGCATTTGGCGAGTGGAAATTCTGTGAGGGTGAGTAGGAAATAACGATAAAATATTTTGTGCTGGTTGCGGTGCATATTCTGGCAACGTCCATGTTTTGTTTTTTTAGGTCTGGCCACCAGCCGGGTAATCCAAGATGATGGCCGGCGGCTGCCCATGCATGCCTCGTCCTGACGGTTCTCATCTGGTCCCTTGCTCTGCTCACACTGTGGTCTGATGGGGTCTAGGCATACATGTATCTGGGGTCTGATGTGTCTGGGTATACAACTATCTGGGGTCTGATGTGTCTGGGTATACAACTATCTGGGGTCTGATGTGTCTGGGTATACAAGTATCTGGGGTCTGATGTGTCTGGGTATACAAGTATCTGGGGTCTAATGTGTCTGGGTATACATACAGTTGTGTTCAAAATTATTCAACCCCCAATGCTGTAAAGGGTTTTAGGGAATTTAGTGTACATTTGTAATTGTATTCAGAATGAAATCCTACAAGGACTTTTTAAAGAACCATAGGCAACTAAAATGACATCAATTGGTTTTGTAATACAGTAGTAAATGTTTCTTTTGTGAATTCTTCATTGACACAATTATTCAACCCCTTAAAGACTACCACTCTGAAGAACAGAGGTTCATTCAAGTGTTTTCAATCAGGTATTGAAAACACCTGTGGATGTCACAGAGCAGCAATAAAGCATAATAAGCACCAATTAGGCAGCTTTAAAATGACTGTGATACTCAGCTCCTTCTAGACATTTACTGGTGTGGTTACAAACATGGTGAAGTCAAGAGAATGGTCGAGGAAGACAAGAGAAGAGGTGATTACTCTTCACAGGAAGGGCAATGGCTATAAGAAGATTGCAAAGATGTTAAACATACCAAGAGAGACCATAGGAAGCATCATTCGCAAATTCAAGGCAAAGGGCACTGTTGAAACGCTACCTGGTCGTGACAGAAAGAAGATGCTGACTTCGACTGCTGTGCGCTACCTGAAGCGTAGAGTGGAGAAAAGTCCCCGTGTGACTGCTGAGGAACTGAGAAAAGATTTGTCAGATGTGGGTACTGAAGTTTCAGCTCAGACAATACAGCGCACACTGCGTAATGAAGGCCTCCATGCCAGAACTCCCAGGCGCACCCCCTTGCTGTCTCCAAAGAATAAGAAGAGTCGACTGCAGTATGCCAAAAGTCATGTGGACAAACCACAGAAGTTTTGGGATAGTGTTCTGTGGACTGATGAAACAA
The DNA here is from genome assembly GCA_009667805.1 of Leptobrachium leishanense. Lineage (NCBI taxonomy): Eukaryota > Metazoa > Chordata > Amphibia > Anura > Megophryidae > Leptobrachium > Leptobrachium leishanense. The sequence goes on along the minus strand of CM019067.1, from coordinate 325,281,246 downwards.
AATTAGAACTGTTTGGGCTCAACACTATTCTTGGAGGAGGAAGAACAAGGCCTATGAAGAAAAGAACACCTTGCCTACTGTGAAGCATGGCGGGGGGGGGGTCAATCATGCTTTGGGACTGTTTTGCTTCTGCAGGTACAGGGAAGCTTCAGCGTGTGCAAGGTACCATGAATTCTCTTCAGTACCAGGAGATACTGGATGACAATGTGATGCAGTCCGTCACAAACTTGAGGCTTGGGAGACGTCGGACCTTTCAACAGGACAATGATCCCAAGCATACCTCCAAGTCCACTAGAGCATGGTTGCAGATTAAAGGCTGGAACATTTTGGAGTGGCCATCGCAGTCACCTGACTTAAATCCGATTGAGAACCTCTGGTGGTACTTAAAGAAAGCAGTTGCAGTGCGCAAGCCTAAGAATGTGACTGAACTGGAGGCTTTTGCCCATGACGAATGGGCGAAGATACCCGTAGATCGCTGCAAGACACTTGTGTCAAGCTATGCTTCACGTTTAAAAGCTGTTATAACTGTAAAAGGATGTTGTACTAAGTACTAAGATTGAATGTCACTTGGGGGTTGAATAAAACTGATAATGATGTCAGCACAGAAAAGACATTTGTGGTTATTTCATTATAAATGTTATGTTATATTTGTCTGACCTACACGTGCCTCTTTGATTTAATTGTAAGCAAGATGACTGAATGATCAAAATCAATGTCAAACTGGCCAAAACACTCAATTTCAGTGGGGGTTGAATAATTTTGAACACAACTGTATATGAGCATACATGTATCTGGGTTCTGATGGGTCTGGGTATACATGTATCTGAAGTGATTGTGGAAATGACAAAATGCACTAAGTATATTAAAAGTTGAGCAGTTACATTCAATATTTTGTTTGCATCCCCATTGATGTAAAGCACTTATTTTCCTTTAAGAGGGTGTGTTTAGGGGCGGAGTTAAGGGCAGGGTAGGGGTTAGGTGGGGCAAGTAGTGGTGAGTAACTCATAAATGCCTGGCTAGTAGCTCGGGACTTGAAATTTTGAACCCTGTATATATAAATAAACGAAAAACTGGTGTATTGGAAATAGATTTCATTGTAAGTGGAAGAGGCTTCTCGCCCTCAGGAAATTAATCAAATGAGAGGACAATCTAACATGGGAATGATAATTTTTTTATAGCTATATATATATTTTTTGCATTATTTCTATTAAATGAAAATATATCCATACGAAACGATATAAATAAAAAGAACAGTGTAGAAATGTTGTTATCCCTTTCTCCTCTCCTGCAGATCAGAGGCCTTGTCGGCTTCCAGTTCTTTCTTTTTCTGCTCGTACAGTCTCCCCAGATACTCGTCAGGTTGAATCGCCTCCTTCTTCAGGTCGCCATGATTTTTTCTACTTTTTCCACGACGCGGGGCGACCTTCATCCTGTGCCCTGCGATGTACAGCTTGAACTCGTCCAGCTCGATAAGCCTACAGGAATCTTCCTTGCAGATGTCCTTCAGAGCCGAGTCTCTCTTGGCCTGAGGGAAGAAGACCAGCCCAGACATCTTCTCCAGCTCCTCCAGCTGGACCTGGTATTCGGGGAGCTGGTGGTCGAATCCGATGGGGACGTTGGGTACCACAAACGCCCCGACTGCCAGGTTTTCAGCAGACGGTTTCCTCCTGGCCAGGATGACTTTGTAAAGATGAGAAGGCACCGACACGTCATTCTTTCCGATCGCCTGAAGGAAGTCAGAGTTTGGAACTTTAACTGCAAACACGGATACATTGTTTACAATTTTTAAAGTGAATAAACAGGTAGGGCGGGCGGTTGGGGCGATGATGTAATTTTTTTTCTCTTAACTGAATTTTAGCATTTTTTGTAATTTCTCTTTTTAGTAAATTTCCTGGGAATTAAATCTTTAAAGAAAAAAAACTTTAACCCCATAAGGACTGAGGATCTTTAGCCTGGCTGTACCTTAAAGGGACACTTAAAATCTCCCCCCCCCCATTAAAAAATTGGGCAGATGCTGCTGCCAGCACCTGCTCAATTTTTATAATTTTTTAAATTATTTTAGTTTAGCTTAAATACTCAACTTTTCTCCCTAGGCGCTGAGGCTGCTCCTCCTCTTCAGCAAAGCGGACGTCTGCTGCTGCGAGCTTTCAGAGAGAGGATGAGGTCAGCATGCAAGGTGTGCTCATATCATCGGTCACCAGCAGGTGGAGTATTCAAATCCTGTCTGCCTGTTGAAAGCTGGGTGAGTGGAGGAAACTCCTCTGCTTCACGCAGCAATATCAGACAAATGGGGCAGCAGGGAAGGGGGCACTCAACGCAGCTGGAGCACTATAAAACAAAATGTGCTCAGGGTGCGTAGAGGTTCCCTTTAAGGACCAGAGCAATATTTCCATTTTTGCTCTGTTCGTAGTCACCGGTGAATTTCCGCTTTCTTATTTAGTAAACCCCCCACATATTATATGCTGTTCTGTATCATTTTATTACCATAAAAAAAACAAAAAAACATAAAATAGTTTTTATACAGATGATTTTACAGATTTAGATATAATAATTCTACAAGTACAGTGAAAAATGAAAAAAGGAACTCCAGACGTAGTCAGAGATTTATACATAACGAGGGAACACCTAACAGATCCTGAAGGTCCATAATGTTGTGACTTTTATAGTTCATATTTCTGTAGGGGTATATTACGGTTTTAATGTTGAAATTCCACATATTTGATCAGTCACAGCCAGTAACAACACAATTGTCTTTGGCCAGATTTGTCAGTCAGCACCAGCGAAAACCACGTTTTCTGATCATCTGCAGCTCTGAATGGGGATTTCGGTGCATGATGGTCTATGTCTTTGGTCTGAAACTCTGGCCTCCCAGATGTTGATGCCTAAAATCCCCAGAATACATTAAATGCAATAAATGGCCAGAGAATCATGGGAGTGGTAGTTCAGAAACATCTGAGGGGGTATCAGAGTTTGAGATCCCTGATCTATGCTGTTTCTGAGGGGGGTGAGAGAGTTTGACATCCCTGGCAGTGGCGTACCTACCAGGGTCTCATCGGTCGGGCTTGCGACCAGGCTCTGGCATTCCACCACTGGATGGGGCCCCAGGCAGTGGTGGCTCTTTAACCCTTTAAGGACCAAGGGTCTTTAAATTCAATGCATTTATGACGGAACAGTTCTGTTATTGGTCCTTAAGGGGGTTAATTAAGCAGCAGAGGCCTTGTTATTTTTCGTCTGGGTATCCATCATGAGTCTGACACTTCCAGGTGTCTAATTGCAGAGTCTGGTTGCTCAGCTCATGTGTGATCGCTTAAGTGTTATGTGTCAGTATCTTTCTCTTGAAACAAATAGATATCCTGCACGCGGTTTTCATAAAATAGTCACAAAAATGGTTGCTCATCTGCAAGAGGTACTCCCCAAGGTACTATAAATGTGTTACCAGACCACAACAAATCAAGATGGCACAACCATGAAATAATATATACACCAAAAGTATAATAAAAAATATCTTTATTGAATACAAAATGCACAATGCAAAAAGCAGCCAAAACAAAGTGGGTCAGCACTGATAGCCAAGGAAAGGTACCCCAACGTTTCAGCGATCTATCTAGTATCCCTATTATATATCCATTAGCTATGGAATTTAATGTGATGGTAATATTAACATGATAGGTTATAGCATTATTAGGTTTTGAAACCAGCAATTTTTGGATAGCGCAGCCGACATGCTTACAGGTATTTTTGCAAAATATATCTTTTTGCAAAACATTGCAAAATGTTTTTAGTAAAAATGCAAAACACTCTCGTGGGGGGGATGGTCTTCATGAATTCTTGCAACCGGGCCCTGAGGTTTCTAGTTACGCCTTTGATCCCTGGTCTATGTTGTTGCTATCTAAGGGGGGGGGGTTGACATCCCTGCTCTATGCTGTTGCTATCTGAGGGGGTCAGAGTTTGAGATCTGGTATATACTGTCCCTGGGCGTTAAAGCCCTGCACTGTAATTGTGGTTGAAGGAAGCTGAAAAATGTATACAGAGCAGAAAAACAGGTGTACTCCCTCAAGCGATGTATCACAACGTTGTCAGTTTATTCTTAATGGTTATGACCAAGTCAAGGTTGAAATTCTCATTTTCTATCCACAAGGATTCGCACTTTTATTATTCTTTTTTCCATCCACCTCAGATGCTTTAATTTAAAATTCCAAAAGTGCAACTTATCACATCATCATCTTATTAAAAGAAAAAAGAGCCAGCGATGGGATGGAGTGGAGGACCGATTCTCGGCGAGAGGAAACAAGGTATTATTTTAGTTTGCTGATAAGCGTGAAATTCATTTCACGAATGAATGCTCAGAGCGCATGTTTGATTCGTTAAGAAGGGGCGCGCGACTAACCTGCTGCAGACTCCGCTTTGTTTCCCGTGGCGAACTCGCAACTCACGGACAGGTCTGGTTCCAGACGGCAGACAGGGGGCTGCTTACCTGATAAGAGACTCTCGCTTTCCCGTCTTCGTCTACTCGAGGCAACGCAAGGGGTCCGGTGACAACCCAAATATCCTCAAACCGCTCTGTTAAGTCCCGACAATACATCTCAAACCTGGAAAAAAAGGGGTGGCGAGAGAGGGGAAGAGGGGAAAGGAGAGAGAGAGGGGAAGAGGGGAAAGGAGAGAGAGAGGGGAAGAGGGGAAAGGAGAGAGAGAGGGGAAGAGGGGAAAGGAGAGAGAGAGGGGAAGAGGGGAAAGGAGAGAGAGAGGGGAAGAGGGGAAAGGAGAGAGAGGGGAAGAGGGGAAAGGAGAGAGAGGAGAAGGAGAGAGAGGGAAAGGAGAGAGAGGGGAAAGGAGAGAGGAAAGAGGAAAGAGGAAAGAGAGAGAGGAAAGGAGAGAGAGAGGGGAAGGAGAGAGAGGGGAAAGGAGAGAGAGGGGAGAGGGGAGAGGGGGGGAGAGGGGGAGAGAGGGGAGAGGAAAGGAGAGAGAGGAGAGAGAGAGGGGAAAGGAGAGAGAGAGGGGAAAGGAGAGAGAGGGGAAAGGAGAGAGAGGGGAAAGGAGAGAGAGGGGAAAGGAGAGAGAGGGGAAAGGAGAGAGAGGAAAGGAGAGAGAGGGGAGAGGAGAGAGAGGGGAAGAGGGGAAAGGAGAGAGGGGAAGAGGGGAAGGAGAGAGAGGGGAAGAGGGGAAAGGAGAGAGAGGGAAGAGGGAAAGGAGAGAGAGAGAGGGGAAGAGGGGAAAGGAGAGGAGAGAGGGGAAAGGAGAGAGAGGGGAAGGAGAGAGAGGGGAAAGGAGGAGAGAGGGGAGAAGGAGAGAGAGGGGAAAGGAGAGAGAGGGGAAAGGAGAGAGAGGGGAGAGGGGAGAGGGGAAAGGAGAGAGATGGGAGAGGAGAGAGAGGGGAAAGGAGAGAGAGGGGAAAGGAGAGAGAGGGGAAAGGAGAGAGAGGGGAAAGGAGAGAGAGGGAAAGGAGAGAGAGGGGAAAGGAGAGCGAGGGGAAAGGAGAAGAGAGGGGAAAGGAGAGAGAGAGGGGAAAGGAGAGCGAGGGGAAAGGAGAGCGAGGGGAGGGGGGAAAGGAAAGAGAGGGGAGAGGGGAAAGGAGAGAGAGGGGAGAGTGGAAAGGAGAGAGAGGGGAGAGTGGAAAGGAGAGAGAGGGGAGAAGGGAAAGGAGAGAGAGGGGAGAGGGGAAAGGAGAGAGAGGGGAGAGGGGAAAGGAGAGAGAGGGGGAGGGGAGAGGGGAAAGGAGAGAGAGGGGAGAGGGGAAAGGAGAGAGAGGGGAGAGGGGAGAGAAGAAATGAGCGAGAGGAGAGAGGAAAGAAAAGAGGATATAGGAAAGGAGCGAGAGGAAAGAAGAAAGAGATGAAAGGAGAGAGAGAGGGGAAAGAGAAGAGAAGGGAAAAAGGAGAGGGGGAGAGGGGGAGAGGGGGAGAGAGGGGAGAGGGGGGAGAGAGAGGAGAGAGAGAGAGGGAGGAAAGAGGAGAGAGGAGAGAGGAAAGAGGAGAGAGGAGAGAGGAGAGAGGAAGAGAGGAGAGAGGAAGAGAGAGAGAGAGGAAAGAGGAAAGAGGAGAGAGAAAGAGGAGAGAGGAAAGAGGAGAGAGGAAAGAGGAGAGAGGAAAGAGGAGAGAGGAAAGAGGAGAGAGGAAAGAGGAAAGAGGAAAGAGGAAGAGAGGAGAGAGGAGAGGAGAGAGGAAAGAGGAAAGAGGAAAGAGGAAAGAGGAAAGAGGAAAGAGAGAGGAAAGAGGAAGAGGAAAGAGGAGAGGAGAGAGGAGAGAGGAGAGAGGAGAGAGGAAAGAGGAGAGAGGAAAGAGGAGAGAGGAAGAGGAGAGAGGAAAGAGGAGAGAGGAAAGAGGAGAGAGAGAGGAAAGAGGAGAGAGGAAAGAGGAGAGAGGAGAGGAAAGGAGAGAGGAGAGAGGAAAGAGGAAAGGAAAGAGGAGAGGAAAGAGGAGAGGAAAGAGGAGAGAGGAGAGAGGAAAGAGGAGAGGAAAGAGGAGAGGAAAGAGGAGAGAGGAGAGAGGAAAGAGGAGAGGAAAGAGGAGAGAGGAGAGAGGAGAGGAAAGAGGAGAGAGGAGAGAGGAGAGAGGAAAGAGGAGAGGAAAGAGGAGAGAGGAGAGAGGAGAGAGGAAAGAGGAGAGAGAGAGGAAAGAGGAGAGAGGAAGAGGAGAGAGGAGAGAGGAAAGAGGAGAGAGGAAAGAGGAGAGAGGAGAGAGGAAAGAGGAGAGAGGAAAGGAGAGAGAGAGAGGAAAGGAGAGAGAGAGGAAAGGGGAGAGAGAGGAAAGGGGAGACACAGGAAAGGGGAGAGACAGGAAAGGGGAGAGAGAGGAAAGGGGAGAGAGATGAAAGGGAAGAGAGATGAAAGGGAAGTGTCACGGATGGCTCTGTTCTGGGGCGCCTGGCAGCAGATTCCTCGCTGCTCGCTGGCCAGGCGCCGAATAATAACGCCACCGGGTGCGCTCACGTGGGACGCCGGGGGGCGGAGCCTGGCGTTATGACGTGGACCCGCCGGGTTTAAAACCCGGCTTCACTAGTTCGCCGGTGCCCTGACGTGGTATTCACTTCCCGCAGAGCTCTTGTGTTTTTGGCTAATTTATCTGTGTCTGACCTTGTTTCTGGCTAACGAACCATTCTGTGTATGACTCCTGGCATTGGCAAACGAACCATTCTGTGTATGACTCCTGGCATTGGCAAACGAACCATTCTGTGTATGACTCCTGGCATTGGCAAACGAACCATTCTGTGTATGAATCCTGGCATTGGCAAACGAACCATTCTGTGTATGACTCCTGGCATTGGCAAACGAACCATTCTGTGTATGAATCCTGGCATTGGCAAACGAACCATTCTGTGTATGACTCCTGGCATTGGCAAACGAACCATTCTGTGTATGACTCCTGGCATTGGAAAACGAACCATTCTGTGTATGACCCCTGGCACTGGCAAACGAACCATTCTGTGTACGACCCCTGGCATTGGCGAACGAACCACCCTGTGTATAACCCTTGGTATTGGCATTTACTCTTTTCACGGTTCTGCTCTTAACTTTGGTACCGAGGTCAGTCTATGTGGCACCCTAAGCACACATCAGGCTACCTCTGATATTACTAAGGTCCTAGGGAGAACGAGTACTCTATTCTGTACCTCTGTCTGGTGTTTACCCTTGCTTGTCTATTGTCTGGTTAATTATCTATCTAGTTGTGCCGACCATTCAAGGATCGGAAGGGTAGAGAGCGGTCTACGTAAAGGGACCACTATCTTAGTATTCAGGGGGATTCGTGACCAGAAGAGAGAGGAGAGAGTAGAGAGAGGAGAGAGGAAAGGAGAGAAGAAAGAATAATATAAACGGAAGGTGGTTTTGCTCTCCCGCCCCGGCCAACGCAGAACGGCTGGAATAATTTAGCATCAATCTTCCTTTGGCTTGTGGTTACTGTCTTTGTCAACATAATTGTATCTGATTCTTGCTATAAACAGGTTATTAATAGAGGAGAGGAAGGTGAAAATGTTTAATTTATCGCCGGCGCGCGTGTGGGATGAAGCCAACGGCTTGACAGAAGCAACCAAGACTCAAAAAAGAAAAAAAACAAACCGCACCTTGTGAGAGCTGAAAAATCACCCATATAAATAAATTGTTACTACAATGAAATTGGACATAGAAAAAAATGATTGTAAAGATTGAGAAATGTCGTTTTGTAGGATCTGCCTGAAACTAGTTTTACATTTTATATTTTCTTCTTGATATTAATTTTCCTTTTAACCTTTTGGATGAGGTTTTGGTTTTTTTCTCCTTTTGTGCTCTTCCTTGAAAGGAAGAGGAAGGAAAAGTTTGTGTTATTTCTGTAAGACTGCTGCTATAATTTAGGCTGGGGTCAGACGAGCGTAGTGTTCACGTCCGTGATTGAGCCTAAAAGTACGTCCGTGATAGCATGAAAGAAAGTCCATTGGAGCCTGACACACGAAGTACGTCAGCACTGAACTGCGGACGCACAACGGCCGCAGCCCACGGACGCAAGGCAGGCAAGAACGTACAACCACTAGAACGGCCGCACAAAGTGCGCTGCGTCCCCAACGTCTGCATAGCCTTGTGTGTGAGTGATGGAACGTGGTCAGACTGACTGCATTTATACGTCCAGCATTTTTCACGGACAAAATGGTTTTGCTTTTTAATTTATTTTCCCTCCTACATCCGTCAAAATATACGTCAGTTAAAAAAACGGACTGTGTGGCCACTACTGCGTCTTCCGTACTGACGTACGTCCGTAGAAATCACGCTCGTCTGACCCTAGCCTTAATGAATATCAGGTTCAGTGAAAAGTGTCATTAATAAATAATAATAAAAAAATGCAAGTTTCTGTTGAGCTGTGTTTCCCCCCCCCCCCTCTTTTGGTAAATTACTCAGGTAAACAGTAGATAAAATACTAGGAACAGAGAATGTTACAGTGCTCTTAGTAGCTCTACGGTTTATTTATTTTGTACAATTTTGTTTGAAAATTAATTTAAAAAATATATAAAACAAAATACAAAAAACCCACAATCACCATTATTTATGAATTCTTCCTATAATAATAAAAATCTGAATACATTAAATATGTAAATATATGTGTAAAAATGTCTTTAGGTTTTTATTGGGGTTTATTCTTAGAATGCATAATACAGAGCAAGAGGAAGATCCATCTGATCCATTTGGTTTCCTGTAAAAACTTTTAAATCATTAAATAGTGTTTTCCAATTTTCTAAATTATAAAAAAATAAGACATTTAAAATAAAACTGACAGATGAATGCCGCGAATGTCTTCTTTCATAGCTTTAAAGGTCAGTGCATATCCATAGGAAACCATACTTAGCGAAACTATAGGGGTTTTCTTAAGAAATGAGAAAGTAAAAATACATTTATGTTTAAACACCAAAATGTCATGTAGGACACATTTTTGTTTTCAGTATTTAATTTTCAGACATCGATTTATAAGAAAAAGTATGTTTTTGTTATTATTATCATTGTATTATTATTAAAAATATAAAAGCACAATAGTTGTGTTTTCGCTTACAAATCAAAGTCTGAATATTGCTTTCATTATTTAATTTTCAGTCATTTATAAGAGAAAGCACAAATTGTTGTTTTTTATTTATTATTAATAAAATGATAATAAAAAAAACACAATAACTTTCTCTTATAAATCAATGTCTGAAAATACTGAAAGCAGTGTCAAACATGACATTTTGTTTTTTAACCACTTCACTACCAAGTGATTTTCCTAAAAAACATTGTCAGAAATTAAAATGATTTTTTAAAAAAACACTAAATGAATTATACAGTAAGAGAGTACTGCGCTTATACCCATTGTATTTCTTACTGTAAATAACCTATTTTGGCCACTAGATGGCGCCATATACTGCCGAATTGACTTACAGCAGTTTGAGCCGCTGGTCTGTTTTCTTCTTTTCCTCTGCATCGGCTGCTGAATGTCCAATGTCAGGGCATCATCAGACAACTATACAGTTTTAGCTTTTTTGACATTATGCCCACAGGGCTAAAACTTTGGGGCCACCTTCTGCAGCCCAAAAACAAATGAAATAAGTTTGCTGCAAACTGCTTTTGGGCTGCAGATCACCAGATCCAGATATCTTGATAACGGGGCACAGATGGTACCTTTGAAGAACGAGATATCTCGATCTCGGAAGTGATCTCTGTTAAACATGTGTTTTTTTTTTGTTTTTTTTAAGAAACACCTTATAGTACGGTTTCATATGGATATGCAGGGACTTCAGTGCAATGGAGGAAAAAAAATCAAAAAATCATTCAAGGCATTCGTCTGTCAGTTTTTATGTTAGATGTCAACTTTTTTTTTGTTTAACCCTTTCGCTGCTGAGCCTTTTCCCACCTCTGTGCTGAGCTCATTTTTACCGGTTTCGCTCATCATGTTTAAACGCGTTTTGAAGCCTTATTTTAATATATGACCCAGACATATTATATATCGTTCTTTCCGGCAGACTGTGCAGATTCATAATATGTCATTATTATATGTATACGTTATGTCATATCTGTATATTATAACAAAAAATGCAATAAAATTTGAATTTTCAATAATTTACAACGTGTAAAGTGTTTTTTTTCACATTTTAAAATGTGATCGTTTGCGGTTATATTTTCTATGGGGTGCGCTTGTTAAAAAAAATTAGAAATGAGGAATCGTTACTTTTTTTGGGAAAAATTCCGTGTTTTTTAGCAAACGCCCCCCCATAGAAAAAAATCGTTAGTGCAGCATCATTGTTTACATTATAATTGAAATGGGAACAATATTGTTGCACTAATAAATCAAAAAAAGAAACCAAAAACCTTTTTTTTATTTTTTTTATTTTATTTTTATTTTTAATTTTTTTTTAACTTTTTACATGGTCATGTCTGGTATCATTGGAAAGGCCACGCTCTGGCCGTTCCAATGATAGTAAACATTAACCCCTAGCTCTCACGGATCGGGAGATAAGGGGGTTCATTGGAACCCCTATCTCCACTATAGGTGGCAGCAAGGGGTTAATTTAAAAACTGGCGCCATCGCGCTCTGCGCGATGACGCCACTCATTAGGGGGATATCCCGGAAGCTTGGCCGACATCCAAGATGTTGACCAGCTCCGGGAGGGGACCGCGATACGGCGCATGTTGGCGCCATATCGCGATCCAGCCCCCTAGGGGTTAAAGACAGCCGCCGCTTGGAAGGGCAGGCTGTGCCCTTCCAGGCGGTGCCTACCTTTAATCGCTGGCCCGCACGGATGGGGAGGGGGAGAGGTCCGAAGGACCTCCCCCCCTCCCCTTCAGGCACCTTCCCTGCAATGGCGGGGGGGTGCCTGAAATAGACGTCATTGCGCATGCGCGATGACACCTATCGTGCCCGCCAGGGTCCCGGAGGTTGGGCTGACATCGATGATGTGGGGGGCCGAGCGATCAGCCGGAATACCGGCTGATCGCGGGCTGCAAAGGGAGGACGGGCTGAGCGCGTCCTCCGCAGCCAAGTACCAATGCGGTTGGACGCGCTGAGCGCGTCCACCGCATTGAAGTGGTTAAGGCACTAAGGTTTGTTCCTGGTTTCAGAAATGCCAAACACATGCATTTCCCAATTACACCAAGCACTTGGTGAAAAAGCATATTCATGTACAGTCAGGTCCAGACATATTGGGACATGGACACAATTGTAACATCTTTGGCTCTATACACCACCACAATGGAGGTGGAATGAAACAAACACAATGTGCTTTAACTGCAGACTGTCAGCTTTAATTTGAGGGTATGTACATCCAACTCAGGTGAATGGTGTAGGACTTACAGCAGTTTGCAGATGTGCCTCCCACTTGTTAAGGGACCAAAGGTAATGGGACAGAATAATAATCATAAATCAAACTTTCCCTTCCTAATATTTGGTTGCAAATCCTTTGCAGTCAATCACAGCCTGAAGTCTGGAACGCATAGACATCACCAGACGCTGGGTTTCATCCCTGGTGATGCTCTGCCAAGCCTCTACTGCAACTGTCTTCAGTTCCTGCTTGTTCTTGGGGCATTTTCCCTTCAGTTTTGTCTTCAGCAAGTGAAATGCATGCTCAATGGGATTCAGGTCAGGTGATTGACTTGGCCATTGCATAACATTCCACTTCTGTCCCTTCAAAAATGCTTTGGTTGCTTTTGCAGTATGCTTTGGGTCATTGTCCATCTGCACTGTGAAGCGCCGTCCAATGAGTTCTGCAGCATTTGGCTGAATGTCAGCAGATAATATTGCCCGAAACACTTCAGAATTCATCCTGCTGCTTTTGTCAGCGTCACATCATCAATAAACACAAGAGAACCAGTTCCATTGGCAGCCATACATGTCCACGCCATGACACTACCACCACCATGCTTCACTGATGAGGTGGTATGCGTCGAATCATGAGCAGTTCCTTTCCTTCTCCATACTCTTCTCTTCCCATCACTCTGGTACAAGTTGATCTTGGTCTCATCTGTCCATAGGATCTTGTTCCAGAACTGTGAAGGCTTTGTTAGGTGTTGTTTGGCAAACTCTAATCTGGCCTTCCTGTTTTTGAGGCTCACCAATGGTTTACATCTTGTGGTGAACCCTCTGTATTCACTCTGGTGAAATCTTCTCTGGATTGTTGGCTTTGACATACACCTACTTCCTGGAGAGTGTTGTTGATCTGGCCAACTGTTATGAAGGGTGTTTTCTTCACCAGGGAAAGAATTCTTCGGTCATCCACCACAGTTGTTTTCCGTGGTCTCCCGGGTCTTTTGGTGTTGCTGAGCTCACCGGTGCGTTCCTTCTTTTTGAGAATGTTCCAAACAGTTGTTTTGGCCACGCCTAATGTTCTTGCTATCTCTCTGATGGGTTTGTTTTGTTTCTTCAGCCTAATGATGGCTTGCTTCACTGATAGTGACAGCTCTTTGGATCTCAGCTTGAGAGTTGACAGCAACAGATTCCAAATGCAAATAGCACACTTGAAATTAACTCTGGGCCTTTTATCTGCACATTGTAATTGGGGTAATGAGGGAATATCACACACCTGGCCATGGAACAGCTGAGAAGCCAATTGTCCCATTACTTTTGGTCCCTTAACAAGTGGGAGGCAGATCTGCAAACTGCTGTAAGTCCTACACCGTTCACCTGAGTTGGATGTACAGTTGTGTTCAAAATTATTCAACCCCCAATGCTGTAAAGGGTTTTAGGGACTTTAGTGTACATTTGTAATTGTATTCAGAATGAAATCCTACAAGGACTTTTTAAAGAACCATATGCAACTAAAATGACATCAATTGGTTTTGTAATACAGTAGTAAATGTTTCTTTTGTGAATTCTTCATTGACACAATTATTCAACCCCTTAAAGACTACCACTCTGAAGAACAGAGGTTCATTCAAGTGTTTTCAATCAGGTATTGAAAACACCTGTGGATGTCACGGAGCAGCAATAAAGCATAATAAGCACCAATTAGGCAGCTTTAAAATGACTGTGATACTCAGCTCCTTCTAGACATTTACTGGTGTGGTTACAAACATGGTGAAGTCAAGAGAATGGTCCAGGAAGACAAGAGAAGAGGTGATAACTCTTCACAGGAAGGGCAATGGCTATAAGAAGATTGCAAAGATGTTAAACATACCAAGAGAGACGTGATGCAGTCCGTCACAAACCTGAGGCTTGGGAGACGTTGGACCTTTCAACAGGACAATGATCCCAAGCATACCTCCAAGTCCACTAGAGCATGGTTGCAGATTAAAGGCTGGAACATTTTGGAGTGGCCATCGCAGTCACCTGACTTAAACCCGATTGAGAACCTCTGGTGGGACTTAAAGAAAGCAGTTGCAGTGCGCAAGCCTAAGAATGTGACTGAACTGGAGACTTTTGCCCATGACGAATGGGCGAAGATACCCGTAGATCGCTGCAAGACACTTGTGTCAAGCTATGCTTCACGTTTAAAAGCTGTTATAACTGTAAAAGGATGTTGTACTAAGTACTAAGATTGAATGTCACTTGGGGGTTGAATAAAACTGATAATGATGTGAGCACAGAAAAGACATTTGTGGTTATTTCATTATAAATGTTATGTTATATTTGTCTGACCTACACGTGTCTCTTTGATTTAATTGTAAGTAAGATGACTGAATGATCAAAATCAATGTCAAACTGGCCAAAACACTCAATTTCAGTGGGGGTTGAATAATTTTGAACACAACTGTATGTGGTTGGACCCAAATCTATCCTTTGGCCCCACATTGAAAAACTCTCATCTAAACTTTACCCCAAACTAGGTGCCCTGTATAGAAACAAATCCTGCCTGAGCCCCGCGGTAAGAAAGCAGATTGTGCAACAAATGCTTATGCCGGCTATTGATTACGGAGATGTAGTGTATGCAGCCGCCCCACAAAAACACCTCCAGAAACTTACTGCATTGTATAACTCATTCTGCCGCTTTGCATTACAATGTAACTACATGACCCACCATTGTGACATGTTAAAAGAGCTAAATTGGCCATCGCTGGAGTCTAAACGCACCCTTCACCTTTCCAACCTGGTGTTTAAGAGCTTTTCTGGGAAGCTGCCACCCTACCTGAATAGACTGCTTCCTCCAGCAGCTCCCTCATCCTATAACCTCCGATCCAGGACCAGCACCTTACTTGCAATACCACAATACAAAAAGACAGCGGCTCGGTCCTCATTTTCCTACAGAGCACCACAATTATGGAATAACCTCCCAGACGCCGTCAAATCTTCCCCCAGTCTAAAGTCACTCAAGTCAAGAGCTCCCTATTAACATACCTCAATGCGGAATGCACCTGTAAACATGTAACATAATGACTATTTCCTACATACTGTATTTATTTTCTGTTAATTTGTATATTTGTGGGGGGGGGGGTTATATCTTACAGAAATACAAAGTAATACAATGCAACAACTGTAACATTTTAATGTTCTTGAACCCAGGACATACTTGAAAATGAGAGAAATCTCAATGTATCCTTCCTGGTAAAATCCTTTATAAATAAATAAATAAATATATACTGTATAATGTATGGAAAGGGCAGCATAGCTCCTGTAAAGTGCACATGGCACTGTATATACTGTATAATGTATGGGAAGGGCAGTATAGCACTGCAATGAGCACATTTTGCTGTACATACTGTATAATGTATGGAAAGGGCAGTATAGCTCCTGTATTGCGCACATATTGCTGTATATAATTTATGGGACGGGCAGCATAGCTCCTGTAATGCGCACATGGCTCTGTATATACTGTATAATGTATGGGAAGGGCAGTATAGCACTGCAATGAGCACATTTTGCTGTACATACTGTATAATGTATGGAAAGGGCAGTATAGCTCCTGTATTGCGCACATATTGCTGTATATAATGTATGGGAAGAGCAGTATAGCTCCTGTGATGCGCACATATTGCTGTATATACTGTATAATGTATGGGAAGGGCAGTATAGTGTATAAATGAGACTGATTCTGTAAATATTGTCTCTGACTCCAGCTGCAGGGTTTTATATATTTATTAAGAGATCATCTTATAACAGGTTCTAATCTACAGTTCTGCTAACTAGTCCGTGTCCATGTGACTCCTCCACTATATCCTGCTGAGCTGCAGTGTAACACATATATCCTTCCCCCTGGTTACAAACACTCTCCTTCCTGGTTCCACACATATTGATACATCTTTCCCTTTTTGGGAAAATGGAAGTTGTTTCCTTTAGCTCAAGTCTAGGAGGTAGATGGATCGTGAAACGGATTCTTGTAGTGGGTCACATGTTAGTCCACATAATCATTTAGATATGCTGGTTTTAGGATGGATCTCCCGCTTCTAGTCTGGGTGTTTCTGTATCCTTGTGGTTGTTCTCGTAGAACATTAGTGTCATCCCCCAGTCTTTCTGTGTCTGATATTTCACAGTGTGGTTCTTCCTGATCTTCTTCTGGGGTATTTGCTATTGATGGCTGGTTTGTCTCGTCCGTGTCATATTCCTCTTGATTGCTACTTTGGGTCCTTATTTGAGGCCTGTATCGTCCAGTGCCTCTCAGGTGCCTCCTATTTCGTCTCAGAACTTGTCCTGACTCTGTTACAACTTCATAGGACCTGATTCCAGCAGGGGCTCTTAGGCAAGCTTTCCGCCACTCTTTTCCCTGGTTATTTGGTGGTTGTACCCACACCTGTTCGCCAACATTTAGAGGCCGCAGGTCTTTGGCTCCCCTATTATATTGAGCGGCTTGCAATGCACGTTGTTTTGTGCATAGAATTTGGTGCCTGTCATTCATCCCGTGATCCTTCATTAACAGACTTCCTCTCATGGGAAGTAACGATTTGGTCCTTCGACCCATCAGTCTTTGAGCAGGACTGCACTCCAGACCTTGCGTTGGTGTGTTGCGATGATCCAATAATGCTAGGTAGGGATCATTACCAGAGGACACAGCCTTTTGCAGGAGTCTCTTGGCCGTTTTTACTGCCGACTCTACCTTCCCATTGCTTTGGGGGTATCCTGGTGATGAGGTAATGTGGTCAAAGTCCCAATTCATACTGAATTCTTTAAACTCCATCGAAATAAACTGGGGTCCATTATCTGAACATACAGTGTCTGGGATTCCATATCTGGCAAAATGAGCCTTCAATTTTCTTATCACTGTTGTTGATCTTGTATCCTGAATCTGGTCTATCTCCCAGAAGTTAGAGTCATAGTCCACCGTTATTAAATACTCGTGTCCGTGGAATGTGAACAAATCAGTACCGATCTTTTCCCATGGTCTAGTTGGGATCTCATGAGGCATCAAGGTCTCCTTTTGTTGTTTAGTATCAAATGACCGGCATATGTCACATTGGTCAATGTACTCTTTCAACTGCGCATTCATTCCTGGCCAGTAAACAGATTCCCTGGCTCTACGTAGACATCCTTCCACGCCGAAATGTGAAGAATGGATCCGAGACATAATATCAGATCGAAGTTCAGATGGTATAACAACTCGCTCGCCTTTGAATAGTACACCATCCTGTACACTCAGTTCATCACGTATGTGGTAAAATGGTGAAGCCTCTAGAGGTACCAGTTCCTTTGCATGAGGCCATCCCCTCAAAACAATGTGCTTCACTGCTTGTAAAGTCTTGTCTTTATCGGTGCTTTTTTGTATAGCGTCAAGTCTCCTGTTTGAGATGGGTAGATATTGGAGCATGTTTACCGTTTCAATCTGGTGCTCCACTGAGCCCTCCACGGAACCCTCGTCCAGATAAGCCCTACTCAATGTGTCTGCCACTGCCAGAGACTTTCCTGGGCAGTATCTGATACATGCATCGTACATTTGAAGACGTAACATCATACGCTGAAGACGTCGGGGTGCTTTAAGTAAAGGTTTCTTCATAATGCTTTCAAGGGGCTTATGGTCGGACTGTACAGCTACTGTTTGTCCAAATGTGAATTGATGAAATTTTTCCATGCCAAAGAGGACTGCTAACAACTCCTTCTCAATCTGGGCATAACCTTGCTCTGTCTCCGTCAATGCTCTGCTTGCAAAAGCTAACGGTTGCTTACTCTGCATCAGTGCTGCTCCCAGACCTCTCTCTGACGCATCGCATTGTAGTTCCAATGGTTCTTCTGGGTTATAATACTTGAGTACTGGCGCACAACTGATTTTTGATTTGATCTGCTGAAATGCCCCTTCCTGCACTTCAGTCCACTCCCACACTGCATCCTTCTGGGTTAGTTGGCGCAGAGGTTCACCTGCATCTGATATGTTCTCACAAAACCTTGAAAGATAGTTCACCATCCCCAAAAATCTCTGTACTCCTTTAACGTCTGTGGGTCTGGGCATTTCAGTAATGGCTTTTACTTTGCTGGGGTCTGCTTGAAGTCCCTGGGCTGACAATAAGTGACCAATATAAGGTACTTCAGTTTTTCTTAACTGGAATTTCTCTGGATTTAGTTTGAGCTGTCGTTCTCTGCAACGATCTAGTAACTTCCTCAGCTTCTGATCGTGATCTTTAATGGCTTCCACATCAGTTTCTCCTTCTCCTACAATCAGGATATCATCTGCAATAACCCTGATACCTGGTAGCCCTTCCAGTGCATGATTTAGTTTTCTCTGAAAAACCTCTGGGGCAGGACTAATACCCATAGGCATCCTAACCCACCGGTATCGGCCAAAAGGAGTAGAAAAAGTGGTTAAGTAGCTGGAGTCTTCCTCTAATTCGATATGCCAAAATCCACTCTTTACATCACACACTGAAAAAATTCTTGCCCTTGCTAGATCAGGAAGTATGTCATCAAGTGTAGGCAAAGGATAGTGGCTCCTTTTCAAAGCTTTATTTAGAGGCTTAGGGTCAATGCAAATCCTTAACTTCCCTGATGGTTTCTTCACTATCACCATACTACTAATCCAGTCTGTGCTTCTCTCTACAGGGGTGATAATCCCCTGTTTTTCTAAACTGGCGAGCTCCTCTTGAAGGGGTTTGAGTAATGATACAGGAACTTTTCGTTTTGGAAGTCTAACAGGCTGTACAAGAGCATCCACTTCCAATTTCAATTTTCCCTCTAGACAGCCCACTCCTTGAAAAATATCAG
This sequence comes from Leptobrachium leishanense, assembly GCA_009667805.1. Taxonomy (NCBI): domain Eukaryota; kingdom Metazoa; phylum Chordata; class Amphibia; order Anura; family Megophryidae; genus Leptobrachium; species Leptobrachium leishanense. The sequence goes on along the minus strand of CM019067.1, from coordinate 325,262,707 downwards.
CATACTCCTTGTTGATGGTTGACCAGCCCCACATAGCGCTATCTGACTGTTTGCTGTCTTGTTCCACAGTTAGGATATTTTGGTGCTGCACCGAGATCAGATCCATGGCTTGGATAGCTCTACTTCCTAGTATAGGATGACACAGCTCTGAGTCAATGACAACAAATTCAGCCTGATATAACTTTTGATTGCATGGGTTCCTTATTTTGAGCTTACATATCCCTACTGGTGTCAGTGTACTCTTATTGTACATCCTTAGTATCTTATCACAGGGTAGAATTTTAGATTGGTCTTTCACCATCCTTGCTGGTAGGACATTGCAGTCCGCCCCACAATCCATTTGGAATCTCACAGCTTGCTGGTCGATGAGCATGGTAGCAAACAAAGCTGATGAAAATTTGCTCGTAGATTTCTTCAGTGCACAAATCTGAAAAGCTGGTTCCAAAGTCAGACCCAGAATGTCTTCGTATTCCTCTGAATCCGCTGTTTCCTTATATACAGCTTGTACTGCCGGCTTCCTTTGTTGGTGCAGACTGGCACGGCACTGGTTAATGAAATGATTGGCCTTACCGCACCCCTTACATTGCTTTCCAAATGCTGGGCATTTCTCTTTCAGTTTCTCGTGACGCTTACCACAATATATGCACTGTATTATCTTATGTGGAGTCTCTGCCATTCTGCTCGGACTCTTCCTAAGAGTGTAGCTTGTTTCCATTCCATGGACTGACACTGCACCGGTGCTGGACCTCTCCAGGAGCTTCACCCTCTCTGTAGACAGTTCAGCAGCTCTGCCGATTTGTAGACATTTATCAAGTGTTAAGTCCACTTCTCTCAGTAAACGTTCCCTGAGGTTAGAATCTCTTGTGCCACATATAATTCTGTCCCTTATTAAAGAGTCTCTGATATTACCAAAATTGCAGGTGGCTGCCAGTGTACGCAGCTCTGTGACATATGCGTCTATGCCTTCTTCTTCCCTCTGACTCCGTGAAAAAAAATTATATCTTTCCACAGTCTCATTTTGTTTTGGCTCACAATAATCATCAAATGCTTTCATTAGGACAGTCAGTGAGGGAGCTGCCACTCCTGGGAGAAGGGTGTCTCTTTAACCTCTCTGCCTTTATCCCCAATCAAGTACAGGAACAGCTTTACCTTCATCTCTTCTGGTTTATCAACCAGGACCAGGTCTGTGTATAGAAGCATTTCTTCTTTCCATCTCTTCCATGCCTGAGACAGATTTCTTGCCTGAAAATCCAGGAGACTGGGTGCTTTTAAACCTTCCATATCTGCTTTTGGAGTAGTTTTCAAATTAGATCCGCTGCCACCATGTATAAATGAGACTGATTCTGTAAATATTGTCTCTGACTCCAGCTGCAGGGTTTTATATATTTATTAAGAGATCATCTTATAACAGGTTCTAATCTACAGTTCTGCTAACTAGTCCGTGTCCATGTGACTCCTCCACTATATCCTGCTGAGCTGCAGTGTAACACATATATCCTTCCCCCTGGTTACAAACACTCTCCTTCCTGGTTCCACACATATTGATACATATAGCTCCTGTAATATGCACATATTGCTGTATTTACTATATAATGTATGGGAAGGGCAGTATAGCTCCTGTAATATGCACATATTGCTGTATATATTGTATAATGTATAGGAAGGGCAGTATAGCTCCTGTAATGCACACATATTGCTGTATTTATTATATAATGTATGGGAAGGGCAGTATAGCGCATGTAAATCGCACACATTGATGTATATATTGTATAATGTATAGGAAGGGCAGTATAGCTCTTGTAATGCACACATATTGCTGTATATACTGTATAATGTATGGGAAGTGAAAGGTATTTTAATATGATAGGTAGTTTTTTATTTTTGCATTAGTGTGAAATCCAACCCCCCCCCCCCCCACCATTATAAGTGTCAAACCCTGCAAGTCTTTTACTTGCATAGGATGTTAGCCTGTGGAATTTAGCCATTTCCTTTGTGTGCAGGAACGGGTGTGTGAACAGTGTAAGCTAGAAAAAAGTCATCAACAGGAAGGACAGTATAGCTCCTGTAATGAGCGCATATTGCTGTATATACTGTATAATGTATGGGAAGGGCAGTATAGCTCCTGTAATGCGCACGTATTGCTGTATATACTGTATAATGTATAGGAAGGGCAGTATAGCTCCTGTAATGCACACATATTGATGTATATACTGTATAATGTATGGGAAGGGCAGTATAGCTCCTGTAATGCGCACATATTGATGTATATACTGTATAATGTATAGGAAGGGCCGTATAGCTCCTGTAATTCACACATATTGCTGTGTATATTGTATAATGTATGGGAAGGGCAGTATAGCTCCCGTAATGCGCACATATTGCTGTATATACTATATAATGTATGGGAAGGGCAGTATAGCTCCTGTAATGCGCACATTTTGCTGTATGATGTATGGGAAGGGCAGTATAGCTCCTGTAATGCACACATATTGCTGTATGTACTGTATAATGTATGGGAAGGGCAGTATAGCTCATGTAATGTGCACATATTGATGTATGATGAATGGGAAGGGCAGTATAGCTCCGGTAATGCACACATATTGCTGTATATATTGTATAATGTATGGGGAAGGCAGTATAGCTCCTGTAATGCGCACATATTGCTGTATATATTGTATAATGTATAGGAAGGGCAGTATAGCTCCTGTAATGCGCACATATTGCTGTATATACTATATAATGTATAGGAAGGGCAGTATAGATCCTGTAATGCGCGCATATTTCTGTATATACTAAATAATGTATAGGAAGGGCAGTATAGCTCCTGTAATATGCACATATTGATGTATATACTGTATAATGTATGGGAAGGGCAGTATAGCTCCTGTAATGCGCACATATTGATGTATATACTGTATAATGTATAGGAAGGGCCGTATAGCTCCTGTAATTCACACATATTGCTGTGTATATTGTATAATGTATGGGAAGGGCAGTATAGCTCCCGTAATGCGCACATATTGCTGTATATACTATATAATGTATGGGAAGGGCAGTATAGCTCCTGTAATGCGCACATTTTGCTGTATGATGTATGGGAAGGGCAGTATAGCTCCTGTAATGCACACATATTGCTGTATGTACTGTATAATGTATGGGAAGGGCAGTATAGCTCATGTAATGTGCACATATTGATGTATGATGAATGGGAAGGGCAGTATAGCTCCGGTAATGCACACATATTGCTGTATATATTGTATAATGTATGGGGAAGGCAGTATAGCTCCTGTAATGCGCACATATTGCTGTATATATTGTATAATGTATAGGAAGGGCAGTATAGCTCCTGTAATGCGCACATATTGCTGTATATACTATATAATGTATAGGAAGGGCAGTATAGATCCTGTAATGCGCGCATATTTCTGTATATACTAAATAATGTATAGGAAGGGCAGTATAGCTCCTGTAATATGCACATATTGATGTATATACTGTATAATGTATAGGAAGGGCCGTATAGCTCCTGTAATGCGCACATATTGCTGTATATACTATATAATGTATAGGAAGGGCAGTATAGCTCCTGTAATGCGCACATAATGCTATATATACTATATAATGTATGGGAAGGGCAGTGTAGCTCCTGTGATGCGCGCATATTGCTGTATATACTGTATAATGTATAGGAAGGGCAGTATAGCTCCTGTAATGCGCACATATTGCTGTATATACTATATAATGTATAGGAAGGGCAGTATAGCTCCTGTAATGCGCACATATTGCTGTATATACTGTATAATGTATGGGAAAGGCAGTATAGCTCCGGTAATGCACACATATTGCTGTATATATTGTATAATGTATAGGAAGGGCAGTATAGCTCCTGTAATGCGCGCATATTGCTGTATATACTATATGATGTATAGGAAGGGCAGTATAGCTCCTGTAATATGCACATATTGATGTATATATTGTATAATGTATAGGAAGGGCAGTATAGCTCCTGTAATGCGCGCATATTGCTGTATATACTATATAATGTATAGGAAGGGCAGTATAGCTCCTGTAATGCGCTCATATTGCTGTATATACTGTATAATGTATGGGAAGGGCAGTATAGCTCCTGTAATGCGCACATATTGCTGTATATACTATATAATGTATGGGAAGGGCAGTATAACTCCTGTAATGCGCAGTTGCGCACATATTGCTGTATATTTATTATTATTATTATTTATTTATAAAGCGCCAGCATATTCCGCAGCGCTGTACAATAAGCACAGTATAGACAGGGTTACAATACATTGAACAACATTTGACAAACAGTACAGGAGGAGATGAGGGCCCTATTCCCGTAGGAACTCACAATCTGGGAGGGTTGGGGTTGGAAACAGGAGGAGAGGACTGTAAGGTGAGAGTGATTGATGGTTGCGTCAGTGAGTTGGGTGGTAGGCTTCCCTAAATAGGAATGTTTTCAGGGAGCGTTTGAAGGAAGAGAAGTTAGGGGAAAGTCTGACAGTACGAGGGAGAGCGTTCCAGAGAGTGGGGGCTGCGCGTGAGAAATCCTGCAGTCTATCATGGGAAGAGGTGATGCGGGGAGAAGCTAGGCGCAGGTCACTGTTTGACCTTAGGGAGCGGGCTGGGGTGTATTTGGTGATTAGTGAGGACAGGTAGTGGGGAGCTGAGTTAGTGAGGCTTTTGTAGGTAAGGATAAGGATTTTGAACTTAATTCTGCAGTGGATGGGGAGCCAGTGAAGGGACTCGCAGAGGGGAGCGTCAGAGACAGAGCGGCGGGTGAGGTGAATTAGCCTGGCGGAGGCGTTCAGGATGGATTGTAGGGGGGAGAGGTGGGACAGAGGGAGGCCAGATAAGAGATTATTGCAATAGTCGAGTCGGGAGATTACCAGGGCGTGTATGAGTTGTTTTGTGGCGACAGCGGTAAGAAATGGCCGAATTCTGTAGATATTACGCAGTTGGTATCGGCAGGAGGAGGAAAGAGACTTGATGTGGGGGATGAAGGAAAGAGCAGAGTCAAGTGTAACTCCAAGACAGCGAACTTGGTTTGATGGGGAGATGGTGATACCCTCCACCGTGATCGAGAAGTCAGGAGGTGGGGCGGCATTAGAGGGAGGAATAAGTAGGAGCTCAGTCTTTGACATGTTGATCTTTAGGTGGTGGGAGGCCATCCAGGAGGAGATGCCAGATAATATATATACTGTATATACTTATTAATGTATAGGAAGGGCAGTATAGCTCCTGTAATGCACACATATTGCTGTATGTACTGTATAATGTATGGGAAGGGCAGTATAGCTCCTGTAATGCGCACATATTGTTTGTATATACTGTATAATGTATGGGAAGGGCAGTATAGCTCCTGTGATGCGCGCATATTGCTGTATATACTATACAGTTGTGTTCAAAATTATTCAACCCCCACTGAAATTGAGTGTTTTGGCCAGTTTGACATTGATTTTGATCATTCAGTCATCTTGCTTACAATTAAATCAAAGAGGCACGTGTAGGTCAGACAAATATAACATAACATTTATAATGAAATAACCACAAATGTCTTTTCTGTGCTCACATCATTATCAGTTTTATTCAACCCCCAAGTGACATTCAATCTTAGTACTTAGTACAACATCCTTTTACAGTTATAACAGCTTTTAAACGTGAAGCATAGCTTGACACAAGTGTCTTGCAGCGATCTACGGGTATCTTCGCCCATTCGTCATGGGCAAAAGCCTCCAGTTCAGTCACATTCTTAGGCTTGCGCACTGCAACTGCTTTCTTTAAGTCCCACCAGAGGTTCTCAATCGGATTTAAGTCAGGTGACTGCGATGGCCACTCCAAAATGTTCCGGCCTTTAATCTGCAACCATGCTCTAGTGGACTTGGAGGTATGCTTGGGATCATTGTCCTGTTGAAAGGTCCAACGTCTCCCAAGCTTCAGGTTTGTGACGGACTGCATCACATTGTCATCCAATATCTCCTGGTACTGAAGAGAATTCATGGTACCTTGCACACGCTGAAGCTTCCCTGTACCTGCAGAAGCAAAACAGCCCCAAAGCATGATTGACCCCCCCGCCATGCTTCACAGTAGGCAAGGTGTTCTTTTCTTCATAGGCCTTGTTCTTCCTCCTCCAAACATAGCGTTGATCCATGGGCCCAAACAGTTCTAATTTTGTTTCATCAGTCCACAGAACACTATCCCAAAACTTCTGTGGTTTGTCCACATGACTTTTGGCATACTGCAGTCGACTCTTCTTATTCTTTGGAGACAGCAAGGGGGTGCGCCTGGGAGTTCTGGCATGGAGGCCTTCATTACGCAGTGTGCGCCGTATTGTCTGAGTTGAAACTTCAGTACCTACATCTGACAAATCTTTTCTCAGTTCCTCAGCAGTCACACGGGGACTTTTCTCCACTCTACGCTTCAGGTAGCGCACAGCAGTCGAAGTCAGCATCTTCTTTCTGCCACGACCAGGTAGCGTTTCAACAGTGCCCTTTGCCTTGAATTTGCGAATGAAGCTTCCTATGGTCTCTCTTGGTATGTTTAACATCTTTGCAATCTTCTTATAGCCATTGCCCTTCCTGTGAAGAGTAATCACCTCTTCTCTTGTCTTCCTGGACCATTCTCTTGACTTCACCATGTTTGTAACCACACCAGTAAATGTCTAGAAGGAGCTGAGTATCACAGTCATTTTAAAGCTGCCTAATTGGTGCTTATTATGCTTTATTGCTGCTCCGTGACATCCACAGGTGTTTTCAATACCTGATTGAAAACCCTTGAATGAACCTCTGTTATTCAGAGTGGTAGTCTTTAAGGGGTTGAATAATTGTGTCAATGAAGAATTCACAAAAGAAACATTTACTACTGTATTACAAAACCAACTGATGTCATTTTAGTTGCATATGGTTCTTTAAAAAGTCCTTGTAGGATTTCATTCTGAATACAATTACAAATGTACACTAAATTCCCTAAAACCCTTTACAGCATTGGGGGTTGAATAATTTTGAACACAACTGTATAATGTATAGGAAGGGCAGTATAGCTCCTGTAATGCGCACATATTGATGTATATACTGTATAATGTATAGGAAGGGCAGTATAGCTCCTGTAATGCGCACATATTGCTGTATATACTATATAATGTATAGGAAGGGCAGTATAGCTCCTGTAATGCACACATATTGCTGTATATACTATATAATGTATAGGAAGGGCAGTATAGCTCCTGTAATGCACACATATTGCTGTATATACTATATAATGTATAGGAAGGGCAGTATAGCTCCGGTAATGCACACATATTGCTGTATATACTGTATAATGTATGGGAAGGGCAGTATAGCTCCTGTAATGCGCACATGGCGCTGTATCCCGTGTATACAATGTATCAGGGGCTGGTGACGCGCAGAGCCGGGTATCCTCGGTTTCTGTTGGCGGGAATGTGCAGCGAGGGGCTGTTATACAGTTACAGGGCAGGTACCGGTATGAATGATGGAGGCCCCTCCCTCCCTCTCACCGGGCTCCTCCTCGGGTCTCCTCCGGCCGTAGAGCTGCAGGGTGCCCACACACGAGGCCCCGCTGGCCGTTGCTCCCAACACGAACCCCGCCAGGAAGCGGCTCCGGAGCCGCGAGGAGAAAGTCTGGCCCATGCGGGCGGCGAGAAGGGGGGAGGCCGGGAGAGAAGAATGGAAGCCGGGGACTGGAGGAAGGCGGGGGCGGCGGTTTGGAGGCCGTGTGAGCGCGAGAGATATGGGGCGGAACTTAAAGAAGAAGAAGCCAGAATTCTCAGGCTCCTCAATGTCTCCAACTGTCAATACACAATGTATCACATATATATACACACAATGTATCCGTGTGTCCAGATCTCTATATACACTAACACGCAATGTATCATATAGTTCTACACTATATTGCCAAAAGTATTCGCTCACCTGCCTTGACTCGCATATGAATTTAAGTGACATCCCATTCCTAATCCATAGGGTTCAATATGACGTCGGTCCACCCTTTGCAGCTATAACAGCTTCATCTCTTCTGGGAAGGCTGTCCATAAGGTTTAGGAGTGTGTTTATGGGAATTTTTGACCATTCTTCCAGAAGCGCATTTGTGAGGTCACACACTGATGTTTGACAGAAGGCCTGGCTCTCAGTCTCCGCTCTAATTCATCCCAAAGGTGTTCTATCGGGTTGAGGTCAGGACTCTGTGCAGGTCAGTCAAGTTCATCCACACCAGACTCTGTCATCCATGTCTTTATGGACCTTGCTTTGTGCACTGGTGCACAGTCATGTTGGAAGAGGAAGGGACCAGCTCCAAACTGTTCCCACAAAGTTGGGAGCATGGAATTGTCCAAAATGTCTTGGTATGCTGAAGCATTCAGAGTTCCTTTCACTGGAACTAAGGGGCTAAGCCCAGCTCCTGAAAAACAACCCAACACCATAATTCCCCCTCCACCAAACTTTACACTTGGCACAATGCAGTCAGACAAGTACCGTTCTCCTGGCGAGCGCCAAACCCAGACTCGTTCATCAGATTGCCAGATGGAGAAGCGCGATTTGTCACTTCACAGAACGCGTCTCCACTGCTCTAGAGTCCAGTGGCGGCGTGCTTTACACCACTGCATCCAACTCTTTGCATTGCACTTGGTGATGTATGGCTTGGATGCAGCTGCTCGGCCATGGAAACCCATTCCATGAAGCTCTCTGCGCACTGTTCTTGAGCTAATCTGAAGGCCACATGAAGTTTGAAGGTCTGTAGCGATTGACTCTGCAGAAAGTTGGCGACCTCGTCGCACTATGCGCCTCAGTATCTGCTGACTCCGCTCCGTCAGTTTACGTGGCCTACCACTTCGTGGCTGAGTTGCTGTCGTTCCCAAACACTTCCACATTCTTATAATACAGCTGACAGGTGACTGTGGAATATTTAGGAGCGAGGAAATTTCACGACTGGATTTGTTGCACAGGTGGCATCCTATCACAGCTCCAAGCTGGAATTCACTGAGCTCCTGAGAGCGACCCATTCTTTCACAAATGTTTGTAAAAACAGTCTGCGTGTGTAAGGGAGCTGGTTCCGGGGTGGCAGGTTTGAGCCCAATGTGCAATGATACTTAGAAAGATGTATATAAAACAAAAGGTGTTTATTAAGAGTAAAGTATAAAAAGCAGTAAACAAATGTGAATAAACAATTATGTAGCTGGGTAATGATAAGAAAGGAAAACACTGTATAAATAATAATCAGCAATAAGATTAACTAAAAGGCAAGATGAGAGAAAGGTAGACCAAAAGTAGCAAAACTAAACTACACTAAACTATACTACTTACATATAAAGAAAAAGAGTAGATAGAAATTAGAGCAGGGTTAAACCAGATATGGAGAGAAATAGGAGAAGGAAGAGTGAAGGAGATCTTTAGAAAATAAATAGGAAATAGAAACAGAAGAGTCTTTGAGGCAGAGGGTCCTGGGTATGCAGGGGGTCCTGGGACTGCAGAGGGTCCTGGGTCTGTAGAGCAGCAGATTCTGCGGGATATAGGGCAGCAAGCTCTGAGGATTCTGCAGGATGCAGGGCAGCAGGCTTAGAGGATTCTGCAGGATGCAGGGCAGCAGGATCACAGATTCTTACAGCAGAAGGGGATCTGCAGCAGAGGAGGTCTTGCGACAGAAGGATCCTTTTAACAGGAACTATAGAGAGTATGGTGGGAACCAAGAGAAAACAGGTTATAGGAAGTAGAGATTAAAGGCAGCTCCTTCCTAGTGAGGGGTTCACTAGAACAATGCAGAAGCATTGTGCCTTGGGAGTGGCCCTTTCTTATAGTGGAGGAATCATGATGCGTTAGCTAGCACCTGGTTGTTGGAACAGCTTGGTTTAGTAGGAGAATCACTGTTAGTTTTATCACTGAGGCACTTTGCCTTTAGTGCTCTTATGGCGTCGGCGGCTAGGGACCTGACAGCGTGCTTAGGTGCTTGATTTTAAATACCTGTGGCCATGGAAGTGATTGGAACACCGGATTCTGATTATTTGGATGTGTGAGCGAATACTTTTGGCAATATAGTGTATATATACACACGATGTATCTGTGTCCAGAGCTCTATATACACTAACACGCAGTGGTGTCACTAGGGTTGGTGTCACCCGGTGCAGTAACTCATGGTGTCACCCCCCCCCCCGAGTTTTGCGGGTTTTTTTTAGCTACTCTTACTCATAAATCAGCGTTCCCATACATCACTGAATGCTCACACAGCACACATTACTGTGAGGTTTATTGCCGTGGAGCGCTCTCATATACTCACACACAAATTTTGGCCAACTGCCAGCAAATACGGTGCCTGTTCGAAGGCAGTGAAAATGAAGGCACACATGGATATATATTGCCCCCAGCAGTTTACCCAAGGATATATATTGCCCCAGCTCACACACGGAATATATTGCCCCAGACCAGCTCACACACGGAATATATTGCCCCCAGACCAGCTCACACACGGAATATATTGTGCCCCAGCTCAGCTCAAACACGGAATATATTGTGCCCCAGCTCAGCTCACACACGGAATATATTGTGCCCCAGCTCAGCTCACACACGGAATATATTGTGCCCCAGCTCAGCTCACACAAGGAATATATTGTGCCCCAGCTCAGCTCACACACGGAATATATTGTGCCCCAGCTCAGCTCACACACGGAATATATTGTGCCCCAGCTCAGCTCACACACGGAATATATTGTGCCCCAGCTCAGCTCACACACGGAATATATTGTGCCCCAGCTCACACACGGTATATATTGTGCCCCAGCTCACACACGGTATATATTGTGCCCCAGCTCACACACGGAATATATTGTGCTCCAGCTCACACATGGATATATTGCACCCCAGCTCACACATGGAATATATTGTCCCCCAGCTCACACATGGAATATATTGTCCCCCAGCTCACACATGGAATATATTGTCCCCCAGCTCACACATGGAATTTATTGTCCCCCAGCTCACACATGGAATATATTGTCCCCCAGCTCACACATGGAATATATTGTCCCCCAGCTCACACATGGAATATATTGCCCCCAGCTCACACATGGAATATATTGCCCCCAGCTCACACATGGAATATATTGCCCCCAGCTCCCACATGGAATATATTGCCCCAGACCAGCTCCCACGTGGAATATATTGCCCCAGACCAGCTCACACTTGGTTATATTTGCCCCCAGCTCATATGGATATATTTGCCCCAGCTCCTATGGGTATATTTGCCCGTCTGGTACATCAGGAGGGTGCCTGTCTGCTCCCCTGAGAAGATCCTGCCGGCGGCCGCGTGCTTTTGTTTCTTATTCATGCTGGCGGCCGCACATAAGAGAAAAAAGCACGCGGCTGCCGGCAGGATCTTCTTGGGGGGGGAGCGCTTGGGTGCCCCCCCACTGGATGCTTGGGGCCACAGCCCCGCCACCCCCCCTCTGCATGCCGTGCTTTGGTGTCACCCTTAGGGCGGGTGACACCTGGTGCAGGCCGCACCCCCAGCCCCACGTAGCGACGCCACTGCTAACACGCAATGTAATATATATATATATATACACACACACACACACACAATGTATGTGTCCAGATCTCTATATACACTAACACGCAATGTATCCGTGTCCAGGTCTCTATACTACACGAACACGCAATGTATCTGTGTCCAGATCTCTCTATACACTAACACGCAATGTATTTGTGTCCAGATCTCTATACACGAACACGTAATGTATCACACACACATATATATATATATATATACACAATGTATCTGTGTGTCCAGATCTCTATACACTAACACGCAATGTATCTGTGTCCAGATCTCTCTATACACTAACACGCAATGTATCTATGTGTCCAGATCTCTATACGCTAACACACAATGTATCCGTGTCCAGATCTCTATATACGAACACGCAATGTATCTATGTGTCCAGATCTCTATACGCTAACACACAATGTATCTGTGTCCAGATCTCTCTATACACTAACACGCAATGTATCTGTGTATCCAGATCTCTCTATACACTAAAACACAATGTATCGGTGTCCAGATCACACTAACACACAATGTATCTGTGTCCAGATCACACTAACACGCAATGTATCTGTGTATCCAGATCTCTCCACACGAACACGCAATGTATCTGTGTCCAGATCTCTATATACGAACACACAATATATTTGTGTCCAGATCTCTATACACGAACACGTAATGTATCACACACATCTATATACACAAACAATGTATCTGTGTCCAGATCTCTCTATACACTAACACACAATGTATCTGTGGTGTAGTTATGCTGGCTGCCAATGGGGTGAAGTGGGTGTTTCTTTTGGCGGTTGGCTGTTGACAGTTGGTCGTCCGTTGTGTCTGCCAGTTGAGACTGACTAGTGACGCAGCCAGTTGCGGATATAGGGAACCTGTGTGCCTAGTTGTTAATAAACCTATTAATGAAAACTCATAACGTCTCGTATTATCCAGAACACTACAGTGGCGACGAGGTGGTTGGATCTGCATGATGGCGCTGATATTGGCACTCTGCAGGATTTTAATCCAGACACTGACTCTTGGATCTCTTGGGCGGAAAGGTTTGAACAGTATCTCACTGCTAATAGCATTTTGGAGACAAAACAGGTAGCGGTGTTCCTCACAACGATTGGAGCGAAGGTGTACGACACACTCAGAGATCTCCTGTATCCAGAGAAACCTGCAAGCAAGCTGTTAGCTGTGTTAGCGACTTTACTGCGGGCCCACTATCAGCCACAGCCAATTGAAATTGCGGAAAGATGCAAGTTTTATAAAAAGACATCAGGAGTCTGGAGAAAGTGTCTCCTCCTTTGTCTCTGCTCTCAGGAAGCTGGCAAGTAAATGTCAATTTGGGGAGTATTTAGTCACAGCCCTCAGAGACCAGTTTGTGATGGGGTTACAGTGTGAAGCTATGATTAAGAGACTTCTTACCGAGAAAGAGCTGACCTTACACAAAGCTATGGATAATCGCTAGCATCATGGAACAAGTCACCAAAGAAGCTGATGTTTTGCATAGGATGCAAAAGACTGAGAAAGAGGCAGAAATATTCCATACAGATACCAGGGAGCGGTACAAGCGGAATAAACAGTACAGTACCTTACGTCAAAGGACGGTGCATGGAGAGCCCCAAAATGGATGTTATCGATGAGTGAGATTCAAGTGACGTCACCCCACATGTCGTTTCCGCAATGCCGTCTGTCACTCCTGTGGTAATAGAGGGCATACTCAAAAAGGGTCTGTAAGTAAGGGAAGCCGCATAAATTGCTTCAGAAGAGAGCATATCAAATCCAGCTCCAAGACTCCTCGGATGACTCAGACGGCCACATTCCCATTCAAACAGTAAAGATTTATAAAATGGATTCAGCTTATTCAGCCATTTCTGTTCCAGTGAAGATTGAAGGGAAATATTTGACCATGGACCTGGACATGGGGGCGGCTGTTTCTGTGATTAATGAGCAAGACTGGCGGAGATTATCACTGGAACATTTACTTTTAAAGACAGCTGTTCGTCTACAGTAGGCTTGTGCACAGATTTTTTTTCGGTTCGATTCGTTCGGATTTTGTAAATTTTCGTTTTGGCCGATTTCCGTTTCGGTTCAGTTCGTTTTTCATATCGATTTTTTTTTTTCATGATTTAGGAAATTTTCGTGTTTTTCGGAACGTCTGTTCTCCTCGTTTCAAAGTGTCTATTGGTTTTGACGTAAACTAATTGTTTTTCAGATCCGATATTTCTGTCGATACGATAATTCTGCCATTGAGATTTCTCATGTTTTCCAAGAAGGATACATTGAGATTTCTCTGGTTTTCCAAGAAGGATACATTGAGATTTCTCTGGTTTTCCAAGAAGGATACATTGAGATTTCTCTGGTTTTCCAGGAAGGATACATTGAGATGGGAATGATACAAAATTACAGAATCAGTGATATAACGGAAAAATACGATGTCCGAAATTACTGAAATGGAACGGAAGTCAGGAATGGAGCCGAAATCACGAATGGAACGAAAATGATTTTCGATTTTACACATTTCTAGTCAATTCGAAAAGTTTTCGTTTCGGTTCGGAAATTTGTTCGGATCTGCCGTTTTCAGATCCGAAAATTTTCGGAAAATCAGCCGAATCCGAATGCACGAATCGGGAAATTTCATGAATTCCGAAATTCCGAAACCCAAAACGCACATCTCTAGTCTACAGACTTATTCAAAGGAAGTATTAACCCCTCTGGGCAGTGTACATGTGAGAGTGCAGTTAAATGGACGCTCGGAAAAGCTGACGTTATATATTATGAAGTCTGGGACTATTTGGAAGAGAATGGGTTCATAAATTGGGAATGCCAGACATAAAGTATAATGCTTGCCACGTCTTACAGACATTACCTGCGGTTTCAGCTTGGATACAGGACTTGCAGAGGAAGTTTGCCCCGGTTTTTGATGATACTTTGGGGACTGTTAAGGGACAGCAAATGTTCCTAAATGAGGGAAAATGCGGTTCCAAATTTTTTAAGGCACGGACTGTACCTTTTGCACTTAAAGCTGGTGTTGAAGTGGAATTGATGCGTCTAGAGAACCTTGGGATCATTTCCAGAGTGCGCGGCAGTGAATGGGCCTCCCTGATTGTGCCTGTGCATAAAAAGAATGGAGACATTCAGATATGTGGGGATTTCCGTATGGCCGTTAATTCTCAACTTGCTGTAGATAAATATCCACTTCCAAAGATTGAGGACATTTTTGCGACGTTGGCCGGGGCACAGCAGTTCACCAAGCTGGATCTCAAACATGCATACCTGCAGTTACCAGTGCGTCCAGAATCCAGGCCTTACCTCACCATCAATACTCATAAAGGGGCTGTTCCAGTATAACAGAATGGTATTTGGGATAGCACCAGCAATTTGGCAGCGTACAATGGATGAATTGCTTGCTGGAGTGCCGGGGACACAATGTCTGCTGGATGACATGCTGATCACTGGCCGAACGGAGAGGGAGCACCGGCAGAATGTACAAGACGTGCTCCAGATACTAATGGATAATGGACTCAAAGTTAATATAAACAAATGTGAGTTCTTGAAAGATCACCTGGAATTTTGTGGTCACGTTATTGATAAAACTGGACTTCACACCACTGATGAGAAAGTGAAAGCATTGGTAGAGGCTCCATACCAAGGAATGTAACTCAGCTGCGCTCTTATTTAGTGCTGCTGAACTATTACAATAATTTTTTGCCCAATTTAGCCCATAACTTGTTTCCGCTGCATAGGCTTTTGGAAAGACAACAAAAATGGAAATGGACAGAGTCCTGCTCGGCTGCTTTTAAAGCTTCAAAGGAACAAATACGCAGCTCCAGAGTCTTGGTTTACTATGATTTGTCTAAACCATTGAGTATCGCCTGTGATGCTTCTCCTTATGGGCTGGGGGCTGTGCTGTCCCATTTCACACCTGATGGTACAGATCGACCTGTAGCTTTTGCTTCTCGTTCCCTCACCCCAGCTGAGCGCAATTATTCACAAATTGACAAGGAGGCTTTAGCGATAATCTGGCACTGAAGAAGTTTCACTTTTATATTTATGGCCGATCTTTTACGCTGTTGACCGATCATAAGCCGCTATTGGCAATATTCAATCCTACAAAGAGTATTTCTCAGACCACCGCCGCTCGTCTCCAAAGGTCTACCTTACTGCTGGGGGCTTATCAGTATGGAATCCCATACAGGCCTCATGATAAACCTACAAATGCAGATGTGTTTTCACGCCTTCCTCTTCCACTCTCCACCAATTATGTTCGGGATTCACCACCTTCCATTTACTTTAGCAAAACACTGACTGCTGTTGAAATCGCCCAAGAGACCAGTAAGGATGCTGATCTTCAAGAAGTCTTGTCTTCTGTACAACAGGGTTGGCCATGTCAAACCTCTCCACGTCTCCGGCCTTTTCACTGCAGGAATCTTGAGCTGTCAGAGAGGGATGCTTGCTATGGGGAGAGTGGGTAATTGTTCCTCCAGCCTTGCAGAAACCCACGTTACAAATTTTGCATGAAGGGCATCCAGGAATAGTCCGGATGAAACAAAAAGCCAGGGGTCGTGTATGGTGACCAACTTTGGATGAGGATATAGGCAACTATGTTGCAGCCTGTTCAGGATGTGCTCAGGCTCAGAGATGCTATCCTAGAGGTGCAGTTCAGCCCTGGCTTTGGCCTCTTAACCCATGGGAGAGAATTCATATTGACTTTGCAGGGCCAGTGAATGGACCGATGTTCTTAGTGGTGGTGGATGCACATTCCAAGTGGCCTGAAGTGATATTACTGCCTCAGACTACAACTGATGCCACTATTGATGCCCTGGAGAAGCGGTTTGCCACATTCGGATTGCCTAAGATACTAGTATCTGATAATGGGCCACAGTTCTTAGCTCAGAAATTTCAAAGTTTCATTAAGGATCATGGTATGCAACATCTCTGTACAGCTCCGTATCATCCGGCTACCAATGGTCTAGCTGAAAGATTTGTCCAGACTCTGAAAGGATTTTTAAGGAGTACTGTGACAGAACGCAAAAGCTTACCTCAACTACTCCAACAATTCTTGTTGCAGTACCGGAACACAACTCACCCAACCACCGGCCAGCTACCAGCAGTTTTGATGTTTGGCAGACCACTCAGGACAAAGTTAGACTTATTGCAACCGGACAAAGAGGGTCAAATGGACATCTCACAGGAACAACGTCATGTACAGAAACAGCAGGAAAAGATGAAGCATGGAAAGAGTTCACGCACATACAATATAGGGGATCCAGTCTGGATGCGGATGTATAGAGGGCCAAACCGTTGGTCTCCGGCACTGATTTCCAAGGTTTTGGGATTCCTCACCTATGAGGTTAGCACGTCCAATGGTCTGCACACTAAGAGACATTCAGCCCAGTTACGGCCCAGATCTGTTATTGACAAACAACTGAATGACCAGGCTGAAGAGTCGACAGACACGGATATATGGATGGGCGTCTGGCATGATAATGGAGATGTATTTTCACAAGAAGAAGAGGATTGTGCCCCGTCGAGGGAAGAAATAGATGGTGATCGTCTCAGTGAAGCAGATTCCACTTCACATGATCTGGCTGGAAATGTCAGTTTAGCTCGGAATCAAAGAGTCCGGCATCCTCCAGAACGCTGGCAAGTTCCAGACCCATTGAGGGATTTCCATCGGAGGAGTAAAAGCTTGCGGAACCACAGATACTATGTGAACCGAAAGCACAGATTACAGAATGGAAGTCAGGAGGGAAGATACATAGACTTGTACTGGACATTTTTGTTTGTTTTGTGTTTTTTTTCCTTTTAAGAAAAGGGAGGAGGTGTGGTGTAGTTATGCTGGCTGCCAATGGGGGGGAGTGGGTGTTTATTTTGGCAGTTGGCTGTTGACAGTTGGTCGTCCATTTCGTCTGACAGTTGAGACTGACTAGTGCCGCAGCCAGTTGCGGTTATAGGAAACCTGTGTGCTTAGTTGTTAATAAACCTATTAATGAAAACCCAAAACGTCTTGTATTATCCAGAACACTACATATCTGTGTCCAGATCTCTATACACTAACACGCATGGTAATTATATATATATATATATATATATACACACACACACACAATGTATCTGTGTGTCCAGATCTCTATACACAAACACGCAATGTATCTGTGTCCAGATCTCTCTATATACTAACACGCAATGTATCATTATAAATATATATACACAATGTATCTGTGTCTAGATCTCTATATGCTAACACGCAATGTATCTGTGTCCAGATCTCTTTATACACGAACACGCAATGTATCACACACACATATACACACAATGTATGTGTCCAGATCTCTCTATACACTAACACGCAATGTATTATATATATATATATATATATATATATACACACAGTGTGTGTGTGTATCGGTGTCCAGATCTCTATCAACGAACACGCATGGTATCATATATATATATTATATATAGACGAAATATGGATGGGGAGGCACTTGAGGACTTGATAAACAAAATTTATTGAAAAATCATATTAAAACCAACGTTTCGGCCCCTAAAGGCCTTTTTCAAGGTGCAAAATAACATACAGTGACATACTTATATACAGATAGAGACAAATAACTCACCCAATCCCGCTCATACCAATGCCCCGCCGTGTGAAAAGGCAACCCGGAAGTATCGGGTGCGTGTGCGTGGTGACGTGTTGGGGGGCGTAGCTGATGCGTTTGTTGCCATAACAACCCCAACAGAATACAATGGAGAGGATATCAGGAGAGCGAGAAGGGGGCAGGGATAGCAAGCCACCCCCTTCTCTCTTCCCCCCTCCCTCGGCATTCCTTTCCATGGCAACGGACAACGTCCATTATGCACGCTGGGGTTTATATTTACACCCTGAATAAACTCTTGAATCTTTTCTTGGGGAGATGACTCACGGGGGACTCCTCCTGTTTTTATCATTATATGTATCGGCCTGGCTTTCCATCTCGCTCTCCTGATATCCTCTCCATTGTTTTCTGTTGGAGTTGTTATGGCAACAAACGCGTCAGCTATGCCCCCCCCAACACGTCACCACGCACCCGATACTTCCGGGTTGACTTTTCACACGGCGGGGCATGGGTATGAGCGGGATTGGGTGAGTTATTTGTCTCTATCTGTATATAAGTATGTCACTGTATGTTATTTTGCACCTTGAAAAAGGCCTTTAGGGGCCGAAACGTTGGTTTTTATATGATTTTTCAATAAATTTTGTTTTTTAATCAAGTCCTCAAGTGCCTCCCTATCTATATTTCGTCTATGTATCCTGTCTATGGGAGTTAAGCACTGAGGCCATTTAACATCTATTTTTACTGGGGACCTCCTAGGAGTTAGCCACTCGGGGAAACGAGTGCCCGGTTGACAGAGATATATATATATATATACATACACACACACAATGTATCTGTGTGTCCAGATCTCTATACACTAACACGCAATGTACCTGCGTCCAGATCGCTCTATATACTAACACGCAATGTATCTGTGTCCAGATTGCTAT
Organism: Leptobrachium leishanense; assembly: GCA_009667805.1. NCBI lineage: Eukaryota > Metazoa > Chordata > Amphibia > Anura > Megophryidae > Leptobrachium > Leptobrachium leishanense. The sequence goes on along the minus strand of CM019067.1, from coordinate 325,243,611 downwards.
ACACGAACACGTAATGTATCACACACACATATATATATATATATATACACACACACAATGTATCTGTGTCAAGATCTCTCCATACACTAACACGCAGTGTATCACATATATATATATATATATCTATATATACAATTGTGTTCAAAATTATTCAACCCCCACTGAAATTGAGTGTTTTGGCCAGTTTGACATTGATTTTGATCATTCAGTCATCTTGCTTACAATTAAATCAAAGAGGCATGTGTAGGTCAGACAAATATAACATAACATTTATAATGAAATAACCACAAATGTCTTTTCTGTGCTCACATCATTATCAGTTTTATTCAACCCCCAAGTGACATTCAATCTTAGTACTTATAACTGTAAAAGGATGTTGTACTAACAGCTTTTAAACGTGAAGCATAGCTTGACACAAGTGTCTTGCAGCGATCTACGGGTAGCTTCGCCCATTCGTCATGGGCAAAAGCCTCCAGTTCAGTCACATTCTTAAAGAAAGCAGTTGCAGTGCGCAAGCCTAAGTCCCACCAGAGGTTCTCAATCGGATTTAAGTCAGATGACTGCGATGGCCACTCCAAAATGTTCCAGCCTTTAATCTGCAACCATGCTCTAGTGGACTTGGAGGTATGCTTGGGATCATTGTCCTGTTGAAAGGTCCAACGTCTCCCAAGCCTCAGGTTTGTGACGGACTGCATCACATTGTCATCCAATATCTCCTGGTACTGAAGAGAATTCATGGTACCTTGCACACGCTGAAGCTTCCCTGTACCTGCAGAAGCAAAACAGCCCCAAAGCATGATTGACCCCCCGCCATGCTTCACAGTAGGCAAGGTGTTCTTTTCTTCATAGGCCTTGTTCTTCCTCCTCCAAACATAGCGTTGATCCATGGGCCCAAACAGTTCTAATTTTGTTTCATCAGTCCACAGAACACAATCCCAAAACTTCTGTGGTTTGTCCACCTGACTTTTGGCATACTGCAGTCGACTCTTCTTATTCTTTGGAGACAGCAAGGGGGTGCGCCTGGGAGTTCTGGCATGGAGGCCTTCATTACGCAGTGTGCGCCGTATTGTCTGAGCTGAAACTTCAGTACCCACATCTGACAAATCTTTTCTCAGTTCCTCAGCAGTCACACGGGGACTTTTCTCCACTCTACACTTCAGGTAGTGCACAGCAGTCGAAGTCAGCATCTTCTTTCTGCCACGACCAGGTAGCGTTTCAACAGTGCCCTTAGACCTTGAATTTGCGAATGATGCTTCCTATGGTCTCTCTTGGTATGTTTAACATCTTTGCAATCTTCTTATAGCCATTGCCCTTCCTGTGAAGAGTAATCACCTCTTCTCTTGTCTTCCTGGACCATTCTCTTGACTTCACCATGTTTGTAATGTTGGAGATTATTGACTTCTTTAATAGGTCAGGGATATATTAATTATGACGCATATTTTTCTTATTGTTGATATACATAGATATATATATATATTATTGACAGTGCCTCCAATACCAGCGGTATAAATTGGTTTTTAACCCCTAAAATAGGGATTAATAACCAATCAATGAATATACATCTTAACAAATATATGGCGCGTTATCCCGAGTTCTTTTGATGCTCTCTAGATATTTTTAAACACAATAAAATCAATAAAGATATGAGACTGCGTAACGGTAAAACAATTCAAACCAAAATTTATTCACACGTCAAGTTTCATACAACCTATGTTATCAACGGATTAACAAACTACAATTTACAAGTGATTATAGATCGTGATTAGTAGCGATACTGTGACACGCAATAATCTAATGGACAGATATTTTAGGTTTATAGACCGCACCACAGATATGCATGCCTCAATTCTTAAACACCAAGCTCTATTCTATTCACTTAAACCTTTCCCATTATAAACCAATCCTCCACCTGGCTAAGATAAACACTCAGTTACTGGGCATCACCTGCAGCACAATTTATTATTGTGGGGGCCTATTCACTAAATGCAACTTCCTTCAGGGAGATACATAACACACTCGATAGGGAGACTATCTCTTCCACAGATCAATCACAGCACTTCATTCGATATACGTTAACCTAACGCTTCTTAATGACTTACAGTGCATGCATTCATTCGGAAGGGCTGCAAGATGGATATGGAAGGAGTTATGCTAGGTTATGAATGGGGCGGACGGCACTTGACATATAAAAGCTATTTCACGGTCCCAGCGTATCTCACTATAGGTATAAAATTGATATTTTTAGATGTCCACAAACAGTATTCTTGGAATATAAATAATTTCACTAAATTATGGCTCAAGTATGCAGCCGGTAATAGTTTCCTCCTTAGTAGTCCTCTGCAGTGGACTGTAAAGGCAGAATTTCTATTCTACTGATTATTAGGCTCAAACAGCAAAATAATTCATTTATATTCCTTTAGTTTGTGATGGACATCTAAAGTCAGGACTATGCAATTAGAAAATAGATATCATATTATGCAGGTATACTTTACCATCTGGTTAGTGAAGATAGAGTGGTGGAAGGTTAGGGTGTGGTCGGTCTTAAAGGGGCGGCCGATGGTGATTGCCTTTCTTCCCTCCAAGCGTCCCTCAGGTCTCTCTCCAAGCTTTTCTCAGTGTCTTGCTCTGGAGTGTCCCCTCTATATAGTGGTCTTCCGCCCAGTTTTAGATCTAGCCCATCACTATGTGGCCTCATTTGATTGGAGGATATATATTCATAAACTCCAGGGGTCTGTCCAGGTGTTATGTTACCTGGCCAGCAGATGGCGCTCTCAGATCAACCATCAACCTTCTGCAGGAATTAATTTATGGGCTTGGCCAATCTTTTACTGGTTTGGGGTCGTTTTATTCCTATATCCCGGGACTCCATAGATTTTATTAACAAATTCAAATTTATTTCTATTGTGGCATCTCATCCCCCTTTACTTATATCCACAGGGATGTGTATGTGAGGGGACATGCAATCATTCATTCGTGGTATCGTTTTTTAACAGTCACACGTTACCCGACTTAATCGGCTTCATGCGGATTAGTACACCAGACATTTGTGATGATCAACTAAATGTGGTAGGGCCTCTGTTTTTATAAGATGCTAAAATTATCAGTTCTAACTAATAAATATTCTCATACCATATAGTACATATTGCCGAATAGCAAGCTGGTTTACCCAAAACCCTTCTTTGGGTTTTTTTTTCTTTATTGGGCAACCCATTGTTCCATGTTTACGTGGTCTTCAGAGTTTCGATGTGACGAAATAAACACAATACTGAGATATCTCTCTTAGTTGTCATTGTGTTCCCTTACTTTTAAACCATTTGATCTAAACCCTGTTTGGTTGTAACAAATAAATAAAATAAACAGAGTCCATTAGACTGTCTTTGATCAATGTTAAATGTCCTTTCTTGTATGCGTAACACTAACGAGTTTAGCTTATCTCTTGTTCTTGTTCTATATTAACGACGCAGACAAGTTGTTCGTGTGGCGCAATTCCTGGCCCCAAATTTAAACATTCCTGCGTTATAGAAATTTCATATCTAAAAAGGTCTGACAGTAACCACACCAGTAAATGTCTAGAAGGAGCTGAGTATCACAGTCATTTTAAAGCTGCCTAATTGGTGCTTATTATGCTTTATTGCTGCTCCGTGACATCCACAGGTGTTTTCAATACCTGATTGAAAACACTTGAATGAACCTCTGTTCTTCAGAGTGGTAGTCTTTAAGGGGTTGAATAATTATGTCAATGAAGAATTCACAAAAGAAACATTTACTACTGTATTACAAAACCAATTGATGTCATTTTAGTTGCATATGGTTCTTTAAAAAGTCCTTGTAGGATTTCATTCTGAATACAATTACAAATGTACACTAAATTCCCTAAAACCCTTTACAGCATTGGGGGTTGAATAATTTTGAATACAACTGTACACACACACACACACACACACACACACACACACACAATGTATCCGTGTCCAGATCACTCTATACACTAACACGCAATGTATCACACCTGTTTTCAGCATCGGAGAAGGCTGCACACGTGTATTAAAATAAAAGGTTTATTTCAAATCATTAAAAAAAATTACCTACATGTCGGCCCTCACAGAAGCTATTTTAAGGTTGAGAATAGCTCCTGTGAGGGCCGAAACTTCGATCAATTTTTTTTAATGATTTGAAATAAACCTTTATTTTAATACACATGTGCAGCCTTCTCCGATGTTGAAATATATATATATATATATATTTAATATTGCAGAAGCCACCTGCACATCATAGGAATTCAAAGAATTGCATCCCAGAGCTCCTGTGCCACATTCCCCATATGCAGCAAGGAATTCTGGGTAGGATATGCAAATGACCTCTGTCTCACTTTTATGCATCCTGGATCTGTTATTACACAGAACCCCAAAATCAATGCTATGCCACACTGTAGCTTTGTAGCAAAGATAAGGTTATATATATATACACACACACACACACACACATACTTGAACGGAGATATATTGTATGTATGTATATATACAGTCATGGCCGAAATTGTTGGCACCCCAGAAATTTTTCCAGAAAATCAAGCATTTCTCACAGAAAAGTATTACAGTAACACATGTTTTGCTATACACATGTTTATTCCCTTTGTGTGTATTGGAACAAAACAAAAAAAGGTAGGAAAAAAAAGCAAATTGGACATAATGTCACACAAAACTCCAAAAATGGTCTGGACAAAATTCTTGGCACCCTTTCAAAATTGTGGATACATAAGATTGTTTCAAGCATGTGACGCTCCTGTAAACTCACCTGGGGCAAGTAACAGGTGTGGGCAATATAAAAAAAAAAAAAAAAAAAAAAATCACACCTCAAAGCAGATAAAAAGGAGAGAAGTTCACTTAGTCTTTGCATTGTGTGTCTGTGTGTGCCACACTAAGCATGGACAACAGAAAGAGAAGAGAACTGTCTGAGGACTTGAGAACCAAAATTGTGGAAAAATATCAACAATCTCAAGGTTACAAGTCCATCTCTAGAGATCTAGATTTGCCTTTGTCCACAGTGCGCAACGTTATCAAGAAGTTTGCAACCCATGGCACTGTAGCTAATCTCTCTGGGCGTGGACGGAAGAGAAAAATTGATGAAAGGTTGCAACGCAGGATAGTCCGGATGGTGGATAAGCAGCCCCAAACAAGTTCCAAAGAAATTCACGCGGTCCTGCAGGCTCAGGGAGCATCAGTGTCAGCGCGAACTATCCGTCGACATTTAACCTCCCTGGCGGTCTAATTTTTTCAAAATTTCATGTCTAAAAGCGTCTCAATTTTTTTTTTTAAAGAAAATGTGTTTTTGTACATAGTTAGCCTGTAATAATTAGGAATCACGCACTGAAATCCGTGCAAGAGTCCTTACTGGTAAAATCCTTTATAAATAAATAAATAAATAAAAAAATAGTAAATACACTGAGTCCGATAAAGTTTGAAACACGACATAATAATTTATTATCCCAAAAATAATTATCCAAAATAATGCAAATAAATGATATTCAATAAAATACAACAACAAAAAACACTGAAATCTGTCTGAAAACAAGAGTAAGAGGATGTATGGTCTATTTCTTACCCTGTACTGCCACCTAGTGGCCGTTCGTAAACATTGTACTTTGTATTCTACAATGTAAAATTATATTTTTCTAAGTTTTCTGCTGGTCCCGCCCTCCATGTATCATGTGACTCGCAGGGAGCCTTCCAGGAAGCAGCTCGCCGCGATCACACTGCGGGGGACAGCGAGGGAGCCAGGAGGAGGGGAGTATGCATCTAGCCCGAGTGTGGCTCGGGGTTACCGTTCACGGTAGTGAAATTTAACCCCGAGTTTACACTCGGGAATACCGCCAGGGAGGTTAAATGAAATGAAACGCTATGGCAGGAGACCCAGGAGGACCCCACTGCTGACACAGAGACCTAAAAAAGCAAGACTACAGTTTGCCAAAATGTACTTGAGTAAGCCAAAATCCTTCTGGAAAAAGTCTTCTGGACAGATGAGACAAAGATAGAGCTTTTTGGTAAAGCACATCATTCTACTGTTTACCGAAAACGGAATGAGGCCTACAAAGAAAAGAACACAGTACCTACAGTGAAATATGATGGAGGTTCAATGATGTTTTGGGGTTGTTTTGCTGCCTCTGACACTGGGTGCCTTGAATGTGTGCAAGGCATCATGAAATCTGAGGATTACCAAAGGATTTTGGGTCGCACTGTAGAGCCCAGTGTCAGAAAGCTGGGTTTGTGTCCGCGATCTTGGGTCTTCCAGCAGGACAATGACCCCAAACATACATCAAAAAGCACCCAGAAATGGATGACAACAAAGCGCTGGAGAGTTCTGAAGTGGCCAGCAATGAGTCCAGATCTAAATCCCATTGAACACCTGTGGAGAGATCTTAAAATTGCTGTTGGGAAAAGGCACCCTTCCAATAAGAGAGACCTGGAGCAGTTTGCAAAGGAAGAGTGGTCCAAAATTCCGGGTGAGAGGTGTAAGAAGCTTATTGATGGTTATAGGAAGCGACTGATTTCAGTTATTTTTTCCAAAGGGTGTGCAACCAAATATTAAGTTAAGGGTGCCAAGAATTTTGTCCAGCCCATTTTTGGAGTTTTGTGTGACATTATGTCCAATTTGCTTTTTTTCCTCCCTTTTTTTGTTTTGTTCCAATACACACAAAGGGAATAAACATGTGTATAGGAAAACATGTGCTACTGCAATACTTTTCTGTGAGAAATACTTGATTTTCTGGAAAAAGTTCTGGGGTGCCAACAATTTCAGCCATGACTGTATACATATACACACACACACTTTTTTTTTAGCAGAGCCTAAGCTTAAAAATCTTGTATAAAATAAGCAATGGGTTACCGCCGGTTGTTGAAATCTTGAAATGGATAAAAGGTTAAAATTTGTGAATTGAAACACTGAAAATCAGGGCATTTTCCTGGAATTTCGGTGCCGTTTGACATTCTGTGAATAAAAGACGTGTTAGTTCTTTGACAATTTTGGTGCCGCTTGATTGCAGTGTATTTTGCTTTCGATTCACCCGTATTTGGCGAATTGATAGCTTAGTGCAGTGGTCCTCAGGTCCCTGTAACAGGTCAGGTTTTATTAAGGATCACCTTGGGTAAATGGAGACTGAATCCTGCAGTCACTGAGCAGCAACTCATATCACCTGTGCTGTGCTGCACATATCCTGCAAACCTGGCCTATTAGGGAGACCTGAGGTCCGCGGTTGGGAGCCACTGGCTTCGTGAATAGACAAACCGGCCCGAAATTTCACCGAACTGAGAAATTTGTCGTCTGGTGCAATTCAGAGGTCAGTGTATAACCGCTTTGCTATCAGTGCTGAGTTACGCTGTGGTTGTGTGTGTGTGCGCAGTGCGCACATCTTTGTGTATGCATTGGAGGCACATACAGGGGACTTTCAGAATGGTGTTGTATACACAGTGTGAAGTGATTCTTTTTGCACATATAGTGATCCCCAATGGTTTTTGTTGATTTACTGTAAATATTAGCGTTTTGGGATGCTTGGCCACAATTATGTGTTTCACGTGATTTTGGTGTTTTTCGTAGTTGTTTGGAATTATCCAGTTGGTAGGTAGTGACCACACTGAGCTTCTGAGATTCTTAATAGTAGTTGGCATGGCATTAAAGGTCTCGCTTTTCATGTAGAATAACCACTGTAACAACCAGGGTAGCAGTATTGTATAGTATAACCGTTGTGCCGCGGCAGGAAAAAGGCCCCACGCATGTTGGGAATATTGCAAGTGTTATGGGGGATATTTGCATATAATCATGAGACCTTTTGGTGACGTGACACAAGTGTAACATGACATGCATTTATGTTTCAGACACACCATAGACTGGCCGTCCACTGGGTCCGTATTTGTGCGATTGTACAATATCGTCTGATCGATCCCACAACATGCAGGTGAATCAGCTCTCTTTCACTGCCTCCGACTTCCAGACAAATTTTGCGACACCAGACTAGCGATCTTTCCCATTTCAATGGGATTTATCAGACGATGCTGGGACAATCTGGTACAATTTACATGAAAAAGATGAGTGGTATAGTTAAACCGCCGTGCCACGGCAGGGGAAATCGCCCCATAGAGAAGTGATTTGACAACCCATAGGATTCAATGTATAAAATATTTTCCAGTTCTTTATTTTTTTCATCCGCAGCAAAAAGCCTTTGTAGTTACTGATTTTTTTTTATTTTAGAATTTTTTTGGTATTTTTCTGGATTTTTTTTGGGTGAAATTTTGGCTTCCCCTTTTTTTTTTTTTAAAAAAAAGGCTTTTTTTTCTTGTTTCTTTAAGTCGGTTGTGTTCATCATTGATGCCCTTGGTACTGAAACCTCTTTCGGCACCAGGGACAGGGGGGTGGGGTTTAACCTCAACCCCTGCAGCCTTCGGCTTTCTTTAAAAAAAAAAAAAGTCAGCTTTGGCTGCGTTCTGATGGGGCTGTCCTTGGTGCTGAAACCCCATTTCAGCACCAAGGACAGCCACCCCCCCGCAGCAGGTTTTTCTTGGTTCAGTGGCCTGTCCATCAACAACTCTGATCGGCCAACGGCGTTGTCCGTAGGTGGATGACCAAGTCTGTCATCAGGTTACGGACCCAGTGGACGGCCAGCTTATACGCAGTCTGAAGGGCATTTTATACAGGATTTTAATCACTTTGTCACACGAGGTCAGCGGTGAGCGTTTCAGTTTATTTTATAACATTTCAGATAAAGGATGCCCGACCTGCATCAAGATCAGCAGGAAAAGATCAAAACACTCAAACGGCAAGAGAAAAAGAGACCAGACGCCGGATCCATATTTACCTGTAATTTATTGTTCATTTCAATATACAAAAAAAAGAGATAAAAACTTGAAATAGTCCTTCCTAAAATGTTCTCCTATTGGTTACGGCGTGGCTGCTTCACACGGGGCAAACGCTACATTCATCTTTATTTCGCCTGGCTCCCAGTGTCGGTCACTAAAGCAGTCAAACCCCAAAAACGCTGTATTCTGGCCTAAGCTCACTACAGTATATAGGGACAAAGCTTCACAGCAAATGTTTGAACTATGATACATTGTTCTCTCAAAAATAAAACACCTTCATGTCTTCACTGCAATACAACGAACGTACGGTTTTACAGCCGACGCGGCCGGCCGGTAGCTCTCTAGCTGTTGGTCTTGCAAAAAGGTTTTGTGTCGAGAAAGATCCGCTCCCGAAAAAAAACTTTACAGGAGGCGATCTTAAAAGCGTAAAAATCGAGAAAAATCCTATTTACCCAAGAGAAAAAAAAAAAGTAGTAAAATTTTCCCCAGTTTCACTTTTGGCAAATTGTAAAAATAAATTAGGAAAAATAAAATAAGTATATTTATATTGAAAAAAAAAAATGCTTTGTTTACAAGTTCCTCAGGGGCGTGAACACAAGAGCTACACCCAGCTTTGCCCCACCCACTCCTCCCTCACCTTGAGGAACGTAATATTTTAGACTGGGCGTTGGATTTGCATGTACGACCTTGGCTGCAGAGCTACCATTGGTGCCAGCGCTATTTTTCGAGATACAGATATAATCTATTTATACACCGTGGATTCGTACGTTTAGATATACCTGTCACGCGGGGGAAGAAAAAGAAGTCCATCTGTTTAATACACGTTACAGCGACAGGCTCCTTGTGTGTTTATATATATATATATATATGTCTTTTTAACAGGTATTTTAGCGTTGTTAAGTCAGTAGTATAAACTATCTCTGCTACAATCGCTTTTTTTTATGTTCTATAGCTACAACAGTGAAACATAACATTGTATCATTTACATTTCACTTCTCGTCGTATTCAAACAGTACTGATGAAATGGAACCGTGGACCGCGCGCATCTTTACATCCGACTCTGACAATGACTTCCCCTGCAAAGCTGCTCTGTATGGGAATTCTTATTTTCACTTTTTTTATTAGTATTTTCATTCAAACCAGAATTTGATTTTTTTTTTTTTTTTTTTATATAAAAAAAAGGAAAAAATATCTTTAAGAAAATGTAATAGAAATTAAGAGCAGACGGTATCTTTTGAATAAATTCGAAGAAGTCATCGTAAGTTTTACGGTAAATCCCGCCCCCCCCCCTGACATTGCTATTTGGAGACAAAAGACGCTTGCTGATGCCAGAAACATTCCGTACATATATATTATTATATACACACTGTATAGATGTAAGACAGTGCTGTTTAAAATGACCGGTACATTCACAAAATGTGCTTTTTTGAACAAAAACAGAGAAAGTTGCAGTTTTGCGATATCAAAAAAACGTAGAGGAACGTTAAATTTGCATTCAGGCGAAATCCCTAATTTTTTTGGAGGAGTTTTGGAGCATCTTATAAAATGTAGGGCCGTGAGGAGGTTACCTGGACACCCCAGAGGTTTCCCCATCACAATCCCCACTACGACCTCTCCGTGGTTATCGTGGTTCAGAAACATCTGGGGGGGTCGGCAACAATGACAAATCGCACGGCTTCGGAGCAAAAGCGCTCTCACTCTACCACCGAGTCTACACTTCCCACAATCCTCCCTGCCGGATTTTACTGTATCTGGGAACCTGCATTCTAAAAGGATTATGGGAAATTTCATTCAACCACAACTAGAACATTGTCAATCCACAAATTATAGCCAGGTGGCAGAAGCAAGTTCCATTTACGACGGGAGGTGGATAAAAAGGCAGACTGCGTGCGTGGTGTCCAAACATATTCTGGGGAAATGTTCCAAAATATAAATAATTCCTTGGTTTCCATGGTGATTACACCACAAGTAGAACTTTAGATGAATTGTTCCTTAGCCCCCTACACTTCTAAATGTCATCCAGGAAGCCCTGTGCGCCCCCACCCCAAATCAGGTAAAACAGAATACTACCCTGGTGGATTTCTAGGTTTTTTTACACTTTCTGTGCCAAAATCGGTTGAAATCTTATATTTTTGGCAGGTGCTGTATTTTCAATATATTGAACATCGCTAATTTAGTTTCAGCGATATCTTTAATAAAAAAAAAAGTCAAATTGGGATTTTGTCATTTTAAAATATTAACATTCCTGTACGTTTCTTGATAAGGCAGAAAACAAAAGGTCCATATTGAGGTTATTCCGATCTGAAATTTCACCAATCGAGCGAGCTTTTCCAGGCGGGTGAATCGCAGGCTTGGGAATGGCATTGCGTGGATCTACAATTTGGATGAAAACGAAAAGGTTCTCCTTGAAAAGTGTTTAAAAGCTTCTCCTGGTGCTCTGACTGCCTTTTAGGTGGACCTTTTAGATGGAGCGTTGACTGAACAGCTTCCGCACGGAGCTCTGCCCAGACCAGGAAGTCACTCAGCCAATCAGGATGCACAGTTATACTTTTATGGCTGTTCCAAACTTTATGTTTGTGCACTGGGAGGTTATTAGGACTGCAGAAATTTGGAACAAGATCTCTCGTTTCTCCCTTGATTCGGTTTACATAAACGTGGAAGGACATGACAAAACGGTCATTTCCATTATACAGTGTTAGAAGGCAACGTCGGCTTGGAGAGTTGTGTGGGGTTTCTCTACGGACATGATGCACAAAGTCAGCGTGACACGGAGCAGCATGTCCACGCGGGGGCTGCCCACAGGCTCCCAACCTGTGCCACAGTCTCCTGCAGCACTCGAGAGCTGGGTACCCAAGCAGCAGCACTTGGCCGGAGCGTCCCGAATCCGAAAATACCAAAATCTGGAAAGCCCGGAAAATTCAATTTTTCAGAGTTTCCCACATTCTAGAACTCTGGATACCGGGTGATAAACATGTATACAGGAACACACTTTGTGGGTGAAGGTGTGATGGTGCTCTCACAAAGAAGTTGTGGTCTCGTCTTTACTGCAACAGAACATGGTGGCCATCTCCGTGCTTTGTTTTCCTTAGGGCTCGTGGTCAGCAACCTTGGCCTTCCAGATGTTTTGGAACCACACCTTATGTTCAGCCTCACTTTATAGACTGGCTCAACCTCAAGGGAAATGAAGCTCTGAAACATCTAGGAGGGCCAAGGTTGCCGACCCCTGCCTTAGAGTATTCAAGATGTCTGTGTAGATGTGGACAGTAGACGTTTTTAGCAGAGAAAAACTGACAGCGGTGCATAGATCTAGTTCATGACATCACATCCCGTCTCCAGTACTAAGGCACTGCAAAACATGTAGGAGCGAGAGGAACCCCCACATGGAGCATTGACGGGCGTAATCAGACTTCAGCTCATTTGTATCTCCATTATTGTTGCTGATACATCTATGCTGTCCATGTATGTTGAAGAGAAGTCAACGCACACACAGTAGTAGACATTTTTCAAGAAAAATATGGAGATCTGTTACGGGTACAAGTTTTTATGGTCACGACATGTCATGTAAAAGCCCCACTAGGTACGCCAAAAAAAACCGGGCACTGATGCAGTGGTGAGCTTAACACGACTGGGCCTCATGTTGTGACCAAAGCCTTGTGTTTTGATGAGTAGTTTGGCCCTTTTTTGTTCTTTGCCAATACATACTGTGCGCGCCGCGCACTTCCTGCAAATTTAGGGAATTTTAGCAGCCCGTTTTCTTGCCAATGCATGTACTGGGTCGCGCTCCCCAACTCTACCGGGGCAAGTTACCTACTGTGGCATCGTACCATAGGATGGACACATTTATGGTTTGAAGGGCGGGAAATGGGTGTCTTTTTAACTATATATTTTTATGTCTAATGGAAATGGTTAATTCTAGAGTTTTATTGGATATTAGGACATTGGATAGATTAAATATATATATTTAAAGGAACTCTTTACAGTAATAAAGAGGTCGGGATGTGATGAGTGCCCCCCTCCTCCCAGCTCTCCCTGAACTGGCAGAAACACTTGAAGTGGAGGTGTTTTCTCCACAGCACCCAGAATTTGCGAATTTCCCGGCTGCTGGTCATCAGATCAGTCACTAGTGAGGTCACACACAGAGCGCAGCCGACGTCACCCTCTTAGATCAATGCTGTAGCGAGCATTCTCAGAGGCAGCGATGGATCAGATCTGTGCATGCGCGTGCAGCTCCGATCCATCACTCTGCGCAGGCGCTACAGAACCTGCATACGTACAGTGCGCAAGTACCGTCGCGGAGCGCAGTTGTGTAGGAGCACAAACTGTGTGGAAAAGCTTCAGGGACTTCCGGGTTCGGGACTCCCTGAGCCAAAGAGGAGGAGCAGCTCGCGACGAGGAATAAAAGGCGAGTAAAATCCCCAAAGGAAAAAATAATTGGGCAAAGGCCGTCAGCAGGATCTGCCCGATTGTTTAAGGGCTGATAAAGGAACACTATGAAGAGGAGAGTATCCTTTGCGCCCGACACATCCACACAATGCCATCCCATAATTTTATACAATTTCTTCTGAAAACCTTCAGAAACACGATTCCTGTATTTCATAACACGTTACATTTTCATTATTTTCCCACAAAACCATGAAATTCCTGTGTCGAATGGCAAAAATTCCAAGATAGCAACACTGTTTAAACATGAGATCTGAGGTAATCGGTTTACAGCTGGATAAGAAGTCAGAAACCAAAGAGCAGGATGAATTATGGGTAGGATTGGAGGTGGTGGAGACGTCTAAAAACTGATTTCCGGTACAATCAAGAACAAGGCGAAGGTGTATAAATGTAAAGACGTTTACAGCAGTTGTTCCCTCTTCCCCCTCCAGTGAAACAAAGGCACAAAACATGTCAGTGTTCGACTTCAACCCTTCGAGCAGCGGAGAGCGTCGCCACCAGAAAACGCGAGCGCGTCCATCTCCGGATCTGGCACGCAAAGCGTTCTATAAAGACGTAGAGAAGAAAGTGTTCCATCACAGAGGAAAAATGTCACCAAAAAAAAAAAAGGAAAAATAAAAAGTGTATCTGAGGTCTCTTTTAAAAAAACAAAAAAATCCACGAGATACAATGTAGAGCTTAACAAGAGCCGCGACAGAGACGAGAGCTGAACAGACGGCTCCTTCCACACAACACTCGACGTTACGATGAAGGGTTGCACATTCATAGACACAAAGCTATAAAGTGATAATGCACTTGTATCACATATCAGCTGATCGTCGGATCGGACACGTTCCGATCCCAGGGCACCTGCGGGAAACTAGGTTTAAGGTTTCCCTGCTGCGCAAGACATGGTAAGACGGTCTGCTGTGACTTTACATCAGGTCCCGGCCAACTCGGCCCTCCAGATGTCTTGGATCTACATTTTCCTACGAGGCTCTGCCAATCTAACGAGTGGCTGAGCATCATGGGTGGTGTAGTTCCAAAGCATCTGGAGGGCTGAGGCTGCGGACGACCCCTGCTTTAGATTATTGCCTGATAGTGGGTTTAAGCACTTCACGCGCCGGAAAGGGCACTTAAAGCATTAAAAAATACAATCTGAACTTCAATGTATCCGTCGACGTACATTCCTAATGATCGACTTTAAAAGGGACACAAATATAACCTTGTTTTAGAGACACAAATATAGCCAGGACAGCATTTTATTATTATTATTATTTTTAAAAAATTCAGCTGTAATCCTCGTGGTCAATTGGATGGAAAGCACCAAGCCCTGACACAACTGGAATCCAATATTCAATCCCTTCACCACCAAGTGGTTTTCCATAAAACCACTGGCAGGAGCCTAGGGTTTTATGGAAGACCACTTTATACTACCCTCTAAACCTATAACGAGCACAGGTAAATGTATATTGTACCAGCACCACCTATTGTGATCGCTAGCACTATGGAGAACTGCACACCATCACGCAGTACAAATGTTAAAATATAAAGATACTGGAGAAAGAAACCAATAAGTGCAGCGCTCAATTGGCATAGATTACCTTTTCTACGCACTCAACAGTAGTCCTAAAATTTTAAATCTTTCTCCAGAAAACGCCTGCGTAACAGTTTTCTATTGGGGTTTCGGTTGTACCATACAAACGACCGCATGGTGAATAAGGAGCGCCTCCCTTAGGCTCAGAACGACGTGAGTGAATCCATATGTATTTTATAGCTCTTGTGGTTTATTCGACCTACACCATGTCGATGTTTGTCTTTTAACCCTTTCGCTGCTGAGGCATTTCATGCCTCTGTGCTGAGCTCATTTTTTCCGGTTTCGCTCATCATGTTTAACCGCGTTTTGAAGCCTTAATTTATTATATGACCCAGACATATTATATATCGTTTTTTCCGGCAGACTCAGCAGATTCATAATATGTCAATATTATTTGTATACGTCATGTCCTGTCTGTATATTATAACAAAATATGCAATAAAATTAGAATTTTTCAGTAATTTACAATGTGTAAAGTGTTTTTTTTTTTTCCACATTTTAACAAGCGATCGTTTGCGGTTATATTTTCTATGGGATGCGCTTGTTAAAAAAATTAGAAATGGGGACTCGTTACATTTTTTTTGGGGAAAACTTAAGCGATTTTTAACAAACGCACCCCTTACAAAAATCGTTAGTGCAGCATCATTGTTCACATTATAAATTAAATGGGAACAATATTGCTGCATTAACAAAATAAAAAAATAAAAAATAATTTTTATTAATTTTATTTTTTTAAAAGGTCAGGTTTGGTATCTTCTGAAAGGCCATGCTCTGGCCAATCCAACGATATCAAACATTAACCCC
The DNA here is from genome assembly GCA_009667805.1 of Leptobrachium leishanense. Classification (NCBI taxonomy): domain Eukaryota; kingdom Metazoa; phylum Chordata; class Amphibia; order Anura; family Megophryidae; genus Leptobrachium; species Leptobrachium leishanense. The sequence continues at coordinate 325,227,945 of CM019067.1, read as the reverse complement.
TAGCTGCCACAGATCGGGAGATAGGGGGTTCCAATGAACCCCCTATCTCCACAATTGGTGGCAGCAAGGGGTTAACTCCAAGACTGACGTCATCGCGCTATGCACGATGACGCCAGTCATCAGGGAAAGTTCCCGGAAGCTTGGCTGACATCAGCGCGTCCTCCGCAGCCAACCCTTCCCGTGGGAGCGCGTTCTCCGCAGCGAAGTGGTTAAAGAAATCATCACGGTCATACAGTTCGGGACAGGGCTGAGGACGGCCGTAAAGAGTCCATCTACTTTCATAATAGAGCCAGGGAGTTTTTTTGCACCTTTCTCTAGATAGAAAGTTTGATAAAACAGTGTTGCACTAAAAATAAATTTTATTGTGTTTTTTTTTTTAGAGGTGATACGATCAATATTGACTGAATATAGGACTACTGTTGAGTGCATAGAAAAGGTAATCTATGCCAATTGAGCGCTGCACTTATTGGTTTCTTTCTCCTATAACTACCACAGTCTAAACGCAGTAATCACTATTACAGTGCATTTAGAGACTGTATGTACTGACCGACAGGAAGAGGGCTCCTATAGGCCGACTCTTCTGATGTCAATTGACAGGTAAACATCAGCAGCTCTGATTGGATCTCAGACTACTGTGACATTGCCATCACCAAGATGGCGGCGCCCTGTAGGCAAGACCGGTGCTCGTTAAAGCCTATTTTTTTTTAATGATCGTGTCTCCTTTTAAAATAAATTTATTACAGCCGCCCCCTCCCCATCTGATTGTTGGAAAACAGGTCTGCCTGGACCTGTCCCAATGTCAATTCGTACTGAAGTCGCAAATATATTTAAGTTCAGAATGAAAATAATTCTTACTATCCCCCTAGGAGATACATACGTTTAACATACCTGCCATTTCTGAAAATAGCATTTATGTTTTATACCAGACGAATGAGTGTTTTATTATAGTTTTTTTCTGCTGCGGTTTCCAGCAGAAAAAAAAAGGAACACAGATAATATATTATTCACATATGTATATACAGGTCACTGAACAGTATGATACACGCACAAATATATATATATATATATATATACACACGCACTCTCAGACGGAGGGTTACACGTTAGACAAAAATAAAATTGAACGATTTCAAGAAAAATATACATATTTTATGTTACAAAAAAATGGAAATAATTGTTCCCATAATTGATGGAGATGCTCCTTAAAAATCACCTCCATAAACCCTTTTTTTTTTTTAATTTTTTTTTTTTTTTTTACACAATAGTTCACTTATATACTTGCGTATATCAGATATAAATCACTAAAACACGATACACGGGGCGGGGCAGAAACAGAGAGAATCGCAGATGAACTACGTATTGGAAAGATCTTTGGATTCTCATTTTTTTTATTATATTCCGTCACTAAGCGGAATTAGTTAATAATTTCACATTGGGGGATTCTTATTGATTTTCAATATTTTATTAAGTTTATTTTGTAAAAAGGCAACAAAGTGATTTAGCAGAAAATTTTTGGTTCGACTGAGAATTAGGCCGTCTCCGAATGCTTTCGTGCAGCAAAATATAGCAGTGTAGGGAAAATTTAAATAAATGCTGAATATTAACATACAGAATTAATAACCAAAATAAAATCAGGGGTGAACAACGTTTTGGCAAAAATGTTCGTACCGAATGAACTAAAATTTATGCCAAGAAATAAAACAACTAATGGAATATTCCGTCTTAAAATCTTAGAACTATCATAAAGGTCTCGGGGAATAAATGATGTATAAAATATCCCAATATAAAAAAAATGGTTTGATGTGATGTTCTAAGTGCAGTGGTTGCGAGACGTTTAGATTCAAAATTGTCCTTGCACTTCAAGGGGTAAATATTGATTCTACCCCCATGCTGACAATTTGGGCCTACGACTTTTTATGGAAAGTTTAAATTCTAGTTAATGGGCATTTATTAGGAATTTATTTTGTAAGTTATGCAATGGAGAACATCTATGGAGATCAAGCTGGCCAGAATGTTGGATTAAACTCTACCTTTCATGAAGACCACATTCACACACTCGAGTTTTGAAGTATGAAGGTGCTAGAGTTGACTGGTTTGTTGACATAAAATTTAAGAGGCATTCCGGAGCTCACCCCACCTCCCCAAAAATACTTCTAGATTTATATAGACTGCAAACCAGCGTTCTGGATCCTGTTCCTTCAGAAGTCAACCCAAGAACTTCATTTGACGTCTCGCGAATATCGCTTGACTCTCAAACAATATTTGGAAGTAACCACATGGTGCAGAGTTCCATAAAAATCGATCACGGGGACTCATCGAATGGCCATATCTGTACAACTGTTTTTTAGAGTTTGTGGTATTATTTACGTTGCACTTTTTGTTCTGTTCCAACAAATGAAAACATCTACTGAAAGCCAACTGCAGAAGAACGTTGGGACAAAACCCACCAATCTAGGACTATTTTGACCTGAAAGCATGCAGGGTTTGAAACCGCTTTACCGATGCGACACGGATACAAAACTGAAACGGCCTCGGGTAGAACATTTGACACAATTTAAAGATTTGTCTATTTACTTAGGAGCTCAAAGTATATCCTGGATAATGGGGGGGGGGGGGTTCACCGCAAGGGTTTTCCGTTATTTGGCACTGTTACAAAGAAGGTCCTTATTAAATCCTAGTGGTCACAGAAGGACCTACTTTAAGGTTTGTAGAATTTAATAAAAAAAAAAAAAACACCTTTCAATACATGGTCATCGATTTCCAATTTTTGTTGGCCGAACGTTTGCGGTTGACGCGATAGTCTCCGCCTTCGTTATTCCCAATTTTGACTCTGTTGAAAGCCACCCGTCTTCGATCAAAGTCGTCGGAAATCGTGAAACCTCTTTGAAATTTACTTTCGATGACTGACAAATTCAGCTGCAAATATAATCTGCCGATAAAAACGACCTCCAACCCGCTCTCATCTGTATATTTCCTTGCCGAATCTCCACATTTTGAGTCGATTTAGAAGACGCCCGTCAATTTATACAAGGATTACCAATGCTGGTCTACAACAAATTCGATTATTCGTCATACAAATACTAAAACAAACCTAGAAAAAAAAATTCTCTTAAAAAAAGGTCAGGCAGGTACGCAACACAATTTGGTTGCCGTTTTCTAGGATGTCATCACCTCCGTTGCACCTGGAAGATTTGAAGGGACTTTTCCGACCCAAATTCAGCCGATAGTATAATGTCTAAAAAAAGACATACGCTGCAATAGACTATGAAATCAAATATGGCACTTACAAAAAAGTACATTAAAGCGTAAGAGGAATTAAGTAAAAGGGGGAAAAATGAACAACTGCTGCAAAGTTCATTTTAACTTGTAGTGTTGAGAAAGCAAGGGTGGGGGGGTGGTGGTTAGGAAGTGAACACCATCAGGAGAGAACAGTAAGCCTTTCTAATTCCCAAAAATCGATGATTTTACACCGTAGTGTTTAACAGATCAGTGTCCAAATCCAACACCGGTCACGCGATTGGAGAACCACTGCTCTACTGCTCCAACTGGTTGGCCTCCAAGAAGCCAACGACACAGGTGAAGGGATACGAAAACAAAAAGATAATAATTCCATCAGGTCCGTTCAATTAAATCCATATTGACCAGAAACACGAGTTGGTTTCGAAGTTTTGGAAAACGCAAAGGTTTGTCGAGCGAGATCGATTGGCCGAAATCTAAAGACCTGCTTCACCGAATACCGTTGGGGTCAAGGAGAATAGTCTTCAAATAAAAATTAAAAAAAAAAAAAAAAAAGACCACGGATGTGAAAAATAAAAAAATTAATTTGGTCATTAAAAGGAAGAAGATTTTGTTGATTTTGTTTTTTTTTTTATCTTATTAAAAAAAGGCTTACTGTGTTCTTAGAAAAAATGAACAAAGTTGAAAAAACAGCCGTTGTAGACATATAAATGATATGCACAATTATCTCATTTAGGCAGTTCATCTACAAATGTGTACAATTATTTACAGTGGTGCTTGTATAAAAAAAAAAAAAAAAAAAAAAAAAAAAAAAGTAGCACTTACGAAAAGATTTTCAAAAGTGTTTTTTTCTTTTTTAAAATCTTTTTTTTTTCTTCTTAATTATTTTTTTTCTTTAAAACTCCCATGTCAGAAAAGCCCAACTTACATTAAAATAGACTTACTACAAGACAACACAACTAAAAAATATATAATAAAACTTATACAAGTAGAAAATTCTGAGGTATCTCTGGTTTGAGGTGGTCTATGGTCATTACTTTTTTTTTTTTTTTTCTCTTTTTTTTTTTATACATTTGTATTTATTTTTCTCCATCGACCTCTTCGACGTTAGGTACACATCTGCTGCATAGGTCTCGCATGCATCCTGCGCTTGAAGAGGGAAAGACCTTGGAAGCCACGTCAATTGAATTTGAGTGTGAGATAAAAAAAAAAATAAAATTCTAAAAAAAAAAGAAGAAAAAAAAAAAAAATTGATTTTTTTTTTTCCATTTGGCCAAAAAGAAAAAAGGGGGGGAAAAAAAATTATCCAAGTTTCGAGAATCAGCAGCATCGGAAACATTCACAGATTTGAGCAAGGTTAATGGTATGCCTAGCGGATTTTTGAAATATGCACCAAGCTAGGTCCTTTTTTTTTTTTTTTTTTCTTTTTCTTCCTTTTTATATATATCTCGGGATAAAGAGAAAGATAATCTTACAAAACATCATTATGATGAATACCAGTTTTGCCAAATGTAATCCAGGCCACAGAGAATTTAGCTCGTGTTCTATACACAAACATTTTTGTTGTTGTTGTTAAAGCTTAAGGACTGCTAATCCGTGGACCTCTGAGTGTAGTGAAGGCATTGGCATTGACAAAAAATAACTTGACAACATGGTGCAACTTTAGACGGCTGATTTCAAGAACCTCCTATGTACAACACGACTTCGATTCCTTTATGGATGTTTGCATATAGAACGTGCCTTAAGCACGCCGGAACGTCTCGATTCTTTTCTCCACAGATCCCTTCTTCGCGGTCAACCGAGAGGTCGGGTCGTTCTTCTACCCAATCCTTAACGACAATGCTCGGCATTGAAACAAAAAAAAAAAGTGCATCCTTTCGATTTTTAATGGATACCTGAGAAGTAGCTCCATCGTGATCAACAGTTTGCCACATGTTGACCTTTCCAGTCTTGGGTCTGCTCTTCCCACACGTAGGACCTTCCGAGATAGGAGTTCCATGTCCTACAGCGAGAGGCTTCTTCGACGTGTTACAGAGGAACCCGTTAGATCCGTAGTAAAAAAAGACAAAGGTAGTTTTTTTTTTTGGAGCTTACTGCTTAGAGAGACGAAGAGGGTGGTCACGGTTGTAGAGAGAGAATTCTTCTTGTGGAAGGGGTGTCTTTATGTAACAGTCTTCAGCGTACTACAAGGTTTGCAGCATTTTGTTACCTAAGAAGAAAGTCGCTGGTCCTTCGAGGAACCAAGGTAATGTCACTTAAAAATGAGTTTCTTGAGGTTCTGAAGTACCTGCGCCACTCTGCATTCAAAAGGCGGCACCTGAATGCTTGCTGAGATGTCCATCTGTCTTTAATACAATATAGCAACGTGCTGGTAAAAATCGATCCCACCCGCCCAACCACCCCTCCCCATTAAAAAAAAAAAAAAAAAAAAAAGGAAAAAAAAAAAAATCATCAAAAAGTCAAGATAAAATAGCAGCTGCATAAATGTGTTTCCGCCCAGCACAAAGATTGTAAAAAAAACAAAACCAAAAAATCCTGTTTTGAGTCGTAAGCCCGGAAAGACAAAGCCCAAAAAAGTAACCTTGGACTCAGATACTGGACTCTTTGGGTGGCAAGTCCACATTGGTGACAGATGTAACGATGGAAACAAGGCAGTCCGAGGTAGTGCCGTTTACTAATTTGCGGACTTGGGAGATGCGTTCTTCCACGCAGCCAGCCGAGAGTCGGGCTTCCGCGTCGTGGTCCCAGCATTCCTCGATGGTGACGCATAATTGTGCCAACCCCTAATACAAGAGAAGCACAAAAGGAAAAGGAGGGGTCAGGTCACAAAGCCAGGAAACACACACACATGTATATATATGATAGATCGATATCTATCACATTTTAATAATAAAAAATTACATTTAATTAAAGCGCTATTCTACCCATACTGACCATTTTATCTTTTTTAAGTGGTCAGGATGTGACAAGCGCTCCCCCCCCCTCCCGCAGAGGGTGTATCGTCATAATGTAACACACCGGCGGTGACAAGAATACTTGATCTTCTTTATGGGTGGATTGAAGGCCTTTTAAACCTTAACCTCCCTGGCGGACGGTTTTCCCAAGTGTGGCTCGGGGTTAAATTCCTATGCTGAAAGCGGTAGCCCTGAGCCACACGCGGGCTGGATACAGTACCTGCACTCGCGAGAAGGGAATCAGGACGCAGCGATCGCACGGAGGAGAATGCGATTGCGGAGGTCAACGAGGGAGTGCAGGTACTGTATCCAGCCCGCGTGTGGCTCAGGGTTACCACTTTCAGCATAGGAATTTAACCTGAGCCACACGCAGGAAAACCGGGGGGGGGGGGTGTCAAATAAATGGTACAGATTCTGACATATGTCGGTGAGGTTAATGTAAAATCATTTTTGATGCCTGCAGACCGTATGGGTGTCAAGCCAATTTGTTTACGGAGTATCACAGTAGATAGTGGGTGTCTGAACCAGGGCCACCTCAACCACCTAGCTAGTTGTGACTTGGTTATGTTCACGCACATCTAACCACCCCAAAATGAAATGTCCCTGAAGGGAACATCAGCCGAGACTGTTTAAATTTGGTTCCATATATTGTTCGGGCGATACTTAACAATCTGTGCCTGAAACATTCTATGCTGCGACGATTCACACCGGTCCAACAAAGACTGGGAGAGACACGGACGCACCATGTGCGTTCATTTTGACACCCCCTCCCAATGTCCATCGTAGCGTTTCGATGGATCGGCTGGGAGGATCACAGGCGTCCGAAGGAAAGAACGTTCTTTGCGCTCTCCTGCACGTCCGTGTGGCCCCAGTTTAAAATGGTTGTAAATGAAAATAAAAGTCGAGGGACTTACAGGATGTTTTAACCACTGCTCTTTAAATCCGGGACGCATCTTCTTGTGCACCACTACATCTTGGAGATCTTCCAAAGACGGATGTTGGCCGATCTCTTCTTCGAACGGCAACATGTACTCGTCAACTGGGCCTATGGACACGAGAATATAGTAATTTGACATTGGTAGAAGCGTATATGTCTTATACGCGAGACAAGTAATAAGCAATAAGCATGTACTGGGTTCACGTCATGACCAAAGATACAAGACATCGAATAAATGTCCTCTGAAGACGCTGCCATCTACAACCACAAGGGGGACCCAAAGACTCACCATCGGCTGCCGTACATCTGGATACAATTTCCCAGAGGACCAGCCCCATGGCATACATGTCTATCCTGAGAAATGAGTCTCGCTGGAAGTTAATTGCTCCCTCTAGCACCTCCGGAGCCATGTAACGCCTGGTCCCAACCTGAAAGAAAGTACATTTTAGACTTAAAACTTAAACTTAGATTAGCTTTTCCTGTAACACAAAACATGTTCGCGGGATCATGGACATTGAGCTACAAGGTAGGTGATAAAAAGAACCAACACTTCTGGTCTTAAGCTCTTCTTGGTGGTTTGACGTTGATTTAAAGAGGTCGTTTTTATGGTAAATCTTTTCTATACAGTGTGTCTATAAAGTCCCACTTTGAGCCACTTTCAATTCATGGCAGACGTGTCACCAACAATCTTTCTGGTACGACCAGCCTGGCGGTGGAAAGGCGTAGGATACACTCCTAGAGAATATATAGAGTGAGGTGGGCATCCCTCCTCTTTGAGGGATCATCGCTTGGTTAATGGATGAATATGACCAAGTAGATTTAACTTTTTGGATGAGAATACTCGGAGTATTCTGTGACGACTCTACATGACGTTTCCCGAGATCGGATACGTGGTGTGAGATGATTTACCTGTCCGTGGGTATCTCCTGGGGGTTTTCCTGGTTCAAATCGTACAGCCAACCCAAAGTCTGCTAAAATCGCTGTCAAGTCGTTCCTCAAAAGGACGTTTTTACTCTTAAAATCCCTGGATAAAGAATATATTAAAAAGAAACCATAACTATCACTGTACTTCCAAGTCAAACCATGACTGGGTAACACCATAAAACAATAGTTAGTACGGAGGTTTAAGCAGTGGCTCCATTTCTAGACCTTTATCATTCATTAGTGCATCGATTTACAATCTACAGTTGAAGTCACCCTTCTGCACGATTACCACAATTACAAGCCTTTTCTTGTGACCATATTGTTTTGATGGAGGAACAATTTTCAGATCATTGTTTTACATGTACTTTTTAGAACCCGAGACAAGGACTGTGACACGCCGGAAATTGTGGTTCTACATTACCGTAGCTGAAGTAACACGGGAAAGGTGGTTCCAAAACCCCGACTCCAGCTTTAGAATTGAAAATATCTGCCAGGTGACCCCAAAAGCCAACCCCATCTAGCACAGGTCTTCTATGCAAGCAGGAGCAGCCAAGTCCCATCTGAGTGGAGCAATAGACATTGATATAGGTGGGATAGGGCTTGGACGATAACTGAATTAATTGTGGTTGACCAGGATTTTACTCTTGCAACAATCAAGGACTCTTGATTCGTTAATAGACGGGTTTAGAAGGTGCTTGCAGAACCTGTTGGCTCTGCTGATGCTCGGACTTGTGGGGAAAAAATAAAATAAAAAAATACCGAGGACTCTGGATTTGTCAATTGATGGACGGAGCGTCCATCAATTGACAAATCCAGAGTCCTCGATTTTCCCCACAAGTAAAATCGTGGTCAACCTCAACGAAAACAGACTAAATCGCAGATATGGGCCAGCCCATAGACTTCAGCACAACTAATCGTGGAGTGTAAATAGTCTGTCCGTCAGAGTGCCGGACTCAAGGTGTGTTCATGCCGAGAATTGGGAACCATTGTGGTGGCAGATGTGTTCATAAGTAAAGTAACAAATTGCAAAGGTGGCACATCAATTAGCGGACAGAGGAACATGCAACAGAGTTACCGCAACGTGGGTTGGCTCCCGCCAAAAGGATTCAGATTAAATAATAATTGGGGTGGGGAAGACGAATAGAAGTTTATTAAGTGTAAAGGGACACAATGTAATAAGTAGTTAACAATTACACCCTTTGACCTTCGCATCACATTGACGAAAATCTTTGCCGTGGCCACATACAGATATTCTAAACCGGAGCACAGCTTCGATGAGGACATGTAAGGGGTTACAAACCAAGCCCACCAACTGCAATGAACTTCTAAAAGATGCAAAATTCAACACAGACAAAATTGATGCAAACAATGGTGCTACAGTTATTCTTCCGCAAAATGAGTAAACTGCGGCTATTCTCCAATCATCGTTCTACCCTTGCTCAGAACACCGGCCGATTCTAAATTGTTGATTTCCACAGACCTCCGACAGAACCAATGAGGAATACTGTGGACAACGTCAACTGAAACACTTGTGAAAAGTACACTGAACAACATTGGCAGAAACGCAGGTGGAAACATCAAAGGAAGCTACGCTGGGAACACCTGCTGGAACTACAATGGAAAGCAGTATGAAGAAGTGAGAAGTGCGGTGAACTATGGTTCCCTAAACAGGGAATTCGCCCGTACATGCTCCACCATCGTCCACTGAAGTTGAACCCCTGTTCCTTCAATGAAAGACCCGTGGTTAGGGAACCCATTGGCATTTTTGAAATATACAAGCCTCCAACCGAGAGAAACTGTGACAGTAGTGAACTGGGGATACCTGTATCCAAGATTGTTTTTGGGAGATGTGGAACTATGGGTTCCTGTGGGATTGACTCATATTTTTCCCCATCCCTCTATGTCCAAGTCACCCTGTGTGTATTGCCACTCTATCAGACTGAACTATATTCCTGTCCACCTTGTGATTGCAATGTGCCATATAGTTTCATGTTTGGAGATTAAAATGGGTTATGGCAGGAAAAGGAGGAGGGGAGGCACCAGGATGTCATCTTCCGTTGGTCTCGAGGTCCCTCCTTGCACTGTATATTTTAGTTTGTGTTTTATCAAAGTCTCAAGAAAAGAACCCACAAACCAGTGGATAGAGACAAGTCACCCCACCTATAAGACACAATGGAAATCAAGGTGGGCACCCTGATAATAGGATTAAACCTGATACTGAACTATACCACAAAAGAAAGAGAAAGTAAAACTTCCTCAAACGAACATCAGGATGCTGAATTTTAATAATTACGATAAAACGAAAAGAACAAATCGCACAAAAACATTCGATTTACTTTGACTCCCGATGAAGCCGATGTCGTGATCGGCAAAACACGCGTCTGTGTTGAGTGGTGGTTTTAAAACGTCTTTGATCTAGAGTTAGGGGGCAATAATATTGGATATTGTTAATAGCAGATGTTGGTTGCCGGCCACAGGCATTAGTCCTATGTATGGGACCAATTGTTCACTTCATGGAGCAAGCCTAAGGATAATTAGACTGTACTACAATTAAGAGCTAGCACTTTGAAGGTGTGCGCTTCTTTGCACCTGCCTATATATAGATTGCTGGTAGAGTGCGACGTCTATTCAATTATCGGCTGCAAATGAATTTGTGAATAGGTACGGCCATGAATATTAATACTCACTGATGGGTTATAGTGGATGTAAAAGCCACATGTCCAGCACTGACTCTGCTGTCATACCAGCCAATTGAATACGCCCAACTATAGTGCTTTTCTGTGTATATGTTTTTATGCGATTGTTCGTTCCTTTTTATCGTAATTATTAAAAGCTAGGTCTTAAAATTCAGCATCCTGATGTTTGTTTGAGGAAGTTTTACTTTCTCTTTCTTTTGTGGGTCTGTCGGTTTCGCCCCAGGTTCTGAGTGCCGCCTTATTTCTGGGGAATGCCGTCACCGCTCTTTCATTGTACCCATCCTTAAGCCTTGGCTATGGGCTGGAGAGGGCATGTAAAAACTGCTGGTGGTGGGGGGGACGGGACGGTTGTGGGAGTAGCATATGTAACCCAGTTGGGCTTCTGATATCTGTTACAGAAACAATGAGTATAACAGCTTTGACGAGACCCCGTCTGAAAGCGTCTGGCCGCATGTAGAAGCACAATCCTCTACATGTTTCCATGAGTATTAAAAGCATTCGTCAGAATAGCAGAATGTGGCTGGTTATGAGCAGCGCGTTAATAGGAGGAAACTGTACATTTGGAGAGCGAATGCATATGGCTAGAATTTAATTAGACGCCCGTTTAACAGATGGCTATGATCTGTATTTAAAGTACGGAGATTTTAGTCGGTCCCTGCAGTGACACTGTAACGGCAGACTCGGGCTGCGTCGAGAAATTAAGTGGCAGGAACAGGGGGGAGACTCCTAGCTTTCAGCACTCGCGTACCACCACTTTGTATCATCTTTCTGTGCCACAACACTCATCCTCAATGTAACAAAGTTCTGTAAGGAAATACGAGCCGTTGCGTCACTGTCATTATGGGTATACGACGTGTGTACGTCCCGCATTGCCTTAAACAAAACTTCAGAGAATAAATTATTCCAAGACTTTTTCTGCTCTGAATAATTGATCCTCCTCTGACATTCTCTCCCCCCCCTCCACGATTTGCATATGTCAAGTCCCTTTATCCACGTCCGCTCCTATTAACATGTTTCCAAAGGTCTGCCGGCATTTCCAGCCCCTTTATAAATCACATTACTACGATTACATGTAAAAGGTGAGATAATTGCAATGGATTTTACAGAACATTTCACCTCGTGTCAGGTATTAGTTAATAAGGAGGAGAAGCAAAGAAAGACCATTTCATTACGGCCTCGGAGAACACGGCGGCGTGAAACCCAACACAAGCCAACCATCAAAACATAACAGGAGACGGCAGGAAAAACACGCTATGAATGTATTATGAAAAATCCCAGGCTCCCTGTATTGTGTCCTCTCTGTGTATTATGTGTAATGCAGAGATATCAGTAAATCCCAGACTCCCTGTATTGTGTCCTCTGTGTATTATGTGTAATGCAGAGATATCAGTAAATCCCAGACTCCCTGTATTGTCTCCTCTCTGTATTAGGTGTAATGCAGAGATAGCAGTAAATCCCAGGCTCCCTGTATTGTCTCCTCTCTCTGTATTATGTGTAATGCAGAGATATCAGTAAATCCCAGGCTCCCTGTATTGTGTCCTCTCTGTGTATGTGTAATGCAGAGATAGCAGTAAATCCCAGGCTCCCTGTATTGTGTCCTCTCTGTGTATGTGTAATGCAGAGATATCAGTAAATCCCAGGCTCCCTGTATTGTGTCCTCTCTGTGTATGTGTAATGCAGAGATATCAGTAAATCCCAGGCTCCCTGTATTGTGTCACGTGTAATGCAGAGATATCAGAAAATCCCAGACTCCCTGTATTGTGTCATGTGTAATGCAGAGATATCAGAAAATCCCAGACTCCCTGTTTTGTGTCACGTGTAACGCAGATATATCAGTAAATCCCAGACTCCCTGTATTGTGTCCTCTGTGTGTGTGTTATGTGTAATGCAGGCATATCTGCAAATTCCAGACTGTATTGTGTGCTCTGTCACGTCTTCTGGCCGACAGCAGAGTGAGACTGGGAACAAATCATTCCCAGTCTCACTGCTCGGTGCTGAGCGATCTCCCGAGAGCGACGTTGCGCAGGGCTCGCAGCTCGGAATCACAGGACTCCAGGAGCCGATACATGTGGCGGCACGGAAGTGCAACCACGGGTATCCCAGCAGTTAGCGCTGCGTTTCAGGGCGAGGTGCTGAGGTAGTGCCTGCCCCGGAATATCACAACATGGGGACGCTACCGGGAAACCTGTAGGCGCGTGCCCATGTTAGCGCGAAGAAGAGAATAGGAATAAAATCTAATTTTAATGATTAAAGCGAGTTGAAAGTTGATTATACTTGTGAGAAAAAAAAAAAGGAGGAATCTGGATTATTTTTAAATGGCGCAACACCCATCCAAGCATTGGCAAAGTGGAGCCAACAGGTTCAGCACATTAAATAAAATAAAATAAAAGGTCAGAGTCTCTAATTGTGGAAAAAATAAATCAGAAATATGTAATAAAGACATTTCGATATGGTGCACGCAGGGTGTTTTAGAAGAATTTTGGATAATAAAAATGTAATTTATAAAGGGGTTATTCGTGGTTTTTTTTTTCGTGAAATTGCATATTTAGGCAAAAATAGGGGAATTAAAAAAAAATTCAGTTATTTTGGATAAAACGCACAAAAGGCAAAACACAACGCAGGCCCAAAACGAGGAGAAATTGGTGAAAGCTGCAGGTAGCTGTAGGAGGATCCGCTGAAACCATCAGAAAGGGAAGCTCAGGGGAGGCTAATGATCCGGCAGAAAAGCCATACAATGGATGGAGTGTCCAATTTGTCACACCATTCTTTGACGAGGAGCGCATTCGTCAGAGGAAATCGGTTTCGCCCAGCTTGAGCCCGGCTCCATCTGCCCCGATAAGACCATTACAGAGGAGCCGTAAGTACATTTAGATTTGGGATAATGGGCACGCTGCAGTGTGAATTGGCAAGTCTCCCTACTGCGAATTGTCCGGCCTGCCTCTGTATAAAGCCAACGGCAGATGGTGTGCCTGAAAAAGGAACTTTTTTTGGGGGGGGGATGGGGAGTCATGTATGTCGCACAAGAATGCACTAAAATAAGAGGTTAATGTATTGGACGGACTTTACCAACGAGCAATGAGAGGTGGTGTCGAAAATCCTGTAATTTCCCAATAAAATAGAAGAGACACACACACACACACACACACACACTAACACACACACACAATACGCAGAGCTAATATTGGGATTGTGGTTGAGACGGAGACACAGGCGACGCGGTTAAATTTGAGTCGTAACCAGGAGACCGGCCCATTGCCCAGCAAATATGGCGCTAATAACTCTGGAAATGGGCACATTTAACACCGGAGATTCTCTCCGTACAGACGGTTGGGAGCTTAATGGGTCGCGTAATTTAATTTATATAAAAAGGAAGACAAATGTTCGACTTGAAGACCTTCACAGTGACGGTAAAGTCACTTCCATTTCTAAATAAGGTGTTTTCGGAGAGCAGTATCATCCGAGAACGAAGAGCGACATCACCTATTTTCCACAGCCAGGGGTGCCCTCCGGCCCTGTCAATGTGTCCGAGAGAAGAAGGGTACTGTGAATTTTGACCAGAAAATCCAATGGAGAATGGTTGAGCTTCAAACTTTGGAGGTCCAACAACTCACTCATTCAGAGAAGGGACTTGCCCAACGCCATGTCTGAACTGTTCATGTGCAGGACAAAAGGCCACATTCTGCTGGCTGAAACACTGCCACCAACGTTTATTCAACAAAAGATCCAACCTTTTCACTGCCACTTGGAGTACACCAGTATTCTTGTCTTTCAAAGTCTGAGTTTGGAGTTGGCCGGCTACGGGAATCTGTCGATCATAATATTTGGAGCGGTGAAATGATTATACAGCCTGTGAGTGGGTTCTCGGGTGTCTTGTATCACCCTTGCTTGCATACTCCTGGGTCGGACGTTATATATTCATGCTGACCAAAATCTGGAAATTTTAGTGGTGTTCTGTTGGTACAGATACATTGATGAGGACATCAGGACTATTAAACTTTCAGTAGCATTCTCCACATCCAAATACCATCAACTAGATACACAAATGATCACGTTGACTCCAAGTACGGGCAGTCATAGTCTAGCTGGACTTGTTGGTGTTGACTTCTCGTAGACTAACGTTCCAATGCTTTAGCGATGGCAACTCCGTAGAGTTAGTTGGGGTCAACACGAGCATAGACTTTTAGGCTGGGGCCACACGGGCGCACTAAGTGCATCTGTTGTAACCATCCCCGCCAAGGGTCCATCATAGCGTTACATTTATCAGAGGGCACTGCCAGCAGACACAAAACAACGTTATTCTGCTACGGTTATTACTCTTCTGCAAGTTGAAGGTTGGATTACTGGAGAGCCCTGAATCTATCTTTTCATACCAGTTATACAAGGATTCGGAACGACCAGATTTCAAGGAGGTCCAGGTGAAATTAGCCATAAATTTTCTCATGCGAGTGCTCCTCTATTTTTTTTTTAGAAAAGTATTTTACCAGGAAGGATACATTGTACTGGGTGGCGAGTATGTACCATTACATAGAAAAATGTAGGCAGATAAGAACCTTTCGGCCCATCTAGTCTGCCCAATTACATGGATACTTTACCTGGATTTATCTATTGTTTAGGATAGCCTTATGCCTATCCCATGCCTGCTTAAACTCAATTACTGTTTTGGCCTCTACCATTTCTACTGGAAGGCTGTTCCATGTATCCACCATTAGGTGTCTTGTTACCTCTACTCCACCCAGCCGGTACCTTTTGGCGGAATACTTCTGGATGACATATTCGCCAGACTTGCTAGGTTCATTGCCACCACAGTAGCACACTCTGACCAGTAGAGTAAGCAAGTGGTCTGCAGGGAACTTTCCCTGCTCCCTCCTGCCGCTCAATCCTCAGGACGTGGATTTCTGCACCTACGTCTGAGAACAGATTAAACACAGCAAGGATTTTCTTTTTTTGCTTGCGTAAAATATAGCAGGTTCGTTTTAACCCATTCACTCCCGACAGAGATCGCACGGGTCTTCAAAAACAACATCATCAGGTGCCCGATAAGATATTCTTTTGATACAAACAAATTCATTTTGCTTTTGGGTTCCAGAACATGCCCCTAAAGTTTTACCAACGCGGGAATGAAGCCCAAGGTGCCAAAACAGTTTAAAAATCAATTAGGAAAGCGTCTAAGAGACTTTTCTTAGCCGATAAAACACGGAGCCACGAGCTGTAGCTGCAAGTGCAGTAACTCCTATTGGTCAGCAGGTGGTGACATCTCCCTGCCAAACAGGTTATTACAGCAAGGAATACATTTGGAATATTCCCAAATAGTTCTTCCTGCGTAATAAATTGAAAAGGATTTTCAGAAAGAAAAAAAAACAAACAAACACTGGCTCCTGACAGTGTTTGGAATATCACTCGGTAGTGAAGGGGTTAAAATTAAAGATTTTATTGACAGCAATATTTCCCTCAACAATATTTTGTTGCTGCTCTATGCACCAGCAGCTAAATGGTTAAGACTCTGAACGTACTGTATGGTATATATTGCAACAGAATCGGGTCTCGCGCACGCTGCAGCTTCTCGGGGGACGGAAATGCATCTTGAGGGTTTGACAAAATCTGCCACATCGAGACGGAGCTTCCCCGGTCAACCGTTACCTGTGAGCGATGGCGGGTTTGTGTCCGTCTCCTTTACAATGCGGGACGTCTTCGTGGAGATATGCCAGGCCTCGAGACATGGATTCTGCGATGTGACATAACTCGTTCCAGTTTACGATGTTTCCCTTCAGGTAATCTGTCAGCGAGCCCTGAGAGCAAAAGAAAACACAGCTGCCGAAACCGTAAAGACAAAAACAACACAAAAACCCGGAAAAGAAGCTGGAACACCGAAAAAAAACAAAAACGATTTCCATCAGCAGCACTGCTTGCCTTAACGATCAAGTTATACATTGTTAAAATGTAAAAAAAGGAGGCGAATGGAACAAAACCCAAACAATACTTCCTATAGAAACAAAAGCGAAACGTGTACACATAGGAGATACTGTGGGCAAACACGATGGAGACACGCAGACCTGCAAGGAAGGAAGAGGTGTTCCTCCCCTTCTCAAGACAGATGATTGGCCGCAAATATGAGGTAATAAGTCTGTGCCCTCCCCCGAGGGGATGGATAAGGATTAATAAAAGGAGCAGAGGGTGATTAACAGCACAGTGTACAGGCCCAAGTCTCATCATGTCTACTTGTAATATATATTACATTTTTTATCTCCAGTTATGTTGGGGGGGGGGGGGGGAGAGATTCACTGCAGTAAATCCAAATATTAATATATATATGCACCAACATGTCAGCCGTGTATGTATGTGTAATATATATATATATATATATAGAATATAGAAAAGGTCTTCGCTTTCGTTCCGAAAAAAAGATGCCGGCTCCAATTTGGCCGCACCAATTCGGAGTGTCAATCTCGGGAACCAGGATTAGAAATTAGGGTTAGGTTACCATTTGCACTCGTTGGGGTTAGGTTACCATTTGCACTCGTTGGGGTTAGGTTACCATTTGCACTCGTTGGGGTTAGGTTACCATTTGCACTCGTTGGGGTTAGGTTACCATTTGCACTCGTTGGGGTTAGGTTACCATTTGCACTCGTTGGGGTTAGGTTACCATTTGCACTCGTTGGGGTTAGGTTACCATTTGCACTCGTTGGGGTTAGGTTACCATTTGCACTCGTTGGGGTTAGGTTTAGATATTTATTTGTGCTTGCTTTAAGGTTAGGTTAAGGGTTAGGCTTAACCCTAACATTCTGCTCCATTTTAAGGCAACAGATTCTGCCCCTTCCTTTCAAGCAGGGCACCGGCATAGAAAGAAGAGGCAGAATCTGTTGCCTAAAAACACCCTTCAACAGATCATGAAGAAAAAACAAGCCATTTTTTTTTCCTTTTTTTTGGTCAAGTGCATCCTCGGTTTTCGGTTTTGGACCAACATTATCATTTTGGTGCCTCCATAATATATTTTTTGGAATGTTCCACAACATATAAATTTTACCTCCATGCAAATATTATTTTACGCCGGGTACACCGATTAAAATCTCTGTACTCTACCTTATCATGGAAAGCCGTGATCAACCACAGTTCCATCTCATGGTTGGCGCCCCTCTTCTCGGCTCCGATGAACTGCAAGAGGTTTTCGTGTTTCATGCCCGGGGTGTTGAATATTTCCCGTTCGCTATGCCATGACTGCTTATCCTACAAAACCAAAAGATCTTTAGGTCAGATGAATTCGGTGGTCGGATGCAAAGCAGGGGGAAGTAGAACTCAGGCCGGCGCTTGCATGAAAGTACAGAGGGGTCGTTAAGCGGTGGCCGAGGTGGTCCTTTCTAACTCTGGCCTACACCTGCGTCGCGTGGAAAGGATGTGAGAAAGAAAACCGGACAAAAGAGTCTTGTAGTCCAGCCAAGTTTGGCACGGCATTGTGCCTTTATGTGATAAATGTCCTGACACAAGATACAAAAAGAAAAAAGATACGGAGGGATCGAGCCTACGAGAGATTGTCGTTCTTCCTCCAGACTATGAATGTGGATTAACCTCTTGGAAGGAAAACTCAAAGGTTTCAAACCAACGCCATGAAGGATTATCCCGGTAATTTGGTGGCAGCGGCTCCATACATTGCCGACGGTAAATCAACGGGAGGCTCCGTGCTGCAATGGGACCTTTAAGGCACAGAGCCGTACGAGGCCAGAAACCATCTGTGGTCCGTAGCCGGTCGTGGGAAATATGAATTTTGTCCCCGTGGGAACTTATCGCACCTCTCTGTTAAGCCGTCTAACCTCCTGCGGGGGCTTTATGTCCGGCTGAATAATCTCTTACCCCTTTGACAAAAGGGCAGAGGTTTGTCCTACTCTAAGGAATGGTCCCTCGACGAGCGCAAGGACGGCCTGAAGGTCGAGCAACCTCACGGGGCGCAACTCAGAAAACCCTGAACAAAATGACATTTCAGGAAACGACTTTCTACAGAGTCGATCACCGGTGTTTTATGGAGTTCACATACAGAAGGATAAAAATGGTGTCAAATTAAAGCGACGCTACCACTTACATAAAATGTAACTAGATTACTTGTGCATTACAAACAAAAGCACATTATAAATCACAATAAAAAAAAAAAAAAACAAAAAAAAACACATTAACCGTTTTTAATTTTTCTTTGAAGTAATTGTATGTAAAAGGGAACAATAAAATTTAGTTTTTTTTAATCGCCCTACCATTTTATTGATTTTATTTTCCCACGAGGCAGCATTTACCAAAAGTTTTTTTTTACCTCTGGTATATCTAATCTACAGTATTTAACAGGTAAAACTGCAGGGGTCTATTGTTCTTCAGGTTACTCAAGATAAGAGATGGCATCTGAAGGAGAAAAGACAGGGAGCTTAAATGACTTCTAATCTACCCCCTGGAGATGTCCTTTGAATACATCCCACACAATACAATGATGTGAGTCAGTGATTGACCCATTCACTCTATTCTATGGCCAACGCCACACAGTGAGGAGCAAAAGATGGAAAGATACAACACAAAATCTCACACAATGGATGCACCCAGTGACACATATAGAGGAAAATATCACACAATGGATGCGCCCAGTGACACATATAGAGGAAAATATCACACAATGGATACACCCAGTGACACATATAGAGGAAAATATCACACAATGGATGCACCCAGCGACACAGAGGAAAATATCACACAATGGATGCATCCAGTGACACACAGGAAAATATCACACAATGGATGCACCCAGTGACACATATATTAAGGAGAATATCACACAATGGATGCACCCAGTGACATATATAGAGGAAAATATCACACAATGGTTGCACCCAGTGACCCATAGAGGAAAATATCACACAATGGATGCGCCCAGTGACACATAAAGAGGAAAATATCACACAATGGATGCACCCAGTGACACATATAGAGGAAAATATCACACAATGGATGCACCCAGTGACACATATAGAGGAAAATATCACACAATGGATGCACCCAGTGACACATATAGAGGAAAATATCACACAATGGATGCGCCCAGTGACACATATAGAGGAAAATATCACGCAATGGATGCACCCAGTGACACATATAGAGGAAAATATCACACAATGGATGCACCCAGTGACACATATAGAGGAAAATATCACACAATGGATGCGCCCAGTGACACATAAAGAGGAAAATATCACACAATGGATGCACCCAGTGACACATAGAAGAGAAAAAACAAAGCACATTTAAGATTTCAGCAACATAAAATAAACACCGTAAGGACAAAGGTGGTAGCGGGGGGACACGGGTCACTTTACACATCCTAGCCACGAGCTGAAGCGCTCAGGATGAGTCTCTCCTCCCGTCCTGCAGCCCAATCTGACAGACATGCTGGTTGAAATAGACCATTTTCCTCCACCCTGCCCAACGTCACCATCAGCCAAGACAAGATTTTGAATTTCCCGGCTGTCGGTCACCAGATCAGTCACTAGTGATGTCACGCAGAGAGCGGCGACATCACCCTCTGAGACCAATCGCTATAGCGAGTGTTCCCAGAGAGGCAGCGATGGATCAGATCTGTGCATGCGCGTGCAGCTCCGACCCATCACTCTGCGCAGGCGCTACTGAACTTGTGTGCGTAAAGTGTGCGAGTCCCGTAACGCTGCGCAATTTGAGATTTCTACGCTACAGAAGTTGCATATAAGTACAAACTGAAAAGCGTCAGGGACTCGCACACTCTACACACACACAGAGGAGCTACTTGCGGCAAGGCAGAAAAAAAGGGAGTAAAATTACTAAAAAATTAAAAATTATTGGGCAGAGGCCAAGATCAGCAGGATCTGCCCAATTATCGAAGGGTAAAAAAAAAAGGGAAACATTTTTTAATACAGTATCCCTTACATAGTCAGGTAAGGTGCCGGTGACAAGGACTGCGACCCAAGTGACATTTAGGAAGGTTGTGCCAATTTTTATCCACTGAAAAGTCCCACATGCCATCGGTTATTTTATACTCTAGAAAGATATTTTTCCCCATATCATACGTCGCCGGTGTAGCAGCCCAAGGGCACGAGTTCACTAACCCCTTGCCGCCGCGGGATGTGCTATGCTGTCCTCGCGGTGGGAGGACTTTGAAGATGCAGGGCGTACATGTACGCCCCGCTGTCGTCAATGAGCCGCCTCGGCCCCTCCCAGCAGCCGGCGCGCGCCACGTGCGGTCGGCTGCAGAGACGGCTTGAGCTCAGGCTGTCCCCCTGCAGCCAATGAAACCAGCGGTCGAACTCGACTCGTGCTGCAGCCGGTCAGTGAGGCGTACCTGTGGTAACCCACACCTGTTGGGCAACACCCACCTGTCCTTAAGGGGTTAAATAAAACCATAAAGCGTTACGTACAAGAGTACACGCACACCTTTAACCCCTTCACTACCAAGATCATTTATACTCCATCTGCAAGGCACCTCCTGGTGCCCCGATTTGGTGCTCCATGGGAAAAAATGCAAAGGAATTTCATTTACTGCAAACAAAATTTGTTTGCGTTTGGGCTCGATAACATGCCCCTAAAATGTTATCATCCTGTGCACGATGCTCGAGGTGTTAAAACTTTATTAAACCAGCTGGGAACATCTCTGACATCTCCCCAGCTGATCCTGCACAGAGACATGAACTGCAGTTACTCCATTTGGCCAGCAGGTGGCGACATCTCCCTACCAAATAGATTATTACAGTAAGGGATACACTGGGAATATTCCCAAATATTTCTTACTGTAGAATGAAAAAAACAAAAAAAAAACAACAATTGTTCTTGACAAGTGAAGGGAATAAAAATATTATAATGACAAAAAAAAAAAGGAAAAACTAATAATGTGCCAGTGTGATCCATACGGGCTATAAATGTGGTGGTGGGGTTATAAAGTCGGCGTCCTGGGCAGCGCCGGTGCACCCTGGCACAGAGCCCTTTAAATAGAGACAAAGCCGGGCAAAGTTCCCGTCGAATTACTTAGAATAAAAAAAATTCCTCGTTTTTATTCCCCTTTTTCTGCATCGATCACAATATTTGGCGTATTAGACCCAGCCGGCTCTTAATGAAGACAAATGGAATCGGGCTTTTATTACACCGAATCCATTCAATTACTTGGTGTTTGAGACGTTTCATCTGTTTTTCTTGTACTTTTTTTTTAGTTCTCCCCCTCCCCCCCCGCCAAGTATTTTTTTTTTATTGCGACTAGGAAATTAGATTTCTGCCCAAATTTCCATTGTTGATATTTTCAGTTCGTTTCGCGCCGGAGAAACTTTACAAAGAGAATCAATGGCGGCTTCTCCTGATTAGAATATGAATGAGCGTGGCCTATCGGCGCGGCCCGTAATGAGCGCCGTGCACGGTATAATGAGCGGCGGGATTAGTGATTTACGGGGCACGGCCGGGCTCCCAACCCCCCGCGTCTGCTGGTGAGGAGCCAACGCCGAGCGAAAGTTCAAGCTGTATAGCGTTCAGCGCAAACAAAGGGGCGAACATGAGACTCCCGGCTCAGGGAATTTAATGTGAAGGAGAGCACAAACATCGGCAGATTTTAATTTACCCCCCACTATCAGCGCACATAGACCCAAATTAAACCATTCCTGCTTCTAATGGCCAAAATAAGTCACAGCTGGACAGAGGGCCAGGGGCGGAAAACGATCCGCTGTCTACACAGGGAATTGGTTTTGGACAGGATGTGGAAGATGCACTAAGGTTATGATGACGAATAATCAATCTATACCTCCTCTATGAACAAGACGCACCATATAATCACTCTATACCTCCTATATGAACAAGACGCACCATATAATCACGCTATACCTCCTCTATGAACAAGACGCACCATATAATCACGCTATACCTCCTCTATGAACAAGACGCACCATATAATCACTCTATACCTCCTCTATGAACACGACGCACCATATAATCACTCTATACCTCCTCTATGAACAAGACGCCCCATATAATCATTCTATACCTCCTCTATGAACAAGACGCACCCTATAATCACGCTATACCTCCTCTATGAACAAGACGCACCCTATAATCACGCTATACCTCCTCTATGAACAAGACGCACCATATAATAACTCTATACCTACTCTATGAACAAGACGCACCATATAATCACTCTATACCTCCTCTATGAACAAGACGCACCATATAATCAATCTATACCTCCTCTATGAACAAGACGCACCATATAATCACTCTATACCTCCTCTATGAACAAGACGCACCATATAATCACTCTATACCTCCTCTATGAACAAGACGCACCATATAATCACTCTATACCTCCTCTATGAACAAGACGCACCATATAATCAATCTATACCTCCTCTATGAACAAGACGCACCATATAATCACGCTATACCTCCTCTATGAACAAGACGCACCATATAATCACGCTATACCTCCTCTATGAACAAGACGCACCATATAATCACGCTATACCTCCTCTATGAACAAGACGCACCATATAATCACCCTATACCTCTATGAACAAGACGCACCCTATAATCACGCTATACCTCCTCTATGAACAAGATGCACCATATAATCACGCTATACCTCCTCTATGAACAAGACGCACCCTATAATCACGCTATACCTCCTCTATGAACAAGACGCACCATATAATCACGCTATACCTCCTCTATGAACAAGACGCACCATATAATCACGCTATACCTCCTCTATGAACAAGACGCACCCTATAATCACGCTATACCTCCTCTATGAACAAGACGCACCATATAATCACGCTATACCTCCTCTATGAACAAGAAATGAATAAAGAAGCTCCAGAGTCCACGATAGATTTCAATGGATTTAATCCAACAACAGAAAAAAAGGCAACGTTTCGACCATGACTGGTCTTTGTCAAGCCTGACAAGGCTTGACAAAGACCAGTCATGGTCGAAACGTTGCCTTTTTTTTCTTTATTCATTTCGTGATTGTTGGGGCTGTGGAGCAAGAGACCCCCACTCCATTTATCCACTTTGGGTTCTGCATTCGGGCACAACTTTTCACGTATACTCCTCTATGAACAAGACGCACCATATAATCACTCTATACCTCCTCTATGAACAAGACGCACCATATAATCACTCTATACCTCCTCTATGAACACGACGCACCATATAATCATTCTATACCTCCTCTATGAACAAGACACCCCATATCACTCTATACCTCCTCTATGAACAAGACGCCCCATATAATCACTTTATACCTCCTCTATGAACAAGACGCCCCATATAATCACTCTATACCTCCTCTATGAACAAGACGCACCATATAATCACTCTATAATTCCTCTATGAACAAGACGTACCATATAATCACGCTATACCTCCTCTATGAACAAGACGCACCATATAATCACTCTATACTTCCTCTATGAACAAGACGCCCCATATAATCACTCTATACCTCCTCTATGAACAAGACGCACCCTATAATCACTCTATACCCCCTCTATAAATCACGCTATACCTCCTCTATGAACAAGACGCACCATATAATCACTCTATACCTCCTCTATGAACAAGAAGCACCATATAATCATTCTATACCTCCTCTATGAACAAGACGCACCATATAATCACTCTATACCTCCTCTATGAACAAGACGCACCCTATAATCACTCTATACCTCCTCTATGAACAAGCACCATATAATCACGCTATACCTCCTCTATGAACAAGACGCCCCATATAATCAATCTATACCTCCTCTATGAACAAGACGCACCATATAATCACTCTATACCTCCTCTATGAACAAGACGCACCATATAATCACTCTATACCTCCTCTATGAACAAGACGCACCCTATAATCACTCTATACCTCCTCTATGAACAAGACGCACCATATAATCACGCTATACCTCCTCTATGAACAAGAAGCACCATATAATCACTCTATACCTCCTCTATGAACAAGACGCACCATATAATCACGCTATACCTCCTCTATGAACAAGAAGCACCATATAATCACGCTATACCTCCTCTATGAAGACGCACCATATATAATCACGCTATACCTCCTCTATGAACAAGAAGCACCATATAATCACTCTATACCTCCTCTATGAACAAGACGCACCATATAATCACGCTATACCTCCTCTATGAACAAGAAGCACCGTATAATCACGCTATACCTCCTCTATGAACAAGAAGCACCATATAATCACGCTATACCTCCTCTATGAACAAGACGCACCATATAATCACGCTATACCTCCTCTATGAACAAGACGCACCATATAATCACTCTATACTTCCTCTATGAACAAGACGCACCATATAATCACTCTATACCTCCTCTATGAACAAGACGCACCGTATAAATCACTCTATACCTCCTCTATGAACAAGACGCACCATATAATCACTCTATACCTCCTCTATGAACAAGACGCACCCTATAATCACTCTATACCTCCTCTATGAACAAGACGCCCCATATAATCACTTTATACCTCCTCTATGAACAAGATGCACCCTATAATCACTCTATACCTCCTCTATGAACAAGACGCCCCATATAATCACTTTATACCTCCTCTATGAACAAGACGCACCATATAATCACTCTATACCTCCTCTATGAACAAGACGCCCCATATAATCACGCTATACCTCCTCTATGAACAAGACGCACCATATAATCACGCTATACCTCCTCTATGAACAAGACGCACCATATAATCACGCTATACCTCCTCTATGAACAAGACGCACCATATAATAACTCTATACCTACTCTATGAACAAGACGCCCCATATAATCACTCTATACCTCCTCTATGAACAAGACGCACCATATAATCAATCTATACCTCCTCTATGAACAAGACGCACCATATAATCACTCTATACCTCCTCTATGAACAAGACGCACCATATAATCACTCTATACCTCCTCTATGAACAAGACGCACCATATAATCACTCTATACCTCCTCTATGAACAAGAAGCACCATATATAATCACGCTATACCTCCTCTATGAACAAGAAGCACCATATAATCACGCTATACCTCCTCTATGAACAAGACGCACCATATAATCACTCTATACTTCCTCTATGAACAAGACGCACCATATAATCACTCTATACCTCCTCTATGAACAAGACGCACCCTATAATCACTCTATACCTCCTCTATGAACAAGACGCACCCTATAATCACTCTATACCTCCTCTATGAACAAGACGCACCATATAATCACTCTATACCTCCTCTATGAACAAGACGCACCCTATAATCACGCTATACCTCCTCTATGAACAAGACGCACCATATAATAACTCTATACCTACTCTATGAACAAGACGCCCCATATAATCACTCTATACCTCCTCTATGAACAAGACGCACCATATAATCAATCTATACCTCCTCTATGAACAAGACGCACCATATAATCACTCTATACCTCCTCTATGAACAAGACGCACCCTATAATCACTCTATACCTCCTCTAT
This sequence comes from Leptobrachium leishanense, assembly GCA_009667805.1. Taxonomy (NCBI): domain Eukaryota; kingdom Metazoa; phylum Chordata; class Amphibia; order Anura; family Megophryidae; genus Leptobrachium; species Leptobrachium leishanense. The sequence continues at coordinate 325,201,652 of CM019067.1, read as the reverse complement.
GAACAAGACGCACCATATAATCACGCTATACCTCCTCTATGAACAAGACGCACCATATAATCACGCTATACCTCCTCTATGAACAAGAAGCACCATATAATCACGCTATACCTCCTCTATGAACAAGAAGCACCATATAATCACGCTATACCTCCTCTATGAACAAGACGCACCATATAATCACTCTATACTTCCTCTATGAACAAGACGCACCATATAATCACTCTATACCTCCTCTATGAACAAGACGCACCCTATAATCACTCTATACCTCCTCTATGAACAAGACGCACCCTATAATCACTCTATACCTCCTCTATGAACAAGACGCACCATATAATCACTCTATACCTCCTCTATGAACAAGACGCACCCTATAATCACTCTATACCTCCTCTATGAACAAGACGCCCCATATAATCACTTTATACCTCCTCTATGAACAAGACGCACCCTATAATCACTCTATACCTCCTCTATGAACAAGACGCCCCATATAATCACTTTATACCTCCTCTATGAACAAGACGCACCATATAATCACTCTATACCTCCTCTATGAACAAGACGCCCCATATAATCACTTTATACCTCCTCTATGAACAAGACGCACCATATAATCACTCTATACCTCCTCTATGAACAAGACGCCCCATATAATCACTTTATACCTCCTCTATGAACAAGACGCACCCTATAATCACTCTATACCTCCTCTATGAACAAGACGCCCCATATAATCACTTTATACCTCCTCTATGAACAAGACGCACCATATAATCACTCTATACCTCCTCTATGAACAAGACGCACCATATAATCAATCTAAACTCACAGGGTTCTGGCCCGGGTCAGAGCCGCTGCCGCTTCCTGTAAAACGCACGAGTCACATGACTGCAGGGAGACCGTTAATTCCATCGCACTGAATGCCAAGCACATGGAGTTGGTTGCCAAAGGTCGGAATGCTGAATCAACCCTCCGAGTCCCGCCTCTGGGGGCACTCAAATAACACTGAGTGGTCACAGAGCGTCATGGTGGGACGTGACAGCTTAGAAACTCAGAGTGCTTCCTTACATCTGGAAGGCTGTCAATCTACTCGTGGAGGACATCCTTCCGGGGTTACGATCAGCTTTGAATGAGTTGCAGAGCAGATCAGCCAATGCTTCTCATCGCCTTTGCATTAAAAAGCATCTGAGTGCCAACGTGCGGACTAGCGACGCATTTGCCGATGGTCAGTGCGATTGCTCGTGCCACTTCCTGCAGCGGACGCCTTCCAGCCGGAAGAAGAAAAAAGGTCTATTGCTCAAGGCTTGAAACGGCTGGAGAGTAATCTGGTCAGGGGGAGTTGATGACCTCCTGTTTTGCGCCCCCCCCCACCCCAGCTCCACCAATGCCCGACACACACAGAACCAAAGCCGTGTTTTCCATCTTGCACACAGAAATTTCGACTTAACGGCCGTCGCGCCGATCGGACACATCACCACCCGCCAACTCCTCTCACCTGACTAGGAAAGATTTTCACAGCCACAAAGTCGTTCATCAGCCGAGCTTTCCAGACGCAGCCGAAGCGGCCCCGGGCTTTGATTTCCAGTAACTGCAGAGGTTTCAGTCCAAGCATTGGCGAGGGAGGCGGAGGACCCGGGTCCTGAGGAGACAGGAAAATAACAGGATTAAGCCAGGGGTTTTTTGGCACGGAGGTTACAGACGAGGTTTTCTTGGAGCAGCCCCAGCTCTCCCTAATTAGATCACGCTTAATAAATAGACATGGCCTTCACTAAACTTACAAGCGCGATCACCAAAAGCAAGGCCGCTTACCTCCAAAACGCACAGGAAAGCGCGTAGCGCTGGCAGCATGCGCCGGCGGGAACATAGACTGGATGTTTGGCCCTATTCCTGCAGCGCTTGGACAACACGGGCAAAAATAAAAAAATAAAAAAATAAAAATACTGTATCTCTCATTCTACTGGTTAATGGGATATTCTCGTGATCAGGCGTCTGATTAGTGAATCCACCAAGAGTCAGGAATCTCGAAATCTATGAAAAGGCTTGTGTGACGGTAACGCGACTCATTAGGACTTCTGTGTTGTGCAGTAGAACGTTCAGTCCTAAATCGACCTTCAGCTTTCCTTCCATTTATTCCAGCTTCGGCAGCGCACCCAACTCGCCCCGCGCGCCCCAGGTCCGGCAGAGCGCGCCCCAGGTCCGGCAGAGCGCCCAACGCGCCCCAGGTCCGGCAGAGCGCCCAACGCGCCCCAGGTCCGGCAGAGCACCCAACGCGCCCCAGGTCCGGCAGAGCACCCAACGCGCCCCAGGTCCGGCAGAGCACCCAACGCGCCCCAGGTCCGGCAGAGCACCCAACGCGCCCCAGGTCCGGCAGAGCACCCAACGCGCCCCAGGTCCGGCAGAGCACCCAACGCGCCCCAGGTCCGGCAGAGCACCCAACACGCCCCAGGTCCGGCAGAGCACCCAACACGCCCCAGGTCCGGCAGAGCACCCAACACGCCCCAGGTCCGGCAGAGCACCCAACACGCCCCAGGTCCGGCAGAGCACCCAACACGCCCCAGGTCCGGCAGAGCACCCAACACGCCCCAGGTCCGGCAGAGCACCCAACACGCCCCAGGTCCTGCAGCGCACGCAACACACCCCAGGTCCGGCAGCGCACGCAACACACCCCAGCTCGGGCAGCACACAGAGCGCACGGACAATGCACGCAGTACACCCAGCCTCAGTATTATCATCCTCAACCTTCCTCCCCAGAGTCAGGAATTACAGACTACACACAGTCAGACATATCCTGAAGGTTGCTGACGACATATGGTTAACTCTGAAGGAAGAAGATCCACAAACACTTCTAATAGCTAAAATGCTTCTTTTACCAGACGGGACGCCCGATTCCAACTTAACCAGAGATTGTAACAGCTCCGGTTATGTTTACACCGGGTTGGAAGAAGGCGTTAGTAAAAGCTTAAGTTACAAAGTAGAATTCTCCAATTACCAGTTAACCCCCCCCCCAAAAAACACAACAACGGACTGAAGATATATTTTGGGGGGGATTATTTAGATATTCAGGGAGCATGGGAGAGCTATGGGCACGGCAGCGCCCGGTTCATGCGGCATACGGAGGAGGATATACATCTGCTTAGTATCGGAGATATAAAAGCTCACGTTAATAAGGTTTCCCGGGTCGAACACTCTGTAAAACGCAGCTTGAGGACACAGGAAAAGTCTCCAGAGGAAATACAACGTAAAAACATGCAAAGAGTAACAGGGGAGAGTAATTTTAAGAGACCTGAACGCAGCACGTGCAGCTCGGGGAAGGCGCTGCGCCCCCTGGCTCTTTTACGTTCCTGGCAAGTTTACAAGCGCGGCTTCCTCTGCAGCTCACGTCCGCTGCGGCGCTGCTTGTTTTGATGAAACGCTCCTCCTACACGGACCCTTTACTGCAGCAGAGTCATAAAAGCTTCCGATTCGGAGCGTGTAACGTTTTATTGCCAATTAGCACTTCGGAAATAAAGGCGCGGTAATCATGCGCCATTTACAGACCGCGCGGCAAGGCGGCTAATTGAACAGGTATAGGAGGGGGGGGGGAGAAACCCTTCTGCTTAAATCAATGTCCCCGTAGAGGCGCGCAGAAAGAAAACACTCAATCCGGTATCGATCAGAAGATTCCAGCGGAGAAACCCAAGGATACATCAGTGATAGGAAGAGTAGTCCCTAGTTTGAGCCGAGATACCTTTTGCCCTTATGTCCCACTTTCAGGGGCTCCTCCATATATTCAGGGTGTGTGGGTGTCTTTTTAGGGGCTCCTCCATATATTCAGGGTGTGTGGGTGTCTTTTTAGGGGTTCCTCCATATATTCAGGGTGTGCGGGTGTCTTTTTAGGGGCTCCTCCATATATTCAGGGTGTGTGGGTGTCTTTAGGGGCTCCTCCATATATTCAGGGTGTGTGGGTGTCTTTTTAGGGGCTCCTCCATATATTCAGGGTGTGCGGGTGTCTTTTTAGGGGTTCCTCTATATATTCAGGGTGTGTGGGTGTCTTTTTAGGGGCTCCTCCATATATTCAGGGTGTGTGGGTGTCTTTTTAGGGGCTCCTCCATATATTCAGGGTGTGTGGGTGTCTTTTTAGGGGCTCCTCCATATATTCAGGGTGTGTGGGTGTCTTTTTAGGGGTTCCTCCATATATTCAGGGTGTGCGGGTGTCTTTTTAGGGGCTCCTCCATATATTCAGGGTGTGTGGGTGTCTTTAGGGGCTCCTCCATATATTCAGGGTGTGTGGGTGTCTTTTTAGGGGCTCCTCCATATATTCAGGGTGTGCGGGTGTCTTTTTAGGGGTTCCTCTATATATTCAGGGTGTGTGGGTGTCTTTTTAGGGGCTCCTCCATATATTCAGGGTGTGTGGGTGTCTTTTTAGGGGCTCCTCCATATATTCAGGGTGTGTGGGTGTCTTTTTAGGGGCTCCTCCATATATTCAGGGTGTGCGGGTGTCTTTTTAGGGGCTCCTTATATTCAGGGTGTGTGGGTGTCTTTTTAGTGGTTCCTCCATATATTCAGGGTGTGTGGGTGTCTTTTTAGGGGCTCCTCCATATATTCAGGGTGTGTGGGTGTCTTTTTAGGGGCTCCTTCATATATTCAGGGTGTGCGGGTGTCTTTTTAGGGGCTCCTCCATATATTCAGGGTGTGTGGGTGTCTTTTTAGGGGCTCCTTCATATATTCAGGGTGTGCGGTGTCTTTTTAGGGGTTCCTCTATATATTCAGGGTGTGTGGGTGTCTTTTTAGGGGCTCCTCCATATATTCAGGGTGTGTGGGTGTTTTTTAGGGGCTCCTCCATATATTCAGGGTGTGTGGGTGTCTTTTTAGGGGCTCCTCCATATATTCAGGGTGTGTGGGTGTCTTTTTAGGGGTTCCTCCATATATTCAGGGTGTGCGGGTGTCTTTTTAGGGGCTCCTCCATATATTCAGGGTGTGTGGGTGTCTTTAGGGGCTCCTCCATATATTCAGGGTGTGTGGGTGTCTTTTTAGGGGCTCCTCCATATATTCAGGGTGTGCGGGTGTCTTTTTAGGGGTTCCTCTATATATTCAGGGTGTGTGGGTGTCTTTTTAGGGGCTCCTCCATATATTCAGGGTGTGTGGGTGTCTTTTTAGGGGCTCCTCCATATATTCAGGGTGTGTGGGTGTCTTTTTAGGGGCTCCTCCATATATTCAGGGTGTGCGGGTGTCTTTTAGGGGCTCCTTATATTCAGGGTGTGTGGGTGTTTTTTAGGGGTTCCTCCATATATTCAGGGTGTGTGGGTGTCTTTTTAGGGGCTCCTTATATTCAGGGTGTGTGGGTGTCTTTTTAGGGGCTCCTTCATATATTCAGGGTGTGCGGGTGTCTTTTTAGGGGCTCCTCCATATATTCAGGGTGTGGGTGTCTTTTTAGGGGCTCCTTCATATATTCAGGGTGTGCGGGTGTCTTTTTAGAGGCTCCTCCATATATTCAGGGTGTGCGGGTGTCTTTTATGGGGCTCCTCCATATATTCAGGGTGTGCGGGTGTCTTTTTAGGGGCTCCTTATATTCAGGGTGTGTGGGTGTCTTTTTAGGGGTTCCTCCATATATTCAGGGTGTGTGGGTGTCTTTTTAGGGGCTCCTCCATATATTCAGGGTGTGTGGGTGTCTTTTTAGGGGCTCCTTCATATATTCAGGGTGTGCGGGTGTCTTTTTAGAGGCTCCTCCATATATTCAGGGTGTGCGGGTGTCTTTTTAGGGGCTCCTCCATATATTCAGGGTGTGTGGGTGTCTTTTTAGGGGCTCCTTATATTCAGGGTGTGTGGGTGTCTTTTTAGGGGCTCCTTCATATATTCAGGGTGTGCGGGTGTCTTTTTAGAGGCTCCTTATATTCAGGGTGTGTGGGTGTCTTTTTAGGGGCTCCTTATATTCAGGGTGTGTGGGTGTCTTTTTAGGGGATCCTCCATATATTCAGGGTGTGTGGGTGTCTTTTTAGGGGCTCCTTATATTCAGGGTGTGTGGGTGTATTTTTAGGGTCTCCTCCATATATTCAGGGTGTGCGGGTGTCTTTTTAGGGGCTCCTCCATATATTCAGGGTGTGCGGGTGTCTTTTTAGGGGCTCCTTATATTCAGGGTGTGTGGGTGTCTTTTTAGTGGTTCCTCCATATATTCAGGGTGTGTGGGTGTCTTTTTAGGGGCTCCTCCATATATTCAGGGTGTGCGGGTGTCTTTTTAGGGGCTCCTCCATATATTTAGGGTGTGCGGGTGTCTTTTTAGGGGCTCCTCCATTTATTCAGGGTGTGAGGGTGTCTTTTTAGGGGCTCCTTCATATATTCAGGGTGTGTGGTGTCTTTTTAGGGGCTCCTTCATATATTCAGGGTGTGCGGGTGTTTTTTTAGAGGCTCCTCCATATATTCAGGGTGTGCGGGTGTCTTTTATGGGGCTCCTCCATATATTCAGGGTGTGCGGGTGTCTTTTTAGGGGCTCCTTATATTCAGGGTGTGTGGGTGTCTTTTTAGGGGTCCTCCATATATTCAGGGTGTGTGGGTGTCTTTTTAGGGGCTCCTCCATATATTCAGGGTGTGTGGGTGTCTTTTTAGGGGCTCCTTCATATATTCAGGGTGTGCGGGTGTCTTTTTAGAGGCTCCTCCATATATTCAGGGTGTGCGGGTGTCTTTTATGGGGCTCCTCCATATATTCAGGGTGTGCGGGTGTCTTTTTAGGGGCTCCTTATATTCAGGGTGTGTGGGTGTCTTTTTAGGGGTTCCTCCATATATTCAGGGTGTGTGGGTGTCTTTTTAGGGGCTCCTCCATATATTCAGGGTGTGTGGGTGTCTTTTTAGGGGCTCCTTCATATATTCAGGGTGTGCGGGTGTCTTTTTAGAGGCTCCTCCATATATTCAGGGTGTGCGGGTGTCTTTTATGGGGCTCCTCCATATATTCAGGGTGTGCGGGTGTCTTTTTAGGGGCTCCTTATATTCAGGGTGTGTGGGTGTCTTTTTAGGGGTCCTCCATATATTCAGGGTGTGTGGGTGTCTTTTTAGGGGCTCCTCCATATATTCAGGGTGTGTGGGTGTCTTTTTAGGGGCTCCTTCATATATTCAGGGTGTGCGGGTGTCTTTTTAGAGGCTCCTCCATATATTCAGGGTGTGCGGGTGTCTTTTATGGGGCTCCTCCATATATTCAGGGTGTGCGGGTGTCTTTTTAGGGGCTCCTTATATTCAGGGTGTGTGGGTGTCTTTTTAGGGGTTCCTCCATATATTCAGGGTGTGTGGGTGTCTTTAGGGGCTCCTCCATATATTCAGGGTGTGCGGGTGTCTTTAGGGGCTCCTCCATATATTCAGGGTGTGTGGGTGTCTTTTTAGGAGCTGCTCCATATATTCAGGGTGTGTGGGTGTATTTTTAGGGGCTCCTCCTTATATTCAGGGTGTGTGGGTGTCTTTTTAGGGGCTCCTCCTTATATTCAGGGTGTGCGGGTGTCTTTTTAGGGGCTCCTCCTTATATTCAGGGTGTGTGGGTGTCTTTTTAGGGGCTCCTCCATATCGTCTGGATGTGCGAGTGTATAACAGAGCTGCAAAGCAATAAAACTCCCAGCAAAAAGTCTATAAACCATAATAAAATATCATTTAATACGAGAGCAGAGCTTCTTTCAGACACCAAGAGATTTCTACTTAATATTAGCGGCACCGATCAGCCGTGAAGTCATCTATAAATACTGGTCTTTGGCCCCGCCTCCAGCGCTATTCTTTAAGATCTGAGCTTAACCGTTAAACGTTGGGATGGAAGGAAACAACGAGAACAAGAACTCCAAAGCGCGGCGGAAGCAAGTCAGTAGGAATGGTATGGTCGCTCCATCAGATACAAAAAGAAGACACAAACATGAGAACATCCCCTCTAAACTCACCTCGTTAATGTCAACGTGTCCATAGGGAGGTTTCCGATGCCGGTACATCCAAAAGGCCAAGAGAATGGCCATGGAAAGCCCAGCGATGGGCAATAGGGAATACACCAAAATGTTCAGTAATGAGGCAGACGTCTGTGACTTTGCATCAAACGTCCCTGGAAACAACAAGCAGGAGAAATGTAAATAGAATGTGGGGGAAAAAATGTGTATTTATTATTTACAAACATAAAACACATATATACACACAAGCAAAAACACATACATACATACATAAAATATAAGAAATAAAACCTCAATAAATCTGTATATTCTGAACGAAACACTTGGGAAGGGACTTGTACAACCTCACGGACTATTTATCTTCTGCTCCAAGTTCTGCGGAAAATGTTGGTGCTATATGTAAACATAACAAGCGTTCTGTGGATCCCTGTGTGCAATCCTTAAACCTTTATTCTATAGCATTTAAAGGAATATTCTGCTGAAAAATATACAGTTCTTTTTTTTGCCTTAAAACTGGCAGATCCAATTTTTTTTTTTTTTTTTATTATTTTGGTGATTTCACTCACTTTTTCTCCCTCGCCACGCGCTGCTCCTCTTCGGCTCAAGGACTCTCGAACCCGGAAGCCCCTGAAGCTGTTCTTCACCATTCGCGCCCCTACACATCATGCGTAGTGTAGGAGACGCAAATTGCGCAGCGCTACGAGCCTCGCACACTTTACGTAGCGCCCGCGCAGAGTGATGGGTCGGAGCTGCACGCGCATGCACAGATCCGATCCATCGCTGCCTCTCTGAGAACAATCGCTGTAGCGAGTGTTTCCAGAGAGTGACGTCGCCGCTCTCTGTGTGTGACATCACTAGTGACCAGCAGCTGGGAAATTAAAAAATCCTGGCTGCTGGTGACGCTGGGTGAGGTGGAGTAAAATCCTCCGCTTCACCCGTGATTTCACCAGATCTGTGGAGCTGGGAGGGGAGAAGGGGGGGGGGGGACTCCTCACCTTTTTAACGAGATAAAGTGGTCAGGGTGAGCAGAGTAAAAGCAGCACATTCTGAAGTTCTAAAGGAAAAGATCCTCTCGCATATAGAACACATTTACAGAGCATTAATTACAAACAAAAAAAAACACAAACGAGCGAACATATAAAGAAAGCCGGATTCACCGGCTGCGAATCACTGAATGTCTTCTCCATGCATACATACCATGTCTGACTATATATCTGGCCGACGATTTTCTTGCTCCATATTCTTTAATAAAAAAATATAAAACAAAAAAAAAAAAAAAAAAGTTATAAAAATGATAAATGGGGGAAATATTTGATTTTCACATTAAGGAGACATGAGTTTACTTTGTTTTTGTTTCATGGAAAAGACATAAAGGGGAGATTGGAATTAAGCAAATAAACCAAGACGACTTGACTTCCATTTTTTTTTTTTTTTATAAATAGTTTTTCACATTAGAGAGAAAAAAAAACATCCTTTTTAGTATCTCCAGGGCATTTCTGACTGGAATGGGTTTAGCAATCAGGCAATAGTCCTTCAACCCAATGGAGAAAACCAAACCGTGTAGCATCAGAACCCTTTGATTTTCTTGACTTACACAATCTCAGGCCGAATTGGTCAATGTGTTCCAGCTGTTCCTAGACTACGCGTCCCCTAACCACCATATGAAGGTCATTAGACAAGCTGGACGCGGAACATACAGCCTCTACAACCTTGAGTATTCCTAAAGTCCTTTGTTCTCAGTAGGCTCTATAGACTATGGACATCCATTCTCCTAAACCAGATGTTGGCGCCCCAGATATCTCGTAAGAACATGTCCCATGATGCTAAGGTCAGTCATAAGGTTAGCAAAGTACCTTTAGACATGTAGCTCCGAATCATTTGGTGTGCCAAGAGTAGCCACCACTGCCCTAAAATTTGATATGTTCCCCAACCGCCAGTTTCAATGAGGACCATTTTGGTGCGAAGATCACACATTGGATGGGCCAAGACGGCAATACAACGGTTGCCTCCATATTAAACCAATACTCGGCCCAAAATAGCCAACTCCCTGCTTGCCAAGGTCATCCTTTTGTCAATTAGTCACTTTTCTTCAGTTGGGTGGATTGGGTCGAGTAGGTTTTGGGAGGAACACGTCAATGTACAAAGAGCCATGTCACATACCAGTTATACAGGGTGTCCATAAAGGCTCTTTACAATTTCAAAAATTTATTCCAAAAGGCAAATGAAAAGACAGAAGTGAAAATTATTACAAAATGCGACGTACTGTATATATTTAAGGGTTTTTGCCTCATTTAATACACCTCTATATGGGCACCATTAGATGCACGAAACACATCAAGACGGTGCTGGATTTCTTGCCATGTTGGCTGTAGCTTCACCTCATCAATGGTGGTGTCAGTGATCCTCTGCTTTAGATTAGTGATGTCCCTTTGTTCCATACACCATGGGCTCCATTACAATCTTCGCGAAAACGTTAACGCTTGCGCAAAAATGCATTAACGCGAGGGGCAAAACCCTTACAATGTCTGCGCAAAAAATGCGCGTTAACGTCTACCGCGGGTGAACCTGCGCTGATGCTGCGCGAGCGTAATGTACTGCGCGTGTCCTATACTTAACATTGTGAGCGCAAATGCGTTTGTGCGCTGGTACGCGGATGGTATTACAATCTACGCGCAAAATTTAACGCACAGCGTTTGTGTGCATAATTTTAACGTCTTTGAAAAGCTGATGGTAACAGCAAATCTGAACGTCCTGGCCGAAACCAAATGCACCAGCCCCCAAAAAAATAAATAAAAAATACGCAGCAGAGTATAGTTACACATTCTACACATACCCAAACAATAAAATGGAGAGGTTGTGCGTGTTTTTATTATTGCTGCAGCATATATACTCAGATTGACTTTGACAGGCGCAAAAACGGAACGGGAGACAATTGTGGTTCTTAATTCTGATTGGCCGAATCGCGTGAAAAAAACAGTCCACACACCGAGTTCTGCGCGCAATGTTAATGCGCACGTTTTTGCACGTCTTTATTCCGCGCGTTATTTTTTGACGGATGAAATAATGCGAAGAATGTAATAGCAGTGTTAATTTACGCGCGTTAACGTTTAACGCTTTGTGCAAAAATTCATGCGTTTACCTGCATTTTTGCGTGAAGAATGTAATAGGGCCCCATATCTTTAACATAACCCCATAGAAAGAAATCGTTTTTCTTCGCCGAGACATCAATTACTGCAAAGGTTTACCTTGACCGTTTGACTGAATACGCGGCACCACAACTACATGACCTTCAACCAACCATCATTTTCCAGCAAGATGGTGCACCACCTCATTGGGGACTGCATGTTGGTGGCTTCCTAAATGAAACATTTCCAGAGCGGTGGATTGGAAGGGGAGGCCCAATTCCCTGTCCACTCGTTCACCAGATATCCCTCCCCTCCACTTCTTTCTATGGGGTGATGTTAAAGATATGGTGTATGGAACAAAGGTACAAAGGGACGTCACTAATCTAGAGCAGAGGATCACTGATGCCACCATTGATGAGGGGAAGCTACAGCCAACATGGCAAGAAATCCAGTACCGTCTTGATGTGCTTCGTGCAACTAATGGTGCTCATATAGAGGTGTATTAAATGAGGCAAAAATACCTTAAATCTATACGTCTCATTTTGTAATAATTTTCACTTATCTGTCTTTTCATTTGTCTTTGGAAGAAATTTCTGACATTGTAAAAGAGACTTTATAAATGTATAATGATTGACCTAAGAATCCGTCAAAGCGCGTCCACCAGGCAACTTGAATAGTTAACCTGAAAAAAACCTGCTCAGCACCACGAGTGTCAATATCAGGAAAGAATGTTACGATTGCGTGGCGTGACTGAAGAGATACTTTAACATGGCCGTCGTTCATAGCCGTGAAGGTTGGTGTCAGACGAGTTTTCCTGGTCGAGAAGCCAATTCTTCCAGTTTCTTTCCTCTCCATTCCCATAAAAGCTTCTGGCATTCCCTTGGAAAGATTTCTGGTTTGCTTTGCAGCTGTTGGTGTAATTGCTTAGGATTTCCAAACAAGGGGTTTCGCAGACGCAGACCCCCCCCACCCCCCTTATTGTTTAAAGTCCACATTAAGGGACATTCTACATAGGCACAAAGTTTGACTAATCTGCTGTCTTGGACACTGGAGAATTCCTTGGGGGGATACGTGCGCTGCTTGGAAAACGGGGCCTCTCGGCAGCCGATTTATGTCTGTCTGCGCCGTGTTAATGGCACGGTCCCAAAAGAGGGGATTTTTGCAACAAGAGCGCGGCAGACAAAAACAACACATCGATGGGGTGGGGGGGGGGGGGGTTGGAGTAGCGCATACGGGACCTGAAAAATCCATTGCGTTGGCATCTCTGTAGCCTCACCCCATTCCACAATGGCGCAAATCTGCCCCCCCCCCCCCAAAAAAAAAAAAAAAAACCCTCCCATATATTTTTTTGTGTTTTGGGAAGATTTATTGAACGCCGTGGGAACAAAGGAGCTGAACTTTGCAGAAGGAGAACGTGCTTTTGTCCGCCGTGAAACGCTCTCTCGCTGTAGAATTCTGGTTTTTAGATGGCGCTCGGAGCCGTGAATCCGGCACAACTTGGCGGAGGAGGAGAAAACCCCCCTCTAAATGCATTATAAAGCATGGATTGCCAATTCAATAAAACATTAGCAATTTATCTTACTTACCGGCGGCGAGGAGATACAAGAATTCAACCCGCCTCGGGTCCATCTACGGGTTTATATCGAACATAAACAAGTCAGATCGTGCCCGATAGGAAGATATTATGTAAATACCGGGCACTCGGGGTGGTGCAGGGGTTAAGAATCTCATGTATAATGTATCATGGGGCCAATGACATACCGGCAGGGGTGGGACAATAGAGAATGGTCCCTACGGTGGAGACGCACGTTAGAGGACCTTAAGGCTAATGTCAGACGAACGCAGTCTGAGCGCACTCTGCGTGCATAACGGACAGACGTACTGTCGGAAGATACTGTAGACCCCACACGGTCCATTTTTTTTGACGGACGTAGAATTATTTTTTTTTTAAAAAAAAAAGGAAATTATGGCAAATAAAATTAAATGACAGGTACAGTCAGCCAGACCGAAAAAACTGAGCGTCAACATGATGGACGTCGCAAATGCGCCGCGTCTGACGTTGCGTCATTACGCACACAGGCCACTACGCGGACGCGGCGCACTCTGGGCGTCCATCCTAGCACTTTTACTTCGAGGCCTAAATGGCGTCCGTTGCCACGTGCCTGCTTCGGGGCACTTCGGTGCGCACGTACTTCGTGTGTGGGTCTCTATTGATCACAAATCAATGCTACGACAGACGTTAAACTGTGCAGCGACACGGACGTGATGACTGCGTTCGTCTAACGCTAGCCTAAATCTGAGTGAATGGTCTTGTGATGCAGAGAAGCTCATCACCACCACCTCCTGTGAAAAGGGCAGGGTAAGCCCTGTGAACATGTCCACTTTACCCTCGACGTCCGGAAATGGCCGCCAGGAGACGCGCCGCACCACCTGGCTTCCCAGCAAAAGACTTCTACTTTTTTCTTTACCCAAATCCATTCCTCATGTTAAAACAAGCTAATTTACACTCGTTACTTATTTCCCACCTGTAGCGACTTTACAGTTCAGACCTAAAAGCGAGCGCTTTACAAGCCAGCTACGTCCATGCGAGTCGCGTAGCAGCGCACGGCAGAATCAGGATTCGGGATGGACTTCCAGTATTTAGGGTGGAGTATCCTTTATCATTTTAAATTGGTCAGGGTGTGAGGAGTGCCCCTCTTCTCCTCCTCCCCACATCACAAGCAGCCGGGATTTGTTCATTTATAAAAATTCGAAATGCTGGGTGAAGTCGAAGAGTTTCCTCCTCCACTCCACCCAGCATCACTAGCAGCCGGGATTTTGAATTTTCTGGCTGCTGGGCACCAGGTTGGTCACTAGTGATGTCACACAGAGAGCAGCTGATGTCACCCTCCGAGACCAATCCCTGTAGCGAGCGTTCCCAGAGAGGCAGCGATTGATCAGTTCTGTGCATGCGCGTACCAGCTCCAATCCATCGCTCTGCGCAGGCGCTACGCAACTTACATTAGTAAATTGCTTAAGTTCCGTAGCGCTGCACAATTTGCGGTACCTACGCTACGCAAAAAGCACAAATTGTGCAGAAAAGCATCAGGGATTCTGGGTTTGGGAGTCCCTGAACCGAAGTGGAGGAGCAGCGCGTGGCGAGGGAGAAAAGGGGAGTAAAATCACCAAGAAAAAAAAAAAATTTGGCACAAGCTTTCAGCAGGATCTTCCCCATTATTTAGGCCGGGGTCAGAAGAGAGTTTTTCAGAGCGGAAGGAACGACCATGATAGTGGACGTTCCTTCCACTTTGCTCAGCGAGGTGGCCAGACGGGCGTCACAGTTACGCGCACCTATGGAGGATCGCGCTTTGCAGCCCCGTTGAAGACGTGTCGTAGCATTCCGACGGGGAGGCTTTCAGCACGTCCGCCGCAGTGCACGCGTTACAGTGTGTGGCTGGCCCTGTCGAAATGTCACAATGCTGCGACGGTCGCAGAAGGTACGTCAGTACAGGCGCTCGTCTGACACTGGCCTGAAGGGCATAAAAGGGAACTATTTTCAGTAGAATATCCTTTTAACATGTGTGTGAGGGGCAGACGTCTGCGGACTCTGCATCGAGGCAGGAATAACTCGTTAGAGGCAGGAAATTATTGAAGCAAATGAGGAAAAGCTTAGTTTTAAACATTGATTTATGGGAATCTCAGAAAACGCTCAAATGTCCCATTTGGGTGACTCAAAAATGTTGGGATCCCGTGAGCAGGAAAATATTAGTCTGTACTCCGGGTGAAGATTTTTAACGTCTCTTTGACAACCAGGGCAGAAAAGAATAAAAGACAGGTTACGGGGTGCGTTTAGGGAGGCAGCAAGACATGGTAGTACTGACAGGGGATAAAGTGCGGTCAATGTAGCACGTTGTTTATCAGTCAAGAGTCAACAGTCGAAGCAGTAACAATGTGTAAGATCAGGGTCAAGAGGGAAAAATCCTGGGACCACGAGGGGGGGAGGGGGCAAACCAAGTAAACTTGGTAAATCAGATACCAAAGTCCTGCCCCCCCAATGGGGCAAGTCTTGATCCGGAGAACATTTGTAGAAGCAAATGAAAGCACAACCAGTGATGACGTTGTTGCAGCAGGAAACTGATAGCAAGAAGTAACAATACTGATGAAAGGCAAGAGGCTGCAATTTATGGGGAGCAGATGATCGGGATTAGCAGAATAAAAAAAAAAAAAAAAGATTTCGAAGTAGCATTAAAGCCTTCCAGTCTCATGGCTTCCTCATAGCGATGCAGGGTGTAGCGCAGGTGACTTCTAAAGCAGTTTCCCGGGCTCACCTCTGCTTATGGTCATTGGGTTTATCCAACCCGAAGGAGCTGATCCCTGACCGCGTCTAAAGGCACATTAAAGTCCTCCCACCCGCGCGCTCTCTGATCACAGTCCTATTGTACATACAGGGTTATTCAGAAAGGTCCGAAATGTAACCGGACACTAAAATTCAGCGTACAGGGACATTTTGGGGCCATTCGGTTATCCAGAGAGCAGGCAGTTCGCCTAATTTTGGCGAACTGCCTGCAAGTACGGTGCCTGTTCGGCGGCAGTGAAATCCCCCATAGAGAAGCAATGGTTAATCTATTCACAGACACCGAACAGCAGAGAAAAGTTGCCGAAGTGCCCTGCTGTTGGGTGGTTTCATTCGGCAGGTTTATTCAGGCGAATCCCTTAGGTTTCAATGATAAAAATGATTCCTGTTTTTATAAAATATCTAATAGACCGTTTATTATTTTAATCTGCAGTAAAAAGTAACTTGATTTTTTTTAGGATCCTTCAGGCATTTTTCCAGTTTTTTTTTATCGTTTTCTTTTTTCTGTACCTGCCCTTTTTATTATCATTCATTGGATCTTATGTGTAAAGTTCAGGTATTTTCATCCAGTAGTTTTGCAAACAGCGTTTCAATTCTGACACTTTCAATTGTACGTTTTTTTTTTACCTCGTTCATCAGTTTGTCGGCTTTTTCCGGCAGCGGCTCTGCGCTGTGATCGGCGGCTTTTTCCGGCGTGGTTTTTGCAGGTTTTCGGTCAGTGTTCATCGGGTTTGCGGCGGGTTTTCCCTGCACTCCGGGGACCCTGCGATTGTACTTGAATACACCTCAGAGTCGGCGAACTAGAATCGCCCCGAAGTGCGGGGAACGAAAGGGCACCGAAATGTCGCTGACATTTTGGTGCTCTCTGAATAAGCCCTATAGTTTATATGTTATTTACAGCTTTGTTTTGTCAGATGATGCAGATTAATCAATTTCATCCAATGCACATCACGGCTTTGTAAAAAAAGGAGCTCCCGGCAGATTCAAGTCAGGACGTCGAATGATATTTTGTGCACACATGACAAGAAAAACCCGATTACACACACACACTGCTTGGACAAAACAAAAAAACAAACAGTGTGTGGTTGTGTCGCTTTTGCTGTGATTGCGTCACGCATTCGCCACAACATCGTGTTGATAAGCTCATGCGATGTCACAGCATTTATTGGCGTCCAGAGTGGCATTAATTTGTGGCAAGATCTTGTATTGATGATGGGAGAGTCGCGGCGCTGCGTAAAGTCTTCTCCAGCACATTATCCCAAAGATTAACCTCAATGGGGTTAAGATCTGGACTGTGCGGTGGCCAATCCATGTGTGAAAATGATGTCTCATGCTCCCTCAACCACTCTTGCACAATTTGAGCCAGATGAATCCTGGCATTGCCATCTTGGAATATGCCCGCTGTGCCACCAGGGGAGAAAAACCCATTGATGGAAAAACCTGCTGATTCAGTATATTCAGGGAGTCACATGACCTCATTTTATGCTGAAACATATTAATCACTGCAGTAATTATCCAATGGAAGACGCGTTCGATACAGTTGGCGTATAGTGTATATAAACAAATAAACATGGTTTCGATATGAAATCGCTCGCAGAGGTTCCGCTTGGTAATGTAGAAATTAAGGGATCACAGGTTGTGTTTTACTGCAACAAAACGGCCAGAGAAAAGGAGAGCGAATACGAGCCAGCGAAATCAAAATCACTTTGCAAAAAAAATGTCGTTTTAATTTTTTTATTCATTATCGTATCAGTGAATAATGCTCCAAACTCAGATCAAATTCGTTGACTGCAACATTGTCGTTGTGTTGATACATTGTTCCTGCTCCACACAGCTCCGTAATGGACATTATTCAGATTGTCTGTGTTCTCCTTCCTTTCAGGATATCAATGTGAACAGATATAAAAGGTTTTTTTTAAACTCCGTCAAAACCAAAATTCTGATGAAATATTCTCTTTCCATCCGCTTTCTCTATAAACCACCCATATACCATATGCATAGAAGATCATGTGAAGCTGCCCTCAAACCCACACGTTCCGGTTAAATTGAACTAAAAACGAGTGCATTTTCTATACGTCACCATATTAAATGTGTTTTTACAGGTAACTCCTGTATAGATTTAATAAACGTGCGTGTTGATCACAGCAGAGTCATAAAAATCAGCATGTACTTTCCTGGCAGGTGAAGGCTTGCCATCAAACCACCCATGGCATGTAGGCCACCCCCCCCCCACCTTCCAGTTTAACCCCAAACTATGGTAACATCAAAAACTAAATTTTATTTTTATTATTTTTTTTTTTTTTAGATTTAGCCAAAGTTATTGTTAAAGGGGCACTAACCCTAACACAAGCTGTAAATAGATTACTTGTGTTTAGAAAGGTGGTTTTGTTTGTAATGAACCTTATAAAAACGGCTTCTAAAACACAGGCTGCTGTTTTTTTCCTTTGTTTGAAGTAATTACAGGTAAAAAGAAAAAATAAAATGTGTTTTTTTCTCTCCCGTTTCCATTTTGTGCATCTTCACCATGATGAGCCATCTAACAAAATCTTATGGCACGTTTCACTTTACAGCTGTGGTATAGGATAATGCAGCAGTGAAGAGGCAAAGGGGTGGAGGAGGGAATATTTAGATGGCAGCTGAAGGGAGACTATTGTGCTGTATAGGCTAACGGAGATAAGAGACATCAGCTGAACGAGCGCTTATAGTGGGCCAACACTCATTGGCAGCCCCTGGTGATATCATTTACATACATTCCACACAATGCAAGTGGATAGGTCAGTTTTCTGGCCTTCTGACCCATTCACTGGCTGGCAGCTGAATGAGATAAAACAGGGAGCTTAAAAGCCTTCTAATCTACCCCCTGGTGATGTCCTTTGAATACATCCCACACAATACAATGATGTGGGTCGGTGACTGACCCATTCACTCCATTCTATGGCCAAAGCCACACAGTGAGGAGCAAGTGATGGAAAGATACTGTGTGGGGGGGGGGGGAGCAGTTTACAACACAAAATAAATATCACACAATGGATGCACCCAGTGACACAGGAAAATATCACACAATGGATGCACTCAGTGACACATATAGAGGGAAATATTTCCTTAACTAAACATACAAGAGAAAAAACAAACACATGTAAAATATCAGCAACATCAAATAAACACAATAAGGACATGACATTTTATGGTGGTCGTGGCCCTTTAATTCAGAGATCAAGCAATTCACATTCCCGTTCCCTTTAGCTTTCGTTGCGGGTGTCCCTGCTCTTCATCCACCTTATTAGCTTAACAGTTTATTGATATAGCGCCAACATATTCCGCTGAGCTCTTCGCGTGTCTCTGTGCTGTACGAGCCCTGGATTGAGGAGCTCACAGTCTAATCAAGAAGCTCCGATCCAGCTCTTACTGAAGGCACCTGATGGTTTTAAACCTAGACTGGTTAAGGTTTGCAAAGAGGAACCTCAGCAGGAGAAATGAGCAATGGAAAGCAGAGTGTGTGTCAGGCGGATACTCACCGTCGGGTAGGTGGGTGAATTTCTGGTTGCAGTAGTTGCCCTCACAGCAGCAGAAAAACACTTGGGGATTCTCTTCCTTCGCGACACATTCCTGCCTGGAAATCAAACATAAAACACATCGGAGAGTTAGAACACAGACCCTCGCAGGTTGCTTTGCCTACAATTTTAGGTAGAAGAAAAAAAACCTTGGCCTAGATGTTTAACCCCTCAACTGCTGGTGCCCTGAGATAAAGTGTACGCTCCATCTGATCTTATGTCGGAACATCGCAAAGGAATCTCGTCCATTGCCAACGGACTCCAGAAGGCGCCGGTTTAGCATCGGATACGTAAGCCGATGTGTCAAAACTATTTGAGAAATGATTTTCTTACAAGGAAATACGGTTTGAGAATAAGTCCTCATGTTGTCCATTGGTCCTTTGGTTTTAAGCCATGTATCTTACTGGTTAGCTTAAGATGGAATATGAACGCAAGAGGATAATGGGTATTAAGCATTTATATGGTTTCCCCGTGTGCGCTGCACTTGGGTAGGTTTTGTTCTAAAAGAGTAGAAGGACAAGGGACTGAGTGGACTCGACCACGCAGATCGAAGGAATGAGGGTAAGCTCGACTCTGGACAGGTGGAGGAGGACATGGAGGATACAGACAGCAGGAAGCAGCGAGATGGAGTCTAGTGAGATGGAGAGGAGTAGTGTAACCGGAATCCATTTGGTTCACTCGGAACGGGGCCGGACCAGACACGAGCAAGGATTGTCTGAACACGAGTCTCTTCAGGAAAGGCAAACTTTGTGATATCACAGATGCTCAGACAGGATTGAATCGCAAAGACTGAGCCCCGAACTCACCCCGACGAGGGGTCTTATACCCCGAATACATAATTAGGTACATCCCAATTAGCCCACCTCCCGGTGACACTTTCCCACCCCACGTGGGTTAATACCTCCCCATGTCTAATACAAAGACATTCCATTAAATTGGCCGTAAATTGGCAAACTTCATGTTAGTTTCGACAGATCATGATTAGCTACTACATTCAGTCCGGGCTGTGCTCGCCTCCCTAGCGCCTGTGTTTATTTGTTGCGGGTAACACCTGGTCTATCTTCTATGCTTTGTCCCTCTGCGGGCCTCTGTGACCTTGGTGTATCCACTTCTCATTCTGTCACTTCGTGCCAGGAACAGCCTAGATCTTTCTCAGGTTTTAATTGCTTTTCTGCTAATCGAACACATTCCTAAATTTCTACGTATGCTTCACTCTAGTTTCAGGTAAAACCTACCTAGTTATTTTCAAGTGAACCAATATTCTGAACAAGATGGCCGCCTGGCTTATAATGGCGGCCAGCTCCCAGCCTGATTCCACTTCATTCCCCCTTGGCTCAAGCCTCAGGTTCTTATCCTGAGACTTGTAGCCATTACACTTCACTACTATTATTCTTAAGTTGCTCATACTTTGGGGGACCTATTTTTGTTGGGAGCATGTCTTGTGGGATAATCAGTGGTATCTTCTGTGTCTGTGTGGGTGTCAGTGCCTTCTTGCACAGTGGTCAGAGACAGAGCCCTATAAGATACAGTAGTGTCCCACGACCAAGATCACCACCACCATCAGAATCATGGATCCAATCTGTGAAATAAATCTCAGAATGGATCCGAACCAATCTCCGATTGCTCCGAACCCACGAAGTGGATTCCAGCCTTCAGCATCGATCCTCCTTGCTGTGTTCTGCAACTGTGCTACCTTCTCCTGGTGATCTTGGATTACCTGGTAATTTCAGTAGCAATGGAGACAAAGTCCACCAAGAGGAGAAGGGTGGGATGAGGTAATTCCCTCTTGGGATGAAAACATAATTTTGCCTCTTTATAAATCAAAGTTAAGACGCACCGTGAATATGCCGTGTGATTTTGGGCGCCTGTCTTAAAGGATATTATGGCGCTAGAGAAAGTGCAGAGACGGGCGACTAAATTAATAAGGGGAATGGAAGGGTTAAGTTATGAGGAAAGACTAACAAGCTTAAACCTGTTTAGTTTAGAGAAACGGCGCCTTAGAGGGGATCTGATAACTTCATATAAATATATAAGGGGCCATTATAAACCATTGTCTGGAAACCTGTTCATTAACAGGACTATACACTGGACACAAGGTCACCCATTTAGACTGGAAGAAAGGAAATTCAGCCTAAAGCATAGAAAGGGTTATTTTACGGTGAGAACAATAAAGCTGTGGAATTCTCTGCCTGTTGAGGTGGTTGGGTCAGAGACTGTACAGACTTTTAAACAACGACTGGATGACTTCCTGCAGAGACAGAATATTAAGGGTTATAATATTTAATATGTGGGTAAAAGCTTCTTGATCCAAGGAGAAATCTGACGCCATCTGGGGTCAAGAAGGAATTTTTCTCAGTTTGTTGCATATTGGCGAGCGCTTCAGACTGGGAGTTTTTGCCTTCTTTTGGATCAACAGCAGTAGGTGATGTGTGAAAGGCTGAACCTGGCTTCGTTCAGCCTATGTAACGTTGTTTAGATAGGACGTGGTCAAATCGAAGTGAGGAGTCGGGAGAGGTAATACGGAATAGGGAGTCTAAGTTAAAAAGACGAGTCCTGCACAGGCAACCTCTGTCAAAACATGGCGCTTTGCTCCTCCCATTCATAGCGTTACAGTTTTCCATTGGTCGCCCCTTCTCAGCTCCTCCCTAGAGGAACCAAACTTATGTTCATAGACGCTGGCATTTTAGCCCACGGTCTCACAGACTCAGAGGGCGACAACATTTACCTCCAGTGTTTTGGGTTTATTCCACATTCTGGTTTCCTGGAAACGTGCGTCGGGCCGCTGTTACATTCCCCTCCCGGCTTTTAGGCTCGATATTCGATACTCAAGCCCCGTTTTATTAGGCAGAAGCGGATGGGGAGTGATCGCCAGCTCATTTGTGAGGCTCATAGCAGCTGGTGTTCCGGTTTCATCACCTACATTTGCCAAGGTTAGTGTTACCGTACGATCTGCGGCAGAATATGCTTAGGAGGATTAAACCTCCCTCCGTAATGACCTGGTGTCCTTCCTATAAGATGAAGCTGCCTTCCCAGATACAGCAGCATAAACATGCATGCGTCTGCCCTTCAGGGTTTAAGGTGACGGTGCCGTCTTGCAGAAAGCGCTTACTTGACAAGGCCGCGCCACGTATACGGCACGACAAGAGCAGTGCTTGCTCAGCAGTAACGTGGACCTGACTTTCATACAGCGATTCATTGATCAGGGCATTTGTATCACAGGACAAGCTGGGGGGAAAAAAGGGAAAATAGATCTCGCGTGAAGCCATACTGCATGCCAGAATGGGATCTTTTCATGGTGTTTCATGGGGCTTCCCCTGCTACGATGTGCAAGTCCAGATACACTGGCACCACACAAGTACGGCACACCGTAAAATACCTAGTCTGATGCTCAGAGGAATTCTATCCACTGCTGGGGAATATTGTGAGCACCACAGTGAGCAGTCCCCATCCTCACTGTAACAAAAATCCCAGCAAACTTTGCTGCTGCATTCCAGCAGCCAGGAATCTGTCAGAATACAGGGTGAGCTGTGGGGTCAGTCGCTGCTGTACAGGGATAAGATTCAGGGGGTTATAAGGAGTGTAAATCCCTGTACAGTACAGATACAAGGTGTTGCAGTAATTGCCATACACAGGCATTATGCAGCACATACAGATACAAGGTGTTGCTGTAATTGCCATACACAGGCATTATGCAGCACATACAGATACAAGGTGTTGCAGTAATTGCCATACACAGGCATTATGCAGCACATACAGATACAAGGTGTTGCTGTAATTGCCATACACAGGCATTATGCAGCACATACAGATACAAGGTGTTGCTGTAATTGCCATACACAGGCATTATGCGGCACATACAGATACAAGGTGTTGCTGTAATTGCCATACACAGGCATTATGCAGCACATACAGATACAAGGTGTTGCTGTAATTGCCATACACAGGCATTATGCAGCACATACAGATACAAGGTGTTGCTGTAATTGCCATACACAGGCATTATGCAGCACATACAGATACAAGGTGTTGCTGTAATTGCCATACACAGACATTAGCAATGCAATATCTGAATGTGCTGCATAATCTCATTCTGATTACTACAAATCCCCATAAGCAGGAGATCTCACCATTTTATTATCTGTCTGCAGCGCGTTTACTGACACAAAGGCCATTTCTGCCTGTATGCTGATAATGCAGACCCTGTGTAAGCAGGAGATCTGACAGGATAGATATGAGATATACACACACACACACACACACACACTCTGAAGATGGGAAGCCATTATATCATGAAAAGTAACCGTCATAAAACAATACAAGGGATTATTCCGAGATAGCCCATCAGGCCCCCGTACAGTGACATTTCGGGGCCATTCTGCTATTCAGAGAGCAGGCAGTTTGCCAAATTTTGGCAAACTGCCAGCATGTGCGGTGCCTGTTCGAAGGCAGAGAAATCCCCCATAGAGAAGCAATGGTTAATCTATTCAGACACCGAACAGCAGAGAAATGTCAAAAGATGGGATACATTGGCGTTGTTGACAGGCTTAAGCAATTTATGGCCATATAATGTGAACTAAATTTCCGTCATTTTCCAACAGAAAAAAATCTTGTAAAAAGTCTTGAATGGGTTAAAAACTGTTGTAATCCTGAAAGGGTGACGAGTGGTTAGAAGCTTTGAAGGGTTAAAATTTGGAAGAATCTTTAATGTGTCAATGCATACGGACAGTAATGTTGACGTCTTTGTGCTTAGTAAAGGTTGAGTACGGTCTTCCTTCCAGTTAACATATTCAGTGGGCAGGTGCTGCGAGACCATAAGATCAACAAACCAAGAAAATATATATATATCACGTGTAATGGCGGGTTAAGTGCGAGATCACTTAATGGAAGAAATGGAGGATTTCCCACATTTATTAATTTTTAGGACTAAACTCTTCTGCATGGGGGCAAACATTTTGTCAAATCGACACAAAGAAACATCACACCTGGTCAGGGTACGTTTATGCTCAATATTAGAGGGGAGGGGATTTAAAGCCTACAAGAAGAACGGACAGGACGTCTACGCACAAAAAGCCCATTCTGATCGTTTCTAGTTGCTAGCTGAAGCCCCAGACCCAGATGTTTAACTATCCTAGGGGGGAATCTCTGCACCGACAATAATCCGTTCACATGTAATCAATCAATTAAGGTTCAGTGGCTGCGCAGCACATGTATTTAATTAACAGGCTTTTAATTAAATATTCTTAAATCTCTCGGGAGATTGGAAGCAATCCGACTGCCCCGGAACCTGTATTGAATCATTTTGCTGGAGAGAAGGGGTTGGTGACTGCACATATACAGATATTCTACATAGAACACAATAGTCATAGGACTTTTCTCGTGCGGCGCTGACCCCATGGAACAGGTTTCCTCGCACTTTCAGACCCCGCCCTCAACCACTTTTAAATCGCTCCCTAAAGTCCCTTCTGTTTAGAGTAGCAAAACATCCGACCAACCCAATAACCATCCTCCGCTCTCCCTGGGCCCACATCGCTCTCATCCCTGAGGTCCTCCCCTCGTCAACCACCTAGACTGTAAGCTCCTTCAGGAATAGGGCCCCTCAGGTCACGCTCGCGCCACCAGGATCGCGCCAAGGTGGGGCCCAGGTACAGGTGGCAAGCCCCTATAAACAGATAGTACTGCAGACAATAGTAAAGATGACAATAAACCACACAGGGTTAACCAGAGACCTCTGCACAGCAATACCCAAAGAATCCCTGCACTGATAGGCCGGTCTTTAAAGTAGCCGTATCTGCACTAGAGGAAAGGTTTACCACGAAGCCGTGCAGAGTCTTAGTGAAATAGTACTGATCGCCCATCTGATGCCGTCTTTACCCGTCGCTGGAAGACGGACGTCTGACGGTCGCAGGTCCAATTCACCTGCATGTTGTTGGATCGGACGGACGACGATGGACGATAACGGATGATCGCACCATCGCACAAATACGGTGCCAGTGGACACCCAGCCTTAGGAGTACACGATACTGGGAATCACAATAAACAGTACAGACTAGGAACATGCATAAGCATCGTCATGAGGAAAGCCAGAGATCAGAAAACAAGAGCGACTACCTTATCCAGATGCCGGGGTTCAGAACCAGGAGGGTTGTCAGACAAGCCAATAGTCTGTACATGGGCAATCAGAACAAGCAATAAACAGAAAACCAAAACACCGCAACAACTAGAAATAAACCAGGAACAACAGTGTCAGGAGAACAGACAAGACAGGGAAACAGGAACAAAAGTATATAACCAAATATATACAAACTGAAACAGGATACAACAGCAAGCAGCTCTCAGGATACAACACAAACCACAGAATGAATCAGGAAAGTGAAAATCATGGAGCAATGCACTATGGGCGCATTGCTCTAAATAGGGAGGAGATCAACACAAGGACAGACAGGGTGAGCTGGGAGCAGAAACACGATTAACCCCTTAGCTGCAACCCAGGAATAACAGCACAACACAAGGCCTGAACAGGATTACACATATACAGAGGACAGGGCAGGGAACGCGACACCTCAATCCCTCCTGTATCTGTGATATAGTGTCTTGTCTTTTTGGTGTATCGTAGAATTGTTGTTATTGTCTTTACCCATTGTACCTCTGTACAACAGTGGGAAACACTTACGTTCCAAACTGGAACTTGGCGAAAGCCATGACGAACAAGAAAGACAGTCGGCCATTCCTCATATTCCACTCCTGAAAATAGTTTTGGACTGACAGACTATCCTCACACCCGGAGGGGGCTGCCATGTTGGATTAAACTGTGGCATAGGGGTGAGAGTTGCCATGAGAGAGCAGGAGAGCCACAAAGCCAAAGTGTCTCCATCATTCATCGAGTGCACCCTACGCATTTCTCACTCAAAGGGCAACCACTAGCCAGAAGCCGTACAGCCAAAGGAAAAGTAGCCAAGTAAGAGGCTCATATTCACGGAGATTTTGTCAATAAACTGATGGTTTTTGTTGGCAGCAAAATCAACATTGTCGATCAACCTGTTCTTTCACCCCCCCCCCACTTTTGGGTGAAGAGACACGCCGGCCCTAATGAACCCTTCGCCAATTGATACTAGTGAGTAAATGGTTTCCATTTTAAACCCACAAGAGCTCTGGGCTTTTGGGAATTACCTGTCATAGCAGTTGAAGTCATCCAACCAGCATCCTTTCTTCACAAGTTCGATGAAGCCAGAGTTATTTCTCCAAGAGGCGTAGCAGTGGAGCCTTTTGTCCTTCTCTCCTTCGCATTTCTCCAAGCCGCTTTGGTTGGTCTTTTCAATCTCCCAGTTGGCGTTGTAGTAGATGCATTCTCTCGTCTCCGCTTCGTCGTGTCCTGAACCTGGGCGAGAAAAGAAAGCATGATTTGGTTACTTTATTGATAATTAGGTCTAAGATTATTTGAAATGTTCTGCCAAAGACCCCAATTAATTGAAAAGGATTGTCTCCTTAATCTACACCAAGCATGAAGAGGCCTGTTCTAGTAAGTTAGAACCAAAATGGAAGACCTTTGCTGGTCATCTAGACCAGTGTTCAACCCTGTCCTCAAGTACCCCTCACAGGCCAGGTTTGCAGGATATGTGAAGCACAGCACAGGTGATTATAATTTGTTCAGTGATTGAAGGATTCAGTCTCCATTTCTCCAAGGGCATCCTTAAAATCTGGCCTGTTAGGGGTACTTGAGGACTAGAGTTGAGAATCACTGATCTAGACCCCACAGAAGGCCTGTGCTCTTCTTCTACCATAGTAGACCTGCATATCTACACTAGCCACAGGAGACCTGTGCCACATGCGGAAACCAATCACAGCAAGCCCGTGCTGGTCGTCTGCACCAACCACAGAAGGGCTGTGCTGGTCACCTAGAACACCTTTGCTGGTCATCTAAAATTACCATAGAAGGCCTGTGTCACGTGTCGAGCCCAATCACAAAAAGCCTGTGTCAGTCATCTAGACCAACCAAAAGGAGACTTCTGATTGGGCAAGACAGCTGGTTGGTGACATTTATAGTAAAGGACCAACAACCAGAGAACCTCATTGCCCATCCAGACCAGGGCTTTAAAAACCAAGTGCTGGATAGCCGCAGGGCCCAAAAAATTCCCCTCTGTCTCCTATGAATTAAGACTACACAAACCCATAGAGGCAACTCAAAAGAGAAGATCTAAATCGGAGAAGGTCCACGGTGTTCGGCTTTTTACTTTCTCGCACAACTTCATAACATTGTGGCAATGTACCAGACTAAAACACACACCACACACATAGCAGTAATAAAACTGTACGAGAACAGAAAACACAAAGGAAAATGGGGTTATTCTGTGCAATATCCATAAACGAAAGAACAAAAAAAATATGGAGTCCAACCTCATACTTCTAAAAGCATCCTTTACACCAAGTTTAACCTCTCCCGGAGCGTGCGATGCTGAAAACCCACCATCAAGGGACCGCAAGATTAAACGGAGGGATAAGGCAGACACCGTTAAGCTGGAAATAGCAATTTTTTTTTTGCCACCGCTGCGGCTAAAAATACCCGTCAACACCGGCAGCCAAAAGCATTGTATTTGTTACGATGTGAGGTCTAAGAATAGCCAGCTCCGAGTGAAAGCTTCTTCTCCTAGAAATATTTTGCTTTTAACCCACAGATGTAAAAGGGGAAGCGCCCGGTGGCGTCTCGAGACTTGGCAAGCTTCCTTCTCCTTCCTAGACGTGTACATGGCATTATGGCAGACACTGCTGGCCTTTGTGCGCTTGGGATTTAATTATAAAGTCGCATGGATTACTCAAAGGGCTTTTTGCATCTTTTCAAAATCAAAAAGTGGTGAAAGCACGGGGGGGGGCGCTTGGCTGTACGGCGCCTTTAAAAACGTACCACTTTGCCAAACTGGGTCAAGATCAAGCCCATATCCGACCATTTCCCGATCCAACGATCCAAATTAATACTATTAAACGCCCGCACATTCCGCAGCGCTGTACAGAGGTACAATGGGTAACAAGACGACAAATTTTACAATACATCAAACAGGCGAGTCAATGTTTCACTAGCAGATGCAGGAGGAGAGGAGGGCCCCATTCCTGTGGCAACGAACAACCTAGATGGGTGGAGGGCTGAGAAACAGGAGGGGAGGACTGCAATGATGGGAATATAGCGAGAGGAGGACGGTTATTGGTTTGGTTGGCTTTTCATTACAGAGTTGGGTGGTAGGCTTCCCTAAACAGAAGTGTCTTTAGGGAGTGTCTGAAAGAAGCCACAAATTCGACCAATAAAAGGCAGCAAAGATCAAGATTAAAAGGCATACTCCGTTAAAAATAGTTCCATTTTTTTGCCCTTAATTAATTGGGCAGATTCTGCTGTCAGCCTCTGCCCAATTACTTTTTGTCCCTTGCCGTGCGCTGCTCCTCCTCTACCACTCGGGGACTTCCGAACCCGGAAGTCCCTGAAGCTTCTCTGCGCAGCTTCTGCTCCTACTTGCTTAGCACAGGAGCCGCAAATTGCACAGCGGTACAGCATTGCGCAAGTTCTGTAGCACCTGCGCAGAGCGATGGATTGGAGATATACATGCATGCGCAGATCCGACCCATCGGCTGCCACTCTGAGACCACTAGCCACCGCCGGAAGTATCTGAGGAAGGGACG
Source organism: Leptobrachium leishanense (assembly GCA_009667805.1). NCBI lineage: Eukaryota > Metazoa > Chordata > Amphibia > Anura > Megophryidae > Leptobrachium > Leptobrachium leishanense. The sequence goes on along the minus strand of CM019067.1, from coordinate 325,173,094 downwards.
TCGGCGTGCTGACATCACAAGTGACTGAACCGGGAAAATTCGAAATCCCGGCTGCTTGCTGGTGATGCAGGGGAGGGGTGGAGGAAGGTCCGCTTCACCAAGCGATCTTTCCATGAACTGGGAAAGTCTACACATCCCGGACACTTTAAAAAGCTGAAGCTGTCGGGAGGAGTAGTGCCTGCCTTTAAGAGGTATCGAAAATTGATTTGGGCAGGGGTTGCACAGGAGAGCAAGGAAATAGTGTCCAGAGAGTAAAGCGGATACATTTAGGCCTGGAAGGAGAAGTCCATGGACTCTTCTCTGAAAGAGGGGAAAAAAAAAAAAAGGTAGGAAATAATGGATGTAAGTTGGGTGGAGTAGAGGTAACATCACTGCTCTGCGTGGAGAGAGACTGTGGCGACATGAGTTCGATTCCAGCAAGAGCACCTCTCCACTAAGTGTCCTTGGGCAAGACACCTAACGGTACATACTCGCCACCCAGGACATACTTGAAAACGAGAGAAATCTCAATGTATCCTTCCTGGGAAAATCCTTTAAAAAAAAAAAAAAAAAAAGCCCATTTTAACAAGGGTAATTTATAGGGGGGGGGGGACCCCAAATAATAATGTAGGGTTACACCATCACATCTGACCGGCCACTGCAGACCGGGGCTGCCATCAGACATCCTGGGGCTCCATACTGAACCAATGGTCAGACCCCCCCCCCCGGCCTCCGCTGCCCATTTCAGTAAACCAATTAAAAATAAGATATTCTGCCCCCGCAGACCATACTAATTGTCCCCTCAGTGATGCGTTAAGAGTGCTCTGATCAGCCCAAGATGTTGCAGCCCACCGGGACACTTTTTTGGTCTACTGGTGGCACGAGGGGCCCTAACATCTGTGGCACTTAGACATGCTGCACAGGACCCCATGGGAGTCACTGTGCCCCTGAACATGTCATGGGATGTCACCCCCTGACGATGGTGAGATTTTATCTTAACAATAAATAAAAGTCTTCATATTTTTTTCATCAAACCCTCCCCTCGGCACCGCTGCATTTACCGCAGATTATCAGGATCAGCGCAGGTTCCCCGTCACTGTATCCCCAGGATACTTTTTTTTTTTAAAATAAATTTCATTAGATTCCGAACAGAAATGAACGTCGCGGCTGTACGAGACTGGAATTTCAGCCGTGTCTAATGTGGATCTGCCATTGCAGCGCCGCAGCTCGCTTAGCGGTTCATACGAGGCCAGTCTTGTAATTACAAGAGTGAAAAAAAAAAAAAAAATACACCCCCCCCCCGACTTATGAGCCAATTCACAGAATCATGCCAGGGGGATTCTCTAACATGCCGTATGCTCGCAGTGTGCAGACGTTCCCAAGCAAGAATCAAACGGCAGCCTTTCGAGTTCATATCTATTTATACAAAGCGCTATCAATGTGTGCTCCTTACCATCACCGCGCGTCAAAAAGAAAGTACCAATAATAAGAAAAGGGCATGTAGGTATCCTATGGGGGGGGGGGGGGCGTGAGCGCATCCTCAAAACAATGACGCTCCAATTCCTACATGGCTGAATTAATCATTTTCTGCCCAATTGGAGCCTAATTTCCCTATTGCGATGGTTAGAAATCAGGGTTCGGTTACCAAGTGTACTCCAGAAAAAAAAAGCATAACCTTAAAGGTTAACCCTAACCCGAAGTGTAACCTTAACCCTAAAATAAGCACAAAGAACAATTTAGGGCTAGAAATTGGGGTTAGAAATTAAGGAGTTTGGCCAAGGCTAACCTTGAACCCCCAACCCAAATTCCTAATCCTAACCCCAATTTCTAGCCCTAACCCAAAGTCTAAACCCAATTCCTAACCCCAATTTCTAGTCCTAGCCCCAATGGCTAGCCCTAACTTTGAAACCTAACCCAAATTCTTAGACCTAACCTCGAACCCTAAACCCCAATTCCTAACCCTAACCCCAATTCCTAACCCTAACCCCAATTCCTAACCCTAACCCCAATTCCTAACCCTAACCCCAACCCCTAACCCTAACCCCAACCCCAATTCCAAACCCTAACCCCAACCCCAATTCCAAACCCTAACCCTAATTCCAAACCCTAACCCCAATTCCAAACCCTAACCCCAATTCCAAACCCTAACCCCAATTCCAAACCCTAACCCCAATTCCAAACCCTAACCCCAATTTCTAGCCCTAACCCAAAGTCTAAACCCAATTCCTAACCCCAATTTCTAGTCCTAGCCCCAATGGCTAGCCTTAACTTTGAAACCTAACCCAAATTCCTAAACCTAACCTCGAACCCTAAACCCAAATTCCTAACCCTATTTTCTAAACCTATCCTCGAACCCCAACCCTAAATCCTAGCTCTAGCTTCCGTTTCTAGCCGTAACCTCAAACCCGACCCAAATTCCTAGCCCTAACCTCGAACCATAAACCCAAATTCCTAACCCCATGGAAAATGACACTCTAAGTGAGCCTGGAGTGTCCAAATTGACAGGCGCCCAGTTTGGCTACGGCTAGATTGGAGTGCCCGGTTTTAAGCCCTTAAGGACCAAGGGTGTTTAAAGCCGGGTGCACACTAGCATTTTCTTCTGCGCACTAGCGCGCGTTATGACGTGCGTTATAGCATATAATTACGTGGATAGAGAAGAACACATGTAGTACGCACGCAACGCATAACGTGCGCTAAAGACGTCCGTCATGGAAACACCAAGGTTTTTGCGCTAGAAATGACGCGACGTTGGCCGCTTGCTTAAAGTCAAAAGCCCAGCTTTTTTTTTTTATTCAACTCAAACGCAGTTTTTACGACGTGCGTCAAAATTAACGCGACGTCTGGCGTCTACCATCTCTTCTGTCATAAAGTGCCTCCTTTTTAACGCACGCTAGTGCGCAGAAGAAAACGCTAAAATGCATGGACTTTAGGCCGGGTGCACACATGATGGAACAGCTCCGTCATTGGAACTTAAGAGAACTTAAAGTCATGTGGGGGGGGGGGGGGTACACCTTTTTCTTTTGTTTCCCTAGTAATTTGTGCACATACAATATGATCTATTACAAAAGGAGTATTTAAATTTTGAAGATCAGATCACATTTGGTTTTATAGACATAAATGGCCCAATATCTTAAGATATCAAAGTGTGGGAAGAAGTGTGTATACCCTGAGTATACCCAGTTGGCACAGGCAGATCGCTCACACACAGTGATCACGGATCTGGAAGGCCGTGTCGCAGCCGACGACTAGACTGTGACGTAACGCAGTGCTCACTAGGTGCTCACATTGTCAATATAGTCAAGAAATGCTGTGATCTCCAGCCATTAGTGCAGTCAGTATAGTAAAGGCACACTGTGCTCTCCGGGTGTTGGCACGGTCAGTATAGTAAAGGCACACTGTGCTCTCCGGGTGTTGGCACGGTCAGTATAGTAAAGGCACACTGTGCTCTCCGGGTGTTGGCACGGTCAGTATAGTAAAGGCACACTGTGCTCTCCGGGTGTTGCCACGGTCAGTATAGTAAAGGCACACTGTGCTCTCCGGGTGTTGGCACGGTCAGTATAGTAAAGGCACACTGTGCTCTCGGGTGTTGGCACGGTCAGTATAGTAAAGGCACACTGTGCTCTCCGGGTGTTGGCACGGTCAGTATAGTAAAGGCACACTGTGCTCTCCGGGTGTTGGCACGGTCAGTATAGTAAAGGCACACTGTGCTCTCCGGTGTGTTGGCACGGTCAGTATAGTAAAGGCACACTGTGCTCTCCAGGTGTTGGCACGGTCAGTATAGTAAAGGCACACTGTGCTCTCCGGGTGTTGGCACGGTCAGTATAGTAAAGGCACACTGTGCTCTCCGGGTGTTGGCACGGTCAGTATAGTAAAGGCACACTGTGCTCTCCGGGTGTTGGCACGGTCAGTATAGTAAAGGCACACTGTGCTCTCCGGGTGTTAGCACGGTCAGTATAGTAAAGGCACACTGTGCTCTCCGGGTGTTGGCACGGTCAGTATAGTAAAGGCACACTGTGCTCTCCGGTGTTGGCACGGTCAGTATAGTAAAGGCACACTGTGCTCTCCGGGTGTTGCACGGTCAGTATAGTAAAGGCACACTGTGCTCTCCGGGTGTTGGCACGGTCAGTATAGTAAAGGCACACTGTGCTCTCCGGGTGTTGCCACGGTCAGTATAGTAAAGGCACACTGTGCTCTCCGGGTGTTGGCACGGTCAGTATAGTAAAGTCACACTACCCTGCAGAAACCGTTTGAGCACAGCACCTCTTGCTGACCTTTGGATCCTGCAGAGGGAGCTCTTGAACCTCAGAACCTGTGCGCAGTGTGTGCGCGCGCCACCTGGCCCGCACGTTTGTAAACACAAAGTAACAGATTGGGGATGAATGGGCTCTGCGGTCTATAAATGTCCTTACTCAGATTGCCAAGCTACCGCGTAAGCACCGTGTGACGCGTAAAGCCAGGAGGACACAGCTCTGCTGACTTGCCCCAGATCAGCAATGCCATTAGACAAAAAAAAACTATTCCAATTTATTGATTCACATCCGTTATTTCCTACACCCCCCTCCCCCCTGCTCCCTTTTTGTTTCACATACCTCTGTCCCTTAGATTGTAAGCTCACGGGGTGTCTGGTTGAGGACTTCTCTCAAGTGCTGTTTTAGCAGGACAATTACCCTACGGGCCGGGTCATCTGCACCTAATGTATCTTTATTTACTATGTCTCCCGTTTGTGCTTCCCCATTGTAAATCGCTACGGAATCTGTTGGTGCTGTATAAGTAACTGTAACCGTACACACTGATTCTGCTGTACACCGCTATGCAAGTGATGTAAATCGGAGTAACACAATAACTCCCGAAAAGTAGGAGCTAGTAAAAATTGCCAACAGAACTCTACCAAACCATAAAAAAAAAAAAAAGTTCCTGGTGCGACCTGGCCCTTAGATTTATCAAGATTCGTTATTTACAGTTTATACATTTAATACCAAACACGAACATAAAAAGTTGCTGTAAGGTTTTTGTTAAAGAGAAAATAAAAGATGAAAAAAACAGGGTCTACCCGCCATCTATTTTCCTAATCATTTAATATTCTATTTTGTAGCCATTCTGTAATTTTACAGTAAACTGTACGTGACCGGATTTCACGTATCGAAAATAATGGACCAATCGGCCACGATGAAGATTTGTTCGAAATAAAAACAAACTAGAAAAAAAAAAAAAAGTACAAGAATGTTTAGGGCAAGTAAGCAGGTTTTGAAAATCCTTCATTTAAATCGTCACAGAATATACAGAATTTAAAGATTTTGATTAATAGATGAAGCAGTTAGACTTTCCCTTTACGGGAAATGCAGAAGTTTGTTGCAAAACAAGTAAACTACTGAGGGCAGTGAAAAAACACACACACACACACACACACACTTTCACAAATCATTTAAAAAGAAAAAAAAAATAAGAATCCCTAGGATTTATTAAACATTTATCTAGATTTGCCAAACGGTAAATTATTAAAACAGAAAAAACACCTGATGCTGTGACTATTCACTATAATCGAGAGAAAGAGACAGAAACAGCAGGGGGGGGGGAACAGGAGGGAGAGCGAGGAAGAGAGCGAGGGGGGGGAAGAGTGAAGGGGAGGGGGGGGAAGAGAGGGGAAGGGGGGGAAGAGGGGAAGGGGGGAAGAGAGGGGAAGGGGGGGAAGAGAGGGGAAGGGGGGGAAGAGGGGAAGGGGGGGGAAGGGGGGGAAGAGAGGGGGAAGAGAGGGGGAAGAGAGGGGGAAGAGAGGGGGAAGAGAGGGGGAGAGAGGGGGAAGAAAGGGGGAGAGAGGGGGAAGAGAGGGGAAGGGGGAAGAGAGGGGGAAGAGAGGGGAAGGGGGAAGAGAGGGCGAGGGGAAGGGGGAGAGAGGGGAAGGGGGGGAAGAGGGGAAGGGGGGGAGAGGGGAAGGGGGATGAGAGGGGAAGGGGGATGAGAGGGGAAGGGGGATGAGAGGGGAAGGGGGATGAGAGGGGAAGGGGGATGAGAGGGGAAGGGGGATGAGAGGGGAAGGGGGATGAGAGGGGAAGGGGGATGAGAGGGGAAGGGGGATGAGAGGGGAAGGGGGATGAGAGGGGAAGGGGGATGAGAGGGGAAGGGGGATGAGAGGGGAAGGGGGATGAGAGGGGAATGGGATGAGAGGGGAAGGGGGATGAGAGGGGAAGGGGGGAGAGAGGGGAAGGGGGGAGAGAGGGGAAGGGGGGAGAGAGGGGAAGGGGGGAGAGATGGGGAGAAGAAATGATTTCCCATGCATGCCGAGAAATAGCTCTAATCGGGCGATTCTCTAACCAGGATGGCACACGGTGTAAGAAGCCGTTGGGGGTTCAATTTGAATTTTTCGCAACAGCCAGTAAATCCAAGCGAGGTCCGAAACATTCACACGTACACATTCCGTCGAGGTCTCACTTTAAGGCAACAATTTACATTATATTAAATAAAAACACCTTGGGGGCAAACACAAAGTCACATAATTACAACAAGCACTCGATCGATCGATCACCGCAAAACCCAATTCGCTGGCGATTGTAAGAAGAATAAATGAACGCTTAGAAATGCAGAAGTGCACGGATCAATTAACAGGAATCAATGACAATGTGAAGTGCTCAGCACTTATCCTCCTCCACCACCACGTCAGCAGCCCCCGTGTCATACATGATGTATGGCGTTACATACTGAACAAATCCTCTTATTAAAAGGGTCAATAAAGAGGAATATACATCCCCAGGATGATGGGAGAAATGGCTACATTATAGGGCATGAGAAGGGGACGGCAGGTATCCACCAAGTAGTATCCATTTTTCGTGGACTAAACCGAGGTTTAGAAACCAGAGGTAAAACTGTGCCTGGCTCCTAAAAAATGTGTAGTTGGCTCAGTGTTCACTTCTTGGCTCCCGGGTTTGATATTAGTTAGGCAAGCCCTGTCCTATACAGTAAATCAGCTGAGGTGTACAGTTGTATGACCAATGACGAACTTAACAAAAAGATGCTGAACAGGTACCAGATGATAGAACATCTAGGATCAACATGATAACTGCCAGCACTCAAAGAAGATGCCTACAAGGCACGGTACCAGTATACATCTGGGACGGACATAGACAAACTGACAGATCACAAAGCTTCTGTTTGAAGGCACACCCACTGGGTCTTTGATGTGTGATTTAGATCTCAGAGGCTCATCCTTTAACCTCCATGTGCAAGGGAGATCTGCCATTGGGTAAGCAGGGATAGATTTATAGGAGGTCGCATTCCACTGGGTTTGAGAGCTGCACTTTGTAAATTAAAGAACTTGACACACTGCTCTGATCAAGATTTATATGGAATGATGATCCTGGTCTTCCTATATATATTTTTTTAACAAACAGCCTTCCTCTACCTTTCCACGTCCCTCTTTGACCAATGCGCGAGACTTAAAGAACGTGGACCCAAAACCTGAAAAACTAGAAGTACCATATTTTTCTGATACCAAACACCTAAAATCTATTAAAGTAAAGCAGGGAGCAGGGTTGATATTTGATCGACAAAAAAAAAAAAAAAAAAAGGCCTACTCGAGAACATATCAGCTGACGAGGAGTGTTGATCCTCTGCTGTGAAAGGCAACTTGTCCTCCTTGGCATCGGCTCTGGTAATGTTCCTTTAGTTATTACCCAGATCTGACAACGATGAGCATAACATGGATAGAAGGGGAAGAGAGGGGAAGGGGAAGAGAGGGGAAGGGGAAGAGAGGGGAAGGGGAAGAGAGGGGAAGGGGAAGAGAGGGAAGGGGAAGAGAGGGGAAGGGGAAGAGAGGGGAAGGGGAAGAGAGGGGAAGGGGGAAGAGAGGGGAAGGGGGAAGAGAGGGGAAGGGGGAAGAGAGGGGAAGGGGGAAGAGAGGGGAAGGGGAATAGCACAACTTTTCCTCCTCTCACATTAACCAATCATCTGCCTACCTGGGGAGGGAGTCTAAAAGGGCTGAAACAACTAGTCGATTAAATCGACAACGAAAATGGTTGACAATTATTCTCATTATCGAATAATTGATTTGTGTACAGCACACACTGTTTAGAGGCAGACTGAGTTAAACATTATAACCTCAGATTCTCCTTCGTCCTGTGCCACCACCTCAACCTGCCTGACACACCCTCTTTGGTCTGGAGCTGCCATTCTCGCCCTTTGGACCTGAGTGTGGGAGGTAGCTTGTGGGAAGGGACCAGTCTTTTGCCCAAACACAGTCCCTCTCACACTCGGGTCAAGTCCCTTGCCCAAACTCACTCCCACCTCCGGACCTTCCTCCCGCTCCGTTTGTTCATGAAATTATTGTTCAGGGACAATCTAATAAGCCAAAATGGTCAAGTGGCGTGGAGTGCCCTCCCCCCCGTTCTCATGCTGACATAATCGTGTATATATCTGAGCGCTTGTAGCAGCGTTCATTAGGGGAGAAAGCAGACATGGGCTTAAGCTGCTACGCAAACAGCATCAATCCATCACTGTGACCAGGTGCTCGTGCACTAGGTGCGGAAAAAATATGCAATTTGCATAGGTTTTTCTTTTATCCGATGAATCGATTAAATCTATAAAATAAATCGGCCAACTAATTGATTATCAAAATAATGGTTAGTTGTAGCCCTAGAGTCCACCATGACCATTTAACCCTTTCACTCGCGAAATCAAGTTAACCCGATTTTGCATTGTAATACAATAAAAAAGCAATTATCATATCAAACCCCATTTGTGTATCTTTTTAAAGCCGGGTTGGTGTGCTCCCGGTGGAGAAACAAAATCCACAGTCTTATAATCGCTCCCTTTTCACCTTTTCTTACTGTAAACAAGCTACAAGTAGCCGCTCTCACACCCCTTGTAACAAAACATTAAACAAACTTTAATGCAGCATTCCAGCAGTCAGCGATTTGTCAGGATACAGGGAGAGCTGTCAGTCATTGCTGTACAGGGATAAGTTTCAGGGGGTTATAATGAGTGTAAATCCCTGTACAGTACAGATACAATGTGTTGCTGTAATTGCCATACACAGGCATTATGCAGCACATACAGATACAAGGTGTTGCTGTAATTGCCATACACAGGCATTATGCAGCACATACAGATACAAGGTGTTGCTATAATTGCCATACACAGGCATTATGCAGCACATACAGATACAAGGTGTTGCTGTAATTGCCATACACAGGCATTATGCAGCACATACAGATACAAGTGTTGCTATAATTGCCATACACAGGCATTATGCAGCACATACAGATACAAGGTGTTGCTATAATTGCCATACACAGGCATTATGCAGCACATACAGATACAAGGTGTTGCTATAATTGCCATACACAGGCATTATGCAGCACATACAGATACAAGGTGTTGCTGTAATTGCCATACACAGGCATTATGCAGCACATACAGATACAAGGTGTTGCTGTAATTGCCATACACAGGCATTATGCAGCACATACAGATACAAGGTGTTGCTGTAATTGCCACACACAGGCATTATGCAGCGCATACAGATACAAAGGTGTTGCTGTAATTGCCATACACAGGCATTATGCAGCACATACAGATATTGCATTGCTAATAATCTCATTCTGATCACTAAAAACCCCCATAAGCAGGAGATCTCACCATTTTATTAACTGTCTGCAGCACATTTACTGCACAAAGGCCATTTCTGCCTGTATGCGGATAATGCAGACCCTGTGTGACATTGTGCCAAATAAAAGGGACACCATCTAGAGATTAGAACCTTTCATCCCAGTGATATTTCTGTAAAGGATCAAGTAAATATTGTAAAATCAAAGAGCGTAGATTGTCTCTTTAATTCTATAAAATACTGATTTCCAAAGCAGTCAAAAGGAAACTACACTTTTATTCTAGTACAAAAACATACATAGAATAAATCCGTCTATACACGCACGAATGGGTTAATAAAATCTGAACCTACGTTGACCTGGATACGACTTTAACAACTGTGGAAACATTCAGAGCATGTTTGATGTTTTCTTAGCTAATTCCTTGTGGATAACCAAGGAAGCAATCTCTACCGGGTGCAGCAATTAACCTGGAAACATGTGGTTACATCCACATATAGACAATCTATTCCCAGCCCGGTGTCAGGTCGATGAGGACAGCACTAGGAGTGAATAGAGATTGTGTTGCCTTCATCACGGACAAGCAGCAAATTGGGTAGATGAAACTCTTAGGAGTCAAGAAACACGTTTGATCTTCATTGCATGTTTGGAGACACCTGGACAGGTTTGAAACAGGAAATGATGAACGTATCACGATCTTAGGAGACACTGAAGAAAAACAAGGGTGGGGGGGGGTGCAACTACAAATTTTTTGAAGTTGGACAACATTTCTAAAAGATTTAAGAGCTGCACCGATACCATTTTTTTAAGACCAAGTACCGATACTTTTTAAAAGTACTCACCGATACCGAGTACTGCTACATTTAAAGTCATGTGACCGCTTTTCAATAGGTATATATACACATATATACACATTGCTCACCCAGCGTCGTCTTCCTTCGATACGCCAGCAGAGGTTGCAGCTCGGCCGCTAGTTGGGAACCACGCACAGCCGTGGTCTCACGAGATCCCAGAGCTCACGAGATGTCGTTAACTCAGGAATCTCAAGAGATTGCGGCTGGTGGATCCCAACGAGCGGCTGGGCTACAACTCTTTGCCGGCGGCCACTCGAAGGAAGAAGACGCTGGAGGAGCCTGGCAGCGCCCCGAACACTGTCCCATGGAAACCAGCCAGCAAGCCAGCCCAGCGCTGACTTCCGGTATCGGGGGCCTCTGCACGAGTACCAAGTACTCGCCCCAGTATCGACATCGATACTAGTATCGGTACATCCCTAATTTAAGTAGAAGAATTGAGAAGTTTAGGAGCCGGAGGGATGATTCGATGAGTCTGTGGCTACATGGCCCCTGGATATCTCGAGTCGTGGTTTAACGGGAGGGTGATCCCCTCAAGACTGGGCTGAACGCTAGTAGTATGGGTGTACGCATATGCATGCAATCACTGGTGGTTTTACCACCAACAACTAATGGAAAACACAGTAATCGCTTATGGAAACATTGGCCAAAACCTCTGATTCCGTCAGCCCGGGTCGACCCTGGCAACTGCAACTCAACGACTACCACTGAAAAATGTCGATGGAAACTCTGTGGTAAGTAAATGGAGCGGTTGAACACTCATGGGGCAACGACCATGGTGTTCAGGGGTTTTCACAACAGGAAATACAGGCATGAGATTGGAACAGGGAGCCAGAGTATCTATGGATTTACCAGGAAGCAAATTGGTGGAGAGTTGAAAAATTTAAGCTCCAAAAATTGGCGGAGCTGATGGAATGCTAGAGAAATTTTTACATTTCGACATTTTGTTGAACAAAAAAGTCCTAGTTGGAACCCCCCCCCCCCCCCGAGAACTGCAACAGCTGGTGATACACAGCCTATCCAAAACGTAACACTAATCCATTCTATACAATCAGAACTTTGGTTATTCACCAATTGCCACTGAATTTCACAATAGGTCCAATTTCAGGGCAACTAGTCTATTCACAAAGCTGTCAATTCACCAAATACAGTGCAATTCGCCGGCACCAAAATAGTCCCATTGGAAACGATTAGTAACTACACAGAACGCCAAATTGCACCAAAATTGCAGTGTTTCAGTTCAACATGTTTAACCTCCCTGGCGGTCTAATTTTTTCAAAATTTCGTGTCTAAAAGCATCTAAATTTTTTTTTTTTAAGTGAAACGTGTTTTTGTACATAGTTAGCCTGTAATAATTAGGAATCACACAAAAATCCGTGCAAGAGTCCTTACTGGTAAAATCCTTTATAAATAAATAAATAGTAAATACACTGAGTCTGATAAAGTTTGAAACGAGACATAATAATTTATTATCCAAAAAATAATTATCCAAAATAATATTCAATAAAATAGAACAAAAAACACTGAAATCTGTCTGAAAACAAGGGTGAGACAATGTATGGTCTGTTTCTTATCCTGTAGTGCCACCTAGTGGCCATTCATTAACATTGCACTTTGGATTGTACAGGGTTTTACAATTTTTTCCTATGTTTGCTGCTGGTCTCGCCCCCCTGTATCGTGTGACTCGCAGGGAGCCTTACCAGGAAGCAACTCGCCGCGATCACACTGCAGGGAACAGCCAGGGAGCGCAGGAGGTGGTGAGTATGCATCCAGCCCGAGTGTGGCTCGGGGTTAACGTTCGCGGTAGTGAAACTTAACCCCGAGTAACACTCAGTAATACCACCAGGGAGGTTAAACATGCAAATCCAATAGCGTTCAATAAATGTAATATTTAAAAAAAAAAGACTTTATAAAATTTTAACAGACCTTTTTATCATCTTTAACCCTTTACCACTGGGTGAGTTGTGCCCGGCGGCAGGGCTTTAACTTTTGCGGCTGCTTTGGGCCCCTCCTCCGGCACGTGTCATTGGCCGAATTCAGGCCACCCCCCTGCAGCCAATGACGCGTGCGGACTGGTGGGCAGGGCTGTCACGGGCCATACACGCCATTGAGGTGTGCTATGCCGCCCGCAGCATTTGTGGTACAGCAATGGTACGCCCCACTGCAGGAAAGGTTAAAAAGGACCCTTTTTTGTTAAACACTTCGGTGGAATTCACTGAGGCTAATTTGGCGGTTTTCGGCACTGTCTGGTAACGGCTTTGGTGACTCCAATTTCGGTAAAATACAGTGACCAATGTCCCATTTAACCAAAAATTAGGTGAATTCACTGGATTGCAAAAGCAGCGAAATTGGATGTCGGCCAAGCCTCCGGGAACTCCCCCTGAGGACTGGTGTCATCATGCGTAGCACGATGACGCCAGTCCTGGACTTAACCCCTAACTGCCACCAACTGTGGAGATAGGGAGTTCCAATGAACTCCCTATCTCCCGATCCGTGGCAGTTAGGGGTTAATGTTTGGTATGGTTGGATCGGCCAGAGCATGGCCGTTCCAACAATACCAAACATGAAAGTGAAAAAGTTTGTCAAAAATAAAAATTAAAAATAAAAATAAAAATAAACACTTTTTCTTCTTTTTTTTGGTTTGTTAATGCAGCAATATTGTTCCCATTTCAATTATAATGTGAACAATGATGCTGCACTAACGATTTTTGTATGCGGTGCGTTTGTTAAAAAGTGTAATTTTCCCCAAAAAAAATGTAACGAGACCCCATCTCTAATTTTTTTAACAAGCGCACCCCATACAAAATATAACCGCAATTGGTCGCATGTTAAAATGTGAAAAAAAAACACTTTACACATTGTAAATTATTGAAAATACATATTTTATTGCATTTTTGTTATAATATACAGACAGGTCATGACGTATACATATAATAATGACATATTATGAATCTACCGAGTCTGACGGAAAGAACGATATATAATATGTCTGGGTCATATACTAAAATAAGCCTTCAAAACACGTTTAAACATGAGCAAAACCGGTAAAAATGACCTCAGCACAGAGGTGTGAAAAGCCTCAGCAGCGAAAGGGTTAACAGTAGTTTGTTTTGGGTTACCCCCTTGTTTCAGCAATGTTATGGATTGGTGTTTAGACACTGTTCGTATCCTTTTTTGTGTATTTCGCCATTTTGGTTTGAAATCGACAACACCCTTGCGATTGCCAGTCACGTCACCGCTTGGAGAATAAGCCCAACATATCCAACAGGCAAATAATCGGATAATAAAATGAACGGGTACGCTCCATGGACAAGGGGCTTTCAATCATTCCACCCGAAATGTGCTGAAATGGTATTTCTAGGTGCAGAAAAAGGGGATAGAAAGAAAAAAAAAATAATCTGTGGATTTGGACAATGGTGCCCATGCGACATCGGTGGTGTCCGGCAAGAGCTGAACGCGGTGAACTTGCTGACTCAACCCTCTCCGCAGTCTGCTTTTGTCCGAGGACCCGAAAACAAGCAGCGACAATGTTTATTCTCTAGACAAAGTCCAGCTGAAAAGGAATCAAGCTTGACTGATCTTTGTACGGTGACCTGAAAAAACCCTGCCAGTGCGACGCAGCCGCCACCAGCTGCGCGCCATCAAACCGTGCTGACAATTACACGGCAGGTCACCTTTCATTGTTCGGCGCACAGCTCCTTATATGTGAACACCTATACTTATGCAGAAAATTACCCGGCTTTAATATATCTACGAAGCGATTCCGGCTCCAGCCTGACCCGGCATGCGGATTACCGGGCCGTGAATGCTGCGATAGAGGCTAGGGACAGATGAGCGCATTTTCTGCAGCCACCGTCAAAATGTACGTCGATGCGTGCGCACGCATTTTTTCACGGAATACGCTTAAGTGGTCAGACGATGCGCAATTCTGGACGTATTTCATGACGATGGGGTGAAAAGTTTGAACGTTATGTTGGCCGCACACTAGCAGCGTCTGACATCTCCTAATCACGCACACACGCTGCTATGCGGCCGCAGCGCACTCTGTACGTCAGTAGCAGCGGTTTAACGTTCTGATAAAAATGCGTTCATTTGCCGGTTGCGTGGTGTCGGCGCACTTTCGTACGCACGTACTGCGTATATTGGCCGTCATTGGCCGTTATGTGCTGCTACTGCCGCCGTGATTTAGTGCGTCTGCACGCGCGTTCCGACTGCCCCACTCTGACCCTAGCCTAATGGGGCGCAACAATGTCTGATGGCAGAAGCAACACAAATATTAGGGTAATGATATAGATATCTATATAGAAAAAACAAACAAACACACTACATATAAAATGGTTGAATTCTATGCCTCTATATCTTGCTCGACAGATCTATTCAATAGAAATCGAATTAGAGGTTGTATTACTTTGTATTTCTGTAACATTTTAATGTTCTTGAACCCAGGACATACTTGAAAACGAGAGAAATCTCAATGTATCCTTCCTGGTAAAATACGTTCTCAAAAAAAAAAGAAAAAACTCATTATAAAACACGTGCTGTTTTTTTCTTTGTTTGAAGTAACTGCATGTAAAAAGGGATAATAAACTTGGCTTGCATTGTGTATTTTACCCATGATGCAACATTTACAAAAAGCTTTCCTTTGTGGCTCTTGTTTATTTAATCTAAAATAAAAACCTATATGGAAAAAGAATTGGTCAGAGCTGCCTTAATGGTTAAATACTGTAGGTTAAACGATTTTACACCCCTTTTCTACCTCTGAGCGCAGCTCCTCTTTTTCATCTTTGGGACCTCCTAATTTGGAAGTCCCTGCAGCTTTGCGATACAATTTGTGTTCCGTCAAATAGGGAAACAGGTTCCGTAGTGCATGCGCAGAGCGATTGTTCGGAGCTGCACGCGCATGCACAGATCTGATCCATCGCTGCCTGAGAACGCTCGCTACAGAGATTGGTCTCAGAGGATGACGTCGGCTGCGCTCTGTGTGTGACATCACTAGTGACCGGCAGTCGGGAAATTCAAAATCCTGGCTGCTGGTGACATTAGGTGAAGTGGAGGGGTTTCCTCCTCATCCAATCGGGTGAGGCACTCTTCACATCCTGACCACTTTAAAACACTGAAGTGGTCAGAAGGAGTAGCGCGTCCCTTAATAAATTCCTGTTTATGACATCACATTTTAAATAAAAATAGAAAGCCAAATGTAATAACTGTAGGCCTTCTTTTAATTCATACCTGAGCTATGGTTGACAATTTTACTAACGATAAAAGAAAAAATAAATAAATTATAAACCAAATTAATATTAAATAAAAAGTCACTGGTCAGTTGATTTTTTTATATGGAGGATCCCCCCCCCTTCCCTTTTTGTGCTCACCGGCGTGATACCAGCCTGATGGAATGATGGAAGTCGTAGCCGCCACGGTTATGGTTCAGCTGCTGGCTGCTCCATTACAGGAACAAGAGGTTAAAGGTCAGCGTATGGAATAACCAACATGGAATTTACTGGATGCAATTTTTTTTCTCTCATCTCACAAGTCAGTATTCGGTTGGTGCATAGCAGCAACAGCGGATTTTATACCATTATGTTTTTAACATTTGTTTATTTTCATTCTCATGTTACACACACACACACCCCTCCGAAATGAAATTATCTTGAACCAACACCCGTTACGATTCAAGCCCAGGCTCTACAAGCCAAGAGACACGAGGTTATATTTGGCAGAACTTGTGTTTGAAAAATACAGATTTGTATTATAATAGAAAACACTCACTGCTACACATTGAAATCAATTGCGATTAGGAGTGTCGACACACAAGGATACTGGGTGACAGCAAGAGTGATTGGGATGCCAAAAAGTGGCAAAGATAAAAGCGACATGTGCTTGAAATCAAAATAGTATCTATGCATCAGTCTGATCCCTCCCATGAGGATACCTATACCATGTGCCTATCAATCTGATCCCTCCCATGAGGATACCTATACCATGTGCATATCAGTCTGATCCCTCCCATGAGGATACCTATACCATGTGCATATCAATCTGATCCCTCCCATGAGGATACCTATACCATGTACATATCAGTCTGATCCCTCCCATGAGGATACCTATACCATGTGCATATCAATCTGATCCCTCCCATGAGGATACCTATACCATGTGCATATCAATCTGATCCCTCCCATGAGGATACCTATACCATGTGCATATCAATCTGATCCCTCCCATGAGGATACCTATACCATGTACATATCAGTCTGATCCCTCCCATGAGGATACCTATACCATGTGCATATCAGCCTGATCCCTCCCATGAGGATACCTACTAGGGATAGACCGATATGGTTTTTTCCAGGCCGATACCGATTATAGGCTGTCTCTGGAGGCCGATAACCGATATCAGGGGCCGATATTCTGTGCGCTTAAATTTTTGAAAAATAACACAATTTCACACAAATCTGGTATAAACTGAACAGGTTTATTCATATTTTAAACATTAAATTAGGGGGTCGACCGACCCTGCATGCAGATCTCGGAGAGAGTAGGGTAAGACCCGGTCACCGGCCTGAAAAAAAAAAGGTTTACTGTATGTTTAACTGTGTATCACTAGCTGGCTGTTCCTTTTTAAGTAATTACAACCAGGGTGTGCTGCTGAGTGCTCTGCTCCCTTCACTAGCCCCACGCAGTCACTAGCCCCACGCAGTCACTAGCCCCACGCAGTCACTAGCCCCACGCAGTCACTAGCCCCACGCAGTCACGCACTAACCAACCCCACTAGCTGCAGCAGCTCCCCCTCCTTCCTCAGCTCCATCTTTAAAGCCCCGTTGCTCCGTCCATTGACTCCATCCATAATGAGCAGTTACGGCCCGGGACACAGCACTGCAACCCAGAGCTCAGCCTGACCTGAAGCCCCCTTAAACACAGCCCTGCCTGAAGTTCAACCTGCAGCAGGTGAAAAAAAAATGGCCCACAGCTGTGTGTGTGCACTGCAGACTAGCTGTGGGCCATTTTTTCTTCACCTGCTGCAGGTTGAACTTCAGGCAGGGCTGTGTTTAAGGGGGCTTCAGGTCAGGCTGAGCTCTGGGTTGCAGTGCTGTGTCCCGGGCCGTAACTGCTCATTATGGATGGAGTCAGTGGATGGAGCAACGGGGTTTTAAAGATGGAGCTGAGGAAGGAGGGGGAGCTGCTGCAGCTAGTGGGGTTGGTTAGTGCGTGACTGCGTGGGGCTAGTGACTGCGTGGGGCTAGTGAAGGGAGCAGAGCACTCAGCAGCACACCCTGGTTGTAATAATTACTTAAAAAGCGATACATGTGATAAACAGACATACAGTAAACTTTTTTTCAGGGCGGTGACCGGGTCTTACCCTGCTCTCCCAGATCTGCATGCAGGGGCAGGGTTTCCGGATATGCTGCTGACGCGAGGACCATGTGGTGGGCGGCGTAGCTCCTCATTGCTCTGTTTCTCCTGCAAAGGAACAAGAAAATCGCATGCGCTTCGCAGTGACCGAGCGCGCTGGGGAGCGGCAAGTAGAAATCGGTAATATCGGGGACCTGAACACCGATACCGATATACTCGAAAACCCCCAAAATCGGCCCAAAATATCGGTAGATCCGATAATCGGTCGATCCCTAATACCTATACCATGTGCATATCCGTCTGATCCCTCCCATGAGGATACCTATACCATGTGCATATCAGTCTGATGCCTCCCATGAGGATACCTATACCATGTGCATATCAATCTGATCCCTCCCATGAGGATACCTATACCATGTGCATATCAGTCTGATCCCTCCCATGAGGATACCTATACCATGTGCATATCAGTCTGATGCCTCCCATGAGGATACCTACCATGTGCATATCCGTCTGATCCCTCCCATGAGGATACCTATACCATGTGCATATCAGTCTGATCCCTCCCATGAGGATACCTATACCATGTGCATATCAGTCTGATCCCTCCCATGAGGATACCTATACCATGTGCATATCCGTCTGATCCCTCCCATGAGGATACCTATACCATGTGCATATCAGTCTGATCCCTCCCATGAGGATACCTATACCATGTGCATATCAGTCTGATCCCTCCCATGAGGATACCTATACCATGTGCATATCAGTCTGATCCCTCCCATGAGGAACCTATACCATGTGCATATCAGTCTGATCCCTCCCATGAGAATACCTATACCATGTGCATATCAGTCTGATCCCTCCCATGAGGATACCTATACCATGTGCATATCAGCCTGATCCCTCCCATGAGGAAACCTATACCATGTGCATATCAGCCTGATCCCTCCCATGAGGATACCTATACCATGTGCATATCAGTCTGATCCCTCCCATGAGGAAACCTATACCATGTGCATATCAGTCTGATCCCTCCCATGAGAATACCTATACCATGTGCATATCAGTCTGATCCCTCCCATGAGGATACCTAGGGATAGACCGATATGGTTTTTTCCAGGCCGATACCGATTATCGGCCGTCTCTCAGGCCGATAACCGATATCAGGGGCCGATATTCTGTGCGCTTAAATTTTTGAAAAATAACACAATTTCACACAAATCTGGTATAAACTGAACATGTTTATTCATATTTTAAACATTAAATTAGGGGGTCGACCGACCCTGCATGCAGATCTCGGAGAGAGCAGGGTAAGACCCGGTCTGAAAAAAAAAGGTTTACTGTATGTTTAACTGTATATCGCTAGCGGTCTGTTCCTTTTAAAGTAATTACAAGCAGGGTGTGCTGCTGAGTGCTCTGCTCCCTTCACTAGCCCCACGCAGTCACGCACTAACCAACACCACTAGCTGCAGCAGCTCCCCCTCCTTCCTCAGCTCCATCTTTAAAGCCCCGTTGCTCCGTCCATTGACTCCATCCATAATGAGCAGTTACGACCCGGGACACAGCACTGCAACCCAGAGCTCAGCCTCACCTGAAGCCCCCTTAAACACAGCCCAGCCTGAAGTTTAACCTGCAGCAGGTGAAAAAAAAATGTCCCACAGCTGTGTGTGTGCACTGCAGACTGAGAGTGTACACACAAAGCTGTGGGCCATTTTTTTTGTGAAGGGAGCAGAGCACTCAGCAGCACACCCTGGTTGTAATAATTACTTAAAAAGCGATACATGCGATAAACAGACATACAGTAAACTTTTTTTTCAGGGCGGTGACCGGGTCTTACCCTGCTCTCTGAGATCTGCATGCAGGGGCAGGGTTTCCGGATATGCTGCTGACGCGAGGACCATGTGGTGGGCGGCGTAGCTCCTCATTGGTCTGTTTCTCCTGCAAAGGAACAAGAACATCGCATGCGCTTCACAGTGACCGAGCGCGCTGGGGAGCGGCAAGTAGAAATCGGTAATATCGGGAACCTGAACACCGATACCGATATACTCGAAAAAAACCAAAATCGGCCCAAAATATCGGTAGATCCGATAATCGGTCGATCCCTAATACCTATACCATATGCATATCTGTCTGATCCCTCCCATGAGGATACCTATACCATGTGCATATCAGTCTGATCCCTCCCATGAGGATACCTATACCATGTGCATATCAGTCTGATCCCTCCCATGAGGAAACCTATAGCATGTGCATATCAGTCTGATCCCTCCCATGAGGATACCTATACCATGTGCATATCAGTCTGATCCCTCCCATGAGGATACCTATACCATGTGCATATCAGCCTGATCCCTCCCATGAGGATACCTATACCATGTGCATATCAGTCTGATCCCTCCCATGAGGATACCTATACCATGTGCATATCAGCCTGATCCCTCCCATGAGGATACCTATACCATGTGCATATCAGTCTGATCCCTCCCATGAGGATACCTATACCATGTGCATATCCGTCTGATCCCTCCCATGAGGATACCTATACCATGTGCATATCAATCTGATCCCTCCCATGAGGATACCTATACCATGTGCATATCCGTCTGATCCCTCCCATGAGGATACCTATACCATGTGCATATATCGGCCTGACCCCTCCCATGAGGAAACCTATACCATGTGCATATCCGTCTGATCCCTCCCATGAGGATACCTATACCATGTGCATATCGGCCTGATCCCTCCCATGAGGATACCTAAACCATGTGCATATCCGTCTGATCCCTCCCATGAGGAAACCTATACCATGTGCATATCGGCCTGATCCCTCCCATGAGGATACCTAAACCATGTGCATATCAGTCTGACCCCTCCCCAATAGGAAACCAGAAGTTTCAAATCTTCATAAGACTTTGCCCCAGAGATGTAGGAGACCGTTAAAGTATTAAAGCTTTTTAGAACGGCCCAACCATAATATTCCATAGAAACTTTATTGGGCAAACGCATCTCCCGGAGACTGGAACGATGGCTGCACTTGCTCTCCAAATAATAGCAGAATGGGACGGAATTTCAATATGGCCGAATGGACTTTCTAACCATTTCAGGGCTAGATTTGAGGCTAATCACATCAACTAGAGTTTTGGATTTAAAACTACATTATGGAAATGTAGCAACAGGTGACAAGAACACGAAGATTTGGCCACTTTCTCCAAATCTCTGAGGATTCCATATGAATGAGAAGAAGAAGGAGAAGGGGGGGGGAGGGGCAGTACTTATTCTTACAAATCGTGTCTTCTGAATAGCGCGCGCTGGAGACCAGTCTTAGGGCTTCATGTCGACATACCGAGGACACACTGGCTGCTTTTATTTTTCTGACATTACGGCACATATAAAATATTAAACATGTCTTTATATTCCGAAGAATACAACAGAGAGGGTGGGGGGGTGCGGAGTATGAACTGCTAAAAGGTCTTCGCGCTCCATATACTCTGCCAGTCGCGGTCACACTTCTGTTATCTGCAGCCACATTAGTGCTTTCAAAAGATATGCTCCATAATTCACTAAAGTCGGGCAGACCTTGCATTTTATACGGTTATCGCTGTCAGGATTTCCCCGCCAGTAAACCAACTCTGACTAGCTCGAAAATCAAATTATTTTATACAAAGCTGCAAAGAGTAAATCCAATTTTTACAGATTTCACCGGGAAAATCTGAGCCCTGCATAAATATATATATAACCATACAGGAACAGAAAACAAATATATTAAAGTCATTTCTAGAGGATTTAACAACATATTTACATCTTTTATTGCCATGGTTCCCAACCCTTGTCCTCAGGTCCCCCTAACAGGCCAGGTTTGCAGGATATCTGAAGCACAGCACAAGCTGCTCAGTGATTGAAAGATTCAGTCTGCATCTCCCAGAAATAATCTTTAAAATATGGTTCTCTACACCGGACGTGCCGAAATCCTCCCCGTTGATACGCTATGACATGCGGTCGATGGGGCTACAAAGCTTGATCCTCCATAGGCTGTGAATTTGGGAGTCTACAACTCATGGACAAAAATCGGGCAGTAATCGTGATGCATCCCGGAATCGAATCGTTGGCTGTTGAGTCAAGAGTGGAAGGAACGTCCACTTTCACACCTTGGGGGACCAGAGGACCAGGGTTGGGAAACAATGATTTATGGTATTAAAAAATCTATGGGGTTATTCACCAATCACCATTTTTCCTTTAAAAACATTGGATTTAGTTTGGGGTCACTGTGCCTGACCACCAAGTTGAATTCACTATTTATGGATCTGCCACCACAACTTGTCAGTTTTCATTGGCGTTTCTGCCAAAGAGGTCTAGGATAATAATGGTTTTCAATATGCCTTCCACCATAATGCCTGTTGAGGTTGTACAGCATAGATTTCACCATAGTTTCAACTGTCATTACAGTGGAAGTTATTATTATTATTATTTATTTATAAAGCGCCAGCATATTCCGCAGCGCTGTACAATAAGCACAGTATAGACAGGGTTACAATACATTGAACAACATTTGAGAAACAGTACAGGAGGAGATGAGGGCCCTATTCCCATAGGAACTCACAATCTAGGAGGGTTGGGGTTGGAAACAGGAGGAGAGGACTGTAAGGTGAGAGTGATTGATGGTTGCGTCAGTGAGTTGGGTGGTAGGCTTCCCTAAATAGGAATGTTTTCAGGGAGCGTTTGAAGGAAGAGAAGTTAGGGGAAAGTCTGACAGCACGAGGGAGAGCGTTCCAGAGTTGTCCAGTGTTGTTTTTTCCATTGCATTTAAAGAGATCAATGGTGATCTCTGCTTTAAAGATAGCTGAAGTATATTCCCCGGTGTTAAAAACACCACCAAGAAAATGGAGAATGGAGAATAGCCACAGTTTACTCTTTACGGAATAATAGTTGGGTCATTGCTCAACATGGCTTGCATCAACTTCACTTCTCTAGATAACCACTGTAGTAGCCAACATCGATCACAATAACTATGCCACAATGGTGCTTCACGATTAGGTCCTTAGGTGTATCAGGCCTGGGTGGCATTTTCTGAGGGCATGACACCAGTCGGCCGTGGAATGAGAGCTCAGACCTAAAGCAACGTCCTCTTCTTGTAATCCAATAGACAGAGGAGATGAAGCGAGGAGCAGGTATCGACCCTTCAGATTTCTTAGGATCCAATTTTGACCTCACAGCTCTGTTATCGGACACTGTAGGGACGGTAGTGTGGACTACAAATTCCATGATGGACAACCCAACCAATAAGTGGAAGCTAGAAAAAAGTACCTAACCTTTAGTAAGCCACCCAACCATAAGAGGAAGAACCTGGATGCGCATGTCGGAAGAGGCTTGTTGGCCCTTTTTTGATACATTTTATTTCTAAATGTATCAAAAAAGGGCCTACAAGCCTCTTCTGACATGCGCATCCAGGTTCTTCTGCTATGGCATACCATTGGAAATTGGCTTCAAAAATTCTTCTGAGGAGTCTGGGTTCAAGAAGACGTCTGCATTTTGGACACATCTATCGGTGATGTACAGAAGCTTAAGTTGGCTGGGAAATTAAAAGGAACTTGTAGCTCAGCCGTGTCCCTATTCTCGAAGAAACAACATGTGTAACCGAGGATGAAAGACTGACCATGGAATAGAAAATATGTCCGACACCGTGTTATCGGTCAGTGACACTAGGAGAAACAAATGAAAAATGTAAGTGGCAACAAACCCCTCTTTTTTTAAATATACAGTCTTCTAATGGGTGTCAACACAGGCACAGCCAAATTCATATGACACTTGTGACAAAAAGGCACAGGTAGTCCACGTCTTCCAAAGCAGGGCAACTTTATTGGTGTATCAGAGATAACGTTTTGACTCCAGTGAGTCTTTGTCAAATCAGAGACTCGATAGAGTCAAAACGTTGTCACGATGATGCTCCAATAACGTTGTGCTGCTTTGGAAGAGGTGAAGTGCTCAGGATTTTCTTGGTCACTGAAAGAAACAAAGACTGACTGAACGGTACGCTGACCTTGCTCTCCCACCACTTGTGAGATATGGATGACGAGGCTCACCTGGATTGACACCAGTATGCCTCTATTGGGCGCCGCATTCAACACAGAAAAAGTAATAAAGGCTCATTTCCTCCTTTCTCATTTCATTTTAGTGGAATAGGATTTATCTTGCCGAGAACCCAATAAAGGATCGTGAGATTTTTGTCCCTATTTGTGAGTAAAAGGGAATGTGAGGCCGATCACACACATCCGTTTTGCTCGTTCATTTTTTAGAATTCGCTAGATGTTACAGAGTGGATGCAGCAGCTCATATTGTGTGGTGGATAGCCACACGTACAGCAAGGTCAGCCAAGGTCGTATCGACTGGGGAGATGGAAACAATGTTGTGATTTATGAGGATGACGGCAACAACACTGGAAACTCCGCTACCATTTATGCAATCGCTGCAGCTGCTAATGCAAATAGCGATCCTCCTCTCCACCCCTTGAGTGATGGTGGGAAGAAAAGGAAGAAGGGATAAACGTATTCACATACTACAAGCACTGTACCAAGAAATGGTTCTAGGACTACACAGACATATACGGTTTGACTCAAAACTTCAGAGAGTAAAACTGATCATCGAAACAAGTCATAGCTTCAGGCCAGAGACTCCGGGTTCGGCATCCGACACTGCCATGAGTTCCACCAGCAAAAGCAGTCGAATAGGACTCAGACTATTCTGTCTTTTCAAACCGTTTGGTCTTTAACAAAAAGAACCAGTGACAGGACAATATATATATAAACAGAGGATGACAGTTTTATGTGACACTTATTTACAAGGTAAAACAGTCGTGCGGTTTATGAAGGACGTCATCGTCTTTTTCCGCGTTCAGAGGTGACATTTGGGGACGCTTTGCCTTTCTTCCGTTATGTCACCTTCTCCTCTTGATCCCAAAGAAGTGGATGACAGCAGGCAAATCCTACTACTGGCTTTATGCGGCAACCGCTCGACAGACGGGCTTGTTAAGCGTACGCTGAGGAGTCGGTGGCGTCCCCTTGCTTTGCCAGTTCTGCATTAAGCTTGGGAGCAAACCAGTTACAACACAGACCTTAAAATACCAGTTTTTTTACGTCCCCCCCCCAAAAAACAACGTCTAGTCAAATCAACTCTACCAAGTGGTGGGAGTCACACAAATGTTCTTATAAGAAGATGACAAAGAGGGTAGACAACGATGATACAACCCCTGTTCATGTCTCTCGATCTACAGTGAAGGTGGCCACCGTTTGCCTTCTTGGGCGGCACATATCCGAACGCTCTCCCAGCCTCGCCTTTGTACTCTTCCTAAGCGGGGCGATATTATAGGGCTCTGATGAAGGAGGCTGCCAAAACTGCCTTTGAAATATATTGGGTAGCTTCTGATTAACAGTGGTTATTTATTGCTCCACGTAATGGAAAGCACAGCAGGAGTCGTCGCCCAGAAAGAGCCAAGTATTTGATTGATGGCCGACACGTGGAGATGCTTATGGGTTTAATTTTAAAAAATAAATGCACTTTGATAAAAAAATAAAAATAAGAGGGAAAGCATCAGCTAAACATACAATAATAAAAAAAGATTTTAATAGAAAGATATGAGCTAAACATGGAGATATCACATGCTTTATATAAATCAGGGCTTGAAAAATTTAAAGGAACCCTATTAAAATATAGAATTCCCTTTTTTCGCCCTAAAATAACAGGGTAAATGCAGCCGACAGTCTCTGCCCAAATCATTTTTAGATTTTTCTCTTATAGAACTTCCCTTTCCCGTACGCTGCTCCTCTTCATGAGCCCCTGAAGCTTTCCTGCGCCCCTATACAACTTGCGAAGCGCAGGAACCACAAATTGCTTAGCGCTGCGGGACTCACGCACCTTACATATGGACGTTGCGCAGAAAGATGGATCAGAACTGTGTGCGCATGCACAGATCCGATCCATTGGCTAGCGCTCTGAGAATGAGACCGCAGTCGAGCAAGGCGGCGAGCAGACAGAATGAGGTCGGCATTCTTTGACCGGCAGAAGGGAAATTCTAAAATCCCAGTTGCTGGTGACACTGAATGGGGTGGAGGAAACTCTTCCACTTCACCCAGGTATTCTGGCAGACCGGGTCAGCAGGGGGCACTCCTCACATCCTGACCCCTTCATAAATGGAATGCGTTGTGAGAGAAAAATATGAGTATTTACACCTAAAGAGGAAAAAAAAGGAGTCATTTTCATATAGGGCGTGTTCATCTGACGGCTCCTATACAAAGTGTATAGGTACGGATAGTAAGGAGCCGCTTGCGGCTCAGCTGTTACCTTAAAGGCTTTGTTGGCATCGGGTCCAACATTTCTTTCTAAAGAAATATACAAGGGGCTTGGTGTATGTACACCATATTGTGGTTCCTACAACCTAAACTCCAATCAACGACAAGCTCATTCGCTATTCCCATTTAAGTTTATTTTTGGAGTTGTAGCGGTTCCATGTTGATACTTAAACTCATAGAATGCCTTGCAGGTCCCGCAAGTAGGTCCAGCAGTGTCTTGGGGAGCTCCTTTAACGGCTAAGCAACTTCCTGGCCTGGGCAGGATTCACTGTAGAAGCTGAAAAGCTCAGAAGATTCACAGCAGATGCAGAAGCTTCTTTTAGGATTCATTTTTTGCATGGGTTTGGGTCGAAATCCTGACAACCAGGTTCCCGAATGCCAACATCCCGACAGAACAAGTGCCTGACATACAAAGTTCCCGACACAGACAACTCCAACGGCCAACTTCCCAACAACCGAAATCCTGAGGGTTAACCCTAACACCCTAACCCTACGGGATTTTGGAGGTCGGGAAGTTGGCCGTCGGAGAGTTGTCTGTGCTAGGAACTTGGTACGTGGGGCACTTGTTCTAACACAGACAACTCCCCGACGGCCAACTTCCTGACATCCAAAATCCTGGCGGTTTAGGGTTAGGGTTAACCCTCAGGATTTTGGGGAGTTCTCAGTGGCGGGGAACTTGGTATGTCACCACGTGTTGCGTCGGGAAGTTGGCCGTCAGGAACCTGGTTGTCAGGATTTCGACCCAAACCCATGCAAAAAATAAATCCTAAAGAAGTTTATGCATCTGCTGCGGGATTTTGTCCAGCACCCTTTTAGTATACATGAATGTATATTTCATATAAATTAGTGACCTCTATCCTGTGTGGAGTGCCTCTCGAATATGTGTGCTTCATCAGACATTAAAATTTGCTCCAGAGAAGGCAAAAAGATCGATTTCTAGAATTTAACAGTTTCAGCGTATTTTATTTTTTTTAAGTTACCAGACATGAAATTTCCCCTTTGTGTCCTAAACTAGGTTTGCAACAAGCGCGCCTTCGGAGTTTGTGTGTGGGCACAGGCGCGAACACCGCGATCTAGAAATCAAACCGCACAAAAACAACAAACCGAAATAAATCTGCAGAGATGGTAAAACAAATTTATACCCCGTCCAGCCCATAAATATTTCATCAGCCGCGATCTGAATTACAAAAGATCCGTTTGGCCGCGTTCTCTGCAAAAATCTCCAAGATTTGATGAAGGAACCGGGGCCTTGTTTGGAGAAAAACTTTCACCTAGTGAAACGTCTCTGCGGCTTACAAAATGTACATTAAGTATTGTTCGCAGTGAAACACAAACAATTTGCATGTCAAATAAGACTGCGCGCGCTCCCGTCCTACTTTATTTACGACGCGCTCATCTAATAAGAGCAGGACCTGTTCCAAGGTTTCCCGTTCTCGCCTCGGCATGAACCGAGAGGAAATTTAATTTGAAACTTTATTGTACTTTTAAGAAGTCTCGTTATGGGGTTTGCAGGGGCTTTTTAAGCTGTAAGCGAGCAGTGTTCTCCACCCCACAACCTTCCTACTAAGAGTGTCTGTCCCGCTAATGTAATCCTTTGGCAGTGCCTAGCAACAGTTATACCGTGCACCCCTAAGGATTCAATGCCCTCCACCATGTATTGTCCCGACGCACAATGGGAAATAGGCATTGCTTGGTTTTCTCAGTGAACAACAGCTGAATGTGAGACATTAATTCAGGGAGAAGGGGGGAGAGAAAAAAGTATCTCACGCATAATCCCACACGGCTGCTAAGAAAGAGGAACAAGGCCTCGGCTTTTGTCATTTAACCAGTTTCGCAAAATCCCAGCACCTCGAACCCTGAATTCAACCGAGTAAACGTTCTTACAAAGTGTGTCTTTTATCAGACTAAACTCCAGTCTGTTGTGTGTTTTAATATCACATGGCATTACCCAAAAGGAGAGAACGTCCATACTTGGAACTGAAGGGCAAACGTAACCAAATATAGTTAAATCACGATGGACAAAATTATGCTAAATGATAAAATTGGTGAAACAAATCCAATATGGAAGGGCTCAGTAGATTGTGCTGCCGGCCAGTGGAGCTCAATTGCCATGACGTTGCCCCTTTGTGGGGCTTGGCTCACCATGGCCAGTGGGGCTCAGCCTACAGTCAACAAGTTAGCCAATGGGACACTGTCCATTACTGGGGTTCAGTCTGAGGAGCTCAATCCACCATGACAATGCTAGCCTGTTGAAGTAAAGATATCCATTAAAAGCAAACAAATGGGCACTTCCAAGCACCCTTTGCACTACAGCTTCTTGTAATGGATCCCCTGTCTTTAAAAATCTAGTTCCTTTTGGCAGCAGTTTAGGTGCTTTCCTTCAAGTGCAACGCAATAAACACTGAAATAAGGGTTTGTGCCGTGGTAATGGTACTTTGAGTGTCCATACAGTTTGTCCTGTAGAAATGCTTCTCAGATCTTCGATATAACTGGCTATATGCGGCAACAAATCCCAAAATCCCAAATTCCATTATAAAGAGTGGCAACACGTACCAAGAAAATAACCCAAGAAGGTTGTATGGGTATTCTAGACTTTTGAATCAAAGCAACGTTATTGGTGTAACCTCTTACAGCGAGACAATGTTTGGACTATTAAAGAGTCCTTGTCAATACTTGACCCTCAATGGCTCTGTCAAGTCCTGACAAAGACCCGTTGAGTCAAGACATTGTCTCGATGTTAGAGGTTACTCCAATAATGTTAACTTGAGTCAGACGTCTAGAGTGCCCATACGCTCGTTCTTCTTGGATGCTTCTCAGATCACACCGGACTTCTAAACATTGACATTCCGATTGCTCCAGCTATCAAGATCAGGGGATCCTCAGGCAGAACTCAACAGGAATACACCAAAAAGTTGTGAAAGTAAGGAGCAACCCTCACAGACCTCAAAACCTGCGTGAGAACTGCTCCACAATGACAAACTCATCAACAACATATATATGTAGTAACATGTTCGATCTTATTTGGAAGCTCCAGAGTTGTACCATTGGGGAAATCCTAAGCTTACTGACATAGTTAATGGACGACATGGTCTGTATCAACAGAACCAAATATATCAACCAGAAATATATGACGTGGAACCCATTTCAAGGGAAAGACCCTTGTGGCGCTTGACTATATATTTGTACTTTTGAGGGCCCCTCTTTCTTGGCCCAGTTTGACTCTTTCCAGTCATTACTTGGTTTTCGGCAATGTTTCACAGAACGCCATGGTGGGTATCGAATGAGACACAGTATAAAGTGTATGTCAACAGACGCTTGCTCCAAGGAAAACAAGGTTTTTTTGCCAGAAAGTCTACTGCAACAGGAAGGCTGCCCACTCGCCTCAAACAAATCATTTACGTCAATTTGTTTACTCTTAGATTATCCAAAATTTGGCTGCAGAGTGTGAAATTTCATAATACGAGCTGGCCTTCTATTTAAGGACAGGTATCTACAAGCCTTTACAGTATATGGGCATGTATTCTCTAAGATGTGGCGGGAAAGAACAGTATCGTTTATGTGCATTAGATCACGTGGTACATAGTGTCATGCAAAATAACATTATGGAATATATGTAATATTGCAATTTCTCTTTAGTGGAAATCGACCCATGAGTAGAATCAAAGGGTAGGACTTTATGGTTTGGAGATGGGCATAGCATGAAAGACTCTGAAATCAAGGTGTAGGTTAAAGCTTAAAATGGAGGCAGGGGGCTAATCCACTCAGGGAAAGCAGGCAACGGCTCAACCCCTCCAGGAACCGGCTCAGACCCTGCCCCGACCCCTCCAGGAACCGGCTCAGACCCTGCCCCGACCCCTCCAGGAACCGGCTCAGACCCGACCCCTCCAGGAACCGGGCCCGGCTCAGACCCGACCCCTCCAGGAACCGGGCCCGGCTCAGACCCGACCCCTCCAGGAACCGGGCCCGGCTCAGACCCGACCCCTCCAGGAACCGGGCCCGGCTCAGACCCGACCCCTCCAGGAACCGGGCCCGGCTCAGACCCGACCCCTCCAGGAACCGGGCCCGGCTCAGACCCGACCCCTCCAGGAACCGGGCCCGGCTCAGACCCGACCCCTCCAGGAACCGGGCCCGGCTCAGACCCGACCCCTCCAGGAACCGGGCCCGGCTCAGACCCGACCCCTCCAGGAACCGGGCCCGGCTCAGACCCGACCCCTCCAGGAATCGGGCACGGCGCTCAGACCCACCGAGCAAAGCTTGATCTTGGCAAAGTTTATATTTTGCAGATGGAGTGTTTCCACGGTCGCCTGGTTTGCTTGTGTCATGCCTCACTTCTGCAGCATCAATATGCAGGATGCATGACAGATCATAAGCCCAAGGACCTGGGGTCAACATCTACCACAGCTCAGAATGAAGGACGACCCTGCACGAGGTGTTACAGAATGACAAAACAAGTCAGCAAACACTATTCTAGGATATCAAAGGGTCCACAGAGACCTTTGACACTGCATGTTTTCACCTCTTGTTCTCCGTGTGAACCCACAAGACTGAATTTTAGTACTTAAAATTAAAAATGGCTACCCTCAAATAAAGGGAGGTGGAAAGGGGGGGGAGAAAGCACATAAACCACCCCCCCCTGAAACTTATCACAATAGGTTTTCAGTCCACAACAGAGCAGTGTCCATTTCTAACGAGCGAGTTCTGAAGTGCAGACCTTTGCATCAGACTAGCTGCAGCCTGTCCACATCCAGTGGACTCGGAGTTTGCTGCCAGACGCGAGAAGATTAATAACATATCATAAGACATCGCTTCCAGGCGCCAACAGCTAGCAGCTTGTTGCTATACCCAGAATCAGACAACACGCGCACACACTCTGACGTGAAATTGCCAAGCAGGGAGAGGATGCATTAAATGCTCATTGAGATGGGAAGCAGATGTGGATTCAAGGAAAAGTCCAAAAATATTGGTTATAAACCGTGGAAAAACCAGCAGGACAGAAGCACTGAGCCGCCATCATACATCCACTGGAATAGATTATGAACATATTCACCACATTTCCAAATGACAGAAAATTCCGGATTTCCCTATTACCATGACGGGAAGTCCTAATTTTATAAAGGATAAACGGAGGCGAGTATTATAATGCCAAATTCTTTTAATACCACTTCCAGCAGCAAGAAGAAAAACAAACTTTTTCAGGGACACCCCTGTAAAATGTAATGGTAGTGTCCATAGTCCTGGCAACCCCCCTATGAATCGTCCAGCCCACTCCCAGAATCCTCTCTTTTTCTTGGGAACGATGACAGGAAAACACTTGAACTTGTATCCCGAACAGTTGAACACTTGAACTTGAACCCAGAACGGAGAAGAAACTGAAACGGCTGGAATACAGAAACATATGTATCAGAAGAAGCGAAGGGAGCCAGGAAGCTTGCAACGGGCACCACCCAGACAGCTCAGCAACTTAAGTAACTGGAATAAAAGAAGAGAGACAAATCGTAAATTGCGGGCAACTGGAACAGATGCACATAGATATCAGAGCAGCAGAGCAGACCAAGCGCAGCGCCGCTAGCGAGTAACTGCACAGACGGCGAGCGCGCAAGGACAGAAACCAAACACAAGGTAGTCATATGGAACTCAATATAGTTTATTATGAGACTGGTAAGCAATACAATGAAAAACAAACCGGGTGGGTGAGAAACAAAGGGTGGGAATAATACTCGCCTCCGTTTATCCTTTATAAAATTAGGACTTCCCGTCATGGTAATAGGGAAATCCGGAATTTTATCTCAGGAAACGGAGGCTCATATTATAATGCCAGTTCAAAGCTTTAAGGCAAAACTGAGGCAGCCCAATGAACGTCAGAGCGGAAATAGAAGTCCCGGAATGTGGATTCTCGGGACCAATCCGCGGCCGACATAATGTCCTCCAGCCTGCAACCCACCGTGAGAGCCCGAGAGGCCATAGCGCCCCGCACGGAGTGAGCCCCAAAAATAGAGACATCAACCCCAGCAAGGGACATAAGCCAACGGAGCCAACGTGCGAGGGTGGTGGAGGACACCGGTTGGAAAGGACGGTGTAGGGCCACAAAAAGAGGACCCACAGGGGACTGACGCACCGCAGCCGTGACCAACTCATACTGTTGCAGGCAACGCACAGGGCAGAGCAAAGGAGTGGACGGAAAGGATGGATAAAAAATCCTACTAGAAAGGGTCTTTGTGCGCCTGGACACCCGAAACTCCACCCCATCAGGGCGGAAGGACCGGGCGTGGACATCCAAAGCCCGTACATCCGACACTCGCCTGCATGAAATGAGACAGAACAGCATGGCCAATTTCGCAGACAATTGTTTAATGTTTAACGCAGGTTATCCGGCCATGACAATAATAAGTGAAACACACAATTCACATCCCACACTGAAGTATAACGGGGTTGCGGAGGGCGGGAGAGGCGAACACCCCTGAGTAATCTGCAAACCATAGGGTGTCTGCCAACATCTGTCCCGTCCAGACGAGGATGATTGGCAGATATAGCGGAGCGATATAGGTTCAGTGTCCTGTAGGCCCTACCGGCATCATATTGTTCGGAGAGGAACTGGAGAATGGATTGGACAGAGGCCGAAACGGGATCCACACTTCGTCCCAGGCACCAGCCAGTCCAAATCGCCCAAGCGCGTCCGTAAGCTCGATGGGTGCCTGGGGCCCACGAGGCGGCGAGGAGGAAATCAACCGTGCCCGGAACTGTCGCGGTAGAGACGGATCGCCGGATAGCAACCAAGCCATGAGGTGCAATTGGCCGTCCAGAATGAGCGGGTGAGGCATGCCTTGAGGGTCTGACAACAACCTGTGATCCATTGGGAGCAACCTGGGGAAATCCAGTGCCAAGCCTAGGAGGTGAGGATACCAGGGCTGTGTGGTCCACCACGGAGCGATCAACACCACTGATGCCTGGCTCCTGCGAATCTGAAGGAGAGTCCTCCCCAGGAGAGCAAACGGAGGAAAGGCGTAGTGGCGACCCTGGGGCCAATCTTGCAGGAGGGCGTCCGTCGCCACTGCCTCCGGATCGGGGCGCCAGCTGTAGAAGCGGGGAAGTTGCGTGTTGAGCCGGGAGGCGAAGAGATCCATGGATAGAGGGCCCCAGAGGTCGGACAACTGAGAGAACACTGAGGAATGAAGTTGCCAATCGCTGCAGTCCCGTAAGAACCGTGAGTACCAGTCGGCAACGGTGTTGTGAAGTCCCGGAAGGTATTCCGCCTGCACGTGAATCTGTCGTTGAAGGCAGAAATCCCAGAAGGTCTTTGCTAGAGTGGCCAATGGACGTGACCGAGCGCCTCCAAGCTTGTTGACGTATCGCACGGCCGAGAGGTTGTCCATGCGAAGCAGTATGCAGCAGTTGGACCGGGAGCCGGAGAGGCTGCGAATGGCCAGAGATCCTGCGAGGAGTTCCAAGCAGTTGATGTGGAGAGATTTCTCTGCCGGTGCCCACTTGCCGCCGGTGGAAACTGACCCGCATCGGGCGCCCCAACCTTGTGCGCTGGCGTCCGATTCGATGATAAGGTCCGGTTCTGAACCGAAGATGGCTCTGCCGTTCCAGGCCTCCATGTTGACGAGCCACCATTCCAATTCTTCCCTGGACTCCTGATCGAGGTGAACGAGGTCTGAGTAGGACTGGGCTCGAACCAGGGCTTTCGTCTTCAGACGTTGTAGGGCCCGATAGTGGAGGGGGCCTGGAAAAATGGCCTGAATAGAGCTGGACAGGAGTCCAATCACTCGAGCCAAGTAGCGAACTGTAACAGTCGGGCGTGATAATGTCTTCCGGAGTTCCTTCCGAATATCCTGAAGTCTGCGCTGAGGGAGCTTGAGACATGCCGCTGGAGAGTCGATAATGAAACCCAGGAACTCGATGTTCTGAGTGGGAATCAGAATCGATTTCTCCTGATTGATGATGAAACCCAGAGCGGTGAGTAGATGTACGGTCCATCGTAAGTGGATCATTAATTTGTCTTGGGACGCCGCCATGACCAAGATATCGTCCAGGTAGATCACTGATCGAACTCCCCTGGATCGTAACTGAGCCATGACAGGACGTAGGAGTTTGGAGAAGCACCATGGTGCTGATGACAGGCCGAACGGGAGGCACGTAAACTGGAACCGTTGACCCTGCCATAGAAATTGTAGAAAATGACGATGATTGACGTGAATCGGAACCGTCAAATACGCATCTGTCAGATCCACTTTCGCCATCCAGTCCCCCGTCTGAAGAAGATCGCGCAGACAATGGATTCCCTCCATTTTGAAATGACGGTAAATTATAAAACCATTCAGGGCCCTGAGGTTGATAACCGGTCGGAAAGAACCCCCTTTTTTTTGTACTAGAAATACATTGCTTATAAACCCCTGAGGATACGGAGGAGCTGGTTGAATGGCCTCTTTCTTTAGGAGGGCCTGCATCTCTATGGCTATCAGCCTCGCCCCTTGACGGGATATCACGTGAGGGGTCGGAGGTGTAGCTTGAATCGGGTTTGACACAAATTCGAGGTGGTAACCCCGAACGGTTTGTAGAACCCATGCGTCTGATGTAATCTGAGCCCATACAGGTAAAAAATGAGCAATCCTGCCACCCACGTGACTCTGAGGAATAGAAGTTAACGGGCTTACCTGGAGGCCGAGACCGGAAGGAACCACGTCCACGACCACCCCGGGAGACTTGGGGAAAGAAACGGACTTGGTTTGGTTGGTAGGGGCCTGTGGAGGCTCGGGAGGAACCATAAGAGGAACGGCCAGGCAGTCGACCCCTGCGCCTGCCGGCCTGGCCAAAAACTCCTTTTTGCTGGTTGAAAACCTTGCGCATCTTGGTTTTGACATTGGTGATAGTCGTGAAGGAGTTGGAATATGCGTTCATATCTGAAATAATAGTCTTTGCAAACAAATCGCCCTCTGCGTCTGGGCCCGGTTCATGAGAAGCCAGGGAGATCAGGCCTGGATCTATGCGTAGCAATATGGATTTTCTGCGTTCTGTAGCCAGCGCTGTATTGGCATTCCCGAGGAGGGAAAGTGTGCGGTGAGCCCAACCACGGAGGGTGGAAATCTTAGGAGCAATACCCGTAACATGGGCGTGTTCAATAGCTTCTAATAGCTGGGAGAAAGGCCCAAAAACATCGAGTAACTTGTCCTGGCAGGACCGAAATGAAAAATCCACGCCCCTGCGAGCGTTCCAACCCGTATTGGCCATAAACTGTGCCATTTGCTCGCTCAGCTCAGGAGTCTGAAGCACATTTTTAGATGTGATAGGTCTGGGGCACTCCGTGCGAAGACGGGAGCGGACCTTACGTTCAAGGGGTTTTCTAACCCGTTTGAGGAGCATCTTATCCACTTTTGGGGAGGCAACCCATTCCGCTGAGCGTGGATGCTTAAGGGATTCGGGTTCGAAAAAATCATCCTCTGACGCAGCATAGGAGTATAAAGTCAGTGCGTTCTTTTTCACAGGTGCAGGGGAACCTGCCCTGGAACTTTCACTGGAGGAGTTCTCAGAAGAAAGGGTCCAGGTGCTGGAAGTGTCAGAGCTGGAGGCAGCCGTTTGAGCCCTGGCACTCTTCCAGGACCTGTCATGCTTACCCCGAAGAGGGGAAGCGCGTTTGCGGGGCCGTCCCACGCTCTCTTTTGTAGGGATAACCCTACTATCATGATCTCGTTTGCGGGGCCGTCCCACGCTCTCTTTTATAGGGGTAACCCTATCATCATAGGCTTTCCTTTTTGAGTGAGTCTTAGAGTGCTTTGTCTTAGCCAGCGCCTTGCGATGCACGATGGCTGGGTGCGCAGAGCTGG
Organism: Leptobrachium leishanense; assembly: GCA_009667805.1. Lineage (NCBI taxonomy): Eukaryota > Metazoa > Chordata > Amphibia > Anura > Megophryidae > Leptobrachium > Leptobrachium leishanense. The sequence continues at coordinate 325,137,158 of CM019067.1, read as the reverse complement.
ATGCTTTGTCAGTTAGGGAATCCATACCTTGCTTGACGTGGTCCGCAGGACCCACTGGAGCCAGCAATTGGGACAGTGTAGCTGACATGGTCCCCATAGCCGAGGCAAAGTCCGTGAGGGATTTTGACAAAACATCTGTTGATGGCAGCGCCGGAGCCCCCGAGGACTCCCTGACTAGTTGAGGTGGATCGGGAGAGGAATCGGAGACAGGCTCCGAGATATTTGCGGGATCTGCAACCATTTCCCTATCTTCTGAAGCGGAGCGTGCAGTCTGCGACATGTTCACACAGTAGAAGCGTACCGCGAGTTAAAATGGCCGCTGAAAGCGCGCGAGAACTCGTCAACCAAAATGGCGGCCGCGCGTGTGGAGAAAATTCTAAACGCATGCGGCAGCACCTGCAAGCGCCGGGGTTCGAAGCCAAAACGGTCAAACGCCGGGGAAGGTGCCCCCGTGCGCCGGAACGCGGTGAAACAGAGGTGAATCCTCCGAACACCACTGGCAATCAGCCCCCCCGCTGTGGTAGTTGAATCACGGGAGGCTGACGAACCCTGGGAGCAAAATGCGCACAAAAACGCCAGCAGGAATTACACAGCAATAACTAGTGCGGTCACACGAACAATTCATATAGAAATATAAGTAATCATGAGGTAACATAACGTTAAATTAATGCAAAACTACACAGAAGTAGAGGAGAAAAGAAATACTCATCTCACTCCTGGAAGCAGCAAGAAAAAGAGAGGATTCTGGGAGTGGGCTGGACGATTCATAGGGGGGTTGCCAGGACTATGGACACTACCATTACATTTTACAGGGGTGTCCCTGAAAAAGTTTGTTTTTCTTCTTGCTGCTGGAAGTGGTATTAAAAGAATTTGGCATTATAATATGAGCCTCCGTTTCCTGAGATAAAATTAGATCTTGTATGTATCGTCATGAAACGTACTTCACACCAGGCCTTTATGCCACACATTATTTCCTAAGGGGGGGGGGGGTGTAATCAAAGGTCAATCCTTACTTTTTACCAGTCATCCTCCCCCTCATTGGTTCTGCCACACGAATTTGCCTACCAACGAGACGCTTCTCATAAAGGGCAACTGAGGAGAATTGGCACATGCGTGGCTAGCACGCACACAGCCAAAAGCTACTTCTTGAAAAGCTCTACAAGCAGAGGGTTGATATTTTAACGGCCATGGGGACAGGTGACTAAGTCATTGGGCTAAAGTTTCCCTTTAAGGCTGGGGCCACACGAGCGTGGTCAGAATGTCTTTCTGCACAGACGTCAGCGTGGCCACCTCGCAGTGTGGACGTTCATGCACACACCTCCTATGGAGGATTGTGCGTTTTAGAGTAGACCCCTATCTGCAGTCCATTGAAGCAGGTTGATGGGGTGGAAAACCGTACACCTGTTCTAATGTGCGGTACTAGTATGCATGTTACAGCATGTGGTCCTTCTAGTCGAGCTATTGTACCACTCCGATGGACAGGGGGGGCACAACGGACTGCACTTTCTGTGCTTGTGCGGCCCCAGCTAATTAATTAGGTCATCGAGCAGGGATCTCAAATGCCCCACACCCCCTCCGGTTGTTTCTAAGCTACACTTCCCATGATTACCTGGCTATTTATTACATTGAAAGAATTCGGGGGATTTTACACAAAAACATTGGGGCGGCAGAGTTTGAGATCCCGGTTATGGAGCATGTTCACAGTGGTTTTAGTCATCAATCCACCGATTTTAGGTCAACAGAGCCTCGTTGGAAGCGTGGTTTCAAAATATCTTTGAGGACCACATTTGAGCACCCAAGAATTAGGTATAGTGAGGGGAAAAATTATTTGGTCCCCTGCTGATTTTGTACGTTTGTCCACTGACAAAGGATCAGTCTAGAATGTTAACAGTAGGTTTATTTTAAGAGTGAGAGACAGAACAACAACAAAAACATCCAGAAAATACTTTTTTTTTTTAAAAAAAAGGTTATAAATTGATTTGCATTTTAGTGGGTGAAATAAGTATTTGACCCCTTCGCGAAACATGACTTGGCAATCACAGAGGTCAGACGTTTCTTGTAGTTGGCCACATATCAGGAGAGATTTTGTTCAATTCCTCTCCAAGTCATTAAGATTTTGAGGCTGATGTTTGGCAACTCCAACCTTCAGCTCGATCCACAGATTTTCTATGGGATTAAGGTCTGGAGACTGGTTAGGCCACTCCAGGACCTTAATGTGTTACTTCTTGAGCCACTCTTTTGATGCCTTGGCCGTGTGTTTTGAGTCATTGGCAATACCCATCCAGGACCCATTTTCAATGCCCTGGCTGAGGGAAGGAGGTGCTCATCCAAGATCTGATGGAACATGGCCACATCCATCGTCCCTTTGATAAAGTGAAGTTGTCCTGTCCCCTTTGCAGCAAAACACCCCCAAAACATAAGGTTTCCACCTCCATGTTTGCCGGTGGGGATGGTGTTCTTTGGCAGCATTCCTCCTCCACCAAAAAGGGTGAGTTGAGGCCAAAGAGCTTGATTTTGGTCTCATCTGACCACAACACGTTTACCCAGTTCTCTTCGGAATCATTCAGATGTTCATTGACAAACTTCAGACGGAACTGTACATGTACTTTCTTGAGCAGGGGGACTTTGCGGATGCTGCAGGATTTCAGTCCTTCATTGCGTGGCGTGTTACCAATTGGTTTCTTGGCGACTATGGTCCCAGCAGCCTTGAGTTCATGGTCAAGCTCCTACCGCGTAGTTCTGGGCTGATTCCTCACTGTTCTCATTATCATTGAAACTCCACGAGGTGCGATCTTGCATGGAGCCCCAGACTGAAGGAGATTGACCGTTATTTTGTGTTTATTCCATTTGCGAATAATAGCACCAACTGTTGTCACCTTCTCACCAAGCTGCTTGGCGATGGTCTTTTATCCCATTACAGCCTTGGGAAGGTCTACAATTTTGTCCCTGACCTCTTTAGACACCTCTTTGGTCTTGGCCATGGTGGAGAGCGTGGAATAGGATTTTTTCTGTGGAGCGGTGTCTTTTATACAGGTAACAAACGGAGATTAGGAGCTTGTTTCCCTTTAAGAGAGCGCTCCTAATCTCAGCTCGTTACCTGTATAAAAGACAACTGGGAGATGGAAATCTTGCTGATTGACAGGGGATCAAATACTAATGTCACGCATTAAAATGGAAATCAATTTACAAACTTTTATGAAATTTGTTTTTTTTCTGGATGTTTTTGTTATTCTGTCTGTTAGAATAAACCTACCATTAAAATTATAGACTGATCATTTGTCAGTGGGCAAACGTACAAAAGCAGCGGATCAAATAATTTATTTTCCTTCGCTGTATACAAAAAACTAACACTTAAGGGTCTATTCGGGATCCATTTTGGCGCACTTTGGTGATTCCAGTTCACGACAATACAGTGGATTTACTATTTAGCGAACATTCACCTTATTTTGCTGAAAATTGAGCCCCTGAAGCAGTTATCGGACTTCAGAGAAAATTGCTGAAATTGCCTTGGTGAATTCCGCCAAGAAATTCCTTCAATGCTGAGCCATTTCACGTCTTTAAAAATAAAAAAAGCACGTTTTTCTTTATTTTAAACATGGTCATGTTTGGTATCATTGGAAAGGCCATGCTCTGGCCTTTCTAATGATACCAAACATTACCCTGCTAGCTGCCAACAGTCGGGAGATATCGGGGTTCAAAGGAACCACACTATCTTTCCTTAGGAGTCAATGAGGACGTTCCCCACACATCCTCAGCAGTGAAAGGGTGAAGTTAATAAAGTAAAAAACAGATCTATATAAAATAGGAAAGGTAGTTTAAAAAAATTAAATGTCAAAGAAATAAAGTCTTCCAAAAATTAAAAATGTAAACAAAATATACAAAAAAAAGTACTTTTGAAAGTTAAAATAAGAAAGCTTAGTGTACAAAAAAAAGTTTAAAAAAAGTTTAAAAAAAAAAAGGATTTTATTTACACTGAAACATATGGGATTCTCCTGTTTAGAACCACGAAATCAGGGCATGTCGCTGCAATTCGGCATTCTGTGACTAGAAGACACGATCAACTTCTATGGGGCAATTTCAGTGCCGCCGAACTGCAGCATATTTCGCTGCCAATTTCCCTGTATTTTGTGAACTGATCGCTTTGTGAACAGATGAATTGCTCTCAAATTGAACCTACGATGAAATTCACAGTGCGGTGCAATTTCAGGGCCAATTCAGAGGTTACTGAATAACCCTTAAGATACTATATCAAAAAAATAAGTAAAAAGAAACAGCAAAACCCTAAAACGTGGGATAAAAGTTACTGCGATTAAGCTTCTAAACTTGAATCGGACGTGAAGAATGTTTGGAGACAAAAATCGTATGGTAGACATCAGAACGTTCCTTCATCCAGCTGGCCAAACGCATTGCAGAACAAAAAAAAAAAAAAAATGCCGAAAAACTAACAAAAGCAAGAACAGATGTTTTTGGAGGATCAATCCAAAACACTGGCCGGGACATGTTAGAGTCTACAGTCATCGAGAACTGTACAAAATCAAATCATGAAAGTGGAATCACAAGTCATTTATTTTTCCCTCCGCACTTCATAAACACGGGCCCCGATATGATGGATAGGAAGACAGATGTGGAGCTGCCTAGTGTCATTTGTAACAGAGGAGAACACAACACTCCGGTATGTTCATGGTCTGAAAATCGGGTTATTGAAGGAGAAGACCATGGAGGGGGGGGGCGGGGATGAGAAACCGTGTGTGAGAAATAGGGGGAGAAGTTATTTGTATTCTTGAAAGGCCGAAATCCCAAAGGACGAGTCCACATGGCTGAAAAGGATACCGTCTGGAACAGCGGAGCCAAAAAATAAAGGCTCCGAAGGCAGCGAAAAAGCTGAGAAAGTTTCCCAGGACTCGTGACACAAGCATGGCCGACTGCGGGGAGAAGAAAAGTTGGGAGGGATAGAGTCCATATGGCCGGTTATTCTACTTTTTTTTTACTCATTATTAAAGCGTTCTCAGGTTCTTTATGGACTGGGATGATTTACAAGCCATATCAAGCGGAGGAGACAAAAGGTTTATGAAAGTCAGAACTCATTGTTGGGTGGGCACGCCATCCGTCATGGACTGAAGAACTTCATAAATATCAATAGCAAACAGCACCACCCCTGAGGGGGGAGAACGTGTAGAACAAAAGACATTAAAGCCCCTTTTATGATTAAGAAGGGAATCAAAGAGGTGACCTGCGCACGAACCAACATGGCGGTAGATGGTGTCTAACAGTCAAATACTTTTTTTGTATTATTTTTTATACTGGTGTTCAACGAAATTACGCTCAACAAAGATTCCAGCTTGTGGAATCTCCAGATTAATAACCATTTCATGCACACCATGTTACTAAATCACAAAAACACAGCTAAAAAAAAGCAGGATCATTTTTTTAACTTTATTTTTATTATTTTTGAATAATTTACAAGAGTACAACTAATCCGATGGTTTTCATTTATTATATGTACAAAGAAAAGAACACTTCAAAGTCATTGGCAACATTGGGCACCAAGAACCAGAGAGTGGAGAGAATCACTTCCTGTTTCCTGCACCACTGAATGCTGGGAACCACTCAGAAAAAAGAAAAAACAAAACAAAAAAACACAGAATTTGATTGAAGTCGTCTTTATCTATCAGTAATTGAGAGGTTGATATTGTAAAGTAATTCCAAGATGGCCACCACTATGCCTAAAACCCTGATGGGGTATCAATGGGGACTTCTTCCTATAGTCTAGCATATTTTAATGAGCTCAAGCAGTGCCATTGGTTGAAAATGATTTATGGAAAGAATATTGAATAAAAGACATCAAAGAGGAGATAATAGATGGATAAAGGGGTTACTCAATGCTCAGGATGCCTTTAGATATCGATTATCATCAGCCTTTATGGCTGTTATCAACGGAAACAATCTTTCAAAAAACCAAATGGGCCACACCAAAGTAACCACAAAAGAAATCTGTATTCAATGCCCAAGGGGGCTAAAATCGTGACGTTTCGACTCTAGGCCTTAATCACCAAGGTGGACCCCTTGGTGCAGCACCCAGCGGATTACCAAACGACAGGTTTGCTCCCACTGTGGCAGCCACGCTTTTCTGACTCAACTCTGAAACAAATGGTACTTTAAAAGCGGGAGACTTTTAGCCCCCTAGACCCAGGATACTAAATTCCAGCCCCAAGGTGCTGCTCCCACAATTCTCAGGCCTCTAGTGCAGTCAAAGTATTCTGGGAATTGTAGTCCATTAACATACGGAAGGCCCAAGTTTGGCATTGCAGACCTAGATGATCTGAAAAAATTAAAAGATCAATGGACGAGAGGAAACAAAGTTGTCTCACCTGCTGCAAAAATAAAGTGTCATAGCTCACACGTTTTAATTCCTTTTAATTTTTTTTTAGTTGATAAACGTAATTCTCCCTTTTGTAAAAATCTACTTTCACGCCGACAAGGTTCTCACTCGCTTTGCCTGTACCTACTTTAGGAGGCGGCATGGCAAGTTATTACCGAATAATTCGGAGAGCGCATAATATGTGAAAATGGAACATTTTATAGGATAGTTTGTGAAATAGATCTCGCGCGCACAATTCTGCCATCTGTTCATTTGTTATAGTAATAATTAGCACTCATGAAGAAAACCAAAGCAATTGACGGCATCGTTAAGTGCACCTGTTTCTCGATTTATACAAAACCATACGAATGGCTTTAAAAAAAAAAAAAAAAAAAAGAAATCTGCATAAATTTGTACAGACGATATAGTTTAAAAAATAAAAATGATAGATTAAAAAAACTCAAAAAAAAGGTAACTCAAGGACAGTAAAAATTTAGAAAGGAGACATTTAAATCTGTATCAGATGTTTGAAAACCTCTCAAAGGGGAAGGCGAGGAGAGAAGAAAAGGGATGTGTACAATGTCTAGATAGAAGAAGGGACATCTGCGCACGGTATCTGCTGTGAATTTCCCAAACAATGTCAATGGATGCCGCTTGGAGGAGGAGTGACCTTTCCATCAAAAGGCAGCTCCCCCGGAGAAGAAAATACCCACCTAGAAAAACAAGCTCTAAAGCAGCGGGGAGCCTTCTTATAGAGGATGTACACAAAGAGCTTCTGGAGCATGAAGGACAGAAGATTCCCTCTAATTAGCGCTCCCAATTTCAGGAATCTCTAAATCTCAATCAAAGAAGGGCAGCGAGGTTATGCTCAAATGGGGAAAAACATCTAAACGGTTTGAAAAGCGACAGAGATGTCATTCTACACGGATACTAGAGCGAAGGAACTCCAGATAACTTGACCGTAGCCGGGTGACATTTTGAAAGACGCCATAACCAATTATGGTCCTTGGATAGGTTATTGTGTATGAAAACTCTGACCCGAGCGAGAGTAAACTGGTCAATGTAAAAAGACACCGGGGTCTCGCCCGTCTCTGAAAGCCAAACGTGCGTTTCCAGTCGACTCAACTTGCCACATATAGTCCGCAAGCTGTGTCCTTAAAAAAGGAACACGCTACTCATCCTGACCGCTTTAGCATTTTAAAAGTGATCAGGACGCATGGAAGTGACTCCCCCCGTCTGCTCCTCCACCACCTCCAATCTTGAGAAACCACTGGGTGAAGCATAGGGGTTTCCGCCTCCCCACCCAGCGTCACCACCAGTTGGGATTATAGAAATTTCCCGGGTGCCGGCCACCAGTGACTAGGGCTGAAACAACTAATCTATAATGAGAATAGTTGTCAACTATTCTCATTATCAATTAATCAGTTGGTTGATTAAATCTGTTTGTGTAGAGCGCACACACTAGAGTCAGCTAATAACCTTAGCTGCGTCTTCGAAGCCGATTAATGAAGACGTGCCGCTGCTTTACTCTTTGATTTAGTGGTAGGGTGATGTCAGACATAACCAGTTTGTTTTTATTTAGTTTACAACAGAAGCAGAGCTATAACACAGACCCTGGGGTGCTGCCACTGTGTGGGGGTGCTGCCACTGTGTGGGGGTGCTGCCACTGTCAGTGTTTTAGCCTTACAACAGGCTGCATGGAGTGCTCTCCCTCCATGCTCACCCTTTTGTGTGCCGATAGCATCAGGTCTATCCGAGTGGGCGTAGCAGGGGCGAAAGCAGAAATAGGTTTGAGCTTCAACCCAAAAGCAATCTGTGACCAAATGCTCACGTACCATGTGTGCAAAAACGTATGCAAAAATAAGTATTCAAGTTATGCGAGATACGCAATTTACGAGCGTACGTACAAGAGTTCCGTACACTACGTAAATTGCGCAATAAAAAAAAAGTGAAAAAAAGAGTGGTTTATTTATATAGTGTTCCTTTAAGAAAACTATTTTTTTTTATCCAATCAATCGATTAATCTAAAAAAAATAATCAGCAGACTGAAAGATTATGAACATAATCATCAGTTGCAGCCCTAACGTGGACACGTAGTGAGCATGCCGACGTCACCATCTCAGAGACCAACTGCAGTAGCGATCGGACTCAGAAGCAGCTGAGATCAGATCTGTGCATGCGCGTGCAGCGCCGATCCATCGCTCTGAACACGCGCTACGGAACTTGTGTACGTGAAGTGTGTGAGTCTTGTAGCACTGGGAAATCTGCGGTTCCTAAGTTACCCAAGTTGTATAGGAGTGTAAATTGCATAATAAATGTTCAGGGACCTCCAGGTTTGGGAGTCCCTGTGCCGGAGAGGAGGAGCAGCGCAAGGCGAGGGACAATAGAAGTCATGCCCCATGATTTAGTGTATATTTCTCTGTTTTGTGTTGAATCTGCCTTTCCTGCTCACATGCTATTGATTTCATAGCTATTTTGTCCCTTCTGGGTTTCCCTAGCTTTCTGTATCCAGCTAGTTCCCACCACACTGCTCAGTGTCTTGTTGTTCGTTACTTCCTGGTCACATAGCAGCCATTCTGTGCTCACTGCTGGACAAATCTAATGTCTTTTTACCTGCATTGCTGTACACTATTCAAGATTATCAGTCTGATCATTAAACTCTTCAACTGGATTCATCTTTCTACGTGTCAGTTTTGCGGAGTTGAAGCTATCTGCCGAACTTCATTGTGAGTGTACTGGTCAAATACAGACGTAGCTAGTCTAAAAGCACCCACGCCTCACAGCTTTGCTTAGGGAAGCAGAATAATAGGGGAGTAAAAATCACCAAAATATATATAAATAAATAGGGTACAAGCTGTAAGCAGGATGTGCCCAATTATTTAACGGCAAAAAAGGACTTCTATTTTTTAATACAGTATCCCTTTAAAGTATAGTCAAGCAGACACACATTGTCCATGAAAATACGTGGCATCCAGGTGGTACCAGGACAAATTACGTCTCCACATTGGAATGTCCACGTGGAAGTCTCTGACAAGCTAGAGTGAATTAGGGGAAGTAGACCCAGAGTCCCTTTATGTATTCAGAGTCCTTATGTTTACGGGAGATGGCTTTAGGTTTGAAGGGGAGTCAAGTTGTTCAAATCCAACTTTATCTAGTTTCCCTCTCTGTGGTGTCTAGCGACTGGTGACCAAGTTGAATAGAGTGTAGAGTAGCCCCCATCCAAACAATACAGTCAACATATTCCACAATTTCCTATTTCTGCTTAAAGATATTAAGTTTGCCAGGTCCAAGATGCAAACTCAAATTAACTTTGCTGTCGTTCGATATTACCATTCACGTCGCAAACAGAATGCCACCGTGCCGGCATCCGAGTAAATCGACTTGGAAGAGAGTCAGGAGTAACCTAGTGCTTCGCAATGAAGCGCCGTATAACGGACCAAACGCAACGAGAATTTAAAAAGAAACATTGGTTCGGTCATACTCCTGTAAAACACGCGTGGACGTTTTGTTCTCGACTTCTGTTTAATAAATCAAGACTTCCCTTTAAACAGATAAAAGTCTAAACCATTGATCGTAACTCGAGGGAAACCAAAATAAAAGAATTGCAAATCAATACGTTCGCCGTGGAATCATTTTTTATATGACGCATCTGATCGGCTTGTTCACTACAATCAACAATGGATATTTGAGAGACTGAGCCCACTTGTAATTCATCACGCTGTGCTAAATTCTTCTGCACCGACTGGAATATTTATGGGTTCCATTACAACCACCCTAAGTAAAATTGCAGGGCACAATCCTAAACAGATTTATCATCAAAATGCCAAATAAATGACAAGATTGCATGACGTTGGTACTTGCAGTTTGTACAAATTAATGAGAAAACTAATTGCAAAAAGAAACTAGGGCCAACTGTTCCATCCTATAGCTCAGGAGTGCTCAGGCTTGGCCCTTCAGTGGTTCTGGAACTACATCTACCATGATACTGAGAAACCAATCAGGTTGACAGAGCTGAAATGTAGTTCCAAAATTTACGGTGCTCTTCGGTACAGCACCTAAACTACACATATTGCAAACGCCCCATCTATGTTTCAGGACAAGATCAAATGACACGCTGACCAGTCACTTCTCTCAAATATCTAGGTATGGGGTTAGACCCAAATCTATCCTTTAGCCCCACATCGAAAAACTCTAACCTTTACCCCAAACTAGGTGCCCTGTACAGAAACAAATCCTGCCTGAGCCCCGCAGTAAGAAAGCAAATTGTACAACAAATGCTTATGCCGGCTATGGATTACGGAGATTTAGTGAATGCAGCCGCCCCGCAAACGCACCTTCAGAAACTTACTACATTGTATAACTCATTCTGCCGCTTTGTGCTACAATGTAACTACATGACACACCATTGTGACATGTTAAAAGAGCTAAACTGGCCGTTGCTGGAATCCAGACACACCCTTCACCTTTCCAACCTGGTGTTTAAGGGCTTTTCTGGGAAGCTACCACCCTACTTGAATAGACTGCTTCCTCCAGTAGTTCCCGCATCCTATAACCTCCGATCCAGGACCAGCACCTTACTTGCAATACCACAATAAAAAAAGAAAGTGTCTCAATCCTCATATTCTTACAGAGTTTCACAATTATGGAATAACCTCCCAGATGCCATCAAATCAGTTTAAAGTCACTTAAGAGATCTCTATTAACATACCTCAATACAGAATGCACCTGTAACACAGTGACTATATACAGAATGCACCTGTAAACATGTAACACAGTGACTATATACAGAATGCACCTGTAAACATGTAACACAGTGACTATATACAGAATGCACCTGTAAACATGTAACACACTGACTATATACAGAATACACCTGTAAACATGTAACACAGTGACTATATACAGAATGCACCTGTAAACATGTAATATAGTGACTATATACAGAATGCACCTGTAAACATGTAACAGTGACTATATACAGAATGCACCTGTAAACATGTAACACAGTGACTATATACAGAATGTACCTGTAAACATGTAATATAGTGACTATATATAGAATGCACCTGTAAACATGTAACACAGTGACTATATACAGAATGCACCTGTAAACCTGTAACACAGGGACTATATTTATTTTCTGTTAATCTGTATATTTGTGTTTTGTTTTTAAGATCTTGCATTTTATTACTTTGTATTTCTGTAACGACTAACAATTCAATATTCTTGAACCCAGGACATACTTGAAAACAAGAGAAATAAAGTATCCTTCCTGGTAAAATCCTTTATTTATAAATAAATCTGGAAAGCCAAGGTTGAGCACCCCTACTATACTGTTCTTCCTGAACTGTACCACATCTGTACATTTTAGGTCAGCATAGAAGTATTTCAACCTCAGCAAAGACCAATATTTTTTGTTTTAACCTCCACGGTGGTCCGATTTTGACATAAAAATATGTCAAAATTGGTACATTTATTCAGCCCCCTGGCGGTATTCCTGAGTGTGGCTCGGGGTTAAATTTCAATGCTGAAAACTAACTCCGAGCCACACTCTGGCTGATACATACCAGTCCCTGGTCGCTCGTTCTCCTGCAGTCACCTCAGTCTGATCGCGGCGCCCTGCTTCCCGGTTCCCTTGTTGCGAGTAAGCAGGACGCGGCGATCAGATGGCGGTGAATCCAGGAGGACATTGAGGGAACGCTGAAACAGGTATGTATCAGCCCGAGTGTGGCTCAAATACGGACCAATTCAGTTGAGACATTTCGATTGGAGGAGATTATGAAAAATGAAAAAAAAGCTGGCCGGACAAATGGCAGAAGAAAAGCTAATTTTTGGCAGCGGCACACAGATTTGTGCTTTTAAACATGGCTATTAGATTTCAGCATGAAAATCCATTTATCATCAGCTTTCGCATTTGAAAAAAATTTCAGAAATTGGCATACTGATAAACTCGAATTGTACCGGCTGGGTGGAGTAGAGGTAACATCACTGCTCTGCGTGGAGAGAGACTGTGGAGACATGGGTTCAATCCTGGCAAGAGCACCTCTCCAGTAAGTGTCCTTGGGCAAGATACCTAACGGTACATACTCGCCACCCAGGACATACTTGAAAACGAGAGAAATCTCAATGTATCCTTCCTGGTAAAATCCTTTCTCAAAAAAAAAAAAAAAAAAGCAATAAAGCCAATATTTCCATTGAAAAGTATAGCCGCGAGTGCCGATATCTAAGCTGATTTTTACTTATTTTTTTTTTTTAGTCGGGAATCAAAGTGCCGGCAAGCCCGAATCTGCATCTCATGAACAGAAAAATGTCTGGAAATAGTCAGAAAAAAGGGTCTTCATTTTGGCCACCAGGACGAATTAAATGGAGACTCCAAGCCAATACAAGCCAAAATGTATAGCTCAACAACAACTGAACCTCCACATAGTGAAAATGAGGAAACCACCACCGCAAAAGGACCAGTACACACCAGTGTTAATTTTGACAGCAAATTTAATTTTAGTCTTTTGACTAAAATACCACTTAATTTTCGTCGTATTTTATAGTCAGAATTATTATTAATTTTAGTCGACTAAATTTAGAGTAGATTTTAGTCGACTAAAATCGAATGTGTTTAGTTAATGTGTAATTCATTATTTAAGCATTTCTGCAGCATTTGCAAACTCATTTTATACTCCTGGGGCTGGATTACATGCCTGGATAAAATTAACTTCTAACTCCATAGACTTTAAAGGCTCTTGAAGTTCACTTGTCTTCCTTGTGGAACAAAAAAAAAAATCAATAAAATAAAAAAAAAAAATAAAAAAAAATAAAAAAAAAATCACCAATCGCTATCAACTCCCCTCTCAGCATTGAATGACAATAGAGGATATAGTGCCCCAGCTCACATGGATATATATTGCCCCCAGACCAGCTCACACATGGATATTGCAGCAGCTCTCGTGGATACTGCCGCCAGCAGCTCTCGTGGATACTGCCGCCAGCAGCTCTCGTGGATACTGCCCCCAGCTCACCTCCTGCCGCGTGTTTGGCTCCCTCTGAGCGTCCAGCGGCATGGAGCTTGGGCGCTCGCCTGGGGGAGTCACGTGACCAGCCGCAATCTCGCGAGAACTCGGCTGGTGACGTGGTTCCCCCAGGCGAGCGCCGAAGCTCCATGGCTTCGGACGCTCGCAGGGAGCCAAACACGCGGCGTGGGAGCCGAACACTGGTCGCAGGGTGACACATTTTTGTTGTAAATCGTTTCATTGATGAAAATGGCAGAGTATTTTCGCCATGATTTTCGTCAGGCACACATTATTTTCGTCTCGTTACAATTTCGTTTCTAGTAAGGAAAAAGTGTGCCTGACAAGAAATATGCCGAAAATATTTCATCGACGAAATCAACACTGGTACACACAATTACCCACCAGGCAACGAAAGTCTTCTATGGATCTACACCAACCTTGGCTGCAAAATGCGCCATGTATAATCACCGTCTAGTGTCCTAGCAAATCACTGAAGCTGCTGTTACACTGACCTAGCCACAGGGCTATGAAGTTTAGCCATTTTTAACCCATGGTTCAGTGGTTTCTCTGTTTCTGGTCACCAGGTCTGGATATTTTTCCCCACTGTTTTCTGCTGCCAGAAACAATGTCAACATGTGTTTTTAGAATCAGCACGCGGTCGTGTTTTTCACGGTCAACCAATGCGTTTCGCTTTCTGGTACATTAACCTTACTCGATATCAACGTTAATGCGACTCCATCCAATGTATACCAAACATGAAAATCCTTGGAATTCCTACATAAATTAGACATGTCAACATGTTTACAGCAAGGCTCTGATAAGTGCGGGAAGTCATCCCAGGTAAAGGCACTCCGCTGTTACGGTGCATTGTTTTCCATCTATTCCACTTTTGTTCAAGGCACCGGAGGGTTTACACGAAACGGTCACTGGTGCCACTGGTTCAATGCATTTAGAAAACTGAAATCGCAGTAGTTAAAGAGAATGTCATTGACTTTTAGCAGAGCTCACGTATTAATGTTTAAACAAGGTCTTTAGAGGTGGACTTCACAGAAATAAAATATTAACCTGGCGCTCTAGAACTATAACTAAAAAGATCGGATACGACTGGACAGATATTCAGTGGGCTCATTAACCTACTGCGCGGTGTTAAACCTCTGGGAGGCGGGTTCTTTTCCTTTATTACATAGGTAAGGTTAAGGATCTTCAAAAGGAACACTATTTAAAAACAGAGTTCCATTTCTTCACCCTTAAATAATTGGACCAAGGCCAATTATATATTTCTTGTCGGGCGATTTCTCTCTCATCGCACGCAGCTCCTCCTCTTCGGCTCACGGAATCCCGAAGCCCCTGAATCTTTCTAATGCAATTTGTGAAACTACGCAACTTTCGTATCGTAGAAACAACAAATGGCGCAAAGCTACGGAATTGTGCACTTTACGTCTGCAAGTTTCGCAGAACCAGTGAAGAGCGATGGATCAGAGCTGTGCACATGCGCTGCCGGTCACGAATCACCTTGGGTTTACGATATAGGTCCCTGTATCCAGTCTACTATCTATCCCTCTGATCCTTGGATGATCAGTAAAGCCAACTACCTTCAGGGACTTGATCTTGTAGCACCCAGCAATGGTTAACAGGCCCCAGAATGGGAGACCACCCGGCCTTAGCCCCAATAGCATAGGTCTTATGGTCAGGAGAGATGGTCAGTCTTATACCAAGGGTTACACTCAGAGCAGGGCTGTCAAGAATAGCCGTGGTCATACAAAGAGTGGGGTTCTCGGAAATAGCCGTGGTCATACACAAAGTGGTAAAGCCAATAGCACTGAGGGAAGCAAAACTCACATTAGGGCAATAAGTCTGCAGACTGGTTTTAAACCTGGCAGCGCACATGTCATCATGCCGCGCCCCCTGACCGCCGCAAGTGTGTACTTCACTCGGCATCAGGTCAGCGAGCCGCGAGGACAGTGCTGCTGGGTAAAATCCCTGCCACAGGATGTGACCATGCCTCTCTGAGACTTCGATGTCGTAGATCGTCTCAGAGGGTGCCAGTGGCATGACCTCTCCGTGCCGACCTGGCAACTGGGATTCAGGAGATTCACAAACCTGGCTGCTGGGTGGGGTGGAGAAAAATAACTTTATTTTACCGGATCGGGGGAGCTTGTCTCGCATCCTGACCACTTTATAAAGGAGTGGAGGCTTCCTTTAATGTGTGCGGTTTGGGGGGAGGGGGTTGTGTTTTTCTTCTTTAGGCCACGGGATAAAATTAAGGGGGAAAAAAGTTCTATTTAGGATTTCTCGAAATCATTGAAGGCTGTTGGACGGCCAGGGGCTATTTTTAAAGCCCGAATCAAGTGTTGTCACATCCCCTGCGGCTTGTGACTCGAATGTCACCGCAGCGGAAATCTTACGCATTGTTTAAATATAACATCTCCAAGTCCTCTTTGGCTTCGGCCCAGAAATTTAGCACAGCTGATCTGAGGCCAACTCATCCTTGGCCAAGTTTGACAGGCCCCGTCTTCTGTTCCTGCTTCCTGTGTGGCCCCGTCAAAGAACCTGTAAACTTGAGTGTTGATATTGGCAGGTGAAAGAGACCCTCAGAACTTCCTTCAGCTCCCAAAAGTAGCAGAGTAACAAGTCGTCAAACGAGTATAAAAAGGAACACTTCAAACAGGAGAACGTCCGAAGAACTCTGAAGACAACAAACCGGAGGGTGCGACACAAAAACACCAACAGCACAACAAAGGACGTAGATATTCTTACGGTTCTTCTATAAAGATGAAACAAGCTTATATGAAGCCCATACTCTGCCGGCTTTATAAACAAGGCATTAAAATGGCCGATTATGGCAAGAAGAGTGATATCTAGGTCAGGGATTGGCACATCCAGTGGGAAGATAGACACCAGTTCCTACAATCTTCACCACTGGCTACTAAATTTATGGGATTCTAGAGAATCCAGGACCATTTAGGAAAGCTTTCCTGGTTCCCCAAAATATGTAACGAATATATAGAAGCCAGTAGTAAAACCTAAGTTTGATAAGCCCGGGTCATGGTGAATGTGGAGTTCAGGGCCTGACGAATAGAGAGCCATAAACGACTTCTCCAAGCAGATAAATTCATGGGATTACCCTTCACAAATCTCCATTCCAGATGTTGCTTGGTTTCATAAAAGTTTGTCAGGTCTGGTGTGATGGGCCAGAGTCCAAAACTCACAATTCGCTCGCTCAGCAGCTCGAGCTCTCGCGCAATGCCCATTTCAAACAGTAGTAAACATTGTTAAATTTTGTTTAATAGCTTTCGTCAAAGACTTCGATGATTCACAAAGCTTCGAAACGGAGTTCGATCTTGGTGCTTTACGGATCACTTTGGCGATTTCCGGTCTTCAAAAATATGGTGTATTCACTATATTTATTTTGTCAAATAAATGGAGTCACCGATGCAGTTATCCAACATTGGCGAAAAGCACTGAATTGGCATCGGCGAATTTCACGAACTGAAGGGAAAAAAAAAGGAAGTCTCCCAATAGGTGGTTAAATCAATAAATGTATTAAAGATGTGTCTAAAGAATAAAAAGTATTTTAAAGCAATAAATAAAGGTCTATTAAAAATAAGGTTTTGAAAAAAAATAAATGGTCTTTATTTTTTAATAATAATATAGATTACATTAAAACCTATTGAAATCACAGAATTCAGGTCATGTCGCTGAAATTTCAGTGCAATTCCTTGTTCTGTGAACAGACAGAATCGCACCAAATTGTGGCACAATGCACCGTATGTCGTTGTCAATCCTCAGGGATTTAGCAAACTGACAGCTTAACCCTTTCACTGCATGCGTGCTGTCATTTCACCGCTGTGTGCTGAGCTCATTTTTACCGGTTTTGCTCATCATGTTTAAATGCGTTTAGAAGCCACGTTTTATTATATGACCCAGACATATTTTTATTTTTTCCCCGGCAGACTCAGCAGATTCAAAATCTATCATTATATGTATACGTCATATCCTGCCTGTATATTATGACAAAAAATGCAATAAAATTTAAATTTTTAAATCATCTACAGCGTGTAAAGGTTTTTTGTTTTTTTCTTTCACATGAGCGTTTGCGGTTATATTTTCTATGGGGTGCGCTTGTACAAAAATTTGAAATGGGGACTAGTTACATTTTTTTGGGGGGGGAATTATGTGATTTTATGCAAATGCACCCCATATAAAAAAATTAGTGCAGCATCATTGTCCACTTTATAATTGAAATGTGAACAATATTGCTGCAGTAATATAAAAAAAAAAAAAAAAAAAATTTGTTTGGTTTTAACTTTGAACATGGTCAGGTTTGATATCATTCGACAAGCCATGCTCAGACCTTTTGAATGACACCATGCATGACCCCCTAGCTGCCACGGTTCTGGAGATATTGTGGTTCAAATGAACCCCCTATCTCCACCAAGGGATTCCCTTGGGAAATCCCCGGGCAGCTAAGGATTCCCCGGCTATCTGACGTCATCGTGCTATGCATGACACGTCAGGAGCCGAGGGGGAACCCGTAGGTGGAGCCGCCATCCAAGGTGGCAGCCCCCACCTGAGCTAGATCGCGATCCGGCGCCGAACAGCGCCTGATTGCGATCTGGCAAGTAAAAGGGTTAAAAAACAGGCACCAGATTTTAGTCGACCAATGAAAGGGAGGGGCTATTTGGGAAGATCCAATCAGAACTAACCTCACGTAAGAGAAATGATGGATTTCCTATATTCAGATGAGGGTGGAAAATTCTAGAGAAACGCATGAATAATGCGAAATACACTTTAAGCCCGTTAGATTTCAGTTGAGTAAATCTACTCTAGCTTTCGATTAAACCTAGACTAAAACTATTGAGACGACCAAAATATGACCAAAACTAAATGGCATTTTAGTCTGAAGACTACGACTAAAACTAAAAATCAGCGGTATCGAGTAAAGTATCCACAATCCCCGCTCGGCTCTTGCTCCATGTAAGTTGCAAAACCGGAAAGTATTTGCAGAAAAAAAAATTCTTCTACAAATGTCCATTTCAATGTCCGACGAGGACAACAGGGGGAAAAAAAAAAGTGCAGTTGCCCAGGTAACGGTCCCACCATCTGCCATTCATGTGCCTCAACGATGAGTTTACGAAACGTAAAACCATGACTACCGAGTAATAGATCAGCCAAGTCCACGATGTTATTATTTGCACAGTAAAAACTGATAAACAGGACATAAATTGTACAGATAACGCAGTGCGCCACGTGTTCTGTGACCGAATCGGCTCACGGCACAGCGAGCGGCTCCTTCCCCTGATTTACGGTTGGTTATTGTACGCGCTTCATGAATCAGCCCGTAACCAATAGCATGGCGGGAGGCTTTTTATTGCCTCAATATTGGCTGGAGCCGTCCTCGGTGTAATCATCTATTCAGCGCGTGTAAAAGATCCGTAAAATATTCAATACAAAATTACTACAATACATAACGTGCCGGGCGCGCTGCATTATCCGGGAAATAGACTGCCAGATCGGAAAATTAATGCCACGGTGTACAGGTGCCAGAAAATACTGACAGAGCGGATACACAACCACCACAAAAACACAGTGACCGGGATACACGTGCTCAGCGATGTATCTGTGCATAGGCCAAGTAGGCCTGAGTCTTAGACAACAGATTGGAGGAGGCAGGAAAATTTTCCTAATGGCCTTTATTTTAGGGGTCCAATACATCTGAGGAGTGTGGGTGTCTTTTTAGGGGCTCCTCCATATATTCAGGGTGTGTGGGTGTCTTTTTAGGGGCTCCTCCATATATTCAGGGTGTGTGGGTGTCTTTTTAGGGGCTCCTCCATATATTCAGGGTGTGTGGGTGTCTTTTTAGGGGCTCCTCCATATATTCAGGGTGTGTGGGTGTCTTTTTAGAGGCTCCTCCATATATTCAGGGTGTGTGGGTGTCTTTTTAGGGGCTCCTCCATATATTCAGGGTGTGTGGGTGTTTTTTAGGGGCTCCTCCATATATTCAGGGTGTGCGGGTGTCTTTTTAGGGGCTCCTCCATATATTCAGCGTGTGTGGGTGTCTTTTTAGGGGCTCCTTCATATATTCAGGGTGTACGGGTGTCTTTTTAGGGGCTCCTCCATATATTCAGGGTGTGTGGGTGTCTTTTTAGGGGCTCCTCCATAAATTCAGGGTGTGTGGGTGTTTTTTAGGGGCTCCTCCATAAATTCAGGGTGTGTAGGTGTGTTTTTAGGGGCTCCTCCATATATTCAGGGTGTGCGGGTGTCTTTTTAGGGGCTCCTCCATATATTCAGGGTGTGTGGGTGTCTTTTTAGGGATCCTCCATATATTCAGGGTGTGTGGGTGTCTTTTTAGGGGTTCCTCCATATATTCAGGGTGTGTGGGTGTCTTTTTAGGGGCTCCTCCATATATTCAGGGTGTGTGGGTGTCTTTTTAGGGGTTCCTCCATTTATTCAGGGTGTGCGGGTGTCTTTTTAGGGGTTCCTTCGTATATTCAGGGTGTGTGTGTGTCTTTTTAGGGGCTCCTTCATATATTCAGGGTGTACGGGTGTCTTTTTAGGGGCTCCTCCATATATTCAGGGTGTGTGGGTGTCTTTTTAGGGGCTCCTCCATAAATTCAGGGTGTGTGGGTGTCTTTTTAGGGGCTCCTCCATAAATTCAGGGTGTGTAGGTGTGTTTTTAGGGGCTCCTCCATATATTCAGGGTGTGCGGGTGTCTTTTTAGGGGCTCCTCCATATATTCAGGGTGTGTGGGTGTCTTTTTAGGGATCCTCCATATATTCAGGGTGTGTGGGTGTCTTTTTAGGGGTTCCTCCATATATTCAGGGTGTGTGGGTGTCTTTTTAGGGGCTCCTCCATATATTCAGGGTGTGTGGGTGTCTTTTTAGGGGTTCCTCCATTTATTCAGGGTGTGCGGGTGTCTTTTTAGGGGTTCCTTCGTATATTCAGGGTGTGTGTGTGTATAACAGAACTGCACAGCTATAAATCTCCCAGCAAGGAGTAAACTCTAATAAATGCTGTTGGAAATTGCTCGCTGTAAATAAGATCCTTTGCTCTTGTCCCAAAAGACATTTTATTGCTATAAATGCCCCGATAGCCTAATTAATACAAAACTGAACCTAATGGCCCGGGGGGGGGGCAGCAGAATTTGAAGGGCCAAGGGCGACACGAAGCCTAAATGCCCCCCTACACAGTTCCCAGGACACAATGCCACAATATACTGCCGTCATGTGCCACAGTATACAGCAACCGGATACACAATCTCTACAATACATACTACATAGTAGCCCGTTATACCATTGCCACAATATACAATGGCAAGGTACAGCAGCCGGATATACAACCTTTCCTAATATACAGTAAATGGATGTCAGGGTCAACCGGAAGGCACAACATACAGCTGTCAGGACACCACAACATTTTGCAATGGTAGATCCATCTTTAAAAAACGTGTGTATAAAGCATGTGGATGGTATGTTGCTTTAGGTTTTGAGTTACTGCTCCCCAGGTCCCGCACCCCGCAGGTAACGAGGTGACGCAGCGGTCGCGGCTCCTGGGCTTTATCGCACTCTATCAATCATCGTGCGTACAATATAAAACGCAATTACAGAATAAACTCCGGGAGACGCAGATTGCCGTTTACAGAGATTTAATCTCTGGCCTGAGGAAGTTCTTTTACAACATGACGTAGGTCGGGTTCTGCTTCTATTTCACCTTCTCCGGCTCTCGCCCGATATAATTAATGGAACCGATGCCAAGATGAAGGGATTTGCGTCACAGCAGAGATGGTGTCCGTGTAGTCATAGCTCGGCCAAGTGACGGCATGCTGCCCAATCCATTCAAATCAATCCGATCCCCCTACATTCAAAATCGAGCAACCTGCGTCATGCACCAATCAAGCCAATAATTACTTTAAGACAAGCCAATGGACTATACGGCGGGGAGGGGGTGTCACGCGATCATTTATGGATTCGTCCCAACAGCTAGTCTAGTACAGCCACAGTAGCTGAATGTTCTAGATCCAATATCAAATTGAACATGTTTTATATACACAATACGTATATTAAGAGTATTACAGAATTCCACAGCAATAAAACTCACATGGGCAGTGTGTATGACCGTATCACAGAGCTCCACAGCAATAAAACTAACACTCATACACACTACACATTAGTGACTTTCATTGCTGTGGAGACCTTTGATACTCTTAGACACTGCACATTAGTATCAAAGAACTCCACAGCAATAAAACCCACTGTAATGTGCGGTGTATGAGCATATGACAGCACTCCACAGCAATAAAACACACTAATGTGCAGTGTGTTCGTTTTATTGCTGTGGAATTGTGATACAGTAATGAGCGGTGTGTAGGAGAGCGAGGTTTATTGCTGTGCGGTTCTGTGATACAGTAATGTGCAGGAGTACGAGCTTTATTGCTGTGGAGCCCTGTGATACAGTAATGTGCAGTGTGTATGAGTGCATTTTATTGCTGTGGAGCTCTGGGATACAGTAATGTGCGGTGTGTATGAGTGCATTTTATTGCTGTGCTGCTCTGGGATACAGTAATGCGGTGCGTATGAGTGCGTTTTATTGCTGTGCTGCTCTGGGATACAGTAATGCTGTCTGTATGAGTGTGCGTTTTATTGCTGAGAGCCTATACTCAAATTAACCAAACGTTTGCCTCCAATAAATCCGGTAAAGTCAGGATGCACGCCTGTGAAATAGAGCTCAAAATAAAAGAGAATCCCTCCTAAACAGGGACACAGGGGAGGTATATTGTATATAAAGACTCCAAAAATCCTGCTTCACACACTATACACAGACCAAAGGCGCGTTCAATACCTCAGCCGCTGCAAGTGCCAAGTTAGCAACTTGCCATTGAACGCCGTTCAGCCACTCAGCGCCCAGTACTGCTAACTTAGCACTTGCAGCGACCCGAGGAGATGCTGCGAGTAGCTGAGCGTGACGTAGTAAAGATGGCCGCCGCCACGAAGCAAGTAACAATTCAGTACGGCCATGTTAATTTTGAGGTTTTTGTTCACCAAAGCACAAAATATGTATTTATTATTTACCCCTGCACATAGACATATATTACAGCTCAATTTATATTTTGTTTCAGAAGTAACCATTACGTTTATTCAATAAAAACTATAATTTGTGGTGTGTGCATACAAAAAAACGGAATTGTGCTGACTGCTTTTCTTTATAAATTGACCGAGTCATACGAAAAACAATCTGAATCTTTGAATCTTTAAAAAAAAAAAAAAACGACCATTTTGGATTCAAAATTCGCATCCAAAGCGTTCAATGACACTGCTGCAGCAAACTGAATTGCTGCGCTGCAGCAATTCAGCAGCTGCTGAGGTATTGAACGGGGCTCTGACGGCAGCTCGTCCACATCACCCAGGTCTGTTCACATGGATCTCTTACCGAGTCCCACAACTCTGCCGGGGTTTTCGTTTCCACAATTAAAACGTTATCAAGCAAATGTTGCAATTTGCCAATCTGTGGCGTTCCATTTACCTCCTCTATAAAAGCCAGGAAATACAGAAAAAATAAATATATCCATTTACCTACTCTATAAAAGCCAGGAAAAAATATAATATATATATATCCCCATTTGCATTTTATTGCCGACAGTAAAAATATACCTTAAAAAGGTCAGTTTGTTTATGTACATCAAGGTTTGACACTTAAAAAGGTTACTGCCGGGGAATCCCTATTTTACCCACTGACTGACCATTTCAGATCGGAAGGAAAACAAGACACCGGGTTACAATCCACGAATCAAAACTTGTGTTAGAAACCTGCAAGATGTCACGTAGAAATTCTACAAATCATTGGATTTCAGCAAAAACAATTCAAACTATGCAAGGTGTGTGTGTCTGTGTGTGTGTCTGTGTGTGTCTGTGTCTGTCAAAATATATCACACAGTGGATGCACCCAGTGACACAGAGGAAAATATTTTCTTAAATTTTACACAAGAGAAAACAAAGCACATGTAAGATATCAGCAACATCAAATAAACACCATAGGGACATTTAATATTTATTTTTTGGTGGTACTGTCCCTTTAAATATGAGGCTTTCCAACACGTCCCGCGCTCTGTCTGCGTTTGGACTCGGTTGGAGGATGTACACTGACAGCACGTTAATCATAAATCGGAATGACAGCCCAACAGTTACAAATGGTTGTTTGGTAATTTACATTAGCATTTAGTAATGAACGTTAATAAAGAGGGCTGCCCGCCGGGAGCGCCGTCTGTACGGGAGAGTAAATTATGGTTATCCTAGCAGTAGAAAACACACAGCACGGGCTCCGTGGTATACAGTATCAGTAATAAATATACTGGAATAACGAGCAGAATCCAGAGATGTGATCGCACCATATGGCTGTGACACGCCAAGCACCGCGCTACATTAAAGTAACCCAAATGTCAGTGAGTCCTACACTCTATTACCACGAGAAAGCAACATTACGGCTTAAATGGGGGCACGCTTTGCTTTCTACACTTTGCTCAGGCCGTTCCATTAACACTAACAAGCATTTATTTGTTGCAAAAATAACATTTACTTTGATACACAGGATGCTCAGTTAACAAAAGTAGCATAAAATAGTAAATGTGAATAAAGACTTATTTGTGGATAGTAAAATAATGCAACTTTCCTCATGTACTCCTTTAACATGATACACTGCAAGATTTCTCACGTGCAGCCCCCATCCTCTGGAACGCTCTCCCTTGTACCGTCAGACTTTCCCCTAGTTTCCCTTCCTTCAAACGCTCCCTTAAAACATTCCTATTCAGGAAAGCCGACCATTCTACTCAATGACGCAACCAGTCCATCACTCTCACCTTGCAGCCCTCCACTCTCACCTTGCAGCCCTCCACTCTCACCTTGCAGCCCTCTCTTCCTGTTTCCACCTCAAACCCTTCTAGATTGTGAGTTCCCACGGGAATAGGGCCCCTCATTTCCTCCTGTACTTGTTTATCAAAAGGTTGTTCAATATATTGTAACCCTGTCTAGAATTGTGCCCACTGTACAGAGCTGCGGAATACGCTGGCGCTATATAAATAAATTAGAATAATGATCCTTTACAGAAATATTACTGGGATAACAAGGTTCTAAACTATAGATGGGGTCCCGTTTCTGGCACAATGTCCCACAGGGTCTGCGTTATCAGCATAATGGAGTATTTGAAGACATTGTTTAATAACGAGTTTTGGAAGCTCAATCACAACGAAAAACACTTAAAATATAGAGTTCCCTTTTTTGCCCTGCTGACAGCCTCTGCCCATTTGTTTAAAACGATAAAATGGTCAGGTTGAGTAGAGCGTCCCTTTATTTCATCATATTCCACGCAAAGTCTTAGATTTTCTGTTTTTGAAGTACGATTGACGCGTGTTGGATTGCACAGCAGCGCGGTGAGCCATTTAACTGCCTGTGATGCTTCTGATGTGGGCTTCATTTTAGAGGTCACCATACTACCGGCAAAGGCGGATGCCATTCATCCCACGCGGCATCTGGAAGCAGAAGACGACAGACTGAAGCAGAGACTTTTGGAAGTCATTCACCATCAGGAAAGGCCTCAGCGGTGCAGTCTCTATCCTTAAATTATTAGCTGGACTCTCCGCAATCTCTGCAGAGACTTCTTTTCGGCCCTGTTTGCGTCGTCTGCATAATTATTCGGCTCCACGACGCGGTCTCTCCTCTCCCACTTGAAGCCCCAAAGCACGGCCGCGTTCAACAATAATCATAACTAGAAACGTACAAGAACCGTTAGGAGAGCACAAAAGAAAACGATTGGTACGTCCAAGGGACAAAAATCGGAGTGAAGGACATCCCAGAGCTCCATTGTTTGGCATTGGACAGTCATGGTAGGCAGCAACATCCATGGATGACCAACACTGTTCATAGGAAAGTAGCATTTGATGGGCTTAGTGTTACCGGTTGCAAATATCCATGAATGTGGTGATCCTGACGTATTTTAGAGCTTGCTTCATATAATCCAGTCTGGTAAAAAAGGCATTCTAGCAATTAAAACTATTTTAGAATGTTACTCCTGTTTATCCAGCCTACACCGGCAAGCACCGGCACTACTCCCTGCATAAACCCCTGGGGCCCTATTCCAAGGCTGGTGCAAACTTAACCAGAGCTGGCGGAAACTCAACTCCGTAGACCAGTGGTTCCCAATCCTGATCCTCAAGCACCTCCAACAGGTCAGGTTTGCAGGAAATGTGAAGCACAGCACAGGTGATATGATTTGCTGCTCAGTGATTGCAGGATTCAGACTGCATTTCCAAGGTAATCCTTAAAACCTTGCCTGTTGGGGTGACCTGAGGACCACGGATGGGAACCACTGTCGTAGACTAGAATGTCTCCGGGAAGTTTACAACGACTTAGGTTAAGTTAGCACCAACCTTGGAATAGGGCCCCGGGTGTGTTGTGGATATTGTTGCCATACGCAAATGTTCTCCATTTCGGAAATTCCTTCCTTTATTCTGTGTTGAGGAGGAAAGGGGAGGGGGATTGGGATACAGAGAGACGGGGGAAGAAAAACAACAACACATAAGAGCCAGCTGTAGGGTTTTTTCCAACCAAAAAAAAGTAAAAAAGATCGTCATACTTTGACGAGCCTTTTCGCGTGATTAAGGAGTCGACACGCATTTGGCGGTAAATCGAAGCTGTCGAACTCCGCCCCCATAGGTTTCTGAACTACAACTCCCATGACTCCCTGGCTATTACATTGAAAGAGTACTGGAAATTGTAGGCATCAACATCTAGGGGTGGTGGCGTGAATTTGACAGCTCTGTACCAGGTTATTCCTCTATATCCATGACATGTAACTATACCACTTCAAGTCCATCACCCCATCCGTGATCCTCATCCATCGCGCAGACCCACACGAGGTTTGTTGTGTTTTTTTTCTGTATTATTATTCTGTTCCCTTTCAGGTCTTATTTCATTTACCAGGCGCTGGGAAGCCTCGTCTCTTGTCCCCAACGCGAGCGGTCGTCCTTCTAGCACTGCTGCAGAACGGCTTTGTCGTGCACCAGCAGCACAACGGGGAGCACGCGCTACCCCAGATGTTAGGACTGTCCATACAGTATTAAAAATGCCATAAAGCCACATTTATGTATAATGACGGTAAGCCAGGCTTCCGCCGCGACGCAGGCGTGCATAAATATAAGATGCTTTGGGAGATTAGATGGAGAAGAGAAAAAAAATAATAAATAAAAAGATAAATAAAGCTCCACGTGCTTTCAGCGGTTTATCCTCTCATCGCCGCCTCTCCGGGCGCTCGTGGGATGAAGCAATCCTCTGGCTGGCAGCCGGCCAGCTGGATACCAAAGGGGGTTTTTCCTTTCCTGTTGCTTACTCTCAATTCAGCCGCTTGTTCGTACGGGATCACTATTTATAGCAGCTGGCGAGAAACCAGCCGCAACTCCGCCGCACGGCGACCGCAAGAAAAAGGGGAAGAGAAGAAAAAATATATATAAAATCAAACCATCGACAACGATTAGTTTTTGTTATTATTCGTTGGCAAGCCGAAGCCGTGTGCGACGCCTGCGAACGACCAAACTCTGGTGCGTCCCCCCCCCAGATGTTTCTGAACCGCAACTCCCACGGTTCCCTGGCCATCTATTGCATTGAAAGAATTCTGGGAATTGTCAGCCATCAACACCCGGTGGGCCGCAAGTTTGACTTGGTTGGTTGGCTAGGCTGTGCTCTGGTATGACCAGTGAAGTGACCAGCGTATTGGATTTCCAGAAAAGTATCCCAACGCTTGGACACGTCGCTCCGCCGTGTTGGTAAATGCAGACCATAAAACCCACCAATGGCAAGGATTACTGGCCGTGTCAACGATGTTCACCGAAAATATAAAAAAATTGTACCTTTACTCTCGTCTAGGAACAAGCTGCCAGGGTTGATCATAACAAAGGACACTATCCACCAACACCATTAAAACGAGTGGAGGTGGAGTATACGGGGTTAAGGAGGCGCAAATCAATCCCCTATGGGCGCCAACTCTTCTCAGGAGAGGCCAACTCCCAGCCTACTTATCCAAACACAAGACGATGATACGGGCACTCCAACTTGAATTCAGGGCAATTTTTTTTGAGCTTGCATCAAACACCGACAACGTTTCGACTCTAAAGAGTCTTTTTCAAGTTTTGTTCCTTCTCGATCTGTTTGGATAGGTATGCTGGGAGTCTTGAAGACTCGCTTTAGAATCGAAACGTCGTCTGTGTATGAAGCAAGCTCAATAAATGTGCAAGGATTTCAAGCTGGAGTGCCGTATCCCTGTCTTGTGTTTGGATTGGTGGATAGAGTCTCCGCCTCTCCCGCCCCAGCTGCTGCAACAGCCTTTTAAGGCAATCTAGCCTAAAGACCCTCAGTCAGATCACCCCGAAGAACCTTCCAAAAGGGTTGGGCGCACAAGGACAAGTCACCCAACTCTAAGAGGATACCTCTCCGTGATTCTGCAAAAGAGAGGCACCTGATTGGTTGAGTGCATGTTAGGTAGGAATCTGCGAAATAATCCGCGGGTTGACATCTGGGTTCAATAAGAGGAACAGGTTAGGGGGTTGGGACCGTCTTAAAAAAAAAAAAAAAAAGGTCTAGCTTTTATTTTGCCTACAATATCCATTTATGTTTACATCAATTACAGGGAGCAGTAATAACGACCCTTAGGCTGGGTTCACACCTAAGCGTTTTACAGCGCGTTCCTACGCACTGTAAAACGCTCAAACAGTGGAATCCCAGGATTCCCTATGTGTGCATGTCACACCTGGCCGTTTATCAGCGCGCATGAACGCGCTGATAAACGTCCGACGCACAAAGAAGTTCGGGAGCTTCTTTTCTGCAGATAGCCGCGAACGCGCGTTTGTTTGTATGCGCGAACGCGCGTAAAAAAAACGCACGCATTGCGCAACGCTGCGCAACGCGTAGGTGTGAACCCAGCCTTAGGCCCCCGGCACACGAGCGTTTTGAGAGAATGGAAGGAACGTCCGTGAAAGTGGGCGTTCCTTCCATTCTCTGCGCTCAGCGTGCAAAGCACGATCCTCCTATGGAGAATCGCGCTTTGTATACTTTCAGCGTCCGTTTAGCTTTTTGACGGGGAGGCCTTTTTCACATCCGGTGGAGGGCTTTCCCCGTCAAAAACCAACGGACGCAGGGAAGTGCGGGCGCACATGAGCCAAAAATACGCTCGTGTGCCGGGGGCCTAAGAGGAAGAGCCCCCCCCCCTCCCCATAACCAAAAGAATGCTGACAGTTCTTGACACATTTGTATCAATGTTAAAGATGGTCCTGTAAAAATCTGGCAGCTGGAACACGCGCACGCACATGCACACGAGCCAGGCAAGGTCCTGCACATAGATTTGCATTCGCACAGCATAATACAGATGCGTAGGGGCCGAGCAGCACCTGGCTCCTGGATGCGCCAAACCTTGGCTTATAAAACTGTCAGGTATTGAATGGAGACGTATTTGAACGAACATGGATCCCATATACTACTTATACAGCCCTTCAGGTCTGCAAAAAAAAAAAAAAAAATCTCACTATGCCAGGGAACTTCGGGTGAAGGTCTAGAGGAGGATTCAACACGACACACCGCACACCTATGAATCTGAGAATCTTGCTTTTTGTCACATTACGTGTGAAAATACTGGAATTGCACAAATAAAAAAAATATTTTTTTTAACACACCGGATTGGTGTTTAACACATACAGGATTGTATTAAAAAGAAAAAAAATAAAATAAAATATATATATATTTTTTTTAATTTTACACTTTATAATTTATAAAACAGGTTTTAAAAATGTTAATTTATATTAATGAAAAAAAATCGTAATATAAGTCAAATATTTCTAACTTTTATAAATTCTAAACATTTTAAAAATAATTTTTATTTTTTAAAAACAAAGATTTTAAAAGGTTTAGAATTTATAAAACATGTTGAAATCTATAAATTTATTTTTAAAATAAACATTACCATTTATTAAAAAAAAAAAAAAAAAAAAATCATATTTATTAAAACACCGTGCATCTTGTTGGAACGGTGGGTGTTTAAAAAAAAAAAAAAAAAATACAACATTTTTAAAATACTTTGAGATTTTTCCAAACGTGTCAGGCACAAAAAATAAAATTACCTATAATTATAATAATGGGTTTGAAAGACCAAACAGAAAAAAGTCCCATGAAGAGTTAAGTAGCACTTAAAGCTTAAACCAACCCCCAGTTATTTTTATGCATTCAGATACAGGTTTCAAACCCGGGATAAGGGGGATCGGGTGCATTGTACGCCCAATTAAACATTTACTCTGCAGATCGGCAGCTGCGCACAACGCGGTTTATCCGCAGCATCGAGAAGCCTGAATCCCACCGCAGCACAAAATATATATATATATATATATATATATATATATATATATATATATATATAATATATATATATATATATATATATATATATATATATATATAATATAACAAACAGTGTCCTTTGACCCTTCCTGCTGTAAGTCCAGGAGACCCTCAGGAGAACGTGCAGCCTGGGGCACCTCCTGCATTCCAAACGCCAATGTGTCAAAGAGCTGCACTCCAGGTTATTTCTGCAGCAGCATTCCTTCCCGACTCCCCATAATGCAAAGGGGGAGGGGGGGGGGGAAAGAAAAGTGGTTACTTGTGTCTACAAAGGATTAGCAGGAGGCACAGGCCTGGCCTGGAATTAAACACCATCAGGATATTTTTCTTCCCTCAAGTCGATTAACCCTTTCCGTGGCCTTTGCTATAAAATGTATCAAATTCGGTTACAGTTACAGGTATTAGAATAAAGCGCCAACAAGTTCCACAGCGCTGTACAATGGGCCTGGCAAAATAAATATATGTAGAACAGTTGGGGAGAGCTCAAGAGCTTACAATCTAACAGAATACAGTATATCTGATCTTCAAAAAGGTAAGCAAGGACTTTAAAAAAATGATTAAATACATATTAGACCCCAAAAACCAAACTAATTAGATACCGGCTATCAGAAAAGGTTGATCCCAGCGTGAGATCTATAATAAAACCATGACTACTTTTCACAAATTAAACCACACGGATTGAGTATCGGTTATCCAGAACGCCAGAAAAAAAATAAAAAATATTATTTTTAAAAGCTGCAACCTGAAGTCAGGAGGAGTGGATCTCCCCCACCTCATGCGATGGGACCCAAGTCTAAACCCGACAAGTCTAGACCAAGTCTACACAGTATTTTGGCCCATCACCAAAATATCTCATTCTATGCGAATATCACAAAATCCCCAAATTCAAAAACACATCTGGTCCCAAGCATGACAGACACACAGACACACAGACACACACAGCTTCAAATTGGCCCAAAAATTTGCCCTGAATTTCACCGTAGGTTCAATGTTGGTGCAATTAGCCCATTCACGAAGCTGTGAATTCACGAAAATACAGTGCAATTCGGCAGCGCCAAGACTATCGTGACTTCTTTTGCACCGAAACGCCCCGATTTTTGGTGTTTCAGGCTTAAACAGGTGAATCCCATAGGTTTCAAGGGGGGGGGCATCTATTTTATTAAACAAAAAGAAAAAAAAAAAAAATCTACCAAAAAAAATTTAGTTTAAGAACCTTTTTTTTTTTAAAACAGACATTTTTTATTATTATACAAATGTACTAGATTTTTTTTATTGATTTAGGAGATTTTGACCACCCCCCCCCCCCCCGGTTTGGTGTAATTCAATGATTCCACTTCGGCGATTATCGGTGCAATTTGGCAGATTTTGCCGACGTCCGGTAACTGCTTCCGTGACTCCTGTAAGAGACAAAATATGGTGAACATCCACTAAATTGCGCTGAAATGTGGCAAAAAGAGAATGGCGGGCAATATTCGCGCCTTGTGAAAACACACGAATTGTAATTTGCTTTTTCTCGTTTTAATCAGTTTTTCCTTGGCTTTAGAAAATATTGCCCGTACCACCTAACTATGGAAACGAGACCCCCCAAACCTCACTGCCCTTTATTAGACTCAATCATAAGCAGAAAAGTCTCTGCTCTTTGTCGATAAAGCCGGGGTGGGAAAGTCCCGGCTTCATTCATTTAGCGGAAAAGCTGAAAAAGATTAAAAACCCAAACGAAAAGCAGAAAAGTTCAGAAAACTTGTGCAAACACAGCCGAGATCGGCTCGGAGGAACACGAGACGGCGAGCCACCAGCGAGGCGGGACTGCAAAGCGCAGGACATTTAAAATTGAAATCACCCTCGGCTATAATTAAAGGGCACATGGGGGGGGGCGACCAGCCACTGCTGTAAATTCCACGTATAAGTACGGGAAGGCAAACTCCCCGACGAACAGAATGCTTCCAGATCGGGCAGGGAAGCAGATTGACGCCCCATTTTCATGTAAATTTCGCATTGTTGTGCGGGAGCGCAGCAGGTGCTCGGGCTTTACTTTCCATTATTGGAATTTGGCGGAGGCGGAGGCGAAGGCGCAGGCGCCGGATCCCCTTTCAGAAAGCCTGTTCTGTCGCTGAAAGGGAATTGCGCTAATGAGGGTGACACAATTAATGATCAGAAAGTGATATTTGACAGGGAGGGGGGATATCAGCGGCGCAATGGAAAAAGAAAAAGAAAAAAAAGGACACAAAAAAGTTTTTTTTTTTTTTTTGTAAGTTTTATTGGGGGGGGGGTCCATAAAAAAATATTACATTTTTTTCTTTTTATTTATTTTTACAAGGCTGCATGTGTTTGACCGAATTTAATTTTAAGGAACATTATTTTTTTTTGCCCTTAAATAATAGCGAAGATCCTGCCGACACAGCTTTGCTCAACTATCCCCCCCCCCCCACAATTTTTAAGTCACACTCACCTTTTCGCCCTCACTGCGCATTGCTGCTCTTACTCGTCGGCTCAGGTCCTCCCAGACCCAAAAGTCTGCACAAGCTTTTTTGCACCATTTGTGCTCCTATACAACTTGTGTAGCACAGGAAATGCAAATTGCGCAGCGCTACGGGACTCGTGCACTTTACGTACACACGTTACGAAGCGTCTGCGCAGAGCGATGGATCGGAGCTGCACGCGCATGCACAGATCTGATCCATTGCTCCCTCTCGGGGGAACGCTCGCTGCAGCGATTGGTCTCAGAGGGTGACGTCGGCCGCTGTGTGTGTGACATCACTAGTGAACGGCAGCTGGGAAATGCTAAATCCTGGATACTGGTGATGCTGGGTGGGTAGGAGGAAATTCTTCCACTTCACATAGCGATTTCACCAGGTCAGGACAAGTAGAGTTTCTTGAAAAAAACGAAAAAAAAAAAAAAGTACATTATTGATTATTTTATTAGTTTATCAGTTAATGCACCCCTCGACAAATCCGGGGTCCAGGGAATCAATGGCTCCCAGAATTTTAAGTCTTGCCCCCAAATTTCTACATTCTCCAACACATGCCCTGCCTCCCAAAAAACGTGCAGCTGGCTCCTGTATTTGCTCGACAGAAATGTGTTCAAGCCTTGGGTCTAATCCTTTAAAACTTCCACGAGGTTCCCCTCTCTCCGGTCTCCGCTTATTGTCCTTCTCCCAGCATTTCAAGTGTCGGTTTTTAATGAGAATTTGCCCCCCGTTTCCCATCTGCCACGGTAGGAGTTAAAAGGGGAGCATTGTGAGCCCAAGTCCCGGGCCGTGCGCTCTACGGGCCTCTTGAAGAACAAGGGAACCGAGTGGAACAATGCCATTAGTTATCCCTCATCCATGAGAAAAGGAGACCAACGTGACCTCGGGAGCTACAAAGCAAACCGGCCCCGCTGCCAATCACTTCCACGATTTCAATGGTGACGGGCGCTAATCAACGGCGGCCGAGCCGGGAGATTAGCCCAAAACAATGAGAACTTTATTACGGTCCCAACGGGAAAGTTCTTCAAACGTCAACCGTATACTTTGGAGTTTCTGTATGGAATATACTCAAGGGATACGTATTAGATGTAACATATGTGGACATGTTGGCAGCTTAAAAAACACTCAATCCAGTGGAGGGCCCGGAGAAAAGTAGACTAAGAGGAGCCAAGACGATGGGTGGGCGAAGCCAAGCAGAACGTTTTGAGCAGACAGGATGGAGGAGATGACAGGCTGGAGAAACCTTCTACATTACGAGTGAATTTCAGAGCGGGTCCGCTTGACCTTTCTCAACTTTGTCTTTTGTTTTTATTGTATAAAATACCCATCGCAAGATACAGAATATGAATATTTTTCTAATGCTCCCCACTAGTTCTTTAACATCAGCATAAAAGGAGAAAACCAGACCAATTAATTGTTAGACGCTTAGCAGTTCCTTGGGGGACGACCTAGAACAGTTAATCCCGCCCACCGCATCTTGAAAGTATCAACAACTTTCACAACTCCTGCAAATTACGGGCAGCAATTTGTAGCGACACATACTTCACCGAAATGTAACGGTTACGGCCCGTTTACTATCCGAAATCCGGGTAAACCTAGGATTACCCAGGCAGCCTTGGGTAAAACACGAAACGATATCAAACATCCAATCCAGATCTACCAGAAGCCACTGCATAATGTGTTTTAGGAGAATGGAGTGGTTTACAGTTGGCCCAAACCTAGATTACCCAGATCAATGTCCAACCCCAACTGTCTAGATTGTAAGCTCCTATGAGCAGGGCCCTCTACACTTCATTTCCATCGTAGGTCATGTCAGTTTATCTCGTTCCCTTTGGTTATTGTAAAGCGCTGTGGAAACTGTTGGCGCTATATAAAATGATAATAACCCTGAAAAAGGAAAATTTTAAATTAAAAACAAAACCACTTTTACCCAGGGGGGGGTTGGATAGTCTACACATTACGTGGGTAAAGCCCAATGTTTGCTTTCATTTCAGGCCTTACCCAGAATGAATGGGTAACGTCAGTTTTACCCAGGTAATGGAAGGTTTATTCAAATTTCGGACTCTGTCCAGAGCAGATCACTGGAAAACATGAAGACGTGTAATGGAATAAAACGCACTAGATATGTACGTTTCGTTTCGAAACGCAATTCGGGTGAAATTTACCAATTCGTATTTTGGAAGCAGTTCCGAAATAACGAAATCGGTTCCATCCGAAAAACAGAACGAAAACAAAATTGAATATAACGAATCGATTCATTATTCCGTTTCACAGATTCAGAACCGCGTCCCTGTCCATTGGCCGCAGTGCTGAATCTGATGTATTCAGCACCACAGGCCATGGACAGCGCCATGATGCAGTTCGGTGGCAGTGAAATTCCCAATAGACAAGCAATGCTTAATCTATCCAGAGACACCGAACAGCAGAGAAAGGTCAGTGAAATTCCCTGATTTTCAGTGGTTTCATTCAGCAGGTGTAATCAGACGAATCCCATAGGTTTCAATTGCAGCAAAAAGCCTTATTTATTGATTTTTTTTTTTAGAATGAGTATTTTTGGATTCCTAATTATTAGGGATGCACCGATACTAGTATCGGTACCGATACTGGGACCTGCACGAGTACTTGGTACTCGTGCAGGGCCCCCCGATACCCAAACCGATACCGGAAGCCAGCGCTGGGCTGGCTTGCCGGCCAGTTCCGTTGGCGCGCTGCTTGGCTCCTCTGGCGTCTGTCTTCGAGCGGCCGCTGGCAGAGGTTGTAGCCCGGCCACTCGTTGAGACCAGGAAACACAGCCGCGATCTCACGTGACTGCGGCTGTGCACGTGGATCCCAACGAGCGTCCGGGTTACAACCTCTGCCAGCGGCAGCTCGAAGACAGAAGACGCCAGAGGAGCCAAGCCGCGCCGGAGGAGCCTGGCCGGGTGAGTTTTCGGTCTTCGAGCGGCCGCAGGCAGAGGTTGCAGCCCGGCCGCTTGTTGGGAACCACGCGCACAGCCACAGTCACGTGAGATTGCGGCTGTGCACGTGGTTCTCAACGAGCAGCCGGGCTACAACCTCTGCCTGCTGCCGCTCGAAGCAACAAGAGGAGCCAAGCATTGCCGGAGGGTGAGCTGGGGGGGGGGGCAATGTATGAGAAAGCTGGAGGCACTGAGAGCTGGGGGCACTTTATATGAGGTCTGTTATTGAAAAGCGGTCACATGACATTAAATAAAAGTCTCGGTATCGGTGAGTACTTTTAAAAAGTATCGGTATTTGTACTCTGTCTTAAAAAATGGTATCAGTGCATCCCTACTAATTATTTTAAAACGATGAGGCTTTTTTTCTTTGCCGAACGCACAGCCTTTTTTTCCTCTCTTTCCTTTAGTCTGGCTGCTATTTCAGCGCCAAGGACAGGGGGGGGGGGGGTCTTTTGCTCCGGAGCCCAGCAGAGCTGCTGTCCTTGGTGCTGAAACCTATTTCGGTACCAAGGACAGGGGGATTGAGAGAGAAAAAAGTTTCACATTCCGAAATAAAAAAAAAAACGAATCAATGCGAAATACGAATAATGGTAACATAACGAACTTTAAAACGTTACGGATCGATCAGAAAATGAAACAATTTTTTCTCATTGTGCACATGCCTAAAACACACAGCACAATAGGTTGATGCCGAATTTGCGTAGCCTTGTTTGTGTCAAGCAATCCGTAGATGAATGGGTCACATGAATCCACTGGGAAGAAAAAACACCGATAGAAAAACCTGCCCAAAAATGAAATTGCTTCTTTATCCTGAATAACTTGCACTTGATACAAAACAGGGAGCAATTCAAGCGAGACAATAAAATCAGGCTGCCAAAAAAAAACACAAAACTGCTAGAAAAGTGACAGTTGTGACAATATACCCAGGACGATTACATAACAATATTAGACTTTCATCCTCATTTCCCCCAAATACATGAGAACATCCACTGCAGCGCTCACCCCTCTCCCACGAGTAATCCAAGAAACTTCCCGAAGAACTTTACGTTCTGTTCTGCGAGTGGCACCGTTCCCTGTCATCGCAAACGTGGCCCGCTGCCCGGCATAGTAAGTTGTAGACCCGATGCCAGGATCAGGTTCTCTCGCTGGACTGGGGATGACTGCAAGAGGTGTCACTGCCAAGAGCGAACCGAGGCTGCGCTACCACCACGCAGCATAGCAATCTGACAAAGACAGGTTGGGAGAATGACAAAAAAAAAAAAAAAACACAACCACCACACACAGAACAAAAATGCTACTGTTCACCAGAGGAACCGAATTTGGAAAGGGTTTCACCCCTCCATCAAAATAAATACCCAAAATTAAGAAATAAAAACGTATTCATCATCATTACGTCCACATTGCTGGATCATCAAAACAGAAATACAAGCCAGGCTCCGTAAAGCCTCCGATAGAACAGGGAAAATTACACATGTAGATCCAATACAGAAACGAGCCGCATAAATTACAAACCAAAAAGGTTAATTAACACTTTTTAAAAAAAAAAAATTATGATACAGAGGAACTAGAGGGAAACAAATGGAGAACTGCGTGGGGGAGGCAAGGAAACATGTGTGGGGGGGGAGGTAAGGAAACGTGTGTGTGTGTGTGTGTGGGGGGGGGAGGAGGTAAGGAAACGTGTGTGTGTGTGTGGGGGGGGGGGGGAGGAGGTAAGGAAACGTGTGTGTGGGGGGGGGAGGTAAGGAAACGTGTGCGTGTGTGGGGGGGGAGGTAAGGAAACGTGTGCGTGTGTGCGGGGGGAGGTAAGGAAACGTGTGTGTAGGGGGGGAAGGTAAGGAAACGTGTGTGTAGGGGGGGGGAGGTAAGGAAACGTGTGTGTAGGGGGGGAAGGTAAGGAAACGTGTGTGTGGGGGGGAGGTAAGGAAAACGTGTTGTGTGGGGGGAGGTAAGGAAACGTGGTGTGTGGGGGGAGGTAAGGAAACGTGTGTGTGCGGGGGGAGGTAAGGAAACGTGTGCGTGGGGGGGGGGGAGGTAAGGAAACGTGTGTGTAGGGGGAGGTAAGGAAACGTGTGTGTGGGGGGAGGTAAGGAAACGTGTGTGTAGGGGGAGGTAAGGAAACGTGTGTGTAGGGGGAGGGAAGGAAACGTGTGTGTGGGGGGGAGGTAAGGAAACGTGTGTGTGGGGGGAGGTAAGGAAACGTGTGTGGGGGGAGGTAAGGAAACGTGTGTGGGGGGGAAGGAAACGTGTGTGTGGGGGGAAGAACGTGTGTGTGGGGGAAGAAATGAAAACCGTAGAGGGGAAGAAACGAAAACCGTAGAGGGGAAGAAACGAAAACCGTAGAGGGGAAGAAACGAAAAGCAGGGGGACTGGGAGGGGAGGAAAAAAATGGGGGGGGGGGGAACAAAAAAAAAAAAAAAGAAAAAAAGGATAAAAACAGAATGAAAAAAAATATAAATAACAGAAGCGCATAGAGCCAAAAAAGTTGGATAAACCATATGGAAAGAAACCCATCCGTATCAGTAATGGAATGACTTTCCCCGACTAATGAAGAGCGTCAGGTGTCCGTGCCTCGTGGCGCTCGAAGAGTTACTGACTTCTGGGTTTTGCACAAAAGCAGCTGGCTCTCTGGTTACAGGTCTAACAAAGGCATGACATAGTCACAGTCTGGCGCAATGTGTTTCATTAAAAGTCTCCTTAATAGGTCTAGACCACTGGCCCAACAACCGCAAAAAAATATAAAAAAAAATATTTACCCACCTCCGTATTTTTATTCCGTAAGTGATTGTTTAAGAGGAACTGACGGATTCAGGAGATGGGATTTTGTGCCGGCGCGGCAGCGGATCCGGTTACTGTTTTCGGGTTCTCACATGGCACCAGGCGCAGGAATTTGTTACAGTCATCGCATATAAGCGCCTTTTTATTTTGACGTTCAGAAAGCACCACAATCCAAACATCCCATCGCCATCAAGCTTCCTGTACGGGTCAGGGACTCTTTGATCTTCCATTTTAGCATCAGAGGCGCATGACACTTCAAAGGCTTCCAATAGCCCAGAGATGTAATGAAGATTAAACCGCACAGGCCTCCCGCTTAAAAATATGGAGCAGAGGTCCCCTCCGAAAACGGAGGCCGCCCCACAACAGAAACAAAAATATAAAAGATTTAAAACAAATTAAAACCCTAGCGTATTCGCTTGTCACATTCATCATTTTCCAGTCATTTCACCCCAATATCGAAATATCACTAGTCGGTTTCCAAATCTGCACATAAAAAGCACATTTGCCATTTTCTTTGAGGTCGTGCCTTTTTTCCTCATTTTGAAGAGCTGTTTAATTGACTGTCCCCACGACTTGTCCATCGTGGTCTCCATTTTTTTTCCCACCCACTCTAGTGACCCCAATTTAGGTTTAGATAGCATTTGATAAAGGCAGGGAAATATTAAGGATCGTTATTTTTTTGGCAGAAAAGAAGTTAAAAAAGGGACCTGCATGTCTAGAATTAAAAAAAAAAAAAATATTAACATTGACATTTAAACAGTTTTATACCAATAGACAAACTAAAATAAACCAATAAAAAAGTTTTAAGAATGTGCAAAAAAGAAAAAAAGTGTTTATTTTCTTGCTTTAAACGCAATCATTTCATCTCCTCTGGCCACGCCCCTCAGCTAGGGGTGTTTCTTTAGCTCCCACTTCCTGAATATTCCCCGCCCACTACTCCACCCATCAAAGCTTCACATGAACTAGCACAAGCTGTGCACGTGAAACCCTGTGCACGCTCTGAACTTCAGACTGGGGAAACTGAGCAACTATATAGATTAGCATCTCCGCATTGTGAGCGCACGACTCATGCTCACACCGTCACCCGCCGATTCGCTCACTTGCGTTCTTTCATGGTTTAACCCTTTCACTGCTGAGGAAGTGTGGGGAACGTCTTTATTGACTCCTAAGGAAAGATAGGGGTTTGTTTGAACCCCGATATCTCCCGACTGTTTTCAGCTAGCAGGGTCATGTTTGGTATCATTAGAAAGGCCAGAGCATGGCCATTCCAATGATACCAAACATGACCATGTTTAATGTAAAGAAAAAAAATAAAAACAATAAAAATAAAAAAAATAAAAATGTGTTTTTTTAAAACGTGAAATGGCTCAGCAGTGAAGGGGTTAAATACTCACCCTCCGGTGCGGTCACTGCTTTTACTTGCACTCTCGCCGCTTTATCTTCATGTCTCTGCTGTCTGTTTTTCTCCCCGTGTCTGCAGTAGCTGGGGGTGAAAGTTCCGCCCCGCCCTCCCCTCACAGTGCAGGAGGGAGGAGGAACAACTCAGTCGCACATGCTCAGAGCATTTTTTTAAATCTATACCTAGGTATACACACTGATTGGTTAGCTCAAAGTGCCTCCTGAGGTGGACGTGGAAAACACCAAGAAAGAAAAGCAGGTAAAGCTGAAAAATATATCTACTTGCTTTTTATGCTGCTGAATGAGACCGACTCATTCAAAAAGGCACATAATGTTTTTAAAAAGGCAGACTAGCAAAGCAGGCATGTCCCTTTACAAGTCCCTACTCATCCTGACCACTTTATAGTCTTAAAGTTGTGAGCATGGGAGGAATGTTCCCCGATCTGGTGAAATTGCAGGCTGAAGTGGAGAAGTTTCCTCCACCCCACCCAGCGTCACCAGCAGTTGGGAATTTGAATTTCCTAGCTGCCAGTCACGAGTTCGGTCACTGGCAATGTCACTCAGACGGTGACGTCGGCCACTCTCCGACCAATCGCTGCAGTGAGTGTTCTCAGGGAGTCAGCGATGGATCGGATCTGTGCATGCAGCCCTTAACCATCGCTCTGCGCAGGCGCTACGGAACGTGTGCGAGTCTGTAGCAGTGCACAATTTGCGGCTCCTGCGCTGCACAAATAGCATATCAAAGCCCCTGAGCTGAAGAGCAGAAGCTAGGAAAAAAAAATTGATGAAAATAAATGGTGTCGAGGCCGACAGCAGGATCTGCCCAATTATTTAAGGGCAAAAAAAGGCAAACCATTATTAATGGATTATCCCTTTAATCTGATTTGTTGCTTAAAGCTGAATATAAAACTGCATAAATTACAATACTGAATGAGCCTTGGTGAGACATCAGGCTTGTACGTATATCCCTCTCTAAAACAAACAAAACATTTGTCAAATCTGGAAGAGAAGAAAAAAAATAAAAAAGCAACAACTAAAACACAAACAATAGAAGAGAGAGGCAGTGGCCAGGGTGGATGATCTTTGAGAACACCACTGGCTTTTAAAAAATTGTAAAAACGAGATTTGATTGGAGAAGCAGAAAGAAAAGCCTGTA
Organism: Leptobrachium leishanense; assembly: GCA_009667805.1. Lineage (NCBI taxonomy): Eukaryota > Metazoa > Chordata > Amphibia > Anura > Megophryidae > Leptobrachium > Leptobrachium leishanense. The sequence continues at coordinate 325,096,618 of CM019067.1, read as the reverse complement.
GATCCAAACAATCACAGGTGGACAAAAAGTATAAAAAAGCATTACACGTGTAAGCAATGAATTTGGATTACGCTGTAAACACAGACATAAAACCTCCTTGCTGCTGCGCTCTCCGGCTTGGCAGGAGAAAGGAAAAACACTTTGCAACCTCAACTGCTTCCCTGGTTTCATTAATTAAATGTAATCAGTCTTAAAATGAAGAGATTTCGTGTCCTCCATTCATTATTTGTGAGCGGCAGGATAGCATTTTATTTTGGGTCGCTGCCACCAGCTCGGAATGATCTTTCCTGTTCGTCTAAGCACAGACCTCGATTCTTCCCCTTACGACACATAGAACTCACATCCATGGCTGTAAGGAGCGCCCCTCCATATAAATAGAGCCCTGAGATAGCCAGGGTGAGGTACACCGGGGTAACCATAACATCCACACATCGTGGAACATTGAAATATCAATTTGATTTCAAATATCTTCAGTATTCTTTGCCCAATTCAAAATGGCCACCATCCCACAAGCCTAGTTGAATCTCAATTTACAGATGGCTCCAAGATATATTGGGGTCTATAACCAGGTGTCATAGTATATCCAAAAAGGTAATAACCGCAACCAATTGACCAACAACTAGTGGAAGCCATTTTGAAACCAGAATTGACAAAGAGTGAAAAAGGACACAGCCAAATCTACGTGTACCCCATTTCCCATCATTCTGTCCAGCCACTTCAGAGAAATAATTTTACACACTCCAGGCTGGAGTCCACAAGGAGTAACGAATGGTTATAGAACAAATCTTCAACTTGGCTTTAATTCACCTTTGTAGAGGAAGAGATGTGAAAACTGAAAAACTGGAATGAAAACCATTTCAATTATTTGGTAGAATAGCTGGCCATCATGGAGGCCAGTCCAAGCAGAGCCAGGCGTTTACTCGTTCACCTAGGATGCTTGCACAGTGTTGGTTTGGGATTGAACGAGTTGCCGGGCAGTATATGGAATAAGTTTGACCACTAAAACTCAATGTCAGAGAAGGGACTGATACCATCAGAAAGGTACATTATATGGACAAAGGTATTGGGACCACTACACCAACAGGGAGTCTTATGACCTGGCATTTGAGATCATTATCATTTATACAGCGCCACAAATTCTGCAGTGCTTTACAAGATCAGTGTAGAAGGGGTTGATACATTGGAATACCACACATTGATGATGACCTGATCCAGGGGGTCCCAGGAGAACTTCCAATCTATGAGATGTACAAGTATTTTGTGAGGTAGGTGCATCCATATCGTTAGGTGTCTTGCCCAAGGACACTCGCTGGTGACGTCTGAGTAGGATCGGATTGTCTTTCCATGATTGTAGATCAGCGACCTGGTGGTTAGGTTGAACCCGCTTCTCATAAAGTCGAGACTTCACAGTTGTATTGGAGGAATGTGCTGAATGGTATTTTGACTTCCTTTTCCATGGTCGAAAGGTTGAGACGTTACCACTGGACTCCACAGCCAAAAGGGTGGTAGGTGTCTTGCCCGAGGACACTTATTGGAAAGGTGCTCTGTCCAGGATTCGAACCTGGGTCTCTACGGTTATAGATCAGTGATGTTACGTCTACTACTACATCCAGATACATAGACATTAATATGGAGTTTGTCCACCCTTTGCAGCTGTGACGGGTTCCACTCTTCTGGGAAGGCTTTCCCCAGGATTTTGGGGCGTTTCTGTGGGAATATTTGCCCATTCAACCAGTAGAGCATTCGTGAGGTCAGGTGCTAATGTTGGATGAGAAGGCCTGGCTCGAATCTATGTTCCAATTCATCCCAAAGGTGTTGGATGGGGTTGAGTTGAGGGCTTTCTGCGGCCAGTCAACTTCTTCCACAGTAATCTATTCCAGCCTCGTCTTTATGGACCTTGCTTTGTACACCAGGGCATGGTCATCCTGGAGCAGAAAGAGTTCTTCACAACCACCAATGTGTGTCACAAATGTGTAAACGCAGACTGCAAGGCTAGGGGCACGATGTTACACCTGTGGTAATAGGACTGAAAAAAACTATTTCAATCACTATGGGGGGAGCGTCCCAACACTTTTATCCACGTGCAAAAAGACAACAGTAACGAACGACTCCGATGGAAGGTGTGATTGTGCTTTGTGATGTCATGTAACCTTCTAAACACCCGGCTTCCGAAGCAAAATACAGTCAATAATAAAATGAAGACTGGCCGCTGCTGGAATTTCACTCCCAAAGTCCTGCGCTTGATTGGCAGCTTCTTATATTCCCTGCTTTGAAAAGTCTGCACGTGGATCAAATGGACGTGTAGACTGACTGACCAAGGTCGGGTTTCTTATCGTGACTTTAAGGATTGCTGTCACTTAAAACATTAAATAAATGAGTAAAAAAAATAAAAACAAAATACCTTTTTCATTCAAAGTATCAATTCACTAAACAGCAAAATGAGAATCGAGTTAAACATCCAACAACTTAAAGAATAAAAAAAAAAAATACATAAATAAAAAAGGAGGTACAGGGACATTTTTAACCAAATATTTATTTTGACTAATAGGTTTTAAGTTAAGCGAAGCGATATACCGCAGGGTTTAATCACCAATATATGTCCCCCTCCCCAATGTGTTTTGTGTTGCAGCCTCGAGCTACAATCTGCTCATTTGAGCCCCTGGGTCACGTGACAGCTGCAGCTTAAAAGGAAGACCAAAAATACATATATATATTTTAAAATAATAATAATAACCTCCTTTCTGAAGCAATGGAGGGACCGTGCCTTTCTTCTGACTATTGCTGTTTGGACCTGGCCTCTCCTGGTAGGTGTTGGCACCAGTAGGGAGACTTCTTTTGTAGGTTTGTTACTACTTAAAGGGCCAGTACCACCAAAAAATGAAATGTTAAGAGATCAGCAACATCCAACACGTGTTTTGTTTTTCTCTTGTATGTTTAGACAAGAAAATAATTTTCCTCTATATGTGTCACTGTGTGCATCCATTGTGTGATATTTTCCTCTATATGTGTCACTGGGTGCCTCCATTGTGTGATATTTTGTGTTGTAAACTGCCCCCCCCCCCGTATCTTTCCATCACTTGCTCCTCACTGTGTGGCTTTGGTCATAGAATGGAGTGAATGGGTCAGTCACCAACTCACATCATTGTATTGTGTGGGATGTATTTAACCCCAGTCAGTGACTCGGCGGTTTTACACAAATCCATCCTTTAGTGCCCGCTGCTGTTTACGTTTCTGCACTGTTAGTGTTTAGGTCAAATTTTCCTCTTACTTGTTTATTCAACCCACACATATTATATACGGTTTTTCCCGCCATTAAATGGACTTTCTAAAAATACCATTATTTCCATCATATCGAATAATTTACTATAAAAAAAAAAAATAAGAAATATGATGAAAAAAAATGGTAAAACCACTTTTTCGTAATTTAATACCCCAAATCTACAACCACAAAAAAAAAAAAAAAACCCCAGCTAAATAGTTTCAAAATTTTGTTCCGAGAATAGAAATACCCAATTTTTACATGTTTTTGCTTTTTAACCCCTTCACTGCTGAGCCAGTTCACCTCGTGCGCTGAGCTCATTCTGACTGTTTTGTGCTAATTATTTTTAGATGACAGCCTAGGTCCTATTTAACTAAACCCGCCCCCCCAGACAAAAAATAAAATATTTAAAAACCCATTTTTTCTTTTAAAATGTTTTTTTATTTTATTTTTTTATTTTATTTTTAAACCAAACCTGGTCATGTTTGTATCATTGGAAAGGCCACAATATGACTATCTAGCTGCCACGGATCGAGATAAGGGGGCCCACTGACATACTCACATATATGGTGAGGTTGTCAGTGGGTGGGGGGGGGGACCTGGAGGCTTGGCTGACATCCAAGAGGTCAGCCCCCTCCAGGTTCAAATCGCGATCCAGCAGCAAAAATGTTAATGCTGTATACCACTGAAAAGGGGAGACTATCCCCTTTCCAGCAGTGCAAAAAGCATCACTGTACGTTGCATGGTTGGGGAGATAGAGGGCTCCAAAAGGAGCCCCCCCCCTCCCCTTCCTCAATGTTCACTACCGGCACTTGACGAAGACGTCATTGGATCCGCTGGCCCCCAGGAAATGGCGAGGCAAGCTTCCAGCGTGCCATAAATGCCGAGGGAACGAGCGAGGAAGGGGAGTATCAGCAGAAGGGAGGTTAGAAGCCGCTGACGTACTATGTACGTCTGCGGGTCTAAGGGAGACCCGTGGGCAGGACGTACATAGTATGACAGTGGTCGGGAAGGGGTTAAAGGACATCACCAGGGAGTTGATTAGAAGTCTTTTAGGCTAGGGTCAGACGAACGCATTGTCGGTAAAAAAATGCGTCCGAACGCATGGACGTATTTTTTCACGGAATACTCGATAGCGGTCATACGATGCGTAATTTCGGCCGTGATTTCATAGGGATCCAAACCAGGAAACTCTGGGTGTCTGGACGTTATGTTGGACGGACATTAGCAGCGTCTGACGTCTCCTAATCACGCACACATGCCGCTTTGCGGACGCAGCACACTCTGTACGTCAGTACTAGCAGTTCGACGTTCTTGCAAAAATGCGTTTGTTTGTCACTTGCGTTGCGCGGCCAAACTTTCGTGCGGCCTTACTTCATGGTTGGGCCTGCGTTGGATGTCATTTGCTGCTACCACGGCCATAATAAAGTGCGGCTAAATGCACGTTCGCACTGCGGTCGTCTGACCCCAGCCTTAAGCTCCCTGTCTTGTCTCATTCAGCTGTCATCTCTTATCTCAGGTAGCCTGGAGAACACTAGACCTCCTGCAGCCTCATCTAAACATCCTCCTCACCATTGTATCTTAATCCACAGCAGTAAAGAAAAACCTTTGATAAATGTGCTTCATGGGGGAAAAAAAAAATCCACAAATGGATACAGGCGATAAAAACGAAGTTTATTTTTCCTTTTTACATGCAATTACTGAAAAGAAAAGAAAAAAACACGCAGCATGTGGTCTATAAGGGGTTTTAAAAAGGTGATTTGTAATTAGGGCTGAAACAACTAAATCGATTAAAATAGTTGTCAACTGTTTCCATTATGGATTAAATCGGTGTCGATTAATCGTCCTGTGTACAGCACACACGGTTTAGATTCAGACTGCGTTAAACGTAAATAACGCGCCACTGCTTTACTAGGTATGATTTAGTTCTAGGGTTATGACACAACCAGTTTCTTTTTATTCTGTTTACAATTAGAATACAAACAATAGGATTCTGCCACTGGGTGAAGGAGCTGTATGCATGTGTTCTATCCTTACTTGAAGCTGGAGTCCTGTGCCACCACCCCACCACACCCTCTTTGGTCAGGAACGGCTTTTCCCCCCAACCTCCGATCTGGTCTTTTTGTCCATACCCACTCCCTCGCACGTCAAGGTCAAGTCACTTGAGCAAAGTCACTCCCCTTCCACCTCCAGTCCCTCCTCCCACTCAGTTTGGTCACGAAATTATTTAAAAAGGGACACTCTACGCCCCCCCTGACCACTTTATCTTATTAACCCCGATTTCATGCTGACATCATCATCATCTATGACCAAGCACTCGCATTCATTTAAGAAAGCAAACACGGGCTTAAGCTGCGCATGCAGCATCAACCCATCCCGCTGACCAAGCACTCGCATACCTTGTGCAAAAAGTACGCAAGATATGCAATTTGCGCATGTACGTACGAAGGTTACGTAGACACGACACAAATTGCTTATGAAAAAAAGGGGGAGGGGTTGTGGTTGTTATTTTACATTAAATTCCTTCTAAGTAAACAATTTTTTTTCTACCCGATAAATCAAAATAAATCTGCGAAGTAATCGATTATTCTCCTAATCGTTAGTTGCAGCCCTATTTGTAATGCACAAGTAATCCAGTTACAAATTAGGTTAGTGGTAGCGTCCCTTTATTTGAATTTGTATTTTGGAAGCGTTTCTACGAATCAATTTGTTATTTTGGCTCAAAAATTCAGCAGCACTGCGTCTCTGTCCATTGGCCGTGGTGTTGAATCTGTTGTATTCAGCACCACAGGTGACTAACAGCGCATTGGTGCAAATCGGCAGCAGTGAGATTCCCCATAGACAAGCAATGGTTAATCTATTCAGAGAACACCGAACAGCACAGAAATGTCAGAAATGCCCTGATCGTCAGTGGTTTAGTTTGACAGGTTTAAAACAGGCAAATCCCATAGGTTTCAATGAAGAAGAAAAAAAAAATTTTTATTAAATATTTGTTTAACCTTTAATTCTTTTCACTTGCTGCAAAAAGAATATTTTTTTAGGAATTTGTTTAGCCATTTATTGGGATTTTTTGCTGAAAATTTTGGATTCCTTATTTTAAAGCAATGAGGTTTTTTTTTCTTTGCCGTACGCAGCTTTTTTTCTGCTTTCCTTCTCAGGCTGCGTTTGGCAGGTCCTGTCCTTGGTGCCGAAACCTATTCAACACCAAGGACAGCAGCAGAACCAACGGTTCGATCCGAAATACGAATCACAGTAACAGAACGAACGCATCGAAACAAACTAAAAAAAAAAAAAAACTTAACAGATCGATCCAAAACTAAATTTTTCGCTGTGCACAGCCCTTCTGCAGTTGAGAACATATGGGTATCAAAACCTCATACAAGTGTTAGACATGCACATGCCAGATCAGCAGTGGGGTGGTGCCAAGCCACTTCCTGCCACTCCTGGGCACCGTACAACTCGTGAGAAACTTTCTTTGCAACAATTCTGTATCAAACATAGGAGCCAGCGATCAGAACCCAAAACCAGCAACACATTTTTAGGATTTTCGAGACCTAGCGGTGGAATAATCCCGGATTTGTCAAGGCTTCGACGTACTCCGCGCGAGCTTAACATCCGAGAGCCAGTTCTGTTTGTGGTTTTAATAAATTACATACTTTGCAGACAAAACAATAAAAACTTAACAGTGTGCGTTTAAATGGCCACCGCGCCGGCAAAACGAACTCTCAGCTATTCGCCAGCTGTTATTGTTTATATAGGTTTATCGTTTTATGCATTTTTTTCTCTTTTACAAGTTATGTAATAGATTTCGCCTAACAGCCTCTGCCGAAATGAGCAGATATCGTGCGGCGCGTTTAACAAATTAGTGCTGCCAAGGTCAGATAGATGGTTCGTGTTCTGTTACACAACGAAATTATTATATATATATATCCATCCGGGCCTCGAAAGAATAAGCAGTTTTCAATCTCTGATGAATGTTAATACAGTTTAAATGACACCGCGCGTTCCGCATGAAATACGCAACATTGATTTTGCACTAACAGCCTGCAGGGCCTTATAACGCAGAGTTTATGGGTTTTCCCCGAGATTACACACGAGAGGATTTGATTGAACAGTGCACCGTGGTAAAACGGGGGTTAATGTGATGTACTAGCATTTACCAGAAAAAGTAAAGCTCGAGTGCGCAGGGTCTCAATTTCCCATCATCCCCGGTGTGTTAATTCATTCATTTTAGGTTTGTTTATTCCTACCTTTTGTACAGCGCTGCAGAATATGTTGGACCCTTATAAATAGTTGTAATAGGGAATTAAAAAGGAACAGGACTAGTCTGCAAGTGAAATAATTAAAAGGGCCAGTGCCACCAGAAAATGACATGTCCTTATTGTGTTTATTGATGTTGCTGATATCTTACATGTGTTTGGTTTTCTCTTGTATGTTTAGTTAAGAGAATATTTTCCTCTATGTGTTACTGGGTGCATCCATTGTGTGATATTTTCCTCTATATGTATCACTGGGCGCATCCATTGTGTAATATTTTCCTCTATGTGTCACTGGGCGCATCCATTGTGTGATATTTTCCTCTATATGTATCACTGGATGCATCCATTGTGTGATATTTTCCTCTATATGTGTCACTGGGTGCATCCATTGTGTGATATTTTCCTCTATATGTGTCACTGGGCGCATCCATTGTGTGATATTTTCCTCTATATGTGTCACTGGGCGCATCCATTGTGTGATATTTTCCTATATATGTTTCCCTGGTTACATCCATTGTGTGATATTTTCCTCTATATGTGTCACTGGGTGCCTCCATTGTGTGATATTTTGTGTTGTAAACTGCCCCCCCCCGTATCTTTCCATCACTTGCTCCTCACTGTGTGGCTTCGGCCATAGAATGGAGTGAATGGGTCAGTCATCGACTCACATCATTGTATTGTGCGGGATGTATTCAAAGGACATCACCAGGGGGTTAGACTAGAAGCCTCTTAAGCCCCCTGTCATATCTCATTCAGATGCCATCTCTTATCTGGAGTAGCCTAGAGAACAATAGACCTCATGCATTGTGGGCAGGGGCACTGGGCACAGCCTGACACGTAATCCGTGCTGTTGGTTCAAGTTGCCCAGTTCTCATAGCACAGAGGTCCATGTCTGTATGTCCACCCTCATCTTCCAAGGTTATCTTCTGCCGTGCTGCCGCCGGCCAAGCTAAACTCCAACCATGAGCACCGGCTGCAAAGGACCGGATTAATATTAAAAAAAAGATGGCCCTGACCAAGCCAGAACTAGAAAGGTAACACTTCACTAAAAAGTGAATGACCACAGTGGCCTGAGTGTCCTACTCCCAATCCCACCGATTCAGCCCTCAGCCTATGGGTGGGAGGACACTGCCTGCCGCAAAGCTGTTCTGTTTTTTGGGTAAGAGGTACCGGAAACTTCATTGCCGTAAGCGAAAGGCTCTCAATTAGGGCTGTGCAATATTGACAAAATAATCATATTGCGATTTCTTGAATGAATATTGCGATTGCGATTTTATTTGCGATTTAGCCAATTGTTTTTGCTTTTTCAAACATGCTACATACATTCTAAATGTATTCAGTATTCAGCACATGGATATACTGCCCCAGCACATGGATATACTGCCCCAGCACATGGATATACTGCCCCAGCACATGGATATACTGCCCCAGCACATGGATATACTGCCCCAGCACATGGATATACTGCCCCAGCACATGGATATACTGCCCCAGCACATGGATATACTGCCCCAGCACATGGATATACTGCCCCAGCACATGGATATACTGCCCCAGCTCACCTCGTGTTCGGCTCCCTGTTCACTTCTGGCGGCATGGAGCTTGGGCGCTCGCCTGGGGGAACCATGTGACGAGCCGCGAGAACGTGGCTCGTCACATGGTTCCCCCTGTGAGCGCCCAAAGCACCATGCCGCCGGAAGTTAACAGGGAGCCGAAAATTGCAGCCTTATGCGATTTAGAAATTGCAGGGTCGGAAATCGCGATTCGATTGCGATTGCAATTAATTGCACAGCCCTACTCTCAATATATACTGCTCAATGAAGTCATGTGACAATTGAACGACTAATGGCCGTCAAGAGCCGCGGCTCAGACCTGGAGCATCAACAAGTACTGGATTACAGGGAGTAATCGAAAAACAGGAAGGGGGGGGGTATGTGGAGGATTAGGAGGGGTTAATGTTTAAACCGTCTGCTGCTGCCCCCCTTTTTGTTTTCACCCTACAGTATCCCCTTTAAACATTCCAGAATTGGTCTTTGCTGAATTGGAAACACATCCATATTTATCTTCCTGCGGTGCCAAACCCCTCCGCGCTCTGCTGTGAGATCACGCGGAGAATCGCCTCTCAACGGAGCCAATTCATAACAAGAAGCAGCTCTGAATCAACACAAGTCGTTTTCCTCAATGACACTTCTAGTACAAACACTACATGCAGCTAAAACGACAACACCTGGATCCACCACCAACGCTCGCTGCGTCAATGTGGCCGTATCACTGGCCGCTGCAGATCGGAAAAAAAAAGATACAAACCAACTTCTATTCATGTAACGTAGCCGAGATTTCTGGATGAGATATCTTTGCTGCCAATCGTAGACCACACACAAGATATCTTGTCAAATTAGGGTTTCTAAGCCCATCACATGGACTCTTAGGAGACTAATTATACCCTTTCAGGTTCTTAATTGGCTAGATTTCTGGATTATTCCACACAAACCTATAAAGCTACACATATTGAACGAGTCAGGGAAAGCCATCTCCTAAATTCTTACTGGGTTGTGTCAAGACTAGGGTTGACTAGTATCGGTATCGGTGCCGATACCGGGTACTGCAGGTGGGGCTGTGCAATTAATCGCAATCGCAAAACAATCGCGATTTAAGCACATGCAATTTCTAAATCGCATAAGGCTGCAATTTTATCTATTATAGGGCTGCGGAAATTAACGTGTTCGGCTCCCTGTAAGCTTCCGGCGGCATGGAGCTTTGGGCGCTCGCAGGGGGAACCACGTGTACAGCCGCGTTCTCGCGGCCCGTGACGTTGTTCCCCCAGGCGAGCACCCAAGCTCCATGCCGCCGGAAGCTCACAGGGAGTCGAACACGCGGAGCAAAGAGGTGTGCTGGGGCAGTATATCCATGTGCTGGGGCAGTATATCCATGTTTGAAAAAGCAAAAACAATTGGCTAAATCGCAAATAAAATCGCAATATTCATTCAAGAAATCGCAATATGATTATTTTGTCAATATTGCACAGCCCTATGCAGGAGTACTTGGTACTCGTGCAGTACCCCCCGATACCGGAAGTCGGCATTGAGCCGGCTTCCGAGGGGCTGGGGCGGCTGTCCGAATGCTCTATCGGCATTCGGACAGGCCCTGCAGCTGCTCACCGCGATCATACTTACCTTCCTGAGCGACGCCGGAGGCCGGTTCAATACCTCAGCAGCTGCTGAATTGCTGCAGCTCAGCAATTCAGTTTGCTGCAGCAGTGTCATTGAACACTTTGGATGCGAATTTCGAAATAAAATGGCCGACGATTTCTTAATGAAAAATTCAGATTGTTTTCCATAGGACTCGGACAAAATATGATAAAGAAAAGCAGTCAGCACAATTCCGTTTTGTATGCACAAATGAGTTTTTATTGAATAAATGTTATGTTTACTTCAGAAACAAAATATAATTGAGCTGTAATATATGTCTATGTGCAGGGGGAAATAATAAATAAATATTTTGTGCTTTGGTGAACAAAAACCGCAAAATTAACATTGCCGTACTGAATTGTTACTTGCTTCATGGCGGCAGCCATCTTTACTACGTCACACTCCGCTATCTCGCAGCATCTCCTCGGGTCGCTGCAAGTGTTAAGTTAGCAGTGCTGGGCACTGAGCAGCAGAATGGTGTTCAATGGCAAGTTGCTAACTTAGCACTTGCAGCGGCTGAGGTATTGAACGAGGCTCGGGAAAGTCTTTGCGCGTGCGCTCGTTGGAAAGCCCCCAGCTGCGATCACGTGGGACCATGTGATCGCGGCTGGGGGCCTTCCAGCAAGCGCACGCGCAGAAACCTTCCCGGCGTCGCTCAGGAAGGTAAGTATGAACGTGGTGAGCAGCTGCAGGGCCTGTCCAAATGCCGATAGAGCATTCGGACAGGCACCTGGAGCTCTCCGCGATCATACTTCCCTTCCTGAGCGACGCCGGGAAAGTTTCCTTGCGTGCGCTCGCTGGAAGGCCCCCAGCCGCGATCACATGGTCCCACGTGATTGCGGCTGGGGGTTTTCCAACGAGCGCACGCGCAAAGACTTTCCCGGCGTCGCTCAGGAAGGTAAGTATGATCGCGGAGAGTGCCAGGTGAGCTGGGGCAGTATGCACGGGGGGGGGTCAAATCCATGAGCGGGGGGGCAGTATCCACGAGACCTGGGGGGGGGGCAGTATCCATGACCTGGGGGGGGGCAGTATCCAAGTATCCATGACCTGGGGGGGGGGCAGTATCCATGACCTGGGGGGGGGGCAGTATCCATGACCTGGGGGGGGGCAGTATCCATGACCTGGGGGGGGGGCAGTATCCATGACCTGGGGGGCAGTATCCATGACCTGGGGGGGGGCAGTATCCATGACCTGGGGGGGGGGCAGTATCCATGACCTGGGGGGCAGTATCCATGACCTGGGGGGGGGGCAGTATCCATGACCTGGGGGGGGGCAGTATCCATGACCTGGGGGGGGGGCAGTATCCATGACCTGGGGGGGGGGCAGTATCCATGACCTGGGGGGGGGGCAGTATCCATGACCTGGGGGGGGGCAGTATCCATGACCTGGGGGGGGGCAGTATCCATGACCTGGGGGGGCAGTATCCATGACCTGGGGGGGGGCAGTATCCATGACCTGGGGGGGGCAGTATCCATGACCTGGGGGGGGGGCAGTATCCATGAAAGCTGGGGGGCATATCCATGAGTGCATGACCACAGTGGAGGGGGGGAAGAAAAGAGGGGGGGGAAGAAAAGAGGGGGGGAAGAAAAGAGGGGGGGAAGAAAAGAGGGGGGGGAAGAAAAGAGGGGGGGGAAGAAAAGAGGGGGGGAAGAAAAGAGGGGGGGAGAGAAAAGAGGGGGGGAAGAAAAGAGGGGGGGAAGAAAAGAGGGGGGGAAGAAAAGAGGGGGGGGAAGAAAAGAGGGGGGGAAGAAAAGGGGGGGGGAAGAAAGAGGGGGGGAAGAAAAGAGGGGGGGGAAGAAAGAGGGGGGAAGAAAAGAGGGGGGGAAAAAAGAGGGGGGAAGAAAAGAGGGGGGGGAAGAAAAGAGGGGGGGAAGAAAAGAGGGGGGAAGAAAAGAGGGGGGGAAGAAAAGAGGGGGGAAGAAAAGAGGGGGGGAAGAAAAGAGGGGGGAAGAAAAGAGGGGGAAGAAAAGAGGGGGGGAAAAAAGAGGGGGGAAAAAAGAGGGGGGGGAAGAAAAGAGAGGGGGGAAGAAAAGAGGGGGGAGAAAAGAGGGGGGGAAGAAAAGAGGGGGGGAAGAAAAGAGGGGGGGAAGAAAAGAGGGGGGGAAGAAAGAGGGGGGAAGAAAGAGGGGGAAGAAAAGGGGGGGAAGAAAAGGGGGGGAAGAAAAGAGGGGGGGAAGAGGGGGAAGAAAAGAGGGGGGGAAGAAAAGAGGGGGGGAAGAAAAGAGGGGGGGAAGAAAAGAGGGGGGAAGAAAAGAGGGGGGGAAGAAAAGAGGGGGGAAGAAAGAGGGGGGGAAGAAAAGAGGGGGGAAGAAAAGGGGGGAAGAAAAGAGGGGGAAGAAAAGAGGGGGGGGAAGAAAGAGGGGGGGGAAGAAAAGAGGGGGGAAGAAAAGAGGGGGAAGAAAAGAGGGGGAAGAAAAGAGGGGGGAAGAAAAGAGGGGGGAAGAAAAGAGGGGGGGAAGAAAAAGAGGGGAAGAAAAGAGGGGGGAAGAAAAGAGGGGGGAAGAAAAGAGGGGGAAGAAAAGAGGGGGGAAGAAAAGAGGGGGGGAAGAAAAGAGGGGGAAGAAGAGAGGGGGGAAGAAAAGGGGGGAAGAAAAGAGGGGGGAAGAAAAGAGGGGGGAAGAAAAGAGGGGGAAGAAAAGAGGGGGGAAGAAAAGAGGGGGAAGAAAAGAGGGGGGGAAGAAAAGAGGGGGGAAGAAAAGAGGGGGGAAGAAAAGAGGGGGAAGAAAAGAGGGGGAAGAAAAGAGGGGGAAGAAAAGAGGGGGGAGAAAAGAGGGGGAAGAAAAAGGGGGGGAAGAAAAAAGAGGGGGAAGAAGAGAGGGGGGAAGAAAAGGGGGGAAGAAAGAGGGGGGAAGAAAAAAGAAAAAGGCAAGCAAAGAGAAAAAAGGCAAAGAGAAAAAAGGCAAAGAGAAAAAAGGCAAAGAGAAAAAAGGCAAAGAGAAAAAAGGCAAAGAGAAAAAAGGCAAAGAGAAAAAAGGCAAAGAGAAAAAAGGCAAAGAAAGAAAAAAGGCAAAGAAAGAAAAAAGGCAAAGAAAGAAAAAAGGCAAAGAAAGAAAAAAGGCAAAGAAAGAAAAAAGGCAAAGAAAGAAAAAAGGCAAAGAAAGAAAAAAGGCAAAGAAAGAAAAACACAAAGAGAAAAAAGGCAAGCAAAGAAAGAAAAACACAACCACAAACCATAGTGTTTGGGGAAAAAAAAAAAGAAAAAAAAAACACAACAACACAAGTGAACATTAAAGCCACCTCTAGCCATTTTACTTGCATTTTTCCCAGGTTCATGTTTTGCACTTTTTGATGGTGCAGTGCTCTGGTTACAGCGGCATTCCAAACCGGTGACATCATCACAAGCCGACTGCCACAAAATCATTAGAGATCCATCCACCTACAGTGAACGGTACAGGGGATCAAGTATGGCTGCCCCTCTGAAATGCCAGACCACAACCATAGAAATTTATTAATTTTTTTAAAATGGAACTTTCATGGGGCGTAAAGCGGCGTCAGTAACGGAGCGATTCCACACTTTACCCACAAAAGTATCAGAGGGGAACAAGGAGCTTGAGAAGATACAGATGTTGCGGGAAGACATGGCCTTCTAACTGGAGATGGCATTCCCGTATCGAATCCTTCAGAGGGACCGTTGTGAAATGAATCTTTTGTTTAATTAATACGACTCGGACTGCCAAATGCATCGTCCTGACAGACAGGGAACAGCTGCCGCGCCAACACTTTGTCTCCGCTCCCGAAACCGAGAAATTCCAACAATAAAAAGCGGGGAAGGAAGCGGCCAGCTCGGAACGAACGAGCCTGTGTTAATAACTATTTATAGGAAGAGTGAAGAAAAAGCCAGAAAATACTAACATCACCAAAGCAAAACTCGATGTGGGGGGGGGAGGTGTTTCCAATGGAAATTTTAAAGGGGGGGGGGCCAAGAATGCCAGCAGGGTTGTGAAGGCTAAGCCAAAGCAGCCATGGAAGACGACCAAAACGGATGGTCAATGTCGAAACACACACACACCTATATTCCAATGGTCTGAAAAACGTGTTATTTGTTCTTAAATTCGATATAAAAGGTCAGACCTGCATTGGATACGCTCATGTTCGATAGGATTTTAAGGGGTAACCCTTGATAAGTAAAACAGCTTCAAAACGTTTCCCAAAACCTTCAATTTTTAAAGAGAAAACGCAATTCGCATAGGACAAAAAGTTTTGGGAATCCAGGTAGCCACATGTCAACTTTATCCAAATTCCTACAAAACCCAAATTTCGGGATTATCTCACATAAAGCGACTTTGGCCGGCCTGACATGCAAATATGGCTTACACGACCAATAGGAACCTCTCCATCCCCCACTCCGAAAGAAAAGGGATACAAATTATAGAAATTCCCATCCATCGCCCTCCTCGAGGGTGGATTCTCTTTATGGGGAACAAGCAGGGTGAAGCTTGGAAGGTAAATATCACCTATTCCTGTGGCCCGGTCAATCCAACCACCTAGCGCTAGAACCGCTGCCAGGGAGACAACACAAGCGCCAAAATAGTCAGACACGTTCCTGTAATATTTGCATATGTATATTCTAACCAATCAGATGCCAGTGTTCAAATTGTCTGGTGACCTTTGTACTGTTGGAGTCAGTTGGCAGTTTGCCTCTCTGTGAGCTCTGCTATATTCTAATAAATCTACATGAGTGTCATTTGGCAGCACCAAACCTAAACATTACCAGTTCCCTTATAAACAGAGAAGGCTACGCAGAGCGCATTATAGAGAAAGAAAAAATAAATAATAAAAGAGGGGGCTCAGGTCACTGCAAGTGTCCAAAAGTGTGACTGCTGTAAGGAATTAGAATAAAAGGTAGAATATAAAAACAACACACGTGCACACAAACATAAATGCATTATGTACTGTACATGCACCGCCGCTACTTCATGTTCTCCTCTTAGATTGCAAGCTTCTCGCTGTTATTCTGTGTGTTTAACTCGTATGTATATGGCTATTCTGTCTTATCCATTGTACAGCACTACGGAACCAGTTAGTGCTTTATAAAAACATGTAACTGTATAAGCACACGCATATACATACACACCAAATATGATGGTACAAATAGGAGTTAGTAAAGCCCTGTTATCTCTGGCTTCACATCGGGAGATGATTTGCGCTGTTTCCCCCCCGAGGCTCCAGTCGCCCTTAACTCGAGTAAGCAAAAGGTCACTCTTAGTAGTCGAAAGCAAAAGCTGTACATCCATAACGAACCATGTTCACTGCTCACAGGCTGCAAAAACAAAATAAAAAATGTACATTTCGGAATACCTATTGTTTGCCAACCAGACGCCACGGGGACCCTCACAGAAGTCACCCCCTGTAACATGTGGTTGTGTCACCTTCTGCTGTGATCGCGTCACACATTCGCCGCGGCGTCGTGTGGATAAGCTCATGCAATGTCACAGCATTTATTGGCGTCCAGAGTGGCATTAATTTGTGGCAAGATCTTGTGTTGATGATGGAGAGTCGCGGCGCTGCGTAAAGTCTTCTCCAGCACATTATCCCAAAGATTAACCTCAATGGGGTTAAGGTCTGGACTGTGCGGTGGCCAATCCATGGGTGAAAATGATGTCTCATGCTCCCTCAACCACTCTTGCACAATTTGAGCCCGATGAATCCTGGCATTGCCATCTTGGAATATGCCCGCTGTGCCATCAGGGGAGAAAGAAACCCATTGATGGAGAAACCTGCTCATTCAGTATATTCAGGGAGTCACATGACCTCATTTTTTGGGGCAAATAATGTTGCTGAACCTAGATCTGACCCACTGTAGCCTGAATGGGAGGTGGTGGCTTTTTTTTTTTTTTTTTGGCCACGCGGTGTATATTAAGATCCAGGTCTAAAACCGTGTGGAGGAAGTAAAAGTCATAAAACGTAGAAAGAAATTGTTGAGACACGAGAATGAATGCAAGAGTGTATTCGTGTGGAGTGTCATTCTTTTCCCTATCCTAGTCTCGGGCCTATTCCACGACTCGCCAGCCCCGTCCGCGCCACATCTGGTTACCCTGTCTACACCAGGTCACCAAGCCCACACATGTCATGCCTCTCATTCAATATACATTTCATACGGTCCCATGACTTCCTTTAAAATATAAACTAGGAAACATACACCATGGATGCCCACTCCATCACCAATAATGAAAGTATTCATTTACAGCAAGACTAAACGCATATTACAAATACGTAACAAATGCCGAATTGTGTCTAAAAGCTAGATCCAATAAAAGTCACTTTTCCGAGTGGAAAAAGGCACAGAGACGATCACCCCCCCCCCTGGATTTGTTGCTATAATAAAGTGGACCCCTGGCATATATAACCCCCCCCCCAACCCCGAGGCATTGAAAAGGATTAAAATGTAAGAGTGTCACGCTGCGTTTGAACTTCGGCATAAAGAGATTCAGATTGCCGACACAAGTTTACGACCTTCAAATCCAGTCTTAGAATAGCATTACTTTTTCCACCAAGCTTCGCCCACTAAAGCTCTGACTTGACGAGAGTCGCGCAAGACCTTTCCCTCTCCACATTGTATATTCTAGAGAGAAAGGAATCGCTGACCGCCTTAGGTCTATTGAATCCGTTTATGCGGCCATGAAGTTATGCCTTCGTATTGCCATGGCAAAAAGCGATAATCTGACAGACACGAGAGGATGATAGTGTACTTTAACTCTGGAATCCATGCGCTAGTGACGCAACAGGACCTTGACATTCAATGGTTGGCTTTGCACAAGACGGGAGAACGGACTTGTTCACCTGTGGATCTGCACCATCTTCATTATTGGTACACTCCACCTGAATTCAAGAATACTTAATCCACCTGTGCCCAGAGCTTTAAGTAAACTCCCCCACATTAACAGTTTGCAAATTTTTACCATGTCGGAAAGAGAAAAATGGCGGTCGTCAGTGGTGGACAGCGGTTGTAAAGCTCAGTTTCCTCCTTTTAGCTTTCAGGGTCGCTTGTAAAATTTGAAAGTGTCAAATCATGGGTCAGGCATCAACTTTTTCGGAAGGCCGTAAAGTAAGGCTTGGGCAATATCCTTGATTTAAAATGAAGGTCAACCTCTATTTTACGCTTTCAAGGACCCTGGATTTGTTAAATCGCACGGACGAATGCCCCATATGAGCACCGGCAGAGCCAACTGGTTCAAAGGTGTCTGGTAGCTTTGCCGATGCTCGGAAGGATGCACCATCACATAATTCCAGCGTCCTCCATTTTTGAAAGCGTAAAACCTAAATTGACCTTGGCTAAAAATAGAGGATATCACCCAGCCCTACTGTAAAGAAACCAACTCAAGACCGATGAATACGTTTTTGTCGATTCATTTGAGGAGATCAACATTAAAGAACATTGACCATGTCCTGTTATATTGGAAATCGGCACAGTGGACATCCATGAGAACATCTCTCAATGAGTGCTGCTCATCTAGGCCAACACATAAGCTCTATGACGATATAGCCTCTATAGACCATCCAAAATTTTAAAAAGTTGCCAACCCACCTTCCCAGGGATTAGAAAACATTTACTGCTCCAGATTCTCATAATTGCTCTTCAGCCACAAGCCTAGATTTCAGTGTTAGAACGGCCAAAGGGTCCTCGTCCAAGAATATGCTCATTTGGCTTTTCACACAGGAGTTAAAGTCGATACAACAAAGGCGACACTGGATGCACCATTCTTCAAAAACGACAGAATCTTTTTATGAAGAGCAACTTTGAAACGGGGGAAAAAAAAAAAAAAAAAAAGGGGGAAAACAATAGGAAGAGATTGACAATAGGCCACAAAGACGCTGATCATCAAAAATGATCAGGTCATCTGAAACACACAATGGAAAATGAAGAATCACATTTACACCTATTTTGACCAAGGTCATCTTAAAACAGGACCATCTCCATCACCCAGTCTGTTATTTACACAAAAGCTGGCAATCCCATAAATCTAAGAAATGACCAGAAAATCGAGCACAGATTTCAATCAACACGTTTAAGTGTTGTGAAAACGTAAGCCATCGACCATGTAACTTGATTTATCAAGCGCATGGAAATCTTACATTTGGAAACAAAATGGCGCTTGATTGCATATTGCAGGTCTTAAAAAAAAAAAAAAAAAAGGTCAAACCCAAGAGCCAGAAAGAATAATTTAGGAGCCAGGATAAGTTTCATTAGGAAATTTGTGCAGAATAATCTGGATGTTTTGAAGGCAGGGGTTACGTCCAAGATGTCTAGGATGGCTTGGCACTTGGGTTCTAGTTCTCAATCAGCAAGATTACTGATGGAATCCAAGACATTGCTAAAACGAGTCTGCATTCCTTTTTTTTTGTGTATCTAGTCCAAACATTAAGTTTCATGGATGTTGTTCGTGTGATAACTGAAGTCCTTTTCATGTCGGAGGCCGTATATCGATGACGTTCTTTGTTATTCACTTCAGAATGAACACTTCACCTCCTGCTCCCTCATTTCAGTTACATACTATATAAAAAAGTTAAAGAATAAAATTGCCTCTTTATATGTTATATATTAAGTACAGTTGGCAGACGGTATCATTCATATTTCTGTGAAGTGTTCTACAGGTGAAGTTTTAGGAGTATATTTTTTCCTAACAATCATATCAGTTACAATAGTTTGATTATATTTTTACACACTCATGGATACATTGTAAAACACACAAAATGACAGATTTTATTCATTGAGTTAAAGATATACAGTGTTAAAAACAATAGATTTTTTTGCCCTTCAATAATTGGGCAGATCCTGCAGACAGCCTATGCCTGATTATTTTTGGTGATTTTACTCACCTTTTGCTGCTCCTCTTTGGCTCAGGGACTCCGGAACCCTGAACTCCCTGAAGCTTCTCTGCAACGTAAGAATCGTAGGAACTGCAGATTGCACACTACTATGGAACTTGCACAGATCTAATTTCATTGGCTGCAGTTCTGAGGCCCCTCACTACAGTGATTGTTCTCAGCAGTGACGTGCGGTGAGGTCAGTGGCTGGTGAGGCACTGGCTAGTATCAGAGCCAGCTATACACAGGTTACAGTTCAGTGCTCCCCAGCATCTGGCTGCTCTGAGGGCTCCCCAGCATCTGGCTGCTCTGAGGGCTCCCCAGCATCTGGCTGCTCTGAGGGCTCCCCAGCATCTGGCTGCTCTGAGGGCTCCCCAGCATCTGGCTGCTCTGAGGGCTCCCCAGCATCTGGCTGCTCTGAGGGCTCCCCAGCATCTGGCTGCTCTGAGGGCTCCCCAGCATCTGGCTGCTCTAAGGGCTCCCCAGCATCAAAAGAACTTCTCCGAGAGGGTGAAGTCGGCCACACTCTGCATGTTGACATCAATAGTGACAGATCTGGTGACCGGCAGTTGGGATATTAAAAAAAAAAAAAAATCACGGTTTCTAGTGACGCTGGGTGGGGTGGAGGAAGCGACGAAACCGTATCAAGGGGGGCACTCCTCACATCCTGACCACTATAACTATGAAAGCGTTGAGTACGAGTAGAGTGTCCCTTTAAAAATTAAGAGTCTAGGTGGAAGTGTCAAATTTGACACCCAACCATCTTTGATTTCATGAAACCATTCGCGATTGCATCCAAAAACTAGCATTTTTGCATCTTGTCGTCCTACAGATGCATTTTGCAGAATATCTACAGCGTGTTTATTATGAGAAGTGCACTTTGAACCTCTGAACCACGGTACAATCAAAACGCATTAAAGGCTTGCCAGTATTGACAAATCTCCGAAGCCATCTAGGCAGAACGCCGGGCTATCAAGCAACACGTTAATGTATATTTAAATGCGGCTCAGCCATTTGCAGTATTATTCCCATTAGAGTTTGCAGCTCCCCCCGGCCCCCCCTTTGCATTCTCTTTCGGAGCAAACCTTGAAAGGAGAATTCAGACGTGTAGCGGGCGCCGTTTACACAGTATATTCATCCGATTTGTATAATTGATGGCCTTGTGGTTAGCACACCACGATGAGAAACCCAACATTACACACCCTGGCAATCACAAGGAGATCTCGATTATGCTGAATAAACCGAGATTGTGAGGTGTTCAGTTCCATAAGAGACTAATTCAACCTGGAAGCCGCTTGATGGACGGCCGAGTCGGCTGTTGTCAGCTTGGGTCCTTTAAAAAGGAGACAACGGACTCCAACTCCTATGTTCCTAAATAAAGAGGAAATCCGGACAACACCTGTAGGACGGACGAAGGACACGTACTTTCCGTAGAATCCAAAAGTTGACAATTTATCTGGCTTGGTTACATTAACTTCAAGTTCACAGTTTCTCCAGTACAATGAATAATCCAGTCGGAGGATCTACGTGTTCCTCCACCAAATCCTTAAAGATTTGTCCACTTTAGAGAGGATTTTATGGCAGCCGTTGGAAGATAGGTTGAGCACCCCCTACTCTTGGTTCTCAAGATGTCTTCGAACCACCTTTTCTCTCTGTTAACCCAATGTGTGGCCGAGTATGAAGGAAGATGAAAGTTCCAGACCATCTAGGAGTGCCGAGCAGCCCCGATATAGACCAATGTTTCTCAAACCTGTCCTCGGGCCCCTCAACCAGGCCAGATTTTGCAAATCAACTTTGGGAAATGCAGACTGAATCCTGCAATCACTGAGCAGCAAATCCTACCACCTGTGCTTCAGCCATCTGGAAAACCTGGCTTGTCAGGGGGTCCTGTGGACAGGTTTGAGAAACACTGATAGATCATCAAACGGCAGAAGTGGAGCTTTACAAATTTCAAAAACAAACCTATGAGCCGGGTAAGGTTCATGCCGGTGCTAGGCGATATCTGCGATTTAATGGAGGTTGACCGTAAATTTACTCCGGTGAAAAGTGAGGACTTTTGATTTGTTAATTGATGGATGATCCGTTCAAGCATTAGCAGAGTCGACAGGTGTCACAGTCGCCTCCTCATACCCATCAGCTCTGTCAATGCCCGGATGGAGCGTCCATCAGAAATCCAAAGTCCTCAATTTTTGCAAGAGTAAAATCGCGATCGACCTCAACCCTCAATTAAACCGGGCTAGATCGCATCCATCACCCAGCTCTAGTATGTGCGTCGATTTACGCAGAGTAATTAAGAAATGTGAGAGCTACATGTGAAATTCTAAGAGCCCGTAGCTACCGGGACTTAAGAGTTTGTCCAATCAGATCACACGCCTGTTGGATTCATAAGAAGGGTTTCTCATGCCCAACAGTAGCTGTGGCTTTGTGTCCACATGTCGTATGTTCTATTGCTTTACCCATGCTCCTCAAAGACCACATAGGGGACGCGCACCCATGCAGTCTGAGCATGTGCGGTATTTCATTAATTACTTTGCTTCACAGCGTCTACGCTAATTCCAATACGCTCATTAGCTTGATGAATGATCATCATAAGTCCTACGACTGGACGACTTTTGCTTGAAGAAAAATAAATTCAAAAAGGAACTAGATATAATTATTAGCTTTGAGAAAGGGGGGGGGGGACGGACACTATTCCATTTCCGTACCCAGGTTTTCCTAACCCAAATTCACGATAAGCTGCCGCTTTGTGAACAAGTATCTGGGATCTCCATGTCTAGATGTGACCACGAGGCCTGATTTCAGGCTTGTATCCACAGAGCAGTGGTCAGGTGTGAAGGCATGCAGAGGTTTAATGCCAAAAGACTTGGGTTTGGGATGTCATTTTGCTATAACCGAGTGTTGTCTCACAAAGCATCTGGCGTCACGTTCTTCTCAATGACTCGCAGGAGCATTCTAGAACTTTCTTCTTTGCTAAAGTATGGGAGCCTCAGACTTAAAATTCCTGTAAGTACCAGCGGCTAAAACTCTGAAGCCGCGCCAGGATTGAAGATAAAAAGGATCACGGCCAACAAACGCCTGTTGGACTCTGGCCCAACCATCTATATTTACCAGCTTTATTAAACAGGTTGCGGGATTCCTTGGCAGACGAACGTAGGCCGTAAAGCTTCGGAGGTTGGAAACCTTTCCCTAAAGCTCAATTTATCCCATTGTGCTGCGACGACAACAAATAATCGGCCGTTATAAAGAGGTACAGGCCGACGAGCCCCAAGGGAAAGAGCCAAACTGTCACACTGCCACTCCAGAACGTAAAGCGTACACCACTGGACAGGTTTTGAAGAAAGCACAACCTGGCAAACTATTCACAACTCTACCGGTCGATGATTACCTGCGGCACGACACTGGATGAAAGCTCATCCTCCATAACCTTTGGGCTGTGAGCTCACAAGTCAGCTTGCATAGCAGCGGTGTTAAAGCGCGACCGACAAGGTGTAGATCAGCGTTTCCCAAACCTGTCCTCAGGACCCACTGACAGGCCAGGTTTGCAGGATATGTGAAGCACAGCACAGATGATATGATTTGCTTCTCAGTGATTGCAGGATTCAGTCTGCATTTCCCCAAGGTGATCCTTAAAACCTGTCCTGTTAGGGGAACACTAGTGTAGAGCAAACAAAAGACGAATGGATGCAAAACTCTTAAACATGTCCATTACCCTTTCCTATCATCAAAATGAATTTGGATTCCAGTCGAAGTCGACCAATTTATATTGGTCGTTGGAGCTGCTTCAAGTAAGAAGCCAGTTGTCGGAGGTTGAGGGAAGGAAGACCCCAGCACTAGGGGGGGGGGGGGGGGAGATTTTTAAAGGATATTCCAAGGAATATAGAGATGATGGGGGGGGGTCCAAACTCATCAGTATTTAACCCTGTAGAACATTGCAAGTGTCTCATTAAAAAGGACATGGTTGTTTATATGGTTCTCCATCCAACAACCGGCTGGATGGAGTAGAGGTAACACCACTGCTCTATAACTGTGGAGACACATGTTGGAATCCTGGCCAGAGCACCTCTCCAGTAAGTGTCCTTGGGTGAGACACCTAACGGTACATACTCACCACCCACACTCTATATGTGTCACTGGGTGCACCCATTGTGTGATATATTCCTCTATATGTCACTGGGTGATATTTTGTGTTGTATCTTTCCATCACTTGCTCCTCACTGTGTGGCTTTGGTCATAGAATGGAGTGAATGGGTCAGTCACCGACTCGCATCATTGTATTGTGTGGGATGTATTCAAAGGACATCACTGAAAAGGGGTAGAAGTCTTTTAAGCTCCCCGTTTTATCTCATTCAGCTGCCAGCTCTTCGCTCAGGTAGTCTGGAGTACACATTGCACCCCCCTACCCTGCTCCACCTCATTAACTGTTAAACCTCAGAAGTAAAACGTTTGCATATATTTTGGTAAATGTTGCATCATGGGGAAAAGTCCACAAAATGGAAACGAGAAAAACATTTTTTTTTCTTTTTATGTGCCATTACCTCAAAGAAAAAAAATAATAATTGTACTACATATGTGTTTTATAATGTGATTTGTAATCTAGTCACAGCTTGTGTAAGTGTTGACTCGTGCTCCTTTCTCCCTCTAAGGACAGAACCACCGGGTCGTAGGTGGGCAACTAGAACCCCTGAAGGCTTCTGACAAAAAGACTCGTGCCTCGGAAAAGCAGCGGTTGCCGGCGCGTGGACCGCGGCCTCGGCTCTGCGTGCACAGCGAGCCTTGTTTACAACTCCACGGCCACGCACGCACGCGCCGCCAAGCGATATTAAAAATAATCAAACTGCTGTTATTGTTAGCAGCGGAGGATGCACGTGAGCCAGACTGTGACATCAGCAGCGTCTGCGATACCCGTGTGTAAACACAATGAATCACGCGCCATTTTATTCCAGAACGTAGGAAGAGAAAAAAAAAAAAAAAACACAACACCTCGTCTCTACTTGTTCACTGCCTAAAAATAACACCGGCGCGCTGAACTCCGGCCTTTTACTCCTATTTTTGGAGCTGCGAGTAAAGACACACAAAAAAAAAAAAAAAAAAGTAGAAAAATAAAAATGATTACGCTGTTCATATTAATTTATATTTCTTCAAAAGTTGATTCCATGGCGTTAAAATGTAACTCTTGTGATGTGACACGGGATACAACACCCTGATACATACATACTGTATATTGATGCTCTGCATGCCGGGTGACAGACCGTTTGAAGAAATGGTAGCCTGGAGCTTTAAGGGTTAAATTTAAAAGGTGTTCAGAGCTGCTAGTGTGTACCAGCGGGGTTTGGATTTGCATCACCCCCTGCCACCAGGCGTCTCTGATTCCACATAGAATTCACTTCATTCATAAGAAATACAGATTGGGGGGGGGGGGCACTTAACAAAACAGATCAAACATAAAAAAAGCAACGTGCGACGCTTGAACTCGCAGCATAATACGCGGAATGAAATTCTACGTAGTGACAGCTATGGGGAAACGGAGTTTAGGGAATGTGCGGAGCCGGAGGAAAACGTCTAGTAATCCACAGCACCGACAAACGGGAAAACAAAACACAAACAATCTGCAGGTACGGAGATTACTGCAGAGCTTGCACTGCTCGCGTGAGTTAATGCATACATTATAATCGCCGCGCACGTCCATTTGTCC
This sequence comes from Leptobrachium leishanense, assembly GCA_009667805.1. Taxonomy (NCBI): domain Eukaryota; kingdom Metazoa; phylum Chordata; class Amphibia; order Anura; family Megophryidae; genus Leptobrachium; species Leptobrachium leishanense. Next base: position 325,071,415 of record CM019067.1, on the reverse strand, counting down.
TTGGGAGGCACTTTATGACAATTACACAATGATCTTGGTTGTAAAGTTTGAATATCCTGCAGGCACATGGGGAAAGGAAGAAAACACACACAAACAAAAACACACCTCGCAGAGGCCCTTATACTGCTATGGGCACTCGTTTAGACCCAAACCTCTTATTACAACAAGTTCCATCATAATCAACATTTAATCACAAGAAATTGACATACATAAGCGTATCACAGAGCTCCACAGCAATAAAGCTCACAGTAATGTGCCGTGTGTATGAGCGTATCACAGAGCTCCACAGCAATAAAGCTCACAGTAATGTGCCGTGTGTATGAGCTTATCACAGAGCTCCACAGCAATAAAGCTCACAGTAATGTGCCGTGTGTATGAGCGTATCACAGAGCTCCACAGCAATAAAGCTCACAGTAATGTGCCGTGTGTATGAGCGTATCACAGAGCTCCACAGCAATAAAGCTCACAGTAATGTGCCGTGTGTATGAGCGTATCACAGAGCTCCACAGCAATAAAGCTCACCAGTAATGTGCCATGTGTATGAGCGTATCACAGAGCTCCACAGCAATAAAGCTCACAGTAATGTGCCGTGTGTATGAGCGTATCACAGAGCTCCACAGCAATAAAGCTCACCAGTAATGTGCCGTGTGTATGAGTGTATCAGAGCTCCACGGCAATAAAGCTCACAGTAATGTGCGGCGTGTATGAGCGTATCACAGAGCTCCACAGCAATAAAGCTCACAGTAATGTGCCGTGTATTAGCATATCATAGAGCTCCACAGCAATAAAACTCACTCATACACTGCACATTAGCGTGAGTTTTATTGCTGCGGAGCTCTGTGATACACACACTGCACATTGAGTGTATCACAGAGCTCCGCAGCAATAAAAGTCAGAGTAGCTACAAATACACTACTATAATAATACCTACACATTCGAGAGCGCTGTACAATGGGTAAGACAAGATGAGTTTTCACACTGATTTGACACACAGACAGTCCCAGAGAGGACACACTCTAAAGAGAGTAAGGTGTGCGGTGTGTCAGTCCGTGTGTCGCCTCTGCAGGGAAACCTCAGGTGTCGAACAATGCAGGAAGAGCAAACGAAAACATTCACAAGCAAAACAAATGCTTTCTGTGCAGACACAATATAATAAAGATAAGTGTGTGTACACACACACACACACACACACACACACACACACACACACACAGCGGAACATATTATATACATGCCATGGTATATCGGCCCCGCCGTGCAGGACATTCTTAGCGCTCTGCATTTCCTCACTGCATTTATCGAATGTGAGAATTAAAAACATGCCAGCGGCGGCGGCGGCGCGTCTTCTAAACAGTGTCCCTGCATATTCAATGAGCGCCGTGAACAAAGAGAAGCAGATCGGCCGCTGGATGGCTGCGTTCAGTGCGGCGGCTTTATTTCCCCCTTTTATTTTAGCTGGCTAACCACATTCCTAACACAACACCCTGCGCCAGCCCTGCCAGCGTACGCCCCGTACCAGCGGGGGCGAAAAGGTGCGCAACATCACACACTCACCCACCCTAAAACTGTGACAAGCGCACTGTTGCAAAGAATTCTAGGACTTGAGGGCAATAAACATCGGGGGGGGGGGTATAGAATAAGTGTTTGACATTACTGCTCTAAATTAGATACACAAACCCATCTATAACTACAGGAGGTCAGCAGCCTCAACCTTCCAGATGGTTTGGAACTAGATTTCCCATGAGGCAATGCCAACCTAACGAGTGGCTGTCGCTGAGCATCATGGGAGACGTAGTTCAAGAACATCTAGCAGCTCGGCCAGGTTAAATAAAAAATAAAAAAAACACAAAATATCACTTGTAGAAAACAAGATTTCACGGCAAATTAAAAGAAAGAAACACAATATATTAAAAAAAAAAAAATTCTGGAATAAAGCTGCAGGCCACGAGTGCAAGATATGTGAACCAGGGGGGCATAAAGACCCTTTAAACGCCACTGCCAGTGTTAGATACATAACCACAAAAACAAGAAAGCAGAGTAAATCAAGTAAATACACAAAAGCAGAAAATAAAACAGCTTTTTATTAATAAAAACAAACAAAGCGACACTTCCTTCTATATATACACACAGATTATCACCCCCCCCCCCCCCATCATCACACAGTGCTGCGCGGAGACACTTGGTCTGTAAAGGGTGGAAAACCCAAAAAATGACGGACAGCTCCATGACGGGCATCTCTTTTGGCACATACCAACATGGCAAGCGAGTCTCCGTGCCAGACCTACACGTACGCATTCAAGCCTCCGACGCAAAGCCAGCACGTGACTTCATTTTACGCGCCGTCCTTGCGCTTCCAGCAGCATTACAATGAAACCAGACTCGACGAGGGCTCGGCGAGGTTTTCTGAGGACATACGGAGCCCGACTGGTACGCTCAGCCTCACAACCAGCGGCGACAAGCGCTGCCACGGCTCCTGATGCCGCACGGATAAAGAAAAAAACAACACAACACACACAAAGCATAGGAAAAAAAAACGATATAATCGCAAAAAAAAAAAAAAAAAAAAAACAGATACAATAGAGGTGGCGGGGTATGAAAGGCTCGCTGCCCGCCCATGCATATGTACGAACGGCACGCGTGACGACAGGGCACGCCGCCGAGCTGACGGTTAAATCCGACAATTGTTTTTGGATGAAAAAGCGACTGTCGGAGGAAACGAGTCACAGGCACGAAAACTATGCAAAAATATAACAAAAGCACAAAGCAAAAGGGTGTATGTGTGTGTTTATTACACGTGTGATCGTCCAATCAGATTCTGCGCTCACAGAGACGCTCATGCCCGGAGACGGACGGACGGCTGGATGCTGTTACACAGAAAAAGCCCAAAAACAAGCAGCCGCCGCGACTCTCCGTATTAAAACCCAGCGTGGCGTTTGGAGGCGGAGCCATGTAACTGTACCACTGGGCGCTGCGCATTATCCCGTCACAAATCAAAGACAAATGAGTCATGTCATAAAAATAGCAGAGCCCGGGGAAGGAGATCACAACAATTCATTAATGGGAGCGAGCACGCCTGGCATCGCCAGCGCCGGGATCTGCCCGTACACAAATCCCCAGCGTCATCCAATCCCTCCTGAGGTTAAATCAAGGTATCCAATCAAAACAAGGGCCCGTGCCAGCATCCCCCCCCCCCAAAAAAACAAACCCAGGATCCAGCTCTGTGTCTCACCAGTCACAGGGCATCAATAAAGGGTTAAACCGGGCTGGGGCACCCTGTATTAAGCCAGTATGTGCGGGGCACGCACACACAGCCTGGCATGTACACTGGCATGCACAGCATCTCATATTAGCATGCACATATGCAAACAAGCAGCCCTGCACGCTAGACTGGCAGACACCAACAACACGTCTGCATTAGGCTGGCAGACACACACTGTCACCCTGCAATAGACTGGCACACAGCACCCCTGCGTTAAGAGGGGCAGACGCGCGCACACAGCACCCCTGCGTTAAGAGGGGCAGACGCGCGCACACACAGCACCCCTGCGTTAAGAGGGGCAGACGCGCGCACACAGCACCCCTGCGTTAAGAGGGGCAGACGCGCACACACAGCACCCCTGCGTTAAGAGGGGCAGACGCGCGCACACACAGCACCCCTGCGTTAAGAGGGGCAGACGCGCGCACACACAGCACCCCTGCGTTAAGAGGGGCAGACGCGCACACAGCACCCCTGCGTTAAGAGGGGCAGACGCGCGCACACACAGCACCCCTGCGTTAAGAGGGGCAGACGCGCACACAGCACCCCTGCGTTAAGAGGGGCAGACGCGCGCGCACACAGCACCCCTGCGTTAAGAGGGGCAGACGCGCGCACACACCGCACCCCTGCGTTAAGAGGGGCAGACGCGCACACACCGCACCCCTGCGTTAAGAGGGGCAGACGCGCGCACACACACAGCCCCTGCGTTAAGAGGGGCAGACGCGCACACAGCACCCCTGCGTTAAGAGGGGCAGACGCGCACACAGCACCCCTGCGTTAAGAGGGGCAGACGCGCACACAGCACCCCTGCGTTAAGAGGGGCAGACGCGCGCACACAGCACCCCTGCGTTAAGAGGGGCAGACGCGCGCACACACAGCACCCCTGCGTTAAGAGGGGCAGACGCGCACACAGCACCCCTGCGTTAAGAGGGGCAGACGCGCGCACACACCGCACCCCTGCGTTAAGAGGGGCAGACGCGCGCACACACAGCACCCCTGCGTTAAGAGGGGCAGACGCGCACACAGCACCCCTGCGTTAAGAGGGGCAGACGCGCGCACACCGCACCCCTGCGTTAAGAGGGGCAGACGCGCGCACACACACAGCACCCCTGCGTTAAGAGGGGCAGACGCGCACACAGCACCCCTGCGTTAAGAGGGGCAGACGCGCACACAGCACCCCTGCGTTAAGAGGGGCAGACGCGCACACACACAGCACCCCTGCGTTAAGAGGGGCAGACGCGCACACAGCACCCCTGCGTTAAGAGGGGCAGACGCGCACACAGCACCCCTGCGTTAAGAGGGGCAGACGCGCACACAGCACCCCTGCGTTAAGAGGGGCAGACGCGCACACAGCACCCCTGCGTTAAGAGGGGCAGACGCGCGCACACAGCACCCCTGCGTTAAGAGGGGCAGACGCGCACACACAGCACCCCTGCGTTAAGAGGGGCAGACGCGCACACAGCACCCCTGCGTTAAGAGGGGCAGACGCGCGCACACACAGCACCCCTGCGTTAAGAGGGGCAGACGCGCACACACAGCACCCCTGCGTTAAGAGGGGCAGACGCGCACACAGCACCCCTGCGTTAAAGGGGCAGACGCGCACACACACAGCACCCCTGCGTTAAGAGGGGCAGACGCGCACACCACAGCACCCCTGCGTTAAAGGGGCAGACGCGCACACACACAGCACCCCTGTGTTAAGAGGGGCAGACGCGCACACAGCACCCCTGCGTTAAGAGGGGCAGACGCGCACACCACACAGCACCCCTGCGTTAAGAGGGGCAGACGCGCACACACACAGCACCCCTGCGTTAAGAGGGGCAGACGCGCGCACCACAGCACCCCTGCGTTAAGAGGGGCAGACGCGCGCACACACAGCACACCCTGCGTTAAGAGGGGCAGACGCGCACACACAGCACCCCTGCGTTAAGACGGGCAGACGCGCACGCACACACACACACAGCACCCCTGCGTTAAGAGGGGCAGACGCGCACACACACAGCACCCCTGCGTTAAGAGGGGCAGACGCGCGCACACACACAGCACCCCTGCGTTAAGAGGGGCAGACGCGCACACACACAGCACCCCTGCGTTAAGAGGGGCAGACGCGCGCACACACAGCACCCCTGCGTTAAGAGGGGCAGACGCGCGCACACACAGCACCCCTGCGTTAAGACGGGCAGACGCGCACGCACACACACACAGCACCCCTGCGTTAAGAGGGGCAGACGCGGGTGCGCGCACACACATACAGCACCCTTGCGTTAAGAGGGGAAGACAAATACGCGCACACACACAGCGCCCCTGCGTTAAGAGGGGCAGATGCGCGCACACACAGCGCCCCTGCGTTAAGAGGCCCGGGGGCAGACACATATGTGCGCACACACACAGCGCGCCCCTGCGAGAAGAGGGGCAGACGCACACACACACAGCGCGCCCCTGCGAGAAGAGGGGCAGACGCTGGCGCACGCAGCGCGCCCCTGCGAGAAGAGGGGCAGACGCGGGCGCACGCAGCGCGCCCCTGCGAGAAGAGGGGCAGACGCGGGCGCACGCAGCGCCCCCCTGCGAGAAGAGGAGGGGCAGACGCGGGCGCACGCAGCGCCCCCCTGCGAGAAGAGGGGCAGACGCGGGCGCACGCAGCGCCCCCCTGCGAGAAGAGGGGCAGACGCGGGCGCACGCAGCGCCCCCCTGCGAGAAGAGGGGCAGACGCGGGCGCACGCAGCGCCCCCTGCGAGAAGAGGGGCAGACGCGGGCGCACGCAGCGCCCCCCTGCGAGAAGAGGGGCAGACGCGGGCGCACGCAGCGCCCCCCTGCGAGAAGAGGGGCAGACGCGGGCGCACGCAGCGCCCCCCTGCGAGAAGAGGGGCAGACGCGGGCGCACGCAGCGCCCCCCTGCGAGAAGAGGGGCAGACACGGGCGTACGCAGCGCCCCCCTGCGAGAAGAGGGGCAGACGCGGGCGCACGCAGCGCCCCCCTGCGAGAAGAGGGGCAGACGCGGGCGCACGCAGCGCCCCTGCGAGAAGAGGGGCGGGCGCACGCAGCGCGCCCCTGCGAGAAGAGGGGCAGACGCGGGCGCACGCAGCGCACCTGCGAGAAGAGGGGCAGACGCGCGCGCACGCAGCGCCCCTGCATTAGTCTGACACGCACCTATTGGACAGATACATAAATACCAAGCAGTAAGATAACGCCATGCTCAAACCTGACACAAAACACACTATACACTGGCACACACAGGGTATGCCGGAGCCATGGTTTGAGCAGCCAAGTGCAAAATTGGTACATGCAAAGCATTCAGCAAACACAAGGCATCAGACTGGTGCATGTACAAGGTGCCCTGCGTTACACCAATGCACACTGCCTTAGACTGGTACATGCAGCGCCCTACAGGAGACCAGAACACACACAGAGCCACCTGTAGGTGGGCACAAACCGTACCCTGTATTACACAGAGTTACACTGCCCCCTGTATTGCAGGACTGGCGTGCGCACACACTGCCCCCTGTATTGCAGGACTGGCGCGCGCACACACTGCCCCCCTGTATTGCAGGACTGGCGCGCGCACACACTGCCCCCCTGTATTGCAGGACTGGCGCGCGCACACACTGCCCCCCTGTATTGCAGGACTGGCGCGCGCACACACTGCCCCCTTGTATTGCAGGACTGGCGCGCGCACACACTGCCCCCCTGTATTGCAGGACTGGCGCGCGCACACACTGCCCCCTGTGTTGCAGGACTGGCGCGCGCACACACTGCCCCCTGTGTTGCAGGACTGGCGCGCGCACACACTGCCCCCTGTGTTGCAGGACTGGCGCGCGCACACACTGCCCCCTGTGTTGCAGGACTGGCGCGCGCGCACACACACTGCCCCCTGTGTTGCAGGACTGGCGCGCGCGCACACACACTGCCCCCTGTGTTGCAGGACTGGCGCGCGCGCACACACACTGCCCCCTGTATTGCAGGACTGGCGCGCGCACACACTGCCCCCTGTATTGCAGGACTGGCGCGCGCACACACTAGTCCCTGTATTGCAGGACTGGCGCGCACACACACACACACACACACACACTACTCCCTGTATTGCAGGACTGGCGCGCACACACACACACACACACTACTCCTGTATTGCAGGACTGGCGCGCACACACACACACACACACACACACACTACTCCCTGTATTGCAGGACTGGCGCGCACACACACACACACACACACACACACACACTACTCCCTGTATTGCAGAACTGGCGCGCACACACACACTGCTCCCTGTATTGCAGGACTGGCACACACTGCCCCCTGGCACACACACACACTGCCCCCTGGCACGCACGCACACACACTGCCCCCTGGCACGCACGCACTGCCCCCTGGCACGCACGCACACACACACTGCCCCCCTAGCACACACACACTGCCCCCCTAGCACACACACACTGCCCCCTAGCACACACACACACTGCCCCCCTAGCACACACACACACAACACTGCCCCCTGGCACACACACACACTGCCCCCCTAGCACACACACACACACTGCCCCCTGGCACACACACACTGCCCCCTGGCACACACACACACACACACACTGCCCCTGGCACACACACGCGCTGCCCCCTGGCGCATACACACACACACACACACACTGCCCCCTGGCACACACACACACACACACACACACACTGCCCCCTGGCACACACACACACACACACACTGCCCCCTGGCACACACACACACTGCCCCCTGGCACACACACACACACTGCCCCCTGGCACACACACACACACTGCCCCCTGGCACACACACACACACTGCCCCTGGCACACACACACACACTGCCCCCTGGCACACACACACACACTGCCCCTGGCACACACACACACACACACACACACACTGCCCCCTGGCACACACACACACACACACACTGCCCCCTGGCACACACACACACACACACTGCCCCCTGGCACACACACACACACTGCCCCCTGGCACACACACACACTGCCCCCTGGGGCACACACACTGCCCCCTGGGGCACACACACACTGCCCCCTGGGGCACACACACACACACACACTGCCCCCTGGCACACACACACACTGCCCCCTGGGGCACACACACACACACACACTGCCCCCTGGCACACACACACACACACACTGCCCCCTGGCACACACACACACTGCCCCCTGGGGCACACACACTGCCCCCTGGCACACACACACACTGCCCCCTGGGGCACACACACACACACACTGCCCCCTGGCACACACACACACACGCTGCCCCCTGGCACAGTTTGTGGCTCGGGTTTTGGGCTCCCAGAAATAACAAAAAAACTAAAGTGTTGAGTTTGAGAAACAGACAATAAGGGTTAACCCCACGCCCCCTGCCAGCCTCACCCCCTGCCAGTCTTACCTGCACACAAAGTTGGCGGCAGCAGCAGCAGGAGCCAGGCCAGCCCCGGGGCGAACATATTCCAAGCAGCGGCTACAATCCCATCCGCGAGCGGCAACAATGTATCCTGGTGCGGGGGCGCCGGGCGGGCAGTGCCCAGTGCGAGCAGCGCGAGGAGGGGGCGTGGGAACCAGGGGCATCAAACGGCAGCACTGACTCCACCTTCTGCAGCACTCACATGGAGGGGGGAGGGGCAGACACCCAGGGGCCCAAACTTCAATGTGACACCTCCAGCACAGGGGGGTCCTGCCTGAGAGGGGGAGGGGGGGCTGTAAGAAGCAGCAGCAGCAGGCTGGGGGAGGGGGAGCAGCATGTGCTGCTGATACTCTGTTACTACAAAACAATACTCCCAAAATCCTCAACTCGCTCCAAAATGGCTCCTAAAAAAAGGAGAGGAGAGAGAGGAGCCCAGAGCTGCCACCAGGGAAACCCGGATGTTTGATACAAAGAGAGGGAGGGCACTGCCCCCAGCCATGTGTGGGGGGGAGAGGAGGGGGGCATGGAGCAACAACCCCATTGGCTGCCTGGGGTGTCAATCACTGCAGAGAGTGGATGGTAGTAAAGGGGGGGGGGAGAGGGGTGGGGGGAGCTGCCCTAGACAGTCTGCCTGAAATGTGAGGACAGGGGGGGGGGCTGGGAGAGCGAGTGCAATGTGAGGAGGAGGAGGTGTGCTGTGCATGTATACAACTACTCAACACAATGCACACACACTGCCTCCTGCAAAACCATGTGCACACAGGATGGGGGGGGAGGTCACACACTGCCTCCTGCAAAACCATGTGCACACAGGATGGGGGGGGTCACACACTGCCTCCTGCAAAACCATGTGCACACAGGATGGGGGGGGTCACACACTGCCTCCTGCAAAACCATGTGCACACAGGATGGGGGGGGTCACACACTGCCTCCTGCAAAACCATGTGCACACAGGATGGGGGGGGGTGTCACACACTGCCTCCTGCAAAACCATGTGCACACAGGATGGGGGGGGTCACACACTGCCTCCTGCAAAACCATGTGCACACAGGATGGGGGGGTCAGTCACAGGATGGGGGGGTCAGTCACAGGCTGGGGGGTCACTCGCAGGATGGGGGGTCAGTCGCAGGATGGGGGGGTCAGTCGCAGGATGGGGGGTCAGTCGCAGGATGGGGGGGTCACTCGCAGGATGGGGGGTCAGTCGCAGGATGGGGGGTCACTCGCAGGATGGGGGGTCACTCGCAGGATGGGGGTCAGTCGCAGGATGGGGGGTCAGTCGCAGGATGGGGGGGTCAGTCGCAGGATGGGGGGTCACTCGCAGGATGGGGGGTCACTCGCAGGATGGGGGGGTCACTCGCAGGATGGGGGTCAGTCGCAGGATGGGGGGTCAGTCGCAGGATGGGGGGGTCAGTCGCAGGATGGGGGGTCACTCGCAGGATGGGGGGTCAGTCGCAGGATGGGGGGGTCAGTCGCAGGATAGGGGGTCAGTCGCAGGATGGGTCAGTCGCAGGATAGGGGGTCACTCGCAGGATGGGGGGTCAGTCGCAGGATGGGGGGTCAGTCGCAGGATGGGGGGTCACTCACAGGATGGGGGGGTCACTCACAGGATGGGGGGGTCAGTCACAGGATGGGGGGTCACTCGCAGGATGGGGGGTCAGTCGCAGGATGGGGGGGTCAGTCGCAGGATGGGGGGTCAGTCGCAGGATGGGGGGGTCAGTCACAGGATGGGGGGGTCACTCACAGGATGGGGGGGTCACTCGCAGGATGGGGGGGTCAGTCGCAGGATGGGGGGTCACTCGCAGGATGGGGGGTCAGTCGCAGGATGGGGGGTCACTCACAGGATGGGGGGTCACTCGCAGGATGGGGGGTCAGTCGCAGGATGGGGGGTCACTCGCAGGATGGGGGGTCAGTCGCAGGATGGGGGGGTCACTCACAGGATGGGGGGGTCAGTCACAGGATGGGGGGGTCACTCGCAGGATGGGGGGGTCACTCGCAGGATGGGGGGGTCAGTCGCAGGATGGGGGGTCACTCGCAGGATGGGGGGTCAGTCGCAGGATGGGGGGTCACTCGCAGGATGGGGGGTCAGTCGCAGGATGGGGGGGTCAGTCGCAGGATGGGGGGTCACTCACAGGATGGGGGGTCAGTCACAGGATGGGGGGGTCACTCGCAGGATGGGGGGGTCAGTCGCAGGATGGGGGGGTCAGTCACAGGATGGGGGGGTCACTCGCAGGATGGGGGGGTCAGTCGCAGGATGGGGGGGTCAGTCGCAGGATGGGGGGGTCACTCACAGGATGGGGGGGTCACTCACAGGATGGGGGGGTCACTCACAGGCTGGGGGGTATTTGGAGCCGCTGCGCCTCTGATATCTTTTGTATTTATTAGCTTTTTTATTGTTTTCTTCACATGATATTTTGGTAAATGCCAGCGCAGCGCCCTGCGAGCCCCTGTGTGTGTTTGGGGTGTTCTTGCGGCTGGCGCGGGGCTCTCCGCTGTGTGGGTGGCATTCATTTCGGGTGGAGGGGGGGTCCGCAGGATGCCAGGCTTGGTGTTTGTGGGGGTATTTTGTGTTTTCAGTGTGGGCTGATTGGATACTTTGTATCTGACTGCTGGGTTAACCCTCTTTTTGCCAAACCAAGGGGGGTGAATGAATTGTGAAGCGGTCAGGGGCTGCGCCTCTGGTTAACCCCCGGTGTGCCGGCGCAGGAACGATTTAATCAATGTCCGTGTCTTGGTGTTTCCAGAGAAAAGTTCTTCTAACGCGCAGGTTTAGGCTAGGGTCAGACGAACACATTTTTCACGTCGTCCATAAAAAAGTGCGTCTGAATGCATTGGATAGCGGTCATACGATGCGCAATTTCGGCTGTGATTTTTTTACGGATCCAAACCAGGAAACTCTGGGTGTCTGGACGTGATTTTGGCCGGACATGAGCAGCGTCTGACGTCTTCTAATCACGCACACACGCCGCTATGCGGACGCAGCGCACTCTGTACGTCAGTACTAGCGGGTCAACGTTCTTGCAAAATTTGCGTTCGTTTGCCACTTGCGTTGCGCTGCCGAACTTTCGTGCAGCCGTACTTCGTGTGTGGGCCTGCGGTGGACGTCATTTGCTGCTACCACGGCCGTCATAAAGTGCGGCTAAACGCACATTTGCACTGCGTTCGTCTGACCCCAGCCTTAAAGCCATGTCTCCGGGAGGCGAGGGGTTCATCATGTCTCCGGGAGGTGAGGGGTTCATCATGTCTCCGGGAGGCGAGGGGGTCATCATGTTCCGGGAGGCGAGGGGGTCATCATGTTCCGGGAGGCGAGGGGGTCATCATGTCTCCGGGAGGCGAGGGGTTCATCATGTCTCCGGGAGGCGAGGGGTTCATCATGTTCCGGGAGGCGAGGGGTTCATCATGTCTCCGGGAGGCGAGGGGTTCATCATGTTCCGGGAGGCGAGGGGTTCATCATGTTCCGGGAGGCGAGGGGGTCATCATGTCTCCGGGAGGTGAGGGGTTCATCATGTTCCGGGAGGTGAGGGGTTCATCATGTCTCCGGGAGGCGAGGGGTTTGTCATGTTCCAGGGGGTGAGGGGTTCATCTACAGCAGGGATCTCAAACTCCAGCCCCCCAGATGTTGATTGCCTACAATTCCCAGAATTCTTTAAATGTAATAGATAGCCAGAGAGTCATGGGAATTGTAGTTCAGAAATATCTGGGGGGGGGGTTGGGCGGAGTTTGACAGCCCCTGCTCTAGAGTCTGGATCAGGGGTCGGCAACTTTGGCCCTTCAGATGTTTTGGAATTGCATTACCCATGAGTCTCTATCAACCTAATGACTGAGCATCTTGGGAGATGTAGTTTTGAAACATCTGGAGGGTTATGGGTTGCTGATCCCCGATCTAGATACAAAAAATAAATACACTTAGAATTTTGCAGCACAAATGATGCTTGAAATAAATCAGTGCCGGGACTCCCCTCCCCCCTCGCCTCTCCCCTCCCCTCCCCCCACACTGTGGGAGATTCCATTTATTATCTACAAAGGTGACTGGCAAACTCAATTAACAAAAATTGGGGGGGGGGGACAACCCCTCTCCCCCAGCACTACCACCCAGATGTTGGAATCTAACCTTAGCTGTAAATGTGAGTTAAATCGCTCTGAGTTGCAATGCGGGCAGACTCATGCCCAACCTGTGCCCATCCTGTGCCACCGCATAGGGTAAATCAATTGATTTATGCTTCAGAACCCGTTTGTCAGGACAGTGTTGGTGCTTCAGGATCTTCTGGTGATGGCTGAGCGAGGACATGTAGTTGTGAAATTTCTCGTGTGCCAAGGTTGGCCGTAGTTGTCGTACATGTGCCAATGCAATTGTCTGCCCACATCCTGTGCCCATGTGTCCCTGGCTGTATTTATCCGCAAAGCAGTGGTGACCAATACCATATTAATGAGGGTGCATGAACTGGAAATGGAGCAGGTGGGATCGCTTGTACAAAGCCCCTGGCACTTATAATACGCTGCGGTATACGTTGGCTCTATATATACGACATTATGTGCTGAAAACTTTATTGGGGAAATACTGACCAGACATACTTGTGCGGAAGAGCCGGAGAGCCCTACTAGCTAGCATTTACAGCCCTTTATACCAGGGCGCTGCCAGAGGACCCGTGAGCTTAAAATCTAAAGGAACATGAGACAAGAGGGAGCAGGGGGAGCGTGGATCAGGTGAACAGACAAACTGCAACGATAGCTGAAGCAAAAAGGTTGTGAGGGGTTAATCTGAGAAGCTTTCAGATCAGTGACAGCAAACCTTGGCACCCCAGATGTTTTGAAACTACGTGTCCCATGATTCTTAGTTAGGCTAGGGACAGATGAGCGCATTTTCTGCGGCCACCGTCAAAATGTACGTCGATGCGTGCGCACGCATTTTTTCACGGAATACGCTTAAGGCTAGGGTCAGACGAACGCATTTTTCGCGTCGACCGTGGAAAAGTGCGGTCGAACGAACGGACATATTTTTTCACGGAATACGCGATAGCGGTCATACGATGCGCCTTTTCGTCCGTGATTTTGTACGGATCAACAATAAAACACTTTTTGCGTCTGGACGTGATGTTGGCCGGACATTAGCAGCGTCTGAAGTCTCCCAATCACGCAAACACGCCGCTATGCGGCCGCAGCGCACTCTGTACGTCAGTAGTAGCGGTTTGACGTTCTCGAAAAAATGCGTTCGTTTGCCACTTGCGTTGCGCGGACGAACTTTCGTGCGGCCGTACTTCGTGTGTTCCCCGGCATTGGACGTCATTTGCTGCTAGCACGGCCGTGATTTTGTGCGGCTAAACGCACGTTAAAACTGCGTTCGTCTGACCCTAGCCTAAGTGGTCAGACGACCACAGCCGCACAGTCGCAGGTACTCACCAACGCAATTCTAGGGAAATCCGGCTGTTTGAACGTTATGTAGGCCGCACACTAGCAGCGTCTGACGTCTCCTAATCACGCACACACGCTGCTATGCGGCCGCAGCGCACTCTGTACGTCTGTAGCAGCGGTTTCACGTTCTGAGAAAAATGCGTTCATTTGCCGGTTGCGTGGTGTCGGCGCACTTTTGTACGCACGTACTGCGTATATTGGCCGTCATTGGCCGTTATGTGCTGCTACTGCCGCCGTGATTTAGTGCGCCTGCACGCGCGTTCCGACTGCCCCACTCTGACCCTAGCCTTACACATATGGCTGGCGGAGAATCATGGGACATGTAATTCGGAAACATCTGGGGGTGCAAGCTTCGCCATCACTGATTTAGATGAAGAATGGGGAGAGTTTCTGGAGAGGCTGGTGGTGTCTGGGAGTGATTAGCTTGTTGGAGAGAATTTCTGGGGAGGTTTGGTGGTGGCTGAGAGTGATGAGGACTCTTGGATGTGAATTGGGGAAATGCTTGTTTTATTAAGATTAAAGGAAAGTTCAAATATCACTTTTTGAAAGAATTCACTCTATATACTGTATATATATGTATACACCCAAATTCAAATATGTACACAATTGTACTGGTGCCACTTGTGGGACTTGTATTAAAAGAAATAACTTTAATAAAGGGCCAGTAGCTTTAAAAAAATGAAATGTCCTTATTGTGTTTACATTATGTTGCTGATATCTTACATGTGTTTGTTTTTCTCTTTTATGTTTAGTTAAGAAAATATTTTCCTCTATATGTGTCACTGGGTGCATCCATTGTGTGATATTTTCCTCTATTTGTGTCACTGGGTGCATCCATTGTGTGATATTTTCCTCTATATGTGTCACTGGGCGCATCCATTGTGTGATATTTTCCTTTATATGTGTCACTGGGTGCATCCATTGTGTGATATTTTCTTCTATATGTGTCACTGGGTGCATCCATTGTGTGATATTTTCCTTTATATGTGTCACTGGGTGCATCCATTGTGTGATATTTTCCTCTATATGTGTCACTGGGTGCATCCATTGTGTGATATTTTCCTCTATATGTGTCACTGGGTGCATCCATTGTGTGATATTTTCCTCTATATGTGTCACTGGGTGCATCCACTGTGTGATATTTTCCTCTATATGTGTCACTGGGTGCATCCATTGTGTGATATTTTCCTCTATATGTGTCACTGGGTGCATCCATTGTGTGATATTTTCCTCTATATGTGTCACTGGGTGCATCCATTGTGTGATATTTTCCTCTATATGTGTCACAGAGCGCACCCATTGTGTGATATTTTCCTCTATATGTGTCACTGGGTGCATCCATTGTGTGATATTTTCCTCTATATGTGTCACTGGGTGCATCCATTGTGTGATATTTTCCTCTATATGTGTCACAGAGCGCACCCATTGTGTGATATTTTCCTCTATATGTGTCACTGGGTGCATCCATTGTGTGATATTTTCCTCTATATGTGTCACTGGGTGCATCCATTGTGTGATATTTTCCTCTATATGTGTCACTGGGTGCATCCATTGTGTGATATTTTCCTCTATATGTGTCACTGGGTACATCCATTGTTTGATATTTTTGTGTTGTAAACTATCCCCCCCCCGTGTATCTTTCCATCACTTGCTCCTCACTGTGTGGCTTTGGCCATAGAATGGAGTGAATGGGTCAGTAACCAACTCACATCATTGTATTGTGTGGGATGTATTCAAAGGACATCACCAGGAGGTAGATTAGAAGACTTTTAAACTCCCTGTTTTATCTCATTCAGCTGCCAGCTCTTATCTCAGATAGCGTAGAGAACACAATAGCCTCCTGCAGCCTTATCTAAACATCCCCTCCTTCACCTCAATAACTGGTAGATATTGTAGATTAAATAAACAAGAGTCACAAAGCAAAGCTTTTGGCAAAAGCTGCACCATGGGAAAATCCACAAAATGGAAACAGAAGATAAAAACATAACTTTATTTTTCCTTTTACATTCAATTACTTCAAACAATAAAAACAGCAGAGTGTGTTTTATAGTGTGCTTCATAATGTGGTTTTATTTGTAATGCTCAAGTAATCTAGTTACAGCTTATGAAAGTGTTAGTCTTTAAATCATCAACGTTTCAATCTGTTCCTCAGACTTTCATCATTTGTATATATATATACCTGTATGTACACACAGCCCACACGAGGCATGTTGAGATGCTTTAAAGCCCCACTGGGTACTAATAAATAATGCTGCGTTCTTTCCTATTTAATATGGTGTTGTTCCCCAGTTGTTTTAATAAAGCTCATTCCCCTTAGATTTACAGTTGCTCCAAGTCATTATTTTCTCTTCTTTTTTGCTCCTTTTTTTTCTGCATCTCCTCCCATTACCTACAGGGGCTTATTCACCAAGCAGTGAACTGATGGAAAAATCGCACAGGAATTACGGATTTCAATCAGAAGTAATAGAGATCTAAACATTGGAATTTTGAATTTTTTCAAATTCAGTTATTTTTGCATAAACTGTCCCTTTCCTCGCCGATTCACTGTTTAGTAGATAAGCCTGGTTTTAGTCCTTCGGTTCACTAGCACACTAGCATGTGTCCCGGGTTTGCTTTGCGCGCCGCTTATGCTCAGTGTTATCACTGATACATTTGACTGGTTACAGTTTGTATAATGATGTATAAAGAGAAGAAATTACCCAGAATTCACCAGGCTGCTTTATGGCTCCCCATTCTGCTTTATGGCTGGGGAGATAGGGGCAAGAATAGCTCAGGGGCACCCCCTTCTTTTCACAATATCCTAGCACAGGGGTCAACGGCCTCAGCCCTCCAGATGTTTTTTAACTACATCTCCCATGATGCTCAGCCTCTCATTAGGTCGACTGAGACTCATGGGAAATGTAGTTCCAAAACATCTGGAGGGCCAAAGGTGCTGACTCCCTGTTCTAGCACATTGAGTGTGGAGCGTGGGAACAGGGGGCGTCACTGAGCTGGTCCTGGGGAATTCTGTTTTTTTTGCTGATACACTTTAAAATGCTTATTATTACTTTTTTTTAATTTATATTATTTTATTTGACCCTATTCCGGCAGACACCGTATTGGCGCAAATTAACTTGGCTCATTTCGGACTCTTATAGCAAATATGGGTCGTAAATCCCATTATTGACGCAGATCAATCACATGTTATGTTATTTATTATTAATCTTTATTTATATAGCGCCAGCATATTCCGCAGCGCTGTACAATGGGCACAGTATAAACAGGGTTACAATACATTGATCAACATTTTGACCAACCAGTAGGAAACGAGGGCCCTATTCCCGTAGGAACATATTTATTGCAACTCCCACCACTCTTTGGCCAACTACTGCATTCAAAGGATTCTGGGAACTGTTGGCCGTCATTACGTGGGGTGGGAGGCGGGGGTCAGAGTTTGAGATCCTTGATTTAGAGCAGAGCTGTCAAACTCTGGCCCCCCCACTCCCCAGAGGTTTGTGAACTACAAATCCCACCATGCCCTGGCCATCTATGGCATTGAAGGAATTCTGGGAATTGCAGGCATTAACATGTGGAGGGTCTGGAGTTTGACAGCCCTGATTTAGAGGATCAATGCGGAATAAGAACGAACAACCTACCTTCAGCCTGTTCCTGCAGCTTCTTACTGAGCGCCAGGGTGGGACTTACACACATTTATACACAAAAAAAGTCACCCCCTGTAATATTTGGCTTTGTCTCCTTTTGCTGTGATGGCATCACGCATTCGCCGCGGCATCGTGTGGATAAGCTCATGCGATGTCACAGCATTTATTGGCGTCCAGAGTGGCATTAATTTGTGGGTAAGATCTTGTATTGATGATGGGAGAGTCTCAGCGCTGCGTAAAGTCTTCTCCAGCGCATTATCCCAAAGATTAACCTCAATGGGGTTAAGGTCTGGACTGTGCGGTGGCCAATCCATGTGTGAAAATGATGTCTCATGCTCCCTCAACCACTCTCGCACAATTTGAGCCCGATGAATCCTGGCATTGCCATCTTGGAATATGCCCGCTGTGCAGGGGTGTCGCTAGGGGGGGCGGGGGGGCGGGGGTGCGGCCCGCACCGGGTGACACCAACCCTAGTGACGCCACTGCCGCTGTGCCATCAGGGGAGAAAAAACCCATTAATGGAAAAACCTGCTCATTCAGTATATTCAGGGAGTCAAGACAGGTCCAGTCAGCCAGACCAAAAAAAACGTCTGAGCGTCAGCGTAATGGACGTTGCAAATACGCTGCGTCTGATGTCGCGTCATCACGCACAAAGGCCGTTTCGCGGACGCGGTGCACTCTGGGCATCCGTCATAGCGCTTTTACGTCAAGGCCTAAATGGCGTCCATTGCCACCTGTGTGGTGCGTGCGCACTACGTTGCGCACGTACTTCGTGTGTGGGTCTCTATTGATTATTATACTATGCTACGACGGACGTTAAACTGTGCGGCGACACGGACGTGATGGCTGCGTTCGTCTGACGCTAGCCTTAGGAATTAAATGACAATCCAAGATTTTGGGTTAATCTAAGATGTTGCACTGAGCTCGCCCCGATCGGGGTCACTGTTCCTTTTTAGCGCATTATTCTAGTTTTAGCGTAAAGCTCTATGAAGCAATAAGTAATTCAGACAGAGCTGCGCTGCCTCCTGCCATCTGAAGGTGTCACCCGTTCTCTCCATCTCCTGCTTGGTATGCACCGTCTATCACGTCGCCAGAGAGCGTGGCGTTTTTTTTATTATTAGGTGATGTACATTAGCGCGGAGAGAGGTGTGCGTCCTCCCGACACGCGGAGTGTATTCTAACGGTGCCCTGGGGAGTTACGCATTGAAGTGTGACGGTACGACGTTAGGATCTATTACACGGAAATTCGCCCACCTTCCTTAAAAAAGTTTTTCGTGACTCAGAGATGTTCCGAGGTGTCCGTCGCAAATGTCCATGTGCCATCCAGATGTGCGTTGGCGCTCGTTTATACCTGGGAGTCGGCTCGCTCGGGTTGCTTTGTGTTATACAAATTACCGTGGAGCGGTTTATATTACGAAGGATGATTTATTTGGGCAGAAAGTGTTTTGCCGACTGCTACGTGGAGACCCCCTTCTTACATTCTGTTTGCCAGATGTCACCGTTACGCTCAGAAAACCGAGCTCACCCAGCCAGAGCCAAAGCACTGGAATGATTTCCCGAAATGCCCTCATTCTCAGGGCTGGATTTGCATCTCAGAGCCTGTATGCACAGAAATGTGGAGCGCCCCTTCCCCCCCCCCATTAAAAAAGAAACATGCCAAAATTACTTTTTAAATTTTCGTGTTCAGGCAAATTAGAAAAAAAAACATTTTAAAAAACGGAAAATCCGTTTCTCTCTGCGTCACATCAAAAAAAGGAGCAGAATCCGTTGTGTGAGTTGAGTTAGTGCAGCGGCATTGTTTGTTTTATATGTAAAAACATATATTGCCTCTGCCGTAGAACTGAGAGAAATACATTTTCTATTGACTTTTTAAAAATATATATTTTTACACATTACACAGTAATGTTTGGTATCGTTATAAAGACCAGACTCTGACCTTTCCAATGACGTCTCACTTAATCTTGTGCGCTGTACAAATCAGAGATGCATGTTCCAAAGTCCTCCTCTCTCTCCTCACTGCAGCGCCACAGTCTAGGTTGTTGATGAAACAATACGTTGCATCATCAGCTCCGCACTTGCTGGCAGTATGGGAAATGAGAAGGTGAGTTAGCGCAGCATCACTGTGCACTTTATACTTGCAAACTGTAAATTGTAAATTGAATAATAGTGCTGCATTAGAAAAAAAAAAGCGAAAAATAATATTTTGTTATTTTATTTTAGAATAAATCTAACCTGGATATGTTTGGTATCACTGGAAAGGCCACAATCTGACCTTTCCAATGATACCTCATGTGTCTCTCTAGCCCTTAGGGCTCCAGAGATACAGTGGTCTAAATGATTGACCTTTTTTTTAACAGCGTTGGGTGCCCCCTTGTGGCAGGCGCCTGTAAGCACACGCCGACTCTGCCTAGTTGTAAATCCAGCCCTTACTCCCCTGGTCAGCTCTGGGGAGCCCCAGTCTGTACCCGCACATCCCGCTGCTACATATGAGAGAGTGCCCTGTACGTACCTAATGTGCGGTGCAGGTCACGTGTTGCAGTCACTTTGCTCTGTGCAGGGGGTCTGGGCGGCAGGATTCACAGGTTTGCATTCTGCCCGCTGACACTGGCCGTGCTCTGCCACACGGACGGACGGGATGCAAGGTGCCCTGTGATATGTGGGGGCACAGCTCCTTCCCCATTGGCAGTGACCACCGGCCGCACTCACGCACATGCGGCCAGGAGTAGGAGAGTGGCGGGAGACAGATTCAGGTGCGTGTGGGCTGGCCGGATCTCATTCTGCAGCAGAGCAGCACAGCAGTGCCTTAATCTGTCTCCCACCGCTCTACCATTCCTGGCTGCATGTGTGGATGCGGTCACTGCACTGGCCTCCAAGAGATGCCGACATTGATAAAAAAAGTGTAGTGGCTTGGCGGCAAAAAATATGCCGCCCCCGAATTTGCCGCTTGGTGCAATTGCTCCAAACCGCTCCATGGTCGGGCTGGCCCTGCCGCCGCTGTGTATGCCAGCTCTTAGAGTGCCCCTCCTGTTACTTCAATCTAGATATGATCCTGCAAGGTCAGTAAACCAGGAGGACAGCAACGTAGATGTAATCATGGGCAACTGTGGGTCGGGGTCACAAGCAGCTAGCAGAGTCCAGAAACACGTTAAAGGTCAGGAAGCCCAAACAGGTAAAATCGAAAACAAGAACAGAGCTGAAGGTCAAGGGACACAGGAAGCGAAGTCCAATAAACGAGCAAGAGGTCGCACATCCAGGAGATCGAACTTGAGCAGGATGGAAAGGAGCCAGGTAGAATCCAGGAGAATCCAGGAGCCGTGATAACTGAGCACTGATGGGATGCTCTGCTGATCATTTATAAGGGGATGAATATGGTGGAACCCCTCCATGGACCAGTTTGAGGCAAGCCGCACCTCCTAAGCACCTATTAGTAATGCATGCTGCTCTGGTGTCATCTTTAAAGGGACACTCTACACAGTGTGAGCACTCAGTCTTATCTGCTGTGTGCTCCCTGCTCTCCCTCCCCCCTCTGGGGGTGGCTTGGAGGGCTGATTCAGCCATCCAGGTGCAGGGGCTTAACTCAGCCCAAACTGTTACCTCAGGGAGCCCTCACCTCAGGTTTCAGGGATTGGAGACCTGTGGGAACCATTCTTATCCAATGGGATCAAAGCCTTCCTGAATTGAGAGCCACTGGATTGGCTGGAGTGCCCAGCTGCCCCTGCGGTCACATGACATGCTGTGCAGGAAAAAAAGTAATATCCTGCAGAGATCAGAGGGAGAGCAGCGCTGGATTCAGGGGGGATTTTAAATGAAATTAAAGGGTTAAAACCGAGGGGGTTCTGTTTCCTACCCACTCTATTTTAACCCTATAGAATTCTGGGAATTGCAGGCATTAAACATCTGGAGCGGAGTGTGAGATGCCTGTTACAGGGAAACAGATACAGAGACAAAATGGCAAAACTAACAAGCCACGCTCCCCGTCGTTAAAGTGCAGAAAGGGGGGAGAAACCTTCAGCCGTTAAAGGGTTAATAGCTGTTTGCGGATAATGTGACCACATCGTTTAACATCAGAGACAAAGATTGTTCAAGTACATAACATTTTACCACATTGTGTTTTGTAGAAGAAGAGCAATTATGCGGTCTCTGGAAGAAGTGCAAACACGGCCGCCAGTGCGCGGATCCGGGGCTGCTTTCTGGCCGGGATTCAGGGCGCGGAGCTCGATGAAACGCCGCTGCTTTATGGTGATTGCATTATCGATTCCTGCAAAGCCGCGGCGAACGGGATTATTTTTCTTAAGAGGCGATTGGGGGGGGGGCGGTTAATAAATCGCTACTTTTAGGCCAAAACAGAGGAACGGAATTCAATTCCAGCTGTGTTTAGGAGTCAGTAATTCTGACTTAAAAATGAACAAAACGGGAAAGAATTTGGAGAAGAAGAGAGAAATAAATAAAATGATGTCACGCCTCCACATTAAAAATCCAAAAAAGTTAGTAAAGTTCCTCCTTCGTTGCTGCCGATCCAAAAAGATCACCACAAATCTCTTCCAATGAACAAACAAAATACAATAAATGTATTGGATGGCGCTTCTTATTCTTTAACTTTGTCGAACACTTTAAATTAATTTTCTCCTTCTTCCTTTAATCCACCGCAGACGTTTTGTAGGGCACATACAAAACGTGCATATAACCCTTGGTCTCAAAGACCCAGACCTCCCGATATTTGTCCTCCAATTGGTCCAAGAACCGTCCACCGGTTCAACTGGCCGCCTAGCTGGATCTAGGGGAGAGTCTGACAATCCTTCTGACCCACTGCAATCGCTCAACGCGTTTCGTGATAACTCACTTCATCAGGAGCGTCAGCGGAGAGAGAAATAAATAAAATGATGTCACGCCTCCACATTAGGCAGAGAGAGAAATAAATAAAATGATGTCACGCCTCCACATTAGGCAGAGAGAGAAATAAATAAAATGATGTCACGCCTCCACATTAGGCAGAGAGAGAAATAAATAAAATGATGTCACGCCTCCACATTAGGCGGAGAGAGAAATAAATAAAATGATGTCACGCCTCCACATTAGGCGGAGAGAGAAATAAATAAAATGATGTCACGCCTCCACATTAGGCGGATTGAGAAATAAATAAAATGATGTCACGCCTCCACATTAGGCGGAGAGAGAAATAAATAAAATGATGTCACGCCTCCACATTAGGCAGAGAGAGAAATAAATAAAATGATGTCACGCCTCCACATTAGGCGGAGAGAGAAATAAATAAAATGATGTCACGCCTCCACATTAGGCGGAGAGAGAAATAAATAAAATGATGTCACGCCTCCACATTAGGCGGAGAGAGAAATAAATAAAATGATGTCACGCCTCCACATTAGGCAGAGAGAGAAATAAATAAAATGATGTCACGCCTCCACATTAGGCAGAGAGAGAAATAAATAAAATGATGTCACGCCTCCACATTAGGCAGAGAGAGAAATAAATAAAATGATGTCACGACTCCACATTAGGCAGAGAGAGAAATAAATAAAATGATGTCACGCCTCCACATTAGGCGGAGAGAGAAATAAATAAAATGATGTCACGCCTCCACATTAGGCGGAGAGAGAAATAAATAAAATGATGTCACGCCTCCACATTAGGCGGAGAGAGAAATAAATAAAATGATGTCACGACTCCACATTAGGCGGAGAGAGAGAAATAAATAAAATGATGTCACGCCTCCACATTAGGCAGAGAGAGAAATAAATAAAATGATGTCACGCCTCCACATTAGGCAGAGAGAGAAATAAATAAATGATGTCACGCCTCCACATTAGGCGGAGAAATAAATAAAATGATGTCACGCCTCCACATTAGGCGGAGAGAGAAATAAATAAAATGATGTCACGCCTCCACATTAGGCAGAGAGAGAAATAAATAAAATGATGTCACGCCTCCACATTAGGCGGAGAGAGAAATAAATAAAATGATGTCACGCCTCCACATTAGGCAGAGAGAGAAATAAATAAAATGATGTCACGCCTCCACATTAGGCAGAGAGAGAAATAAATAAAATGATGTCACGCCTCCACAATAGGCAGAGAGAGAAATAAATAAAATGATGTCACGCCTCCACATTAGGCAGAGAGAGAAATAAATAAAATGATGTCACGCCTCCACATTAGGCAGAGAGAGAAATAAATAAAATGATGTCACGCCTCCACATTAGGCAGAGAGAGAAATAAATAAAATGATGTCACGCCTCCACATTAGGCGGAGAGAGAAATAAATAAAATGATGTCACGCCTCCACATTAGGCGGAGAGAGAAATAAATAAAATGATGTCACGCCTCCACATTAGGCGAGAGAGAAATAAATAAAATGATGTCACGCCTCCACAATAGGCAGAGAGAGAAATAAATAAATGATGTCACGCCTCCACATTAGGCAGAGAGAGAAATAAAAAAATGATGTCACGCCTCCACATTAGGCGGAGAGAGAAATAAATAAAATGATGTCACGCCTCCACATTAGGCAGAGAGAGAAATAGGTTAAAGGTGACATATTGAAAGGCAGCCAATCCATATCG
Organism: Leptobrachium leishanense; assembly: GCA_009667805.1. Taxonomy (NCBI): domain Eukaryota; kingdom Metazoa; phylum Chordata; class Amphibia; order Anura; family Megophryidae; genus Leptobrachium; species Leptobrachium leishanense. The sequence continues at coordinate 325,047,100 of CM019067.1, read as the reverse complement.
ATCAATGGATTGTGTTCGTAGTTGTATCTATCTGTATCTATTTATCTCTCTATATCTGTATCTACCCGGACACACCCGGTGCTGAAATTTGTGCTGTCACGTGACGCCCTTTCTCCTCTTTATTCCCATTACCCCTGATAATGTCCATGGACTTGCCCATTCCCCCCCATATATATGTCTCACTACCCGCCCCCCTCCTCCCCATATGCTTTGGCAATGCTAAAATGTATTTGGTCCTGCCAATAAAGCTTATTTTGATTTGATTTGATTTGATTTATTGTAAAGGCAACAAAGAAGCCGCTAGTCTGCAAATCACATCATATCTCACAGAGTAAGCTGCTATCAAACACCTGACATCAAACAGACTCACACCACACTCAGAAGACTCACACCACACTCAGCCAGCATCACTCAGAACACAGACTCACACCACACTCAGCCATCCAGCATCACTCAGAACAGACAGACTCATACCACACTCAGCCATCCAGCAACACACATAATCACACCACACTCAGCCATCCAGCAACACTCAGAACACACAGAATCACACCACACTCAGCCATCCAGCATCACTCAGAACACACAGACTCACACCACACTCAGCCATCCAGCAACACTCAGAACACACATAATCACACCACACTCAGCCATCCAGCATTACTCAGAACACACAGAATCACACCACACTCAGCCATCCAGCATCACTCAGAACAGACAGATTCACACCACACTCAGCCATCCAGCAACACTCAGAACACACAGAATCACACCACACTCAGCCATCCAGCAATACTCAGAACACACAGAATCACACCACACTCAGCCATCCAGCAACACTCAGAACACACAGAATCACACCACACTCAGCCATCCGCAGCACTCAGAACACACCGAATCACACCACACTCAGCCATCCAGCAACACTCAGAACACAGACTCACACCACACTCAGCCATCCAGCAACACTCAGCCATCCCGCAGCACTCAGAACACACCGAATCACACCACACTCAGCCATCCAGCATCACTCAGAACAGACAGATTCACACCACACTCAGCCATCCAGCATCACTCAGAACACACAGAATCACACCACACTCAGCCATCCAGCAATACTCAGAACACACAGAATCACACCACACTCAGCCATCCAGCAACACACATAATCACACCACACTCAGCCATCCAGCATCACTCAGAACACACAGACTCACACCACACTCAGCCATCCAGCAACACTCAGAACACACATAATCACACCACACTCAGCCATCCAGCATCACTCAGAACACACAGAATCACACCACACTCAGCCATCCAGCATCACTCAGAACACAGACTCACACCACACTCAGCCATCCAGCAACACTCAGAACACAGACTCACACCACACTCAGCCATCCAGCAACACTCAGCCATCCCGCAGCACTCAGAACACACCGAATCACACCACACTCAGCCATCCAGCATCACTCAGAACAGACAGATTCACACCACACTCAGCCATCCAGCAACACTCAGAACACAC